>CM060836.1:5677500-6067500 GCA_030762175.1 Metallyticus violacea | reverse complement strand
TTTCCTCTTGAGTTTACATTACTGTGATCCTTGGCCTTGTTCACCAAGACCCAGTTATTGCTAACTGGAGATTACTTTTAACTGTAATTTAAAAAGTCATCATTTCTGTTGCATAAAAATAACTTTAGATTACGTAATCTCGAGTTTATAATAACCGTCAAGAGCGAGTTGATGTTCAGCTGTTTGTGGTTCAACGAAAGAAAAAAAAAAGAGCAATAATTATTCAGTTTTTTCCTCTAAATGTGTCTTCAAGCAAGGAAAAGTCAAAGCGAATGCGAGCGGTAAATTTTAGCAAACGTGAGAAAGATATTATTGATCTGGTGCTAAAATATGACGAATAACTGAAAGAAAAAATAGATTTGATCTCAAATAAAGAACATATAGGGGGGTGGCCAAAGGGTATAATTCTATTCCTAATACTTCTGCATTATTATTCCCATGTGTGTGCAGTTTATATCATTTAAAACTCCAGGTAATTTGCGAATGTTACAGAAGCCTAGGTTTATATCACCCTCTTCGGTCGACTTTTGGATGAACTGGCATCTAAGAGCTGCAATTGCTCTAGTAATTTCATGGATGATCTTACTTTCTCCACTTTAATATACCTCCAATAACTATTTTGAAGCTCCCTGTTGCATAGAACCTAGTAGTATAATGAACATCGTATTCAAAGCACGATCTCGCTTAGTTTGTGATTGTAATCGGGAACGTAACATCTGTTACAGTTCTTCGACATCTTTTGCTAAGCGAAATCCATTTTGAACATTGTGTCATTCAGTTCTAGGAACGGATTATTTCTCTCGTGAAATACACAAGGATGACGGTGAAATTTATAATAGGATGAGATGTCGGAAATCAGAAAGCTGTGTAATATACCGTTTGTAAGGTTAGCATAACATAACCTGTAATTGAACGCAACTGTGTTGTTATTGCAGAAACCTTATCTACACGAAATTAAAATAAATGTAACTTATCATTTTATTTATAAATGAAGTTATTATTCTTCTGTACTCTATGCAATGTTTTATTTAACAATGGCTAAACTCTAGTTAGTGCTTAAGTTGTGAAATTTCGCGAGTTAGATTTAATATGAGGTTAAGATGAAATAATTTTAGATTAGTGTTTAAATAACCAAAACTTCCAAGTTAAGCATAACTGATGGTTAATTTTATGCCCTAAAATCAAGTCTCTTTATACAACTGGCATTAACTGAATCAGTATGGGACATATGAGAGCTGGCATTCGAAAGATTGCACGCTGAAAAAGTGTTCAACTCTTTGTCTATTAGTGAACAATGCTGATAAATAATCACTGTGTATAGAGGAGTCTTAGATAAGGGGTTTGAGATGGGGAATCAATGGTCACCAACGTAAAATGTCGAAGGTATGAAACATTGGATTATTTAGTAACGGAAATTAATGGCGGACGTTATAGAAAAGCTGATGATCAACTCAGGAAAGATGTTGAAGCAAATAGAATTTTTGAAAACTTGCTAGGGAACTCAAGTTTTCACCTTCAACTATTTGTGATCATTTGATAAACGAATGCCACATGAATTAAACGATCGTTAAAAAACACCGTAGGTTAGAAGTGTGTTTTTAATTGCTTTTGCGCGATAAAAATTGTCCCTTTTTGGATCGTGTTATCTGTGACACTTGAAACACTGAAACACTTGACAGAACCAAAATTACCCCGCTGGTTTAATACGCAACAATCTTCTGCGAAACAATTGCTTACAAGAAGTAGGCAGTACCATGACCAAGGCGACTCGGGTTCGATTCCACCTGTTGCAAGTATAATTTGTGCCACACAAAGCGGTTTCCGGACAAGATTTCTCAGGTTACTCCAGTTTAGCCTGCTATTCATTCCGTTGTTGCTCCATCGTTATTTCATCCCCATCTTCACCTTCATCATTCAGCGTAACGTGAGCCCGTTGATTCCCCGTGCGAGCATTTCAAAAAAATGAATACCTGCGATTTGGCATTAAAACTCACTCACGCAGAAATACTGTCAAGAAACAAGGAAAAGCTTCCGGAGTCAACACTAGTCAACAGAAAAAATGTCTTTTCTTTTTCATGATTACACCCGGCTACATGTCTGGCAAAGAACACTCAAAATTTGAATTGGGCTACAAAAATTTACCTCCAGCACATTCACCTCGGCTTTCACTTACCAAACAACTGGATAGTTTTCTGAAGAATAAGTCACAATTTTTATCGAAAATGTATTCTATAATTGGCAAAAATGTATCGATACTGATAGATAATTATGAATTGGTGCTTTTTTGAAATTTAATTTACAAAATCGCCATTATATATTAGTAATTGTAATTTGATACCCAGGAATTAACAGTAAAGCGAACTAGGGTTAAACTTCGTGTTAGGATCACCTTAACAGAAACTGATTGCTAATAACCTGTTGTTACAATTTGCAACTAGTGTTGTCTTGTTTTGTTGCTGGAAACTATTTCTAAAATTATTTCTGTTAAAACTGTACATTTTAGTTTCATTTTCTTTATATTGTATTTAGTTTACGATATAGCAGTGTACCCTTTACTATTTTTGGAAATATTTATACAGGTTTGGAGATTAAGTTATTCATTTTTGTATTTTTTGTCTTTTCATTTTGTATATTTTTCCCAAATTTTCCGTTTTTTTTTTCGTTAATTTATTAAATATATACATATATTTATTGTTTGTTCCTTAAGAGTTAAATATCGGCTTGTACAATTTCATGTTTTTCTTAGTGTATTGTAGGGTAGAGTCCCAGGGCCCGTGCGACATGGATGATTTATATTTGTAAAAATATGTTTTGTGAATAGATACACAGCTATTATTTGCCCTAAACCAAGCATATGCTTCTTTTTATATTTCACTACTTGTGTTTCTAATTTTTAATTCTAATTTTGAATTATCCTCAAAAGTATGCTGGTATGATCAACGAACAGGGTAACTGACTTTAATGAATGTACTTCGATTTTCATCTCTTATTTCTGAGAGAGGATATATATCATTTTACCATTACTTTAGTTCGTTACCTCAAATACAAAGCCTTCATTATGACACGTGGTCGGCTTAACGCGGATTTGCCTGCCCTGTTTCTAAACGGTTTTGTTTCCCTTACCATTTTGCCGCCTCTCCGTGTGCTGACGCGAAGTCTTTGTGCTGTACAGGAGTTGAACGTTGTGAGACCACGTGTTTCAGTGTTATAGTGTATTAATGCTGTTATAATGCCAAATATTCCGTATACTTTGCCACACAGAATCTTGGTGTGTGATTTCTTTGTGACAACAATCTCATATAGAGCAGTGAGATGGCTATTTATAAATAGATTCCCTGCTGTTCTTGCGCCTCACAGATAAAAGTTTGGTAATCTTGTGTATAGATTTAGGGAAACGGGATCTGTTCTTGATAAGAAATAAAGAAAAACGCCATGTTATTACAGAGGAAAAACTCGATGGCATCGGAGAAAGAAATCTCTCAGAAAGCTTGCACAGGAATAAAAATTTTCTCAAACCTCGGCTTGAAACGCCACTAAACGTTGAAAATTAAGCCCTATAAGATAATTATAGTTCAGAAATAGCAACCTCGCGATGATAATGGATTAGAGTTAATTTCTGCAATTGGGTGTTGGATAATGATGTTCGCTCTAATGACCCGCAGTTTGTTTGCTTGTTTGTTTTTAAACGGACGAAGCATGATTTGATTTACATGGCTATGCAACGACACAAAACAATAGATACTGGAGTGAGAAAACCCCGATTTTATACACGAAATGCCATTTTATGACCAAGAAATTGGTATTAGGTGTGCTGTAGAAATCTATGCGCTTAAAATTAAGGGGCTATGAATATCAGACTGCGCCGGCAAACAGCGTGCTTCCCGGTGCCAGCTAAAACCAGTTAAGCCGGCCACGCGTTCAAACGAGGGCTCTGTGACTGTTTTCCATTATTTAGATAAGGTTTAATTCAGTAACTTCTAATTCCTAGATGCTACCGTTTCTGGAATAGTATTTCAAGGATGAGAGTATAAAAAATTTTGGATAAATCAAAATAAAGTTTACTATGATTACTCAGTATTGAAACATTTAAAACGCTGAACAACCTTAAATTCGTTATTGTTTTTAGAACGTGTGACTTGTATGGACATTTTTTTTTTTCAGGAATGAAAACGGGAGGTTCCCCACATTATTTACCGCACACGGAAAACCAGATCTGTCAAATCGACCCCTACTTGTAGTTAAAACACTCTGAATATCGTTCGCTGCTCTCGGCTGCTGTTCTTCAAGTATTTCATTTTTTAATCAAGCTCTAAATGTATGCGAATTTATACAATGAATATTAATGTTTCAATCAGTACCATGCGGAGAGCGCGCCTCTGATAAATTTGAAATTAATAGCGCAAACCAGTAGTTACCGAACTTGTTGAAGGCGCGACCCGTTTTTGTTTCCGAGTCGCCTGCCATCTACTACTGAAAAATAAAAGTCTATGTAATACAAAGTTCTACTACAATTTTACTCAAACCAGTGGATGCAACCCAAAGAAAGGACAAAACAGAAATACGTTGTTCAGCTCGAAATAAACATTATTTCTGCTGATACTTCCTCTGGGCTCTGGCTTCTTAAACTATTAATCTTCACTGCTGATATTTTAGAGCGCTCAAATACTTTGAATAATCATTTATATCAGGAGCGGCCCTTCTAGCAGGTTGCAGGTTTGCGCTACCCCGAGAGAGTTTAACGTTTACTTTTCCATAACTATTGCCTGACGCGTTTTTATGCGTAACCCTAACCCGTTTGTAGGGGAGTTCTATATTGCATTTGCTTTGTTTGCAGTGGTGTCTCAATAGTTGTTGTGGGTATATTATTTCAATAATGGTTTACCAGATACATAAATTGAATTTATCTAGCGCACGGGCCTAGCCCGACCGTTAGTGCTCCCATTTACACATTAGATGTGTTTATACAGGGAGTTAATGAACTACACCGAAATAATTTCAGAGAGGGTAGAGATGTCATTGAGATATGCAATGTACGGTCCACAACTATAAATAACGCAGTTTTATGATGTTAAACAATCTGGCATCAGATTATCGCCTTCACAAAATTGTTATCTGGTGTCATGTCTTATCTGTTAAGTAAATAATTGCAGCTGTAACTTCCGCTCCGCTATGTTCAGTTGTTCAGATATAATTGCATAAAGAAGGCTGTGTGCAGAAGATTGTGACATGTTCAAAATGGACTATGGAGCTGTTATTAGGTTATTCACAAAAGAAGGACATACTCCAAGTGAAATTAAACAGCGATTGGACGGTGTATATGGGGAAGCATCCCCCTCATAATCTACTGTAAAAGAATGGGCCAAACTTTTTTGAATTGGTCGAGAAAGCATTGAAGACGAAGAGCGTGCAGATCGGCCCTTGGAGGTGCTCACTCCTGAAAACGTCGCTCTTGTGGAAGGAGAAATTATGGAAGACCGGCGACTCAAAGCTACAGAAATGGTAGAAATAGCAGCCTTTCTAAAGCAACTGTTCTTCGAATTATTCATGAACATTTAAACACGAATAAGGTTAGTGCAAGATGGGTACTTAGATTTCTTTCCTCAGTCCAAAAGCAGCAACTATTCAGCTGTTGTCAGGCATTTTTGGAGCTCTGCCGTGGCAATGAGACAGAAGGTTTGCAAACCATTGTTACACGTGATGAAACTATGATCCTCTACTACGACCCTATGTCCAAAAGAGAATCAATGGAGTGGCAGGCGTAAACCTGGCAAAGCACCGTTTCTAAAGGCCAAGGTCACTTAGTCAACCGTGAAGATCATGACCACAATCTTTTGGGACTGTAAAGTCATTGATTTCAAGGAGAGGAACCCCACTGTAAATGGGGAGTACTATGCTGGTCTACTGCACTGACTACGTGCTTCCATCAAAGAGAAAAAGCGAAGAAAGCCGAGCGGTGGTGTGCACCTTCTTCAAAACGCGCCTGTGCACACAGCTCTTGTTGCAAAGGAAGCTGTGAAGATGTGGCTTCTAGGAGATCGAACATCCACCCTACAGCGCAGATCTAGCTCAAGTTACTATTTCCTCTTCTCAAAATTCAAGAAGGATCTTTGAAGAAGGAAATTAAAGTGTGATGAAAAAGTAATGAATGCTGTTTAGGCCCATTTTGCTGACAAGACTTCTGACTATTTTTAGAGGAGGATAGAAATGTCAATTCAAAGGTGTAAGGAGGGTATTGCAATAAAGGGTAACCATATTGAAAAATGAAATATAATTTTTGTCTTTATCATACCGGTTAGGCCGGAAACTTCTGAACGTAACCTTTAATTTTTTCCATTAATGACGCTGTTCCGTCTGTGCAAGGGGAGATACAATTTTCCCAGGAAATATTATGTACAACAAAATAATTACTAACACATCATAAATATATATGCCTGTAGTAGTGGTTTTGAGTTCTTGGCAAAATAGAAATTGTTTAATAATATCTAAAGGTAATTAATTGGAATGTACCACTTATCTTATGTCATGGCTTCATCCAACTGTAGAGCAAATACATTAACCCCATTAATTAACTGTTCACAATAACTTCAATATCATGAGACTTTTTTTTTTATTCTGGAACTAACAGATAACGGAATTTTGGATATTTCTTCTTCCGCACCATCACTAAACATAATTTCTTTTTAAACTATTAATTCAGAAACTACTCATGAAATATGAAACGCTTTGTCAGAAAGAGAAATGGATTTTACTCACCACAGGATTTTTCTGTGACTTCAAAAAATGTTCAAAATATCCTCTCTGTTTTGAGAATGAATGCCTTCTAAATGTCATTTCAGTTTATTCGGCACTATCACTTACTTTACAAAACATTTCCGTATGTGACATTTCCACGCCACGTATTGCAATATTCATCACTATATTTATGAAACCCAGTAGGTTTTTGTGACCCCTGAAGGGAATGTTCGCTCACATTATTTGAATTAGCACTGCTGTCATTTAACCCATTACTTGATACAGATTATCCTTTTTTGGAATTAAAAATGTGTCCGCGATAAAATCTAAATAAAGCACTTTTGATAAAAAATAGTTGCACTGCCATTCGCTCACACGTATATACTGAAACTGGCCAATACGTTCTGACGATTCTAAACTCTGTTTATCACTAAGTGGGAAGAGTAAGCGAATTATGGAGCATTGTTGCAGGGGTTCACTTTCATTTGAATTATTGCCAGGCAATTTAACTGAGCATTGTTGCAGGTGTTAACGTTTCACATGTAAAGTCTGTTTCAAAATAAAGTGTGCCACATAAAAGATTTCATTGTAAATAAAAAAAATGCGTCTTAAAGACGCTTTCTGGGGGGCATAAAATTCATTTTTCATTTCCAAAATTTCGCGACACATTCCAGGAAGTTTGCAACACACAAATGTGTCCCGGCATACCCGTTGGGTACCAATGTACTACGGTATGTCCATATGGAATATCATTGAAATACTTTCATTACTTTGAAAATAATAAGGGAAAACCAGGGGCCGAGAGTGAGTGAAACACTCTATATATATATATATATATATATATATATATTAAATAGTGTTTAACGCCCATTTTTGCTACAGAGGCACCGCAGGCGATGGGCACTGATGATATACGAGATGAAATATTGGGGAAGGATTTTTTTAAGGAAGGAAACGTTCCAGGAGTAAGTTTTAGGGTACTTCCCTGGCATTTGCCATTTATGAGGACTGAGGAAAACCAGCAAAAAACCTCAATCAGGGAGGACGGTCCTGGAGGATTCGAATTCCAGACCTCCCGCTCACGAGTCCGCGCTTTAACGAAATCAGCCACCCTTGGCGGTGGAAACACTCAAGATTTGCATTTTAATATCTATTTCTTTTCCATTTTATTTTTCATGCTATGATATTCAAAATTTACAACGCATTTTCTCCAAACGATTTATACCACCACGCATTTAAAGAAACGTTTGCATGTGTCGAGGGAAAACTGGTTTTTAAACAGGCAGCACTGATACTGTTTTTTACGGTTTGATGGGCTGTAGCAGTAATTTTATCCTGGTAATGTAACCCGAGCTACGCTACTAGGGTTACGGATATGGGATGTAAATACATTGTAACGCGCTCGTCCGAATGTAGTCGCTTAAAACCCGGTTGAAAGTCATCCTTTCGGATAACACAACATGGTCAATTTGAGTCATGAAATTAAAGGAAAAACTTTTTTTTTTAATTACATGCAAATGCAATTACGTGAGACATCCTCAGTTAAAGTTTGACCTTCTGACATTTTACACAGGCGTTGTTGAACTTCGGCCGGGCGGACGAAATGAATTTAAAGATGCAAATGCGTTTTGTCGGCACACGAGCCTTTTCAAAGTGAAAAATTGTCCCATTTGAGAGTGAAATTGTCACGGCAAGTTTTAATAAAACCTGGTAATTCCAATCTTGCCTTTTTAGTACCTTATTCTCCATCAATTTAATATTGTTCCCTTTCGAATTACATCCTCTATAAAGAATGGAGAATTAAGATGGGTCTATAAACACTTATATTAAACTTTTAATTTATTTCCTTTAATTTTAAAAACCATCGTCATTTAAAACGTATTTATCACTACATGTTTATAATACATATGTATGACAACAACCCACATGTCCTTACATAATTGAATATTTTATCTGAAATATTTTCCACAGTTATGGATTCAAAATTATCGTAATGGTGGTTAATTTGGTATAACTACAGCAGAACGTACTTAGTGTCATCTAGCAGCAGAAATCATAAGCTGGGTTTTGATGCATTGACCCAAAGTAGTAGTTTGTATGAAAACGGCGAATACGAGTAAGAAAATGTGCACTCTTGATCAAAAAATCCTACAGAATCACTTGATGATACAAAGCACAACTACTACCCTTACATACGAAAAAGTAGATCAGCGCACGCACATAAAAACGCGTTGCTTTAGGGTAATTTTAAAATGTCTACCTCCCTAACTGTTGATGCCATGCCTCTGACAATAATGTGTTTTTGTTACCTGGTTGGACGAGCCTCTCGCCAGCTGAGTCGCCGACATATACTCAGCCCAAGTGTCAATGACAAACCAAATTCTATTAAAAACAATACAAGAATGGTAGAAAGTGAGACTTATCTCCAACATCTTGACCATGAACTGCACACACATTACAAACAATGTAGGGAAATCTTATTGGATAGATCAGGGATTTCACAAGGGCCAGATAAGAGCCAAACTTGCTCAGCAATGTTTGCTCAATCACAAGAATCAATCATACCTAGTGGACGCAATCGGACAAGGGGAAGATGAGTCCAGTACTGCCAGCTGTCCTCAAGTCAGCTCCGCTAGCACTGCTGCAGATAGAGGGCCTTCAAGCACCACGAAGACCAGGACTCATTGACCCCAAGCTAAGAAGCCCTAGATCAAAGTCAGCACCGCTGCAGTTGATGGGCCTCACAGCACCACTGTGCCGGACCTTCCGGACCATTGGTCGGATACCTTGAAGGAGCTGCTTCTCTTCGCAAAAGATGTCGCTCCCTTCGCCGAATACGCAGGAAACATCTCCATCCCTCCCCAGGCTCAACCACACTCATCTCCACCCGAACTGACCTAAGCCATCCCCATCTCTAAACCACTAGAAATCCCAGAACCACCTCAAAACACTCCCTCTCTCAACCCAACAACCCCTGACCATCATCAACTCCAGAACTACCACAAAACATCCCGTCTCAGTTCTGTACCTATCCCTACCTTCAACGTCGTCGCTGTGAGAGTACCAAGAGGCTTCTCGCCCGCCTATGTACTCAGCACCACGCAGGGCCTCTGGCCCGCCGCATTGATAGTCATCAGAATTCGATCCTCAAGGTGCCCAACTGCATTTATGCGTATCGTACTCCTAGACCGCACAGACAGCGCCTCCGCCATCACTTTTGCCTGCCCATTGCTGGCAGGTTGCTCAAGGTCGAAGCCAGCAGGAGTGCCCTCGTCTCACCATACCGACGATGCTGCAAGTATGAACATGACACGAATACTTGCAAGGATGCCACTCCTGTGACACCCAAGAACTTACCTCCAGATGTAAACGGCATGACCTGTCTCGCCGTAGTCTCTTATGTACCACTTGTGGTAGACAGAACACTACACTGGACAGGTCCGATGCCCACAGCATCCTAACAAATCAGCTTTAACTCCTGGAATATCCATGCACACAGGAGTCAACACATCCAGTCAGAACCACAATACAACCAAGCACCGAACTCAGGACTGTACCGCTTCTGAAACGAGAGTCCTGGCAGTGGCATTCACCGCCTCCATTGACTACGCGGCGGACGTCACCTCCAACATCACCCTCACCCACTCCTGGCAGGATGACCTCCAACTGCCAATCTCGTACATAGAGGAACCCCTCAGCACCAATTCAGACCGGCTACTGTGCAACATCAACCAGCTTCAAGCTCTCATCTCCTCCACCCTTCACAACCCGAGCCCGAAGTCCAAAAAATCCAAAATCTAACCCTGGGGATTAACCTCCCTCCTGAAAACGACCGTTTTCTCCACACATCTCGCGGAAGATCGGAGCGTGATCTGAGGCCTAGGCCCAGGTTAAGCAACTTTGAGCATGGAAGCCCAATAGGTGGCAAGTCCACCGAAGAAATCTTCAGTCATCACGTGAACACATCAACAACCTGAGTACATCAGGTACTGCCGTGTTTCTGGCTTCTTTAGGCAATGTTTACTCATCCTGTCTAGCACTGAAGCAGCGGAGGAAGGGGGGTTGTGTTTCTTTGTGTTACTTCACTAACCGCTTAACGCTGCATTTGATTTCGCTACGTACGTACACGTAGTTATGTTCTTGATTCAATAGTATGCACATCAGAAATTGACTTAGCGTGCACAACACTTTCCAGATGCCCCCACAAGTAAAATTCAAGGGGGTTTAAGTTCGTGTTAGAACCGGCCATGAAACAGAGCCTCCACGTCCTATCCATCTTCTGGGGAAACTGTCATTTAGTTGTTGACAAACAATAATGCGGAAGAGGGCTGTAATTGAGGTGATGACGAACAATAATGCGGGAGTGGGCTGGCGCTCCATCCTGCATGTTTCATGGCCCGCTCGATCATGTGTACGCTAAGCCAGTTCCTGATGTGCACACTCTTGAACAGTGTGTTCGTGTAGACCGTGACGTGTGGACGTTTGCTTTTCATCTTTGAACATCTTTTGTTCTGAGTGTTATGATAGAACGATGGCGTTCATCAGTGGCATCCCTTTTGAAAATATGCATTTCCGTGTATGTTCATATGAAATTTTGTGTTCCTTTTCCTGTCAGGAATCCCCTCCTAAAGTTTGTACTTTCTGGCCACCCTGTATATTATACCGGATGTAATCATTTATTTGTATGAAAAAATTTACAGCGTGTTTTTAATTTTCCTACGTCACATGTTTATATCACTTTTCCTTGTTTTTTATGAGAATTTTGAAAATTATGAGGGATCAGTAAAATATAATTAACTTTTTTGGTACTAAATATAAATATGTATATTATTTTAAGAAATTCGTTAGAGTAATTATTATCAGATACAATATTTACACATTAAATTTTGCTTAATAAGTAGCTTATATCGTAATGAACATTAGAATCCTTGTTTACATCATCCACGACAAATATATTTTCTTTTAGACTGTTTTAAAATCTGGAGAGCGAGAGTTTTGTACAGAGTATGCTGAGACAAGAAATTAATGATACAATCTAATTTATGTTAAACATATCACATAAAATGGCTATGTAATGTTATTTGTTCATGCTCGAAGCTATAGCGTTGTAACTATCAATAATGTAAGTGATTATTAAATTACATGCAATATTTTAAAAAGTTCATGTTTCATGACTCTCTCTCTCTTTTAAATTGTTTGCACGTATAGTGATAAACGTTGTACTGTTGATCCCATATTGAGCAAAACGCCTCAATTCTCCGTTCTTAGCATATACATAAATCACTCTTGAAACATGTTGTTTATATTTCAGTGAACTTTTTACGGTTCCTTTCTGTGTAATTTTTGTAAGATACGACGCCATTCTGCCACAGTTGACAGTTATGATTACGTAACAATGGAAGGGAAAAAAAGTTATAGCGCTGTTTATCTATGATGAAATACCAACCTATAACACGGACCGCGGTCCTGCGTAAACTAAAACACAAATAAAGGAGTAAGGAAAGTGTTAAACGGAAGGAGGAGGTTAAAAAAATTATATTTTTGTTTTTTGTAACGTTTTAATTTTTTGGAATTTTCAGTTTATTTTATTTTCATTAATGTATCTTAGTTATAAAATTTTTTATTAAAATTTCAATTATGTCACTGTAGAAGCCATTTTTTATTTTATTTTAGTTTGCGAGCATTATTCAGTTAAAATTCTATATTTCAGGAACTATTTGCCTTAGAAGGCTGTGGTTTGTCTTGAATGATAGAAAAGGCTGTATTTCATAAATTTGTGATATGTTGTTTTACAATGTTGCAGGGTTTTAGCTGGTATTTCCCTCAAAAGTTACTTTTTCTGTAAAAACTTTTCTTGCTGAAATTATTGAAAAAGTGCTTTTTTTCATAAGTTTCCAGTTTTAGGATCTGTATAAGCCATCATTTTGAAACTTTTACTACTTATTTATGATATTATTGTGATGACGTGGATAACGGTAGAGTTAGGACAACGTCAAAAATAAATGTTGGGAAAAAAAGGAAACAATTGAAAATATTTTATAAATTGCTTCAGAGAAATGGTATAGTAGTGAAAATAAATCAACAAATTTTAATTGAGTGCATCTGTATGCTGTAAAAGTTTCATTTTAGTAGCTTTTATGGTTATTGAGAAAATGAAGTTTGTAAATTTAACATTACACGGATAGGCCTTTCATACTCCCCATATGAATAAGTTTTAAAAACAGTTATATTCTATTTACGGTTAGAAAATAATTATATCATTCTATATTACCAAATACAACTAAATCTTTTAAATTGATCCCGTCTGCGTTCTGGTCCTTTTGTTAGGCTTCAGGTTCTATAAAATCCTAGAAGAGGTGGACATGAACAACGACTGAGATTAGCCTATGAAAGTAACGAAAAACTCCATAAAACATTCTTCATCCAGTTACTGCTGCGCTTGCGCAAGAGAGTTTGAATATTTGAGTGTATTGTGATCGATTATGTAAGTCATAGAGAGCGCATTAGTTTAAATAAGGAAGCATATTATTAATAAAAATTAACATTTACAAGCCAGCACACTGATTTTGGATAGGTTCAGTTTTAAAGTATCAACGGAAGCTTTGCCTAAAGGAGAAATTAGGTACATCCTTGTGCAAATGAATGTAAACAAGGATATTCTTTTTTTTTTTTTTTTTTAATTATTTCACAAAATTTCAATATTAATTTTTACAAAACAGTGTTTTTAGTATTTAATGTGTCCACTCTTGGCATTAATTACCATTTTCACTTGTTTGTGCTTACAGTCATGAGTTTCTTAATATTTCACCTATATCTGGGTCAAGGAACCACACTTTTAATACAGCACAAACCATTTTTTCTCTAGTGGTGCAATCCAATTTCTTCATCCTTTTCTTGGCAATCGCCCAAAGATTTTCTATAGGGTTGAGCGTCTTTTCAATGTTCAGCTCCTCTGCCAATCTCTTCAGTTCTTGAGCGACTCTTTTCTCTAAAATTGCAATATACTTGTCGCTGTTCATCATTCCATCTACAGGAATCAAACATTTAGTGTCTGTGAATACAAAACAGTTCTTTTGTGGAAACTTTACCGTCTGTTTGATGTGCTTTGTCGAGATTTCCTCTCCATTACCCCTTCTTACATATAAGACGTTCAACCCCTGCATTTTAAAATTACTTTAATTAGAAAATAGAACCCTTCACCACTTTTCTATGTTTTCTAGCCCATGCCAATCTCCTTTTCTTCATAGGACACGTCATTAGCTGTTTTCTGATCAGTCTTTGAGCTTTCCTTACAGCTTCTAGAAATCGTCTACGCACTGTTGAAGCATCGATTTTCATCCCTGCAGCCTCCTTCTTCTTTTTTATAAAAAAAAAATATTTTCATGATTAATTTTGCTGGTTGTTATTAGATAGGCATCATCAACGAGTTTTGTTTTCACCCACATAGTCCTTTTCTTTGAAGTGAAACTACAAAGTCTCGTTTTCCCTTCTAATTACATAACAGCACCTAAACTTACATTACATTCAGCTATTACCTGCCTCTTAGTCATACTACTAAATTAATGACGGGTTATGACTTACTTCTCTTCTTAGATGAGATATCCATTGTGAATCAAAACATGTTTGTTAAATAAACTGTTAAAACAGTTCGAAACACAAGTAAATTGCTTAACTTTAGGTACAACAAATAAAAACGACAACTTCAATTAAATATCTCAACAATGGGTATCAATAACGCGCTGTAGAATTGGAGGGAAACAGTTATTAGAACTGAATTAGCTTATAAAATTGAATTTACCTGCTTGTTCACATTAATTCACACAAGACTATCACAAGTGAGACAATTTACCCCATAGACAAACCCCAGTGCTCTAGAAGAACTGAAACATAAACCTCCATTACTCAACGTGAACTATAGTGTTGGATATTTTTCAACCAGGCGCCAGCCGCCACGGGGGGCCGAGGTCGTAAAGGCGCGAGTCGGTCCTGGTGGTGTAGTGGTAAACATACTTGCCTTTTAAACCAAAAAGATCAGGACCGATGGATTTTTCCGGGCGTAAATATCCTAAGTATGGCTTCCTTCGGAAGGGAAGTAAAGCCGTGAGTCCCGTATCGTACATTTACGGCACGATACAGAACCTCCAGCCTGAAAGTAGAGGCCTCTGAGTAAACCTTGTTGGCCGTTTCATGCCTTGATTTGAATGGGTCCCTGATGGCCTGTGATGTTAAAGAGCGTTCGTAAATAAATCAAATCAATCAATAAATCAATTAAGGTGCGGACTCGTGAGCAAGAGATCTGGGGTTCGAATCCCGCCAGGACCGTTCTCTCTAACTGAGGGTTTTTCCAGGTTTTCCTCAGTTCACATAAATAGCAAATGCCGGGGAGGTACCCTAAACTTATGCCTGGAACGTTTTCTTCCTTAAAAAAAATAATTTCCCAATTTATTTCATCCCATGTATCATCAGTGTCCACCGCCTGTGGTGCCTTAGTAGTAAAAACGGTGTTAAACATTTTTAAAAAAACTGAGGTGCCAAAATGTATGGACGACGACATTAGCCAGTTGCAGCACCTCCTTTCATAAAGTTGGTAAGTAAAACCTTTAAAATATTTCAAGGAAACTTACATGAGTGACACCGCCACTCTACGATACCCGCAGACGGCAAAGAGCGGCGCGCTCTTGCCTATAGGTTAAACACAGCTAGTTAACAGTTCATTTATTCCCTCAATAGATGTCAGTTATAATCGTAAATAAATGATGGTAGCAAAGCTATATATCCACTCAAGCTATCAACAATCCAGCATGCAATGGATATGTATGAATTTCCCCATTAATTCTTTAAAAACTGATAATAATAATAATAATAATAATAATAATATTGGCCCCATTCACAATAAAAATTAAACATAAATATAATAAAAATAAGGAGTAATACGCAACCTTATCACTATGTAGGCATTCACAATGAAAGACGCAAACGTACGTATTAGCCAATCAATAACAAACGAAGATCAACTAACAGCTGATTGATAATGGCTGCTTCGGAGCAGAAGGCGGTAGCGTTTATGCATATGCAAAGTGCAGTAACTAATTTGTTTGCATTAATATGAGCAAGGATAGCTTTACTTATAATGCAATTAATCTTTTGTCCATTAACGCCATTCTGTCTACAAAGTCACTGATCTTCAGCTCTACAGAGCACTGTGTTCTGATTGGCTGAATTCTTAAGTTTAAGTTAGACGTAAACGCAAAACCTTGTACCTTGCAAACTGCTAAGTTTATGTCTTTTTTTTTTTTTTGAATGATTTATTTATGAACGCTCTTTAACAGCTCAGGTCATCAGCGTTCCATTCAACTCAGGGCGTGAAACGGCCGACAAATTTTGCTCAGAGGCCTCTCTTTCAGGCTTGAGGCTCTTTTTCGTGCCGTAAATGTACGACACGGGACCCATGGCTTTACTTCCCTTCCGAAGGAAGCCATACTTAGGATTTTTACGCCCCAGCCGGGTTTGAACCCGCGATCTTGGGTTAGGAGGCAAGTATGGTAACCACTACACCACCAGGACCGACAAAGTTTATGTCTAATTGTACGTTTATTTTTACGTTTACGTGATTCATTGTGAAAGGTTCCATTACAATATATAGCATCTAGCCTTTACGTTTAAGTTTACGTTACGTTTAACTTCCATTGTGAATGGGGCCTTATTTCCTTTTCGCCTATGCTGTTCCAGCGTTGCACGTTTAATAAAGTCCTGTCTATATTTCATTACACATCTACAACTGCTGTTTACAGTATGCATATCCGGCTCTTTTCATTATTGTTACATTCCCACCTCCCCTTTTTCTTTTTTCACTTAGTTCTCTCTTTTTTATGTTTAGTGCAAACGTTTAAATTCTGCTATTCGAAGACAACTATTATATTAGCTAGCAACTCAGATACCTTTGGTAAATAATGAAAGTGGAAATTCAGGAATAAACATTTCATTCTTAATTTCCTACACTTTTATATTCACAAATGCAAAGCATGAAAAAGGTATAATTTTCGAATTCAGGTCATAGTTTATCATGCATACCTGAACTGACCTAAAATTTTGACAGGGTCACCGGAAATGGCGTCACGGTTAGAGATCTTATTAGCACACTTCCTGTTCTACTAAGTACGCATTATGTTCGGTACACGCGTTTAGTAAAATACACCCATAACCTTCCTCATACACGCTAATGAGAATGGACCATAAACTTTGTACATCTCCAACAACCTCGCTCGTTAAATTTAAGAATTAATTACGGCACATATGCAACAATGTTGAATCCCAAATACGAAGATAGTCTTTATACATTCTACATTTATCATTCACAAGATATTTTTCGTTTTTAAAATACTCATTTGATCCCAATACATTTTCTGTCATATACAATACAAGGGCAGAAATATGAAGCGTTATTTGCCGAAATATATAAGCAGGGGAATTCAGTTTCCCTTGACATAGAGTTATCATGGACACTGTATAAGAACAAAAAGGAAATTCGCTAGGGAAATTCTCTTCCATGCTGAGGGAAATTAGATTCTGCACCATTTGCATTGCTGCGTGAAAACAAGGAAGCAGCGTGTGCCGCTTCTTACAGAATGTATGTGTACCGCTCTCATGCATAACTTAAATACATAAAACACTTTTGCACGATCTTTATATATTAGGAAACATTTTTATGCGTTCTTGCTGGAAAGATGGCCTCATTTCTACAATTTATATGCATAAAAGTCGTAGTAGTACAATGGGAAAAGTGCGATATTTCCGTGCACATTTTTATTATGATATTCTCTTCAACGGTGAGCGGAAAAATGAAAATTCTTATTTTAGACCATAAATGGTACCGTACTAAAGAGTATTCTTTTAATATTTTAGCATATGTGGAACCCAATAACCGCAATTTTATTTTTCACACTTTATAATATAATGTAACACTTTTATATTTTTAACAAAATTTCATAATCTTTATTTTACATTGTTAAGTGTCTTATACTTTTAAAATCCTTACAAGATCTTATTGTAAATTCCACAGATATTTGTGAAAACCCAAATGGAATCGTTTTTTCTTTCGATTCATGTAATATATTCTCTATTAAGCTGCAAGGAGTAGGTAACAGGGTTTTCTATTCTAATGTTCTCCCTGGCGACGAGTTTAGAAGACAGCAGATCTAAGTTTCAACATTTTTTTTTTAAATGTCACATACAGAACTAAAACAAGTGTAATTATATTTTGAGTGGAATTCTATGAAATATACTTCTACATCATTTAAAAAATAAAGTTTAGGTAAAGTTTCCACAAACGAAGATGTTTTGGAGCTGTTTTGAATTCACAGATACTAAATGTTTGATTTGTATTGACGGAATTATGAACAGCTACAAGTACATACTAATTATAAATAAAAGAGCCGCCCCAGAACTGAATAGATTGGCAGAGGAATTGAACATTGAAAAGGGGTTTTTCCAGCAAACCTTGCCCCATATCATGCAGTAATAGCAGTAGTAGTACTAGTAGAAGTAGTAGTAGTAGAAGTAGTAGTAGTAGTAGTAGTAATAGTAGTAGTAGTAGTAGTAGAAGTAATAGTAGTAGTAGTAGTAGTAGTAGTAGTAATAGTAGTAGTAATAGTAGTAGTAGTAGTAGTAGTAGTAGTAGTAGTAGTAGTGGTGGTAGTAATAGTAGTAGTAGTAATAGTAGTAGTAGTAGTAGTAATAGTAGTAGTAGTAGTAATAGTAGTAGTAGTAGTAGTAGTAGTAGTAGGAGTAGTAGTAGTAGTGGTGGTGGTGGTGGTGGTGGTGGTGGTGGTGGTGGTGGTAGTAGTAGTAGTAGTAGTAGTAGTAGTAGTAGTAGTAGTAATAGTAGTAGTAGTAGTAGTAGTAGTAGTAGTAGTAGTAGTAGTAGTAGTAGTAGTAGTAGTAGTAGTAGTAGTAGTAATAGTAGTAGTAGTAGTAGTAGTAGTAGTAGTAGTAGTAGTAGTAGTAGTAGTAGTAGTAGTAGTAGTAGTAGAAAAAGTAGTAGCAGTAGTAGCAGTAGAAGATTTATTTACAAAATATATTTGTCACAAACCTAGTTCATCCATTTTGCAACCACCACATGTGGCCGAGGTAACTAAAGCGCGTACTCGTGAGCGGGAGGTCTGGGGTTCGAATCCCGCCAGAACCGCCCTCCCTAACTGTAGTTTTTTCAAGGTTTTCCTCAGTTTCCTCAGACCTTATAAATGGTAAATGCCAGGAAGAAACACAAAACTTAGGCCTGGAACGTTTTCTTCCATAAAAAAAATCCTTTCCCAATATATCATTTCATCTCATATATCATCAGTGCCCACGCCTGTGGTGTCTCAGTAGTAAAAACGGGCGTTACACACTCACACGCGCGCGTCCATATCGCACGTATCCTGGGACCGTACGTGCTTTCCCAATACACTAGGGAATACATGAAATTACACAAACTAGTATTTAACTCTCAAGAGAAAATTAGTATATATAATTATGAAATGAATAAATGAAAAAATATACACAATAGAAAAATTCGAAATAAATTAATAAAAACACTAAAGAGAATATTGCAAAAGTAAATAACTCACAATCCCACACATATATGTACAAATAATTCCCAAAAAATGTTCCCTACCCACCTTGCCGGTTGTCTGCCTCTTCCGATCCGATTTAAAAATTTACCTACTCCCTCTTCCTCCTTCCTATCTGCCAGCAAATTTCGCATTGTCGCCAAGTATGCTCCCAATATTATTTCTCCGCACATATAGGGTATATGTTCATACCCTGAGCATTACATAAGACGTGAATGCATATATAATCGAGAAGAACTATCCGTACTTAACAATGGGTTATAATCTTATCATCACACTTCTTCTCATAAAAATTGCAGCAACCCCTTACACTTCAGTTAGCTAACAGCTTCCTGAAAACATTAAAGGACAAATTCAGAAGCATTCAAGTCATTTGAGTGAAATATTTTCTAACATCTCGGCTGCAAAACAAAAGCAATGTGTATAAGTGAAAGAACAGATAAATGAGCTAATAGAGAATTAATTATTTGAATAAATCGCCAGTGAGAGCGAAATAAGAGCTGGGAAAAGGTTAAAATAACGCTGCATGTACTTCCTGGGTAAAACAATGACTACTGACTACAACCAAACAATGCAGGCTTTGTTGGTTGCTTATAAAGAAATCGACTGACGAATAATCTTCATACTCCATTTCTTGCACTTGCATTCAGATTTTTTCCGACCATCTTGGCAATATCAGTGAAGAAATAGACGAGAATTTCCACCAAGACATTAAAATAGTGTTTAATGCCCGTTTTCACTTCCGAGGCATCACAGGCCATGGACACTCAATATACTTGAAATGAAATAATAAACTGGGAAAGAATTTTTTAAGGAAGAAAATTTTGGAAAGACCGCCTGGGGATCGTCCTGGTGGGAATCGAACTCCAGACCTTAGCGACCTCGGCTACCCGTTAAGGTATATTTTCCATTGTTAGATGCTATATCATAACTGTGTAAATGTTAGTAAATCGTATGCTAAAGTATTATAGCTTTATTTTCTTCATTACATTAGTAACAGATGCTGAATTTCAAATAATATTTAAAATCTATTTGATGATAAAACAGTGCTTGATATTTATGACCATTTTAATAAAGTTAATACATGTTCTAATTTAAAACCTATATGTGAAAGGAGAAAATTGAATATGTTTCTGAAATCAGCATGAAAAATTGAATTAGGTGGACACAATTTCATCCCTGAGGATTAAAATAAATTGTCAGTGATATTTTAAAAAGGAGAAAATATTAAAACGGCCAATTTTAGTAGGAAATAAAATTTTTTCAGTAAAATTTAATTTAATTTCTTTATTATTATTATTATTATTATTATTATTATTATTATTATTATTATTATTATTATTATCGTCATCATCATCATCATCATCTTAGTTTTTCCCTGTTGTTCTCAATTTTTTGAAACTATGGCTTTAACATGGTTTGCAAAGTTCATAGACCCGCTATCCAGAATGTGAGGTAGGAGGCAAAGAGATTAAATGATGTAGATGAGCTTTTTTAAGCCCCTACATTACAACAGCTGAGAACTTGCGCCCAAAGCAGAACGATGGCATAATAAGCATTGCTGACGTCAGTGGTGACCCTGATGGATTGTTACGTCAGAGAAACGACCACCTCGCCAGGAAGGTTCACGTCCCTTTGAACATGACATAGACCGGAAACATTTCTTGAAAAGCTACGGCAAATTGCTTCCAAGGTCGCTCCAACTGTTCATTGGTTTACTGCAAGTCGTATGAAAGCTGTAATTTTGGCTGAAAATATCCTTGAACGTTACGCATGCATCCATAACTTGCTGCAGTGAGGTCATTGCTGGAAATCATTATCTACTGGATTAACGAGAATCCAGCCCCATAATGCATTCAGTAATTAATTGTTTTTATGTTCAACTATCATATTTAAAGCAAATCTATAGTGTATTTATTGCAGAAGCTATGTTACTCCAGCTTTTTGCATTATTGCCCCAAATGATGCCTCATATTAGGGGAAATATTCATTTTTTTTTTATTTGTAGTAATTTAGGACCATATTCATAGATTTAAATTATCTGTACACCTCGACAAAAGTCAAACTAAAATTACGATGTCCAAAGAGCCCAAATAATCCAAGATTAATTTAGGCAATGCATCGTCTTATAAAAAAGTTGCACCTGCTTCTGAGCGTTGAGGTTTTTTTTTTTTTTTTTTTTTTATCACGAATATGGAAGGTGATGGAAAGAAGCATCCTTTCAACTAGAAAGAGAACGATAATAAAGCATCATACAGTGCCATCAGTGATTCTTTATTATTATTATTATTATTATTATTATTATTATTATTATTATTATTATAAGCGAGCCCCCACTTGTTTGCCACGCCGTGGAATAAGTAGCAAGTCTGCTTGCTTGCTTACTTATTGACCTTGCTGACTGTTGCAGTTGTAGCGCAGCTGTTCCCGAGTATGTGTGGTGTTGTTCGTTTCTTAATTCGACATATACAGCCTCGCGTGGCTTTATGTGTGATTCGCATGTGTTAACTCAATGATAAAAGAATCATAGAACCATTTTTTTGAGCGTATAGTTAATTCTGTTACTTTTGTAAATACTATACCAACCCCTGTTTTCACAGAATTAATCGACAGGGAGCGCGATCATGCATTTTTTTCAACAGAACTCTGCCACTGCGAATAATTCTATGAGAGTAATTTCACAATGTGTTTCCACAAGACAGAGTTATTAGTAGGGATTTGTGGCCCCCTCGGTCACCCGATTTAACAGCCTGCGATATTAGGTTGGTACTTACTGCAGTTTGACAATAGGAAGCAAAAGATTCATAAGTTACGAAATAGTGTAACTGATGACATGGCCTCAACTCAAATAATATAGTACGGGATTTTTTTTTTTCTAGTAGTGTTTAACGCCCGTTTGAATTGCTGAGCCATCACAGGTGGTGGACACTGATGATACATGAAATGAAATGATATATTGGGAAAGGATTTTTATTTTACGGAAAGAAACGTTCCAGGCCTAAGTTTTAGAGTACCTCCAAGGCATTTGTCATTTATGAGGACTGAGGAAAACCTGGAAATACCCTCAGTCAGAGAGGACGGTATTGGCGGGATTCGAACTCCAGACCTCCTGCTCACGAGTCCGCGCCTTAACGACCTCGGCAATTGCCATTTTCTATACTGTGGCACGTATGATTTGATAGTGTATATGTTGGTAACATTGTAAATATGTATACTATAGACGTGTATTTTGGTGGTGTATATTTTAGTAACATATGGCAACATGCTCTGGGAGGGGTGGTCAAAGTTTATATTAAGAAATGGCGGGAGCCGATAGCGCATGTGTGGTAAGACAAGACGCTATGCTTTTGAAAGGAAGCTTACTTCCTTCTTCCAGACGTGAAAGGAAACCGACGAGTCCAGGTTTCCGTAAGACCATTTACGGACAGGATATTGATTATTGTTTAGTTATGTAAATAAGGTATTAAAATAAACCAACTTTATCATGAAAAGACTCACATATCTTGGATTTTAAGGGTAGTTAGTTTTAATTGTTTTATACCAACTATTTCACTTATGTGATGTGACATCGTCTTAAAATCGACCAATGAAAGGAAACAACATTTTGAATTTTGGACAATCACAGCCCGATTAAGTAATGAAATTATCAAAAAAAAAATTATCTACTCCGTCAGTGTAGCCAACTCTATACCACCACTATATAATTCCTGAACACGCATCATTGACCACTTTTGCCAGAGGCGGTGGGGAGCTATTAATTGCAACAAAAGCACGGACAATCGACAATCATAACGCAAAATGGAGGATTGTTCAAAGCGTTTGGTGAAGCGTCAAATGTGCAAATGTGCAAATTGATCTTATCATTAGGAATTTCAAACCACAGAATAAAAGAAAAGGTATTAGAAAATCGAACGGTAGGGATTGTAATAGTTGATTTTTGTCCATTTCAGTCTCACGGTATATTCGTAAGTGTAATATTTTATACATGTTTTAATATTCTGTGTGTGAATTTCAAATATATATCACTTTTATTCTCATTCTATTCATGAAATAGTCCTAAACTCGTATTTTGCTCTTCTCTGTTGGCATTAATAACAATCGGCATTCTTCTGTCCCCAAGATTGCTTGAAAAGGTTAAGTACAAATATACAATTTTTATAATTTTGTAAAGCCAAGTTTGAAGGAATTATATTTAAATTCTGGTTTTATTCGTGAAATAGTCTTAATAAATATCGCTCGAGAGTGTGAGCTTTCCAGATAAATTCACGAACGTATCAGACCCTCTCGTGATATTCTTGTGATAATTTAAGTTATTTGAGTAAAGGATGTAAACGATTAGAGAAGATAAAGATTTGATTACACCCTCCACTGTAGCGTTATTAAGTTTATTGAATTTAGGAGTGCTCTTTAAAATAAAATTAATTAGCGACATAATTGGTGAAATCGCTGCTTAATAGTGTGACAAAACTTAGGGTTAAACTAATGCTGAAGTCAAATACCATGTCCACTTCTCTCCGCTGAACCCTATCCGCACGCCACTGTGTTCTACATTTGCACCACACGAGTTGTGAAAATAGAAACGAACTAAGAGAGACGAAAACCGTGTTTCTGAGATGTTACGGTACCTTACTGTGAGAAATTAACAACGGATGTTTACTGCTTCCCTTGCAAACACTTCTTTCCAGGAATATTGCCTTAAATGTTTCCCTTCTATGAAATTAAACTTCTTAGCACCTTTCATGCACATGCCTAAAGCTTCATTTCTGTGTTGGTGTCCTTTTACTTTGGTTCGAACTCTATTATCTTGTTTGAGATATCCGAAACCACTTTATTTAAATATTCTAAATATATGTACATGCAGTAATTGTAACCACATATGCTAAGAAAGCTGTTCCAACCTTAGCGTAACAAATGGCTTGAAAAAAAAATTTAAGTTAACCCTAATAGGATAGTTAAAAATGAACTCTGGGTCACCGGTTTTAAAAAGTTTAGAGTCGCCTCTTCAAACTAAATAAACTTACAGGTCTCAAGGGCATTAGATACAGTTGACCAAAAAAGTTCCCTCGGTTTTTCCGCGATGTTCAGATTTCATGCTTTTGCAACAGTTGAATGCGCAACAAATAATGTTAAGGCGGGAATGGATTGTTGCCGAGACATAATGGGGAATTTTTCCTTCATTTTTCATACATTTCTAGCATCGGTTCATGAAATTAACAACAAAAAACTCCCTGTAGTTGTAAAAAAATTACAAAATTACAGAACGAATTATCTTTTATAATTATTAGAAATTTTCGCCAAGTTTTAAATAACTCACAAATTTTTATTACAAAAATTCATTGCTTTTGAAACACATACTTTAATACACAACTGAATAAAGGAAAAGTACGGAGATTTATATTCTCGAGTATCAGCATTCTCAACTTCCTGTGCGATTTCCTCTTTATTCCTTAGTTTAAGTTTCTCTAAAACGGAAAGGAAGAGAGTCGCGAAAGAAAGGAAAATAAATCATGGCACCAAGAATGCAGCAAAAGAACTACAAAAGTCACGACGTTTCAGACAGAAATAGAACAAAACAAAAACACAAAGGGGAAACAGCCTCAAGTTCGGTAATGTTTATCACCGGAAGCAGGATGTTGCACCGGAAACTATTAAGTGCTACGGAATAAGCGGTTATTGGATTGACGTCAATGGTAGTGTAACAATGTTTCAATGTTTACCGGGGATGGTTGACAAAACGGGGCCATTCTGCGCATTAATCGTAAAAAGTTGTTACATTAAAACTTAACACATGATCGCATTCCTGAGAAAAAGCTAGGTTTACATTTGTTCACCCTCATGTTTTAACGAACTTTCGTTCTTTTTTTATCTTTCTGATTTTTTTTTTTTTTTTTTTTTTTTTTTTTACATATTATACATTTATATTATTTACTGCCATTCAAAATGTAGTGCCAACCATCAGTTAGAGCTCTGCGTTTGGAGTCCTAAAAGCTCCAAGCAATCTGCAACAGAGTATCTGTGCATGGAGTATTGTATGGCGGACTGTGCAAAGGGCAAGGAAAAGCGGTGTTTAACTGGATAATAGGGTAGGCCGAATTGCATCGATTTTCGAAAATCGATATCTGAGAGTTCACAAAAGTTATTACAAATATAACGCATTTATACATAGAGGGTGCCAAAAATGTATACACACTTCAAGCAAAGAAAAAATCTTGTTAACATAACAAAACTGAATTCACACAAACGGAAAATGACGAGTACTAATCATCTTAGACTTTTATAGTTACAACAGTTGCTCAAAATGGCCACCATCTGCGTCGATACACTTCTGAGTACGTTGAACTACTGATTCAGCAACGTTTGCGAAAGTGTCCTCAGCGATTGCAGTACATGCCATTTAAATTTCTTCCTGAAGGCTGCCAGTGTACCTGGTTTTTTGCACATACGGTATCATGAGTCTCAAATATGTCTCTAATGTGTGCAATTGTTACTCGTGTTGGCGGTTCTATTCTGTACACACGTCTCCATTGCCTTTGAACTTCAACAACATTCTCGGTTTTCCAATCAAAATTTGTTTTTCGCTGTTCAAAGGATAATCTTGGCATTTTGTTGTAGCAGCATGATGTAATGTGAGTCATGTCTATTTACAGAATATCATATGATAATCTTGGCTTCATTTGCTCATTGTTGATTTACCTGTCACGTACTCATAATGTATGTGAGTCACATTTGTTTACAGAACATCATACTACACATTACTGTTGTTTTTCGGTCCAATTTTGAAATATATTAAATAGATATCTACTGTGAAAGCGTGTAACCATTTTTGGCACCCTCGGTAAATACATACTCCGTTAATACCTGGGGCCAACATTTGAAATTTTGACCAAACTTCTTTCTTTCTTTCTTTTTTTTTTTTTTTTTTTTTTAAGAAAAATGAAGGAAAAGATTTTAGTTCAATTCTTGTGTAAAATAACCTTTCAGAACACAGAAAGGCATTTTTTAATTGAAGTAAACTTTTTCACATTATCACCTAGAAGCGCAACCAAAGACCGCATGCAGAAAACTTCGCTTTATGCATGCTCAGACTTGTATTGTTCTGAAATCAGAGTCACGGCCAAGATCGGAACTATGAATCTTCGGCCTACCGTGCTGATGCTCTCGACATTTCAACTGTGTCCGTCCAACCGTAACCGCAAATATCCCCCTCTGCTTCATTGAGGTAAAATCTGTGCAGGGAAATAACCTTATTAAGTCTCCAGGATATGGGGAAGAATTGCGACGATGAGACGGGACACGGTAGCTCCAGGCAAAAACATTGGCTAGGTAAGTGGAAGATCCGCGATTCAATTCCCGACCGTGACCTCTAATTTTCCATTCTGACTCTTGATTCCTTTTCGTATAAATCTGTGCAAGCGCAAAGCGAAACTTTACCTGAACGTATGCCTTGCTTATTTGCGCATTTCCATGCAAAATCTAATTAAAATTAAAACCTCCAAACTTCCAGGCATATAACGTGTTTGTGGGACCTTTCTGTGTTCTGAGATATAATTTTATAAAAGCAGAACACAAGAATTGAACAAAAAAATTAATCATTTTTTCTAAAAAAAAAAAATTGACCGCAAATATTAACCGATTAAAATTGTTCTTTCTTTATATTTGTAACAACAAAGAACAACTTTTGCGCACTATTAGTTATTGATTTTCCAAAATGACTTAATCTGCCTTAGCTACTGTATAGTCAACCTTGTAGTATAAACTTTTCGATTTTAAGTAATTAACAAATCCTCAGCTACCTGAGCTTTTTTTATAATGTCTTCTGGAATGATATCCATTATTTCAGTATCAAAAGCAGCAAAATTAGCATAATTTCCATTTTTATTTTAATTCTTCAAGACTAAAACCAAAGAACATCGTCCTAAGAAACCATGCTATATAATACGTCATATCCACTATAAACATCACAAATTTGAATACTATTTTAAAAACATTTCAATGCTAAAATTGCATAAAACGTTGTATGCAACGCGTGTATAATCTTCATGCTGAACACTTGGGGAAATTAGCACGTAAGCGGAAGTGAACTCGCCAACCATTCACTCGTGTCACAATTACACTACTTAAACAAATAACTATTATACGAGGGTAGATCTATAAGTGTCCAGTCTCGCCGATAAAGATTATCGCTTCACAAAACCCTTGTCATACTTTATCTTTTAAATAAATCATTGCAGCTGTAACTTCCGCTCCGCTGTGTTCAGTTGTTCAGATATAGTTGCATAAAGAAGGCTAATGTAGAAGATTGTGACATGTTCAAAATGGAGTTTCGAGCTGTTATTAAGTTCTTCACAAAAGAAGAACTTACTCCAAATGATATTAGACAGCAATTTGACGGTGTATATGGGGAATCATTCCCCTCATATTCTACCGTAAAAAAATGGGCCAAACGTTTTCGAGTGGATCGAGAAAGCATTGAAAACGAAGAGCGTGCAGGTCGGCCCTTGGAGGTGCTCACTCCTGAAAACATCGCTCTTTTGGAAGTAGAAATTATGGAAGACCGGCGGCTCAAAGTTACAGAAATAGCAGCAAGGTTAGGCCTTTCTAAAACAACAGTCCTTCAAATTATTCATGAATATTTAAACATGAATAAGGTTAGTGCAAGATGGGTGGCTAGACTTCTTTCCTCAGTCCAAAAGTAGCGAGCCATCTGTTGTCATGCATTTTTGGAGCTCTACCGCGACAACGAGAGAGAAGTTCTACAAAGCATTGTTACAGGAGATGAAATCATAGTCCTCTACTATGATTCCTTGTCCAAAAGAGAATCAATGGAGTGGCAGGCGTAAACCTGGCGAAGCATCGCCTGCAAAGGCCAAGGTCACTCAGTCAACCAAGAAGATCATGGCTACAATCTTTTGGGACTGAGATGGAATACTCTTCATTAACTTCAAGGCGAGGAAAGTTGAGTGGTGGTGTGCGCCTTCTTCACGACAATGCGTGTGTGCACACAACTCTTGTTGCATAGGAAGCTGTGAAGAAATGTGACTTCAAAGAGATCGACCATCCACCCTAAAGCCAGACCTAGCTCCCAGTGACCGTTTCCTCTTCTCATAACTCAAGAAGGGCCTTTAAGGAAGGAAATTTAAGTGTGACGAAGAAGTGATGGATGTTGTTTATGCCTATTTTGCAGACAAGACCTCTAACTATTTGGGGGGGGGGGATTGAAATGTTAATTAAGATGTAAGAAGTGTATTGCAATAAAGTGTAACTATATTTAAAAGGGAAATATAATTTTTGTCTTTATTATACAGAGAAAATGGTTAGGCCGGAAACTTATGGACCTACCCTCGTAAATACTAAAATGAAAATGCTAACTTTACGCGCAGCGACTCTTATCTCGCCTTTTCCGGTTGCGACGGCTGTTCTTTCCCAGTAAGCAGCCCTGCACATGCGGCCCATAACTCAAATAATCTTAATATAGAAGCAGTAGCAACGTAATGACATCAAACACATACCAATTTGCAATATAAACAAAGTTGCTCCAAAACACGCCAACACCATAGAAAATAAAAACAACAAAGCAATAATTCCGACCCATACTTGCAGCTAGCACGTAGTCCCAGAGATCTTTACGTCAGAATTTCCTGCTCTTTGTTGGGCTAAGAAAACCTCAGAAGAGAAGAGGTGGTGTAGAATAAACAATGGAGGCAGGGCTTATAAACACTGAGTACTCTAGGTGAGGGTAAGAGAGAGAAACAATAATTGGGTCAACCCTAAAGAAGCAGGTGCACAGGAATCGCTTTCAGGTGTTTACAAGCCCTAACTCCCTTGTTTACTTTGTCTTGCTACGTCTATTGCTCGAAAGTTCCTTGGCCTAGCAAAGTCAACAGTCGTTTGTTTGAAAGATTGCGGAGCCTTAGATCTATTCTGGACGTAAGTGGGCAGAAACGTGGGGATGCCCGAATAATGGCCTTATTGTAATTTGGATTTTTGAATAAACTTCGTTTGTTTACAATTATACAAATTCAAGAGCTTTAATATGTACTAGCTGACCTTCAAGAAAATTATCTCGGCATTCGTTTACAGACATTATAAATTAGGATTGGGTTCTCGATATCTCGATACTCAAGAGATATCGATACTTTTTCGATACTTTGTTAATACAACAACTTTTAATTAATATTGCTGCAAGTGGCATATTTTAAAGTGATCGCAAAAAAGGACAGGTTTCACTCATAAGCTTCTAAAAAGCAGGTAGCAGGTACCAAGAAATTGGTGCGTTTCTAAGCCCGGCCCCTACGCAACTATAAAAACAGACCCTTTATACTGAGTGCCCCAAAAGAAACGATACATTTTCATGAAACATTCCTTTCACAGGTGTTAGAAGAGATGCTCTTTGTACGACAAAGAATAGCCATTGTTCACTGGAAACTTAGTGGTAAAAACATTTGAGGAGGTGCGTGAATTGTACCGTCGAAGATTTGGAAAGGAGCCACCATCAAGGACCCAATACCTGGCTTCTTGTGAACAAATTCAGAAAACAGGCGGAGTGAGAAACGTTCTGGACGATCATCAACATCTGATGACACAGCCCAAAACATTTGTGAAGCAGCTGAAAGGAGCCCACGTGCTTGCCAAGAATCAGAGTTTGGCGTACTCTTCGTTTTACCCTGAAAAGCATCACCTGGTAGACTAAGATTATGTAAATGAGTGCTGACCTTTTGGACACTGTGGAAAATTAAAACCTGCCAGAGTAGCTCCTCTGCTCAGACAAGGCCACATTTCACACGTGTGGTTTAGTGATATGGACCAACAGCAATCCTCATGAGATGCCAGAAAGGGAGAGTGACACCCCAGAGATGAATATGTGACTAGGAATGAACAAGAGGTACGAATCATTCAGTAGTGGAGCAAACGGCAATAGCTAAAAGTTACCTTGTTATGCTTCAGATATTCCTTAGGAGCACAGTGGTCTGATCAAATTCTGAATACCGTTGTGTTCCAGCAGGACGGGAGCCCACCCCATTTTTTGCCCTCATTGTTCGCGATTTCAACCGCAAGGATTGGTAGAGGTTCACCGCGTATTTGGGCTCTGAGCTCATCTGACCTTACCTTCTTAGATATCTTCTCGTGGGGTTACATAAAGTCCTTTGTGTACAGAGTTAAAATCACAAGCTGCGGGAAAGCATTATGGAGGCGGTCAAGAGTATCACATCTGATCAACTACAGAGAGTGTTTAGAGTTATGGAGAAATGATGGTCATCCAAAACTTGCACCACAAATATTTGTGCTATTGATGTGTTGCTTTCACAAAATTGGTGTTTAGATGGGGTTCATAGTTGCAGCCCAAGCACAGATGTTAATAATTATTAGAATGTGTATTTCTTGAATAAAGCTACATATTTTCAAATGGAACAATGTCTCTTAACATCAATAAAATAAAATAGAGGAAATTAGAATGTCAATATGTTTTTATACGATTCTAATGCATGTAGTTTACGAACTGTGGTAATATGAATATTTGAAATGTCTATAATCTTCTGCTGTGTTTATTTGTTTAGTTACTAGTCTGTTCGTACGTTTGTTTATATTTTGTTTCCTTTACACTGATTGCATTCAACTCTTTGCCAGTACTTTATGATAGCTCTTAAAGTAGGACATGCTTGATGAGAGTATTTACTAATGGTGAAAAAGTCGACAGGCTTATGGTGTATGGGGAATGAAGGAAGAATGCTGTTCTTTCTTGTTATGTGTATGCTGAAAAATATCTCAATAGACGTATTACAGCCTGTATTCACCGATTGTTTCAAAATCGTTGGATTGGAAGAAAGGTGTATGTACGCTGGCCTTCCCCGATTTGACCTCTTTAGATATTTCTCTGTGGGGAAGGCTAAAAGAATCTGTCTACAAGGACATACAGACTACCCCAGAAGATATGAAAAGACGTATTTTACTCAGAGGCCTCTTCTTCCAGGATTGAGATTCTTTTTCGTGCCATAAACGTACGACACGGGACCCACGACTTTACTTCCTTTCCGAAGTTTATACGCCCGAAAAAATCCATCGACCCTGGCCGGGATTGAACGCGCGATTTTGAGTAAAGTCGTGATTAAAATTAATTCCACCTAGGTAGAAATTTAACAAATAAAATCATAGATATTCTGGTAATTCGTAAATCAGTAATAGCACAATCAATATACAGTACAGACGTTCACTTCGTATTGTTCTTCCTGCGTTATTTTGTTTAACAAAGTCAGTCCCCGTCAAGATGCCAAAAGAAAATGTAATCAAATTTCAAGTGCTAGACAGATGATGAGAAATTTATGAATTGCAAATTCTGAAATAAGGAGGGGAGTAAATTCATAATTTGTTTATTATGCGTACATCAATTCAAGTAGGTAGTTCTAACGGAAAATATAGGTATAATATTATTATGCTTTTTTTTTTCTTTTGTTCCACAGAATTATATCGTCAAAATTTTTCCAAAATTAATCCTCTGATGCTTTGTTGGCATAATTTATATTCTTGTATTATTTGTTCCACAGAATTATATCGTCAAAATTTTTCCAAAATTAATCCTCTGATGCTTTGTTGGCATAATTTATATTCTTGTATTATAAAATATATGCACTTTCAACAAGCTCAGCTATGATATTACGTAAAGAATAACATAGGAAGTTTGAATATAGTTTTGAATTTTTAAAAATGATCAGAATTGTATAAATGTCTGTATTTTTAAACTTTAACTCAAGTATTTGCATGCACAAATTTCAACTTCAGTTGTGCACTAAAAGTGTGAAGGGAAAAATTAAAAAATAAGTAGGCAACATTTATTAAGACGTTCTTAACAACTGCTGAAAGTTGCTCTTCCATTGCTGATCGAAGTCAAATTTTCCAGGAGCTATGTGATGCTCTTGTATCGGCAAATATACAGTATGCGGCAAAACAAACGATACTGAGATGTTAGTTAATGGTTTTGGTACAGAATGTGTTCAAAATATGGACCAATACGTGCAACACATTGTTCATAATGTTTCTGAAGATTATTTAACATGTTGATGAGTAAAGGTTGATGAAGGACACAAAAACGACGTTATCTTCTCGCGTAGTTCTGGAGTTTTGGAGGTGGGTCATCAATCTTGAAATTTGAATCTTTCAACATACCCCACATGTAGGTTTCAGAGATCCGGGGAGCAGGCAGGACACGGGAATGGAGTTCCACGAGAAATAAGGCGATCTCCAAAGTGTCGCTGCAGAAGGACAAGTGACTTCTCCGCGGTCGGGGCTGTTTCTCCATCACAATCCATTGCCGTTGGAGAGAAGTTTCTGGTTTGACAAAAAGACGCAAATTTCGCACGAACAAGGTAATAATAACGTCTCTGTAGAACTCCTGGTTTACTATTTGCGGATTCTGTGCAGCATCTTCGACGAAATAAGGCCCAAGATTCCATGACAGGACACGGCGCACCAAATCGTAACCCATGGACAGTGCAGTGGTTTCTGTATAACACCCAGCTGTTGAAACCAAAACAAGTTGCTTGTATGTTGATGTAGCCATCAAGGTGAATATGACTTTCATCTGAAAACCATGTGTTGCAGAAGAAATCTGTGTCCTCATACGTCATAGACAACACTCGGGTTCGCTCATCCCTTCTGTTGGACGCTGAGCAACTGAAATCCGGTATGCAAATTCACCCAGTTCTGTAGACATCCGCCGAACAGATCTATCGCTCAAACCAAGTTACAGTGATGTACAGCGCCGTAGACCACGCTTTGGCGACTTAACACCTGTTGGAGAAATGTCCCTGATTCTCGTTTGTGGTGACGGTTCTAGGCGACCTGTTGTCCCCTTTCGTTGACATTTGACATCCCGTATCACGGAACTTGCCAACACAGCTAACATTGTTTTGTTATGTGGTACACCCTTATTAAATCTCTCCCCGTACTGTTCTTTAACGTGAAGCAAACGTTGCTCATTCTGACGTCCTATTCCATATGACCGGAATTAATGACCCACGATAAACGTCTCTTCTGTCATGAGACCATAATTGCAGAAATCAACACAAAACTGAATTCACAATGTGTCAAAGTATTATGTACAATAAATATTTAATTGCTATGGAAACTTGCACAGAAATTATCAATAATTTTAGTGTTTTGCCGCATACTGTACAATTCTAAAAGTTATAAAATGAAAAATTTAGTATTTTTATATATATATTGGTCTAGCTTCTTGCCATTGAAGAACTCGCAGTAGTTCGAAATATAGCAATTTCAAGTGTGACTCTTTCTCTGAGTTTTATCTTTATCTACTTTTATTATTAGTGTTAATTTGTTACATTGTTAATAGTGTTTCTTTATTTTTATTTTTCATTAATATTGTTTGCACCTCTGGTGCTGCTTTTAACTTTGCTTATTAAGCTTTATTTGCTTTTATGTGTTTTGCTTTTGCGTGTTTTGCTTTTGACTTCTTTACTATTTATCTATTATTCTTTTAATTTTATTTCTGTGTTTTCTAAAATACTTTATTATTTATTACATCTTAAAATACCATGACACCTATCCAAGATAATGTTACGAAATTTTGGTTCAACAAATGTAAGTACCATCCTAAACAATTAGCTAAATATACAGGGCATGTTGGCTTTCTTTCTTATTGCGCTATTACTGGTGTGTATCCTAACAGAATATTAATTCAATTGCCATTGTCCGCTATAGCTCCTAGCACTCAAGCCAATTTCATTTATTTAGGCACCATAATCTCCCAACATTTTCTACGGATGATCCTTAATAATTGTCAATATTTGTAGCAATTTCATTTGTCTAAATTAATTAGTTTTATTAAAATTATTCTGGCATGTTCTCCAAAATATATTACCACAATTAATAATATCTTGATGAGTGCTAATAAGTTATTAAGTTCCCTCAATCAGAAACATCGTCTTAAACTATCGCGGTTATATTTACAATATTAAGGTCTAGCTTCTTGCCATTGAAGAACTCGCAGTAGTTCGAAATTTAGCAATTTCAAGTGTGACTCTTTCTCTGTGTTTTATCTTTATCTACTTTTATTATTAGTGTTAATATATATATACTAACAGAGCAGTGCGGATTGGTTCGGGCTGTAACGCTCTAACGTTCGGGGGCTCTCAGTTCAAGTCCCTTTTGGTCCGTCATCCTGTCCTTGGGCTTTTTCGTGGTACATCCCGGTCGCTTAGACAATGTTGGGATGTTTTTCCTTTCTTCTCACAAATTGTTCGCTCTCTTATTTCACATAATTTCATTCCATTCATTTCGAACAGTCGAAAATACCAGATGGTACGGTGGTATGCTCTTTGAAATGTGTTTGCACCAGTGTCTGGTATAGAAACGACCCTCCTGGTGAGTTTTCGAACTCCCTGGAGGGGGACTCTGCCGGCGTCGCCCGTGGATCCTGAATCGCTCACCTTATCCCTTCCTCCCAGAGGTGCCCCAACTGAAGGCGTAGATACAAACGGCCAGCCGATGAGCAGAAGACCGAAATAGTCTTTTCTATCCCTAATAATTTAATCCAAACACATTAGAATGTAAGGAAAATATATTTCTGTGAAATTAAATATAAAAAAAATACTATGATATAAGTTCGTTCCTGTCACATGATTATGATGTATTCACTGACAGACGGTACAGACAATTGCTTATTTACTGTAAGTTTAAATTAATACATTGTAATGGAGGAAGCAAGATCAATACAAACAGGAAAATAACATTGGTTAGAACCAACTCAACCACACTAAAATACGTAAGAATATGACTACTTGGGTCAAAAAGTTGCATTCTAGCACCATATGGGCAAAGAAATGAACAAAAGAATTTCCTCAGGATGGAGAGCATTCTGTCATTGAAATGCATACTGATGGACAATACTTTGAGCCGAAAACCGAGGTTAGACATGCTGGACTCATGCATATTCCCAACACTATTATATGGTTATCAAACATGGAGCCTAACAAAATGGAAAAGAATAATATTAGCATCTGTCAAGTAAAATGGAGCGAAAAGTACTAGGGATATCCTTCATGGATAAAATGCCATCTGTGGAATTAAGAAAGAGGTCAGGACTAAACGACGTGGCTCAATGTGGAAACGGGGCGGACATGTAGCAAGGTTACCAAGCAGCAGATGGGGGCATATAGCTACCGCATGGGATCTAGGTATCGGTAGAAGAGGAAGAAGGAGACCGAGAACGAGATGGGCAGATTCCTTCAGGAAAACAGTTGGGCCACACTGGACCACCGTAGCACGGAACCGCAGTACCTGGAAGAGCCAAGGAACGGACCTGCAGGAAGAAGAGAACAACCGAAGCCAACAGTGAAAGTGATACCAAACTTATAATACAAAAACTTAATAGACTCAGCACCTGAACCTTCTAGTAAAACTTGTAAAATAAGAAACATTATAGCCTGAACAAACTCATAGGGACAATAGCTTATATGGACCAGCTCACCATATGAGAAATCGATGAGCTCCCCCCGCTTGCGGAGGCCCTAGGCCTGATTGATTGATTTGGTTTATTTACCACCGCTCTGTAACATCTCAGGTCATCAGTGCCCCATTCAATTCAGAGCGTGAAATGACCGACAAATTTTGCTTAGATGCCTGTTTTTTCAGACTTGAGGTTCTTCATCGTAAATGTACGACAAGGGACCACCGCTTTACTTCCCTTCCGAAGGAAGCCATACTTAGGATTTTTACCGCCAAAAAGTCATCGTTCCCGGCCGGGATTGAACCCGCGATCTTGAGTTTACGAGGCAAGTATTACCACAGACCACCAGGATCGACGCCCTAGCCCTGGATGGTACTAAAGTGGCTCAATTGGTTCATTCAACATTTTAATGCATTTATTTATTGCCAACAAACACAAACAACATTACAATTAACATATTTTCGTTATTTCACAATTCACCAAACACTATTACTAAATTTCAATTATGTTGCCAACCAAAGCTATACTTATATTTAGCACCAATTATATTACAAAATAGCTAACGTACTATGCATCTTATATCATTAAAAACTACCTACCTAAAGTGTTTCCAATCCAAATATATCATAACCCCAGGTTGTTAATCTATTGGAGACCGAACCATAATCAATATATATGGACGACAGACAGACAGACAGACACACAGATGGATGGATGGATGGATGGATGGATGGATGGATGGATGGATGGATGGATGGATGGATGGATGGATGGATGGATGGATGGATGGATGGATGGATGGATGGATGGATGGATGGATGGATGGATGGATGGATGGATGGATGGATGGATGGATGGATGGATGGATGGATGGATGGATGGATGGATGGATGGATGGATGGATGGATGGATGGATGGATGGATGGATGGATGGATGGATGGATGGATGGATGGATGGATGGATGGATGGATGGATGGATGGATGGATCGATCGATCGATCGATCGATCGATCGATCGATCCATAGATAGATAGATAGATAGATAGATAGATAGATAGATAGATAGATAGATAGATAGATAGATAGATAGATAGATAGATAGATAGATAGATAGATAGATAGATAGATAGATAGATAGATAGATAGATAGATAGATAGATAGATAGATAGATAGATAGATAGATAGATAGATAGATAGATAGATAGATAGATAGATAGATAGATAGATAGATAGATAGATAGATAGATAGATAGATAGATAGATAGATAGATAGATAGATAGATAGATAGATAGATAGATAGATAGATAGATAGATAGATAGATAGATAGATAGATAGATAGATAGATAGATAGATAGATAGATAGATAGATAGATAGATAGATAGATAGATAGATAGATAGATAGATAGATAGATAGATAGATAGATAGATAGATAGATAGATAGATAGATAGATAGATAGATAGATAGATAGATAGATAGATAGATAGATAGATAGATAGATAGATAGATAGATAGATAGATAGATAGATAGATAGATAGATAGATAGATAGATAGATAGATAGATAGATAGATAGATAGATAGATAGATAGATAGATAGATAGATAGATAGATAGATAGATAGATAGATAGATAGATAGATAGATAGATAGATAGATAGATAGATAGATAGATAGATAGATAGATAGATAGATAGATAGATAGATAGATAGATAGATAGATAGATAGATAGATAGATAGATAGATAGATAGATAGATAGATAGATAGATAGATAGATAGATAGATAGATAGATAGATAGATAGATAGATAGATAGATAGATAGATAGATAGATAGATAGATAGATAGATAGATAGATAGATAGATAGATAGATAGATAGATAGATAGATAGATAGATAGATAGATAGATAGATAGATAGATAGATAGATAGATAGATAGATAGATAGATAGATAGATAGATAGATAGATAGATAGATAGATAGATAGATAGATAGATAGATAGATAGATAGATAGATAGATAGATAGATAGATAGATAGATAGATAGATAGATAGATAGATAGATAGATAGATTAACGGTAATCATAAAAGCAGAAAAGGATAAAACACTAAGACTAGTAGTTCGAAATATAGTGATTTCAAGTGTGACTTTCTCTTAGTGTTTTATCCTTTTTCTACTTTTGTAATTACTGTTAATTTGTTACATTGTTAATAGTGTTATTTTATTTTTATTTTTCTTATATTCTTATTATATTCTTATATTCTTATATTCTTATATTCTTATTATATTATATTCTTATATTCTTATTTCTTATATATATATATATATATATATATATATATATATCTTATATAATTGTATAATTAAAAACTACCTGTCTAAACTGTTTCCAATGCGCATATATCATAACCCCAGGTTTTTAATCTATTGGAGACCGAACCATAATCAATTTCATCACTTCCATTCTCATTCTAATAGTCAAATTTTTACTAATCCTCTATATCTAAGCTCTTTTCTCCTGTACCACTTTTAATCTTCCTCCACCATTTATCCCTAACTTTCCCCAGTATGCCCCCATTATTTTTTATATTTTTATCTCCTTTAATTTCTAAAAGCTTGCTTCTTAAAAATTCTCCCTTAAATTTATTCCACTTCTCTTTACATAACTGTAGTCTCCATATAACATGTTATGGTACACATTATCAGATTCGCCACACATGGTACATTCGTTCCAAGAGAATTTTCTCCGTTCTCTTAAATCCCTTACTCCTGTTCTGGCTCAAACGAAACCTTTCTTCCCAATTTATCGCAAACTTCTACATTAACTTCTTCCTTTCCAAACTCTTTTTATCTCTGGATAAATTCTCAGTGAACTATTTTCTCTAAAGCTTGCAAAGAAGCCCTGTTATTTTAAGTATATAAATGAATGCATATCAAATTTAATTTTTTAAAATTTAGATATTTAATAGTTTAATAATTATATTTTTCCATAATTTATCGATTGATTTCAAATATCGTGAAAATTTCTTCATATTTTACCGCTCTCTAGCTATAACTCATTGCTAAAGTTAAACCTTGACGACTTCTATTGAAATTTTCTCTGCTGCCGAGAAGATATCTTGCTGTTTTAAGTGCTAGAATAAGCTACAAATATGCATCAAGGAAAGATGTTATATCAAGGTTCTGTAGAGAGCAAACGCTGCCTCGATTCTCTCCAGCTGATGGCTCCCAAAGGAAAAGGGTTACCCACGTACAACGTATAACGCACGTAAATTCTGTTAATGGCCCATTGTGAAAGTGCAGAGTTCGTCGGGAAATTGGGCGATTTTTAAAAAGTGGTTATTCCCAGCTACGCTTTAATGAGGAAACTCTAGCCACATGAGAAGCTAACATTTAATTATAATGGAAAAACAGCTCGCCTAGTGCCTACAAAAGTAGAGATAAACGTATTTGTTAGGTTACACCTGCATAAGTCTCGTTTATTGAAAACCATAAAGTTCTTGATGACGATATCTGTGTGTCATTATAATCAGGAATAATAAACAAAACAGCAAGAGAAATAAGAAGGTTACTTCAATTGTATTTACTTTTTTCATTAATTCTTTATATTTTCGCTATACACTTAAAAGACTGCGAAAGTCGCTGTAAGCTTTGAGCATGGTCAAAGAATAATCAGAAGTTGAGATACGAGGGTAGGTCCACAAGTTTCCGGCCTAACCCTTTTCTAGGTATGATAAAGACAAAAATTATATTTCACTTTCAATAAAGTTACCCTTTATTGCAATACACTTCTCACATCTTTGAAGTAACATTTCAATCACCCCCCCCCCCATAGTCAGAAGTCTTGTCAACAAAATGGACATAAACAGCATCCATCACTTCTTCGTCACACTTAAATTTCCTTCCTCGAAGGTCCTTCTTGAGTTTTGAGAAGAGGAAATAGTTACTGGGAGGTAGATCTGGACTGTAGGGCGGATGGTCAATCTCCTTGAAGTCACATTTCTTCATACCTTCCTTTGCAACAAGAGCTGTGTGCATACGCGCCGGTGTCCTGAAGAGGGCGCACAACATCACTCAGCTTTCCTCGCCTTTTCTCTTTGATGTAAGCACGCAGTCTGTGCAATAGGCCAGCATACCACTCCCCATTTACTGTGGTGTTCCTCTCCTTGAAGTCAATGAAGAGTATTCCTTCACAGTCCTAAAATATTGTAGCCATGATCTTCTTGGTTGATTGAGTGACCTTGGCCTTTAGAGGCGGTGCTTCACCAGGTTTACGCCACTCCATTGATTCTCTTTTGGACAAGAAACCATGGTAGAGGACCATAGTTTCATCTCCAGTTACAATGGTTTGCAGAACTTGTCTCTCGTTGCCACGGCAGAGCTCCAAAACCGCCTGACAACAGATGACTCGATGCTGCTTTTGGACTGAGGAAAGAAGTCTAGACATCCATCTTGTACTAACCTTATTCATGTTTAAATGTTCCTGAATAATTCGAAGGACTGTTGTTTTAGAAAGACCCAACCTTGCTGTATTTCTGTAACTTTGAGCGGCCGGTCTTCCATAATTTCTCCTTCCACAAGAGCGATGTTTTCGGGAGTGAGCACCTCCAAGGGCAGATCTGCACGCTCTTCGTCTTCAATGCTTTGTCGACACATTCTAAAAAGTTTGGTCCATTCTTTTACGGTAGAATATGAGAGGGATGCTTCCCCATACACACCGTCCAATCACTGTTTAATTTCATTTGTAATAAGTCCTTTTGTGGAGAACTTAATAACGGCTCGATAGTGCATTTTTGAACATGTCACAATCTTCTACACATAGCCTTCTTTATGCAACTATATCTGAACAGCTGAACACAGTGGAGCGGAAGTTACAGCTGCAGTTATTTACTTAACACATAAGGTATGACACCAGATAAGGTTTTTGTGAAGGCGATAATCCTTATCGGCGAGGCCGGAGACTTATGGATTTACCTTCGTAGCTTTCTATAATTTGGAGCAATTTCACATATATACAGAGTGCTAATTAACTATCCCGAATGCAGCTGTAAGCGTACGTTATAAGTTGATGTATCAGTTTATACTTTAAATCTTAACATATCAATGCATATAATTATAACTCTTGAAGTTGTTGTATTTACCAATCAGAATCATGTTATGAGTATGTGTTAGGTAAATTAAGTTTGAGGCATCATGTTAGTAGAAGCTTATTAGCCATTATATGTTGGTAATACATTCATTGTTGAGAAATAGAATAAAACTTGAAAGCATTAAGTAAATTTTATTCACAATTATTTAGTATGAGCATCGCAATAATTCATATTTAAAAACAAAAATAATAAAAATTGAAGGCATTGCTATATTTGAACCCGCGACCTGGGGAACATCAATTTTTGCGTTAATGCATTATGCCACGCAAGCAGTTAAATAGCTCCCTTAGGGTAGGTTACCTCATGAACGACAATGTTTCGTTTTGGCAATGCAAAAGGCCTTAATAAATGTTCAGTGTCGCACTGTCAAATTATTAGTTCCATATTTGAATTATTTTTATAGCATTAAATTTAGAAAACGCTGTCATGGAGCTGCAGAAAAGCTATAACCTATGCTCGCAAGGCAGTTTTAAAAACATTCTAAAGCAATTTTTCACCGGACTTGGTTTTAACGTCAATTTATGTGCATCTGATGCCAAAATGTTTAACACCATGAAACTGCGTTATATTTACTTGTGAATCATACATTGCCTATCTCAAATTGTTTATATAGGCATCTCTACACTCTCTGAAATGTTACCCGTGTTCATTAACATATTTTTTTTTTTTTTTATTTTCAAGTGATTTTTAAGGGAAAAAATGACCAAATTGGTTAAATAACGTATTACAGTTCAGTTTTTCTTTTATTAGTTTGTCATGCTAATATCACACAGTAATGCCATAATACGAGGTCATAATTTGGTTTATATATATATATATATATATATATATATATATATATATATAACTTTTTTTACGTTACTCTAATTTTGGAACAATGCGCTTAGTTTATACAGGACCGACTTTTTATCATTTTAAATCATAGTTACTTCAAAAACTGCATCCAACAACTTCAAAATGCTTATGGATATGAAGTGTCATATTAGGACTGGTTTGTGAAATTCGTGCGTTGGATGTGATTACATCGGAGATTTTCCGCGAGACTCGACCTGACAGAAATATCATCGCTGAGCGGTAAATGATTACAGAAGATAATCGGATTACCTACGTAGGTATGACTCGCTCTGGGGAAATTGTGTGCTCAGTAGATTTCACATAATTTGACAGAAGCTGAGCACACCTGTTGAATGGCGCATAAAAATTCAATAGAGGCCGAAATCTGGCAAGGAAAAGGATGTCTCAATCTTTCATCGCTGTGGTGCTGGCATTCCTGTTCATGACATCAACATGTTTATTGACAATCTTGTGGAACAGACCGTGCTCATTTCAGGTGCGAAATCTGTTGCATTTCTTCTTCTAGTGCTCAACCTTCAAGCAGAAACGGATTGCCCATTAAGCTAGGAGTGAAGGCTTTCAACCAGCTTGTGTTTGAAGTATATCTCTATGAAAACGAATGTAGTGTTTTAATGACTTGGTTCCTCAAATGGACAAATGCATAAAATTTAAGGGGCAAATTTTGGGAAGCAAATAGGTCAAAGCAGGATTAGTTTGTTACTAAACATATCTCGTAATTAATAATTAATTAATTTTGCGCTAGGTTTACCAGGGAATAAGAAATGCTAAGCGTACCATTGGCGTTGGTCCTGGTGGTCAATCCCGGCCAGGATCGATGGATTTTTTCGGGCGTAAAAATTCTATGTATGGCTTCCTTTGGAAGGGAAATAAAGTTGTGAGTCCCGTGTCGTACATTTACGGCATGTAAAAGAATCTCAAGGCTGAAAAAAGAGGCCTCTGAGCAAAATTTATCGGCCGTTTCACGCCCTGAATTGAATGGGACGCTGATGACCTGAGATGTTAAAGAGCGCCCGTAAATAAAAACGAATGAATTCCTTCTGAGCACTGGTGAAAATTAACGCTTAACGTTCATTCTGTCACAAATACCAAGGTGGTACACTAGTTGCATAAATAACTGTTATGAAACACTGTGGAATTGTTTATTTGTGCTCCCCCGTGATTCACACAAAAATATATTGCACAGCTAGCGACAGTTCAGCCAAAACGAGATTCGCTTCCCAAATGCTCTCAAGGCTGGGCTGGATAATAACAAAACGATACGCATGGTGGTTTTCTTTTGTGTTCTTCTTCACACAATACAATATCTGAAGGGAGTGCCAAATCGAAAATCAATGTCAGTACAACATAAACCACCTAGAGCTCTCAGTTGCTGCGCGCTTCTCGCCCGTTCTAGTTTCTAACACGTTACTCAACACTTTGCTATAGAAATACAAGAGTTGATCCTTATGCCCCACCCCTGACCCATTTCATGTAGATATAGGCGTTATATTTCATGGCACATGAATGCCCGAAAGTATAAAAAGCGCTATTACAAGTTCGTATATTATTGTATTACGCCATAGTAGCTATTGAAATCAAGAAATGCGATTAAATTCATACAAAGCAAAGGCATTTTGAAATTCCTCAAGATATGTCATGTCAGCAACATTTAGAAAATGTGCTATGTCTTATGATTAGAGCCGGACATTCAGGCACTAAGAACTTATTTATATAAAAAAAAAAGATAAAGAGGCAATAAAGCATAAAAACCCAGTCTTAGCATAAATACTGTCACAACTTTTGAGGGTGACTGTATTTCCCCCCTAACACATTCCTGAGTTGTGGTGCCAGTGGTTAGTCATTGACAGTTCAGCTGCAAATTGTTAGTTTTCAAGATGGAATGGCATCATTACGAAAATATTGTCGTTGTGGTAGCTTTGCACAAGTAGGCAAATCCCCATGTGATACTTTCAAAATTCTCCAAAAACTGAAAATATTCAGCAGGTTCGTGTACCGTATGTCCAGCGCTTCCTTGATACTGGTACTATGAAACACCGTCACAGGCAAGGGAGACCACGCACTCCAGAATTGGTGAAGCAGTGATGCCACGTCTAGGGAGAAATCCGATACTGAGATAGTCAGTGATGGCGCATGAGCTGAAAGTTTCTAAAATGTCTTGCCCATTGAGCAGTGACCTGCGACACCGCACTTACAAACTCTAGCACTTCAACCAAAGGTTCTTAAAATCAAATTCAGGATGATTATTTCCTATGTTGAAAAGACTTTCAATGCACAAAATGAAAGGATATATGCCAGATGCTCTACAGAAGCTGCCGAAAAGGCTCCAAGGGTACAGAGAGGCCTTCATTGAATCTATTACGGTATTCTGGAGGTGTGGGAGCTCCATTTCTGCGGAAAAAAAGGTCAAATCGTCGGCCAAAAAATAACGGGAACCCTTGGCGTGTTTCTGAAACCATAATAGACGATGAAACATGAGTTTATCAATATGAACCGAAAACGACGTGTCTGTCAATAACTTTGATCTTCCCAGACGACACATTCCAAACGAAAATAGTGAGAGCAAACAGTGTAGGGAAGAAAATGATGTGAACATTTTTCATTAATGACCATGACGTGCATCCATATCCTCCATTAACATCACATTAGTATTGTCTCTATAAGAGAGATAAAATGCATCCTTGTCTCACTTTCACCTCGATTTGTATTGCAGAATTCCATATTTCTATACATCGCCTGTAGAGCTCGCATCAATTTCCCCAACATTTCCTCTACTTGCGATTTAAACCACAATGCCTGGCGGATAATGAAGTCAAAGATCTGATCAAAATCAACAAAAGGACAAAGTAATTTCCCTCTTTTGATTGACTTGCTCTATTGAAAATTTGAGATTTACCAAAGTTGTCTCACTTGCTTTTATTCTACTATATATTACTCTATTTTCTCCAGAATCCCCCCCCCCCATTCCATAATTTCCCCGCACTCCGTCATTTCCTTCCTCTTAGAAATGGGATGAATTTATTCCCTTACATAAAACTAATAGACATGTGCATATTTATGAAATGTATTTTAATTTATAGGCTCTGTAGCGCTGTTTCAATATCGGAATAGACAGTTTGGTCTGCAGATTATGTTTGTAAAATGTGCCTTATTGCATTAATCATCTCTGACATAGTGCAATACGGCAAGTGCACGCATAGATTTAAAACACCATCTCACTGGGAAGAGGAAGAATAAATCATACCGTTAAGACCCATATAACTCTACTTCTGTTCTTGTCATTAATCAATTCACTACTCACAGCCTTCCAACGACGTAATCCTTGCAGATGCAGGCCAATTATTTTATGAAAGGCAAAGGCTGCGTATAATTTACGCCAAGTTCGCTCATCGTATATGGTGGCTCTGGGACATGAACAATAAAATGCGTCTATTTGAAGAGGAACTAAAAGCTTATTTATGTGATTAAACCCGACCTAAGTCTAACATATGCTTCTCTCAGCAAATTCTCATAATATGCCTCGTCTCAACATTAACAAAATAAAGTGGGAAAATAACATTAAAATAAGTTTATCATAAAAATACGATCCGTTATCTACGAGTAAGATCCTTGTCTCCTAAATTGCCTCATGAAGAGCTTGAAACACATGTATAACACACACTTGCCTGACTTATGGTAGAAGGGAGTCCTAGAAGGATTAGATAATGCTTTCTTAAAAAAGGTAATGAATGTATGTACAGCACTGATACGAAAAATATTTTCTTTTTTGATTTTGAAATTCAATCCCCATGCTCCATTCCGGAACCATGTCTATTTGATCTAAAAATCTTATTCCTTGGCACAAAAATGCCTGAGTATAAACGTCGTCTGCACAGTTCAAATTCATAAATAGTTGCATTACATCTTTACAGCTGTAGAAATAATAAGAATTTATGATTCATTAGAAAAAGAGCGTGCGAGTCAAAGGGCTATCATTAAAGTTAATGTCGTTTTCTGAAATTCATCAAGATTTGTCAGTAACTTTCAGGGAATGTCCTTTGGAGTGAGAATCCAGTCGTCAAAACGGTATAATGCATATTCAGATATCAGCTTGTAGTTCACTTGAGGGAGGCTTTGTCAGCGAATGATTTCATTAGATTGTTACTTGTTTGTTTGTTTGTTTTTTTTTTGAATTGTTTATTTAAGGACGCTCTTTAACATCTCAGTCATCAGCGTCCCATTCTATTCAGGGCGTGAAACAGCCGACAAATTTTGCTCAGAGGCCTCTTCTTTCAGGCTTGAGGTTCTTTTTCGTGCCGTAAATGTACGACACGGGGTCCACGGTTTTACTTCCCTTCCGAAGGAAGCCATACTTAGGATTTTTACGCCCGAAAGTGTTACTTGGTGCTAATTGTTCTTTGTTAGTTATGCCATTACATAGATATAGTCTTAAAGAATGAGTTATATCATATCATGTAAAATTCTCATAAGTCATATTCATTACAGCGCGCGATTCACAAGGTAACCAGCAAACCTGTGTAGTCACTGTGCTATATAGCATGCACTGAAGACGCTGACTGGTGTGTATGTGTTCCGTTAGCTCTGTGGCAGAGTGTGCAGTGATGCCGTGGTTAAGAGTGTAGGTTCGCCTCCAAGCATGAAGCGCTTTTTTTTAATAAATCTTTGTAGCATAGATAAATTATCTTCGTGATATTGTTTCCCATACACAGCAAGCTTTAACGTTAACATATTCATATACATATCCCCTTTTTCCAGCTGTGGCGGCTACATTTCCCTAGTAAGCAGCTGCGCTTAGATGGCCCATAAGTAAAATAACCGCATTGTAGTTTAAGATGCAAGCTCATGCTATTTTTTACATGATTGATTGACTATTTGCGGAGAAGACCCGATGTAACAGATCATTATTATGTAACTTTAAGTTCGCAAATTAGATATGTCATCAAGGAGAACGTAACAATATTCGGTAGAATGAATTGCGGAAATTATTTCCAAATCTTTTTAAAAAATTCAGGAGTGTGTTTACACTTCGAGCAGCTACTATACTGGTGAGCACAACATTGATTGTTATTTACTATTAAAACAATGCTGTGAGTTTCGACTGCACCACATGATTTCCCTTGGTAGTTGGCGAGGCCGTTACGGTAACTTCTCGTCATCAAATAAACTTCTGATTGCATAGAGGAATGAGTATGTATTATAAAAATAAACTTTACAAGAATTTAAATTTTGAGAGCTAATAGTAAAAATAACACAGGTTTCCAAGAGTAGAAGGCGTAATTGAAATATTCCATAGACACTTAATTTACCCCGAATTTTGACATTTTATTTAGATAATTGTATGCGAGTGCCTTTCAGGAAACGTACGGTCTTATTGATACGTTATTCACCAATCAAAATGAAACTTATCGAAGTTGTAAAGCATGGTGCTTAAAAACAAATAACTGATAGTATTTTTATTTTACGTTCTTTTTTTTTTTTTTTCTATAATCTCTGCTTCACTTCGACTAGGGATCTAGGAAGCCTGTTCTCAAGCACTTTCCTGTTCACTATTGGCGGTTCGTACAAACGTAAAAAAGGCGAGATTTTGTGACATGCGAATTAAAAAAAAAAAATACAAGATCTAACGCCGCATAATACAATTAGTGTATGTTTTCAGAAAGATCAAACAGCTACACCAAATCACTTCAATGGTTGTACTAAAAGTACTAACAAAATGACATCGTTCTCGCGTTGCAATTATCTTAAGTTAGAAAATATAAAAGTTAATTGGAAATAAAGTGCATCTTAAAACTCAAAACATGGGAGTTTAATTTAATTTAAGTCAAATTCAACCAATTTATAAGTAATAAATATTTTACCTGCTATCACTTGCTATCTCTAAACTTAAATAGTGTTCACTTAAGGATCTATAGTTACAAAATAACGAGATGCATACCACTAATAAAATATTTTATTTTAATAAATACTTTCAATAACGTAAATATTGCTGCATATTTTGAGATATAACGTGCAAATAAATTAATATTGTGACTGCTTATTGGTTTGAACAACATTTTGAACCATCATGAAATATGACTGTGAAGAAAGATGCAGTGCAATACACTACGCTATTCTACCGGCCCCATTTGTTAACGTGGGAAGGGTAGTGGCAGTGTTGGACTGCCAGATAGAAAGGAGGAGGAGGGAGTAGGTTAAATTTTAAATAAAGTGAGACAGCTCAGGTCGTTTTAGATGTACATATATGTGGGGGAGTGTAAGTTATTATCTTTTGTACTGTTTTCTTTTCTGATTACTTTATTTGTGCACTTCGAAAAAAAAAAACCTATTATATGTATTCATTTATTTGTCATTATTATATATACTGTTTGTCTCTTTAACAGTTAAATATTGGTTTGTGTAATTTCATGTATTTCCTATTGTATAAGGAAAGCATATACGATTTCCGGACTCGTGCGACATGGATGAGCTAGATTTGTAACAATTATATTTTGCAAATAAATACAGCACCACCATTACTACTAGCCTTCCCCGATTAATTAATTCACCTTGACGATTACTGACTGCTCTTCCGTTGCAAGCAATGCAACATGCTAAACTGTGGTGACTGTGGTTAAGGTTTGCGTCAACACTGAATTAATTCTGAGATTTATTAACAGTTGCAAACATTATTTTATGTATAGGTGCAAACGTCCTTACTTAAGTGAACATGTATTTAATCAAAATAATAGTTCAAAATCAAACAAAGTTAAACAGAAATTCCTGTCATGCCTAAATAAGAATAAAATATTTTAATAATTCATTAAATGAGGCAGTGTTGCGGATTCAAAAATCTGAAACTTTGGAACGTTAGTGACATTGCATGTTATAAATAACTAACACCATATGATGTTAAATATGCATTGACAAAATACAGGATGATTATAAAATCTTGATCCATTTTGGGAAAACGGCTGATCATAGGTGATCTGAAAGACGTTATTCACTTAAGAAAGAATAGCTGAAGGATACGCACGTTTGAACGGATTTACTTACCAGGAGATTCAAGCGGACTTTGAACGAAATGAGCATAGGCCACCAGGACAAATATGAGAGGTTTAGAAATTCAAGACTCGGGTGGTGTGCAGTATGTGAAATGTTTTGGAAGATCCAATGTGCAACCTGAAACTATGCAACAGATAAAGAATGCAATTAGCAGCAGCCGAAAAACATCAACCAAATGACCAAGTCGGGAGTCGGGTGTGCCATAACCGGCAGTGTGTAAAATTCTCCATTATACCTTGGAAGAAAAAAAAAACGGTCATATCATCTCCAAATGTAACAAAAGTGAAAAGAGAGGACTACGCTGGTCGCTAAGCAATGTGTGCCGATATGTTGCAAGCAGTCGAAGAGAATATTTCGCTGCAACTCTTCATGCACCTACAATTGTAATAGAATAGCATCTTGGAAACTTTGGTTTTCCAACAGGATGGACCACCTCTCATTTCTCAAGGGTTGTTCATGAGGACCTGAAAGCCGCAATTCCACGTAGGTGAATTGGGTATACGTCAAAATCAACTCCATTGACGACTCAAAGCAACGTATCACGCATGCGCTGCTGAACATCACACCAGCAGTGCTAGAAAAGGAGGACGATGGAAGTTGTGTGTGGAAGGGCAGGGTGGTCATATGGAATAAACTTAGATGTGTTAGAGTTTCATTCACCGTATTGTTTTGAATCCAATATATGTTTTTCACAAATGGATCCAAACTTAATAATCACCCTGTATAAGTAACAGTTCTCTGATAATTGTTGCACCTTTTAAGTGCAGCATTCGTAGGTTACAGGAACAGATCTCTTGACGATTACTATACAGGAAATTTGCGGTGAATGCCACTATTTTATCTTTCAATTCAGATAATATAAAAATATTTTCTCCTTAAAATATGAGTATTAAGTATATAAAAATTAAATACTTTGTCCGAGCCCTAGTAACGATAAATAAATATTTTATCATAAAATATGATTAACGTACAATGATTTCACTTATAGAATCCAAAAACAATATCTTTAATGAACATTTCTACATAGTTGTGTAAAGTTCTAGCACCCCACTATTCAAAACGTTCCTTAGACCGTATCAGAACGTCATTCCAGAAATTGCCTTGAGTGCCGCTACTAAAGTAAAATAGGTTTCTTCCTGTGGGGATGCACTGCATGTTCACGTGATGTGAATAACCTTAGGAACGAAATCCGTAAAAGCCATTGAGTCAATTGGCCGGAGCAGAGTCCGTAAGAGCGCCATTCGCCTTCTAACAGCGTTCTTTTCTTTTCCTTCCTTTCATCTCTACTGTTAATGTATTCTTCATTCAGCCTGGGTTATCCTCCCCACTGCTATCCAGTTTTATTTGTCTCTATGTTTTTAGAAGGAAGTAATGAATATTTATTGAAATTCTAAGAATTCGCCTATTTGGCCCTAGCCATTCTTAAGTGTAATCCCACTGGATACAGCGGTCCTGGAGGTGTATGTGTAACCATATTGTCTCCTAAACCCAAGATCGCGGGCCCAATTGCAGCAAGGATCGATGATTTTTTTTTTTTTTTTTTTTTTTTGTAATTTCAACCTAAAAAATGAGCCAAGAGTCATATCTTTTTACCTAGTAATACCAGAAGAATCATCTAAATATTCAGTTAAGTATAATGCTTCACATTTACATAATTAAAACATTTTCCGTTCATAGAACATGTAACTTTAATTTTGATGACATCTCAGGTATGAATTTAGGAAACAAGTGGCGCCGGTTTTGCATTAACCAGGCAACCTAAATACTTTCACTTCCTTCCTTTCTTCCTTCTAGCATCTTCTCGAATTGTGACTCATTGGGCGCCCCTACGTTAACAAACTTTCAAGGGAGCGGACTTTCCTACTTACCAACTAAAGAGAGAGGGACACCTTTTTAAGTTTCTTCCTTAGCAGGCGCAGCCAAGACGCTCCGGGGTAGGGTTATTTTTTTAATATTGATTAATATTCATTTTTCCTGTTGAAGCATCACAAACAGTGGGCACTGGTGATATATGAGATGAAATGATAAATTGGGAAAGAATTTTTCTAAGGAAGAAAACGCTCCAGACATAATTTGAGGGTACCTCCTCAGCATTTGTCATTTATGAGGGCTGAGGAACACCTGAAAAAATTTTCAGTCAGGGAGAATGCTTTTGATGGGAATCGAACCTCAGACTTCCCGCTTTAACGACCTCGGCCACTCGTGTCGGAAAGGAGCCTTTCGGCTGGATAGCCAGTGACCCAGGTATTTAAGTAGTAAAAGCAATAGGTTCATATGTTTTAAGATTTTAGTAGTTTATAAAGCAAGGTTTAAGTTAATTTTACTAATGTTTTCTTAGCTGGTTCACAGGGCATTACTTGTTGTTCTTGTCTTTGAAATTTATTGAATAAAGTTGTAGCCAATTAAAGATTATTACTGTACACGAGATTATCCATTTGGTAGTGAAATGGTTCTCGTTTTGTTATAGATGTTTTTGAGAGATTGATTAAATCTTTTAATGTTACTATTTCATAATTTTTTACGTTATTGCTCTTGTATGTTTGCCATGTCATACCAATTTTAATATGCTGCATTTAATAATCATTCCTTTGGGTATTTCAAACAATTATGTGTATTAAATTGCATTTAAATGTATTCTTTAATGTTTTAAAATTAACTTCTTTTTCTTTATTATTGAGACACCTTTACAGTAATCTCTAGGGCTTATTATATTTACAGTATGCCCTTCCCTATAGTTACAGCCATAAACATTAATGGGAACATTGTGTAATTGTTATAATGCTAATTGTAGTATATTTTGTAGAATGTGGTGACAGCAATTGTCGCAAATAAATATCACTAGTCTAAGATGTTTCAGTGTGCGATTTGACATAGAATATCTCTGTTGTTATACTCAATAGCAGTTTAGTTTGGAAGGGAATAAGGCATAGGCCTTCAAAATGAGAAAGGGATTAGCAGCCATCGGGCTGGGCAATATTTGGATAGTAGGCCAAGGTCATGGGAGAACTGTATGGAGGAAGGTCAGGAACAGCCTGAAGGATATAGACAGGCAGCATACAACGGTGCAATGTGGGGAGAAAATCTCGTTGGAAGTGCAAACGGGGTCAAAATCTGGGTGGGGGATAGAGCTGCACATCAAAACAGGGGCCAGACTCATTAAACAGGGACTCGCGTGATTTAGCCTTGGAGCATGGCGGCAGCTCAGAATCTCCGGTGAAAATGGACTGAGAATTTGCCCTTTATGTGGAGAGGAAGAATCATGATCACACATCCTGGTGTAGTAGCAGCACTGAGGTGTGAAGAAAAAAGTGTCTGTCGCCTTCCTGTACTGAGAGGACAAGGGGCATGCTGGGCTATGCTGACAAGCAAGGATTTTTTTATTTGGTTTATTTACGAACGCTCTTTAACATCTCAGGTCATCAGCGTCAGGGCTGAAACGGCCGACAAATTTGCTCAGAGTCTCTTTTTTCAGGCTTGAGGTTCTTTTAAATGCCGCTAATCTATGACACGGGACTCACGGCTTTACATTCCTTCCGAAGGAATCCATTCTTAGGATTTTTACGCCCGAAAAAATCCATCGATCCTGGCCGGGATCAAACCCGCGATCTTGGGTTTAGGGGACAAGTATGGTTACCACTATACTACCAGGACCGACGGAACAGATAGGCAAATTCATGAAGGCGAGATAGCTCAGGTCTGAAAAGGCTGAAAACCGGAGTGAGGGACGGGGAAAACTAAAATGAATTTAAAAAGTATGTATAGATAATATTTATTTACTTATTCTATTGAGGGGTTTAATGTTCTGGGTGTTTATATTAAGCTAATATTGAAATAATAATTATTATTACTATTATTAATGTTATATTATCATTATTGTTTAAATTACGTCAGCAAAGAAGGTATAATTTATTTACTTACTTATTAAATAATGTAATTTTTGTGTATTATGGAAAGGCACGTACGACAGTTTCAAAGTTAATATTATGTATGTTAATTTGAATATTATACTTACTTCTGGAAGAGACAAACGGCTGTAAGAAGTTCCTATAGAGATGAATTAAACATTTCGGATACACAAATGGAAGCTGCCGAACAAGCAAGTGAGTTTGTATGCGAGAACGAAATCAGCTGTTGCAAAAAGTGGGTGTACATTCTCAATGACGACGTGTATTCCGCTCTACTTATTTGATAGACACTACGACGTTGGTCAAATGTTAGCAGAGTGCTCAGAAATACCTCAGGCTAAAACGGAGGGCCCGAGAGGTTTCCACAAACTTTAGTTAATAATTGGGTTTTCCCAGGCAACCCTGCCAATTACGTTAATTACAAAAAAGCCTTGAGAAATTCTTGGCACCCTTCTTTTACTTTGTATGTAAGCAAAAACTCTCCGTCTGTTGCTCTTCATGCTCTAAATGCTGGTTCTCGTAAAGAGTGTCGCCTGCTCAAAGTCAGACTTGGGTCTAAGTGTTACCTTTGGCATACATCAGTAATTACTCGGGTTCCTTCGACTTCTGTCTGCATTTCCCTAAAACGGCTGCCCACTTGGCCTTTGTGCTGCTTCTCCGCCCAACTTTGAGATTTCCTACATATAATTTGCTTGATTTTAATGTTTTATACTTAGTTTGTACATTCAAAAAATAAATAACGAAGGAAAAGAGAAAAACGCCACTATTAATGACTTGAAACAAGTTTTTAGCAGAAGGGAAAAGTTCAACTCCTATAACATGAATAAGCATTGTAGTTTGTGTTTTTTTTTTAATAGTGTTTAACAGTTTTTACTACCGAGGCGCCACAGGCGGTTCATTGTAGTGTAAAGAATAATTTAATAGAACACAAAGCGTTCTTTACAAATGTTGAAGATGGCTTTAATTTAAATACACCTTAAAAATATCTTGGGTTACTATATCAACATGATTCAGAACATTAACTTGGCCTTGACCAACATTTCGGGTGTACGGGAGTCTTGTTATTACTGTAACGGAATATACAATTACTTTTTTTTTTATTTTTTTTTTTTACCAGAACTAGAAGGGGGACATGGTCTATAGAGTTTTTGCTGAATAAAAACGGTTCATATTTTCTCATTCCTTACCACGTGGAATCTCTCAAACTAGCCTTCGTTTTGTTTCATTGGGCTCAGAATATGTTCCAGCAGACATAAAAACTACAAAATGTACGATATAAGTTCGCTCATGAGGTAGAGCGCAGCTTTTCATTGATAAAATAAATAAATATAAAATAACCAACGGACAGTACAATCTCTTTACCAAAAAAAAAAAAAAAGTAGAAAATGAGCTTATACTTTACTGTTAAAATAATGAACTGTGTGGTTCTGGTTTATACACTGTAATATTTTAATATATAAAAATCAAAATGTATTAAATCTTAATATTTACTCTTTCAATTTACATATGTTAATGTGGAATGTCCCATAATGAACGCAATTTTTAAATTGGCCGCCTATGTCGGTTCGTTAGGTTGCCAGACCTGAAATTTAACCTCTGTTTGTGCATTGCGATTAACGATTGTCATTTGTATGTATTGTTATCAGCTAAAATGGAGCGATACAAGAAAGATCAACGCATCCAGAATCTGATAGTGCATTTTAAGTACGGTGAATGTAATGCAGAGACCGTTCATGTATTTTTATAGAGGAAATTTGCCTAACGTGTCAACGGTGCAGAGAGTAGTAACAAAATTTGAAGATCGAAAAAGAACATCAAATCATCTGGACGTTCTCGTCGATTCGGTAGAGAATGTTGCCCTCGTCAGACAGAGCGTTGCTACAAGCTCAACGAAGTCGATTCACCGCCGTTCCGAGAAGCAGTCAGTGTGTAGCGAACACAAAATATCTGCATTGCATCCTTTTAAGATGGAGCTAACACAAGAGTTGAAAGCAACGGACCATTTGTAGCGTCTAATATTTACCTCTCTCGCAACGGCGATTAAAATTGACCACCGAGATTGAGTAATTTGACACCATCTTTTTTTATGGGGGTATGTTAAAAGGCTGTGTTTATGTGGACAATCCACGAACCATTCCTCATCTCAAGGCAAAAATTGGACGTGTCGTGGTTGAAATTCAGCCGTAACTTTGCTCCAAAGCTGTGGACAATTTTTCCAACAGAGTGAAGGTGTGCCAATGAAGCTATGGAGCAGAGTGCCTGATGTTTTGTTTCATGTTTAATGACATTTTTTATTGTTTAACGCCGCTTTAACCACTGGGCATCCAGGCGGTAGTCATGAGATGAAATGATAGATTGGGAAAGGATTTTTTTTTTAAGGAAGGAAGCGTACCAGGCCTAAGTTTAAGGTACCTCCCCGGCATTTGCCATTTATGAGGACTGAGGAAAACTTGAAAAAAAAAACTCAGTCAGGAGGCCCCTCGATGGGAATCGAACCCCAGATCTCCCGCTCATGAATCCACATCTCTCTCTCTCTCTCTCTCTCTCTCTCTCTCTCTCTCTCAAGCGTTTAACTCTCATTTTTACTACTGAGACACCAGAGGCGGTGGACACTGATGATACACGAGATGAAATGATATATTGGGAAAGGATTTTTTTAAGGAAGGAAACGTTCCAGGCCTAAGTTTAGGGTACCTTCCAGCATTTGACATTTGTGAGGACTGAGGAAAACCTAGGGGAAAAAAAACTTAATCAGGGAGGACGGTCCTAGCGGATTCGAACCCCAGACCTCCCACTCATGAGTACGAGCCTTAACGACCTTGGCCACCCGTGGCGGTCTAAATTTATGCTTTATATATACTTAATAATATTAAGACTTTTCAAATAAATAATGTGTTTTATTATTAAAATAAAAATTGCATTCATTATAGGACATCCTATATTATTTTTACTTTTTTATATTTTATTATGTAAATTTCATATTTCTTAATATTTTTTTCAGTTATATATTCATTGCTGAATGCTCTAAACTATCCTACGTGCGCTTTTTAGCTTCAAGAGCGAACAGAACCCATGCTGCACTCAGATTTCCTCCAAGCGAAACAAAGGAACAACAGAACAATGTTAAAGCCGCCCTGGGGATACAGTTCCCACATATGTGCTGCTGTAGTAAGCCTTCACTTGTTAAAAGGACACACCCAGCAAACAAAACACGATGTTCCGGCGCCTCTCCTTCAGTTAACACTGGCACATTTCCAAGCCTCAAACACGTGCGTAATACCACAGCTGTATATTCAAATATCTCTAAGACATTGATACAGCATCTATATATAGAAAATTGAACACTTAATGTTATGTAAACAAGTGTAACCTTCCCAGTAACACACGCTGTTGTATACGAGTTAAGTACATTTACTGAAGGATGTGTATTTTTTTTTATTTTTTTCCTTGTTACTTTTCTGTTACGGTACCGAACGGAAGTTGTACTTAGCCCCCTTGCGCTAAAGAACGTGCACGTCCATCATTTCAATGCTTATTTATCGCTCGCTATTTATCCATTTATTACTTCGGAACTTCACAGGGACTGTCTTCGTGGTCTAGTGTTAGAATTTAAGATTTCTAATCTTCAGGTTCTGGGTTCAATCCCCGGTCAGTCAAACTGGCGGGATAAGATTTGTTATGGCGCCAAATACTCCCAAGTTCATTTACGCCATCATTAATTAATTTAATTAATCCCTACAGATCAACACCTGAATTATTAACGTTCACAATATACAGATAATGCGGTAAGACCAATGCAATCAAAGCGACAAAAAATAAACTGTATTTTTAAAAATTACAAAAACCATAAAGATACCTGAGAATCTACTGTTTCTAATCAATTTGCTTTATGAATTACACTTTCCCCAAAACACTTCTTACCATAACATCATTAGTGTATCAGAGATGAGAAAATGAGACAGTATCGTGTTATTATGTAACTAATGATATCACACCACCTGCTTGTAACGTCACTAGCATGCAAACGAGGAAGGGTGCAAAGAGTATCTTACAAATACCCGAGGAGTAGCTACATACGAGGGTAGGTCTATAAGTTTCCGGCCTAACCATTTTCTAGGTATGATAAAGACAAAAACTATATTTCACTTTTTAATATAATTACCCTTTATTGCAATACACATCTCACATCTTTGAATTAACATTTCAATCCCCCCCCCCCAAAATTGTCAGAAATCTTGTCTACAAAATATGCATCACTTCTTTGTCATATTTAAATTTCCTTCCTTGAAGATCCTTCTCGAGTTTTGAGAAGAGGAATTAGTTATTGTGAGGTAGATATGGGCTGTATGGCGGAAAGTCGATCTCCTTGAAGTCACATTTCTTCACAGCTTCCTTTGCAACAAGATCTCTGTGCACAGACGCGTTATCGTGAAGAAGGCGCACACCACCACTCAGCTTTCCTCCTCCTCCTCAATGAAGAGTATTCCTTCACAGTCCCAAAAGTTTGTGGGCATGATCTTCTTGGTTGACTGAGAGACCTTGCAGGTTGACGCCCCTCCACTGATTCTCTTTTGGACAAGGGATCATAGTAGAGGACTACAGTTTCATTTCCTGTAACAATTGTTTACAGAACTTCTCTCTCGTTGCCACGGCAGGGCTAAAAAAATGTCTGAAACAGATGACTCGTTGCTGCTTTTGGACTGAGGAAAGAAGTCTAGGTACCCATCTTGCACTAACCTTATTCATGTTTAAATGTTCATGAATAATTTGAAGGACTGTTGTTTTTGAAAGGCCGAACCTTGCTGCTATTTCTGTAACTTTGAGCCGCCGGTCTTCCATAATTTATCCTTCCACAAGAGCGATGTTTTCAGGAGTGAGCACCTCCAAGGGTCCACCTACACGCTCTTCGTCTTCAATGTTTCTCGCCCCATTCAAAAAAGTTTGGTCCATTCTTTTATCGTAGAATATGAGGGGGGGGGGTGCTTTCCCATATGCACCGTCCAATCGCAGTTTAATTTCATTTGTAATAAGTCCTTCTTTTGTGAAGAGCTTAATAACGGCTCGATAATGCATTTTGAACTTGTCACAATCTTCTACACTTAGCCTTCTTTATGCAACTATATCTGAACAACTGAACACAGCGGAGCGGAAGTTACAGCTGCAGTTATTTACTTAACAGATAAGGTATGACACCAGATAAGGTTTTTGTGAAGGCGATAATCCTTATCTACGAGGCCAGAAATTTATGGACTTACCCTCGTAGATGTTATGGGGAGTTAAGAGTTCCTCTCTGGTTCTCCATTCTTTCAAGATGATTTATTTTGTTCGTTCTTTCGTTCTTAATTTAATTTTTAAATTGTGAATGTAGCCGTTTGCGAGATTGATTTATGGGTTGTGTATGTTAAATAATATATAATAAAGTGTCTTTTATGTACTGAAAAAACATTAAATCTAATATTATATGTTGTATTATATATGTATGTTATATGAATAGCTTACTGACAAACATCTGCAGAATTTGAGATATCAGAACGTTTGATCTGGATATTTATTTTTTACCTTGCACACGATCCTTTTTACCGTAATTTAAGTAATATTTAATAATATAATCAATAAACTTAGAATTCTTATATTTATTAGTTGAAATTTAGGTTTCAGATAACAGATTTGTATGTGTAGCTTTTGACGGAAATTACACGTGATGTTCGCGTCAAAAAAACTGAACTCTACCAATTAGTCTGGTTAGCCACATTTCCCAAGTCAAACCTCAGAAATGAGAAATATTTATGCAAATGAACGGATGGCGGGTCTCGGGCTCGATTCTACCAGGACCGGCCTCCCTGACTGAGGTTTTTCCACGTTTTCCTCAGTCCTCATAAATGGCCAATGCGGGGAGGTACCCTAAACGTAGGCCTGGAACATGTCCTTCCTTTTAAAAAAAATATATTTCTTTTTCAACGTACCATTTCATCTCATGTATCATGATGTCCACCGCCTAAGCAGCAAAAACAGGGTTAAAGTATATTTAAAAAAAAATGTATTATATATGACAGAATATTTTATTTGTAGAATGAACAAAATCTCCATTCACAACATTTCATTACGTTTTTTTTTCTTTGTTTTTATCTTTAATTTTGTGATAATTAATTCTAATCAATAAACATTAAATTCAAATGTATTTTAAAAGTACAAGGTACTAAACCATAAGGCATAAACTGCTTTAATTGAACAGCCTGAGCTATTAAATCAAGATATACTCTGGTATTGCATAGAAACTGTCAACCAATATATTATTTAAACAGCCATTAAAACAAGAGTTTTTCAACCCGATTCCTGTAGCATTCTAAAATACTCCCAGTCGTGTTCATTGGGAGCTTGAAGTGGTTTATCAAGTGGACTTTTGCACCACTCAAGATTGGTAGTTTTCTCTACTTTTTCCCAAAATGTTTTGCGCTAAAGTGTCTAACGTTGCAAAGTTTTTCAGGTGTTACTGGCATTCCAATGGGGATATTAGGAGGAGGGGGGTTTCTCGGATGCGTTTTCCCCTTAGACATTTCTCTTTCCCAGCCTGTGTCAATGTTAATGTCATCTCTCCCCCGACTACTAACGTTTCTGCACGTATGCAAGAGGAAATCTTGAAGTAAAACTGGCTCGCAGATCATTCACGCGAATTTTTTTGTGTGAGATTTTGTTTTTATAAATAATTTGGTAATGTATAGTAGCAGTAGCAGTAGCAGTAGCAGTAGTATGCTGGTGGTTGATTTGTTTTATTCGTGGACGCTCTTTAACATCTCAGGTCATCAGCGTCCCATTCAATTCAGAACTGAAACGGCCGATAAATTTTGCTCATATTGTTCTTCTTCCTTTTCTAAAACCTGCCTGAAAGTCTGATGATTTACCTTCCATTTATGCCTACTATGCAACCTTCCTGCTAATATGCCAGTGTATATTTACTTATGGTTGATTGATAGATTAATTCCTCGATAGTTACAGGAGTTATCTATACCACCTTTCCCTTTATATAATGGAACGTTCATGCTAACTTTCCATATCTCAGGCATTTCCTTCTTCTCCTTAATTCTATTTAATAATTCTGTTAGCAGTTCCCTTAAGAACTTTCCAAAATTCCCCTGTAATTCCATTTATTCCTGCCGAGTTTTTCTTCTTCAATTTTTAATATGGTACCCCACCTCATTCATAGTAAAAGCTTTATCTATCCTATAAACAGTACTATCTAAATGCCTGTTGAATTACTTTTTACTTTTTCTTACACTTTACAATATTGTCTATTGAGTCTATTTATTTGTTCTTTTCGTAATGATTTCTCTTCTATTCTTCCATACAATTTCTGTTGCCATGATTTTCCTGTCTTTTCACTGAGAAGTGAGCTAATGAAATGGATTGTACATCATCTATAAAGTTATTAAGTATACTATAATTCAACTGGTACATTAATGTCGTTATAATGGCCCGCTGCAATTATTTGGTAACGTGAGGGTCGCGGGTTAAAGTGCCACCTGTGGCATGTTTATGCTTGTCCGGTTGGCTGTGTGGTGACCATTTCGGTCCTACTGGTTAGAACGAGCGAAAACGTACTGATTTATCTGGACGAGATTTGTACAGATTTTGAACGTTCGCCAGCAAAATCACTCCTGGAAATTAGTACAAGTGCTATTTCGGAAAATAAAGAAAAGCACTCAGCCGAATCAGAATGCATATTGCCTGTTTAACCCAGGGAAAGGATACTTGCAGCATAAGGTAATGTAAAGAAAGCCGAAATTAAGCACTGCTTTGTTGGCTAAAGTAACATTGTGGCATATGGGGGGCTTATTAATGGAAATTACGCGTTAACAACGAGGCTTAATAATTAAAATACTAATATGAAACCCATCATTATTGTAACAGTAAGGTATTCTTGAAGCCAACAATCGCGAGCTAATGGCTTTTGCAAAACCGTGAATAGCAGCATCAGTAGTGTATTTATTTACAAATCTAGCTTATCCATGTCGCACGGGTCCCGGGACCATGGGTAGTGGTTTTCCATTACACTAGGAAATACATGAAATTAATCAAATCAATATTTAAATCTTAAGAGAAGATTATATATATATATATATATATATATATATATATATATATATATATATATATATAATAACATGAATAAATGAAAAAAAACATAATAGGAAAGTTTTCAAGATAAGTAAATAAAATAGATTGAAAAGAGAACAGTACTAAAGTAAATAGCTTACACTCCCACACATATATGTACATATAGTTCCAAAACTATGTGACTCATGTTTCCCTACCCCTTTCCGCATTTTCTGCCTCTTCCGATCTCAGCTGTCTCACTTTATTTAAAATGCACTTACTCCCCCTTCCTCCTTCCTATCTGTCAGCAAAATCCAGCACTGCCACTGTTCTTTCCCCCAGTTAACCAAGGGGTCTGTAGATATCTTTCTCCATTCTTCCGTTCCCTTGCAGTACGCCAGAATATGTTCCCAAGATTCTTTCTCCGCACCTATAGGGCAGATTCTCGTACCCTTTCTGTCTGTTACTTTAGTCATATATCACGCGCCTAACCTAAACCAAGCGAGTTCCTTGATTTTAGAGTTCGGGCCCTGTTTGGGTGTAACGCTCCATTCCCCGTCCAACTTTCAGCTCCGATTGCATCTCCGGCGAAACTTTTTCTGCGTACTCCGAAAGTGTCAGCTGCCTGTTAATGTCTCTCAAGCGTTTCTTAATTTTCTACAAACCCCCCTTTTGTTTCTCCTCTCTGCAATCAAAATGTTACCCATTCCTATATTTTCTAGACCCCTTCTTAATTTTGAAAGCCACGTCTTATTGCCCCCCCCCCTTATTCTCAGCTGCTCCCGGCTGCAAGAGGTTTTGGCAAGGAAGAAGTCTATCGAGAGACCTGAGCGTGTCAAGATGCAGAACTCCTCTCCTTGGCCACGTAACAGAGTCCTAGAGGTAACACATTCGCATTGTAATACCATGTGGTAGGACCAATAAAAAGCTGCAGTAGCATCAGCTTAACTCAACTATCAGTACGTTGCGTCATTTTATTTATCCTAACTTCTATGTTTAAAATCCCTGATGTAAAACATTTATAACAATTAGGATTGGAGTACGTCCCCAGTGACCAGCCATTTGCTTAGTAAGCTGTATGAAAAATGAGGAGATAAGCGAGTGCTCTTTCGCGGCTGTGACATAATGAGTACAGGTTTTTAATGGTATTACAATGCGAATGTGTTACCTGTAGGACGCTGTTACGATAGCCAGGGAGAAGAGTTGTCCACATGCACTCGCTCACGTCTCTCGATAGACTGACGCTTCTCCTTACAGGCGGCTGATGTTCGAACGGTAGCGAAGAAAGCCGATTGGTTACGATTTTAGTAGTAGGAATTGCTTATGGAAATAATTTCCTCATTGGGTATACAGCCTTGTTAGTTAAATACGTTAAAGCGTGGTGCTAGTAATGTGCAGGTCATGTGTTCGAATCCCCACGGGTAAACTTTTTTCTCACTTGTAATTATTTTTATTCTCTTGTAATCTTCATAATTTGTCTTCACTGTTCTTATCGCAAGGGTGGCCGAGGTCGTTAAGGCGCGGACTCGTGAGCGGGAGGTCTGGGTTCGAATACCGCCAGGACCGTCCTCCCTGACTGAGGTTTTTTCCAGGTTTTCCTTAGTCCTCACAAAATTTGCCGCGGAGGTACCCTAAATTTAGGCTTGGAACGATTCCTTCCTTAAAAATAAATCCTTTCCCAATATATCATTTCATCTCATCCATCATCACTGTCCATCGCCTGTGGTGCTTCTGTAGCAAAAACGGGCATTAAACTCATTCATTCACTGTTCTTAATACAATAAATCTTACTTTTCATACGTTAAGTTAGCTTAAGTTTAACAAAAAAATAATACAACTCTATATTAACACTTTCTAACTAACTCCTGTGCTTTTTTTCTCTCTAATAATCTTCACAGTTTGTCTATACAATACAATAAACGTTACTTTTTCATAGCTTAGGTTAGGAAGTTTAACAAAAAATAATAGAATATTAACAAAAAAAATACTACTCCATACTAACACTATCTAACCAACCACAGTACCTTTTTCTCTCTTGTAATCTTCATAATTTGTCTATACTGTTCTTAATACAATAAATGTTACTTTTTCACAGCTTAGGTTAGTTTAAGTTTAACAAATAATAATAATAATACAACTCCATAGTAACACTTTCTAATTCTACCATTCGGACGGAGTTCGACTTTCAGCCGAAGTAAGCCGTCGGTTGGTAACGTTAAATCTTCCTTACCAAAACCTCCCAACATTGCAACTATACACGTGGCTTGATTTTTCCTGTTTCACACACACACCAGATAAGAGTGCAATTAGCTGGCCATTGTTGACTTCAAGAATACTTTACTGTCACAATAAAGATGGGTTTCATTATTAGTATTTTAATTATTAAGCCTCATTGTTAACGCAAATATTTCCATTATTAAGCCACAATATTGAGTTAGTTATTTTTAAAATTGCTGTAATGACTAGGGGTTAAATTAGTACAATAAATAACAAAGACAAATAATTAGCAAAAATTAAAATTATTTGCAGTAACACACATAAAATAATAAGATTTAAAATTAGGTCAGAAAAAAACTTTAATAAGAGAATGTCAATGCCATTTATTATATGGCTGTAAGTTTTAAGTGCCTGCAAAGTATACAAAAACAGAGACGAGATTATTAAGAACAAAAAAGAGAAAATAAGAAACGAAAACATAAGACAAAAATTGATGTTAGAAAACATAAATAATAACAATAGATAAATACTCAAAAATATGATTTCACCGGGTAGAGAATGTAACATTAAAAATAACCAAAGTTGGCATTTAATAATAATAATAATAATAATAATAATAATAATAATAATAATAACCCAGACCGAGTGAAGACCAAGTAGGCAAATGCTTAAGCCTAAAATGTTAAAGATGAATAAGATATTTTTCCTGCATGTTTGTATCACCCTAGAAGTGAATGCAATAGGTTGATCTATGCCAAAGTATGTGGCGGCCAGCATAAAAGATTTATAATAATGTAAATATGATTACAATGCAAGTATAACGCATTTTAACTCTTGGAGGGGGGGTTCAATATTTGCAACTGAAAATACAAGGATATCTCCTTTTCTGCAGATAGCTCCAAGTGTGTTATAAAAATTACTGTTTAGTTACAACTGCGCTATGGTGGCCTGCACGTCACCCACGAACACAGTTAATATAATGATGTTATTTTACCGGTTATAAAAACGTTTGTCGCTCAGTTCTGGCAGAGCCTTTCCGAGCAAGTGCCGATATTAATAGAACGTAATATCAACATAGTACAGTCGGCTCTGAAGCGGCGTCTGCTCTTTCCCTTTCTAGAACCGCTGTTACTGATGAAACTGTGGTCTTCATATCGTTCTTTTAACAATGAAGACTCAATTTAATGAGCAGTTTAAACTTGTAGTTTCCCCTTTGTTATTACTGTGCTGTTTTTTTTCCCCTTCCATATTTTTCTTTATTGTCTTTCTATTAATCCGCCGGATAGAGAGCATTGAGGAATTTATTCGCAAAAGGAAATTATCCTAAAACCAGAGGATTATGTAGAAATATAAAAAACTTTTGGAACAGTGATTAGCAATGTTTCATTCTATAACTGAAGAAAAAAAAAAGTGAATGATGTAGTCAAACCTCCTGGGAATTGGCACTTCAAATTTCTTCCTACAAATAGATTCGTCATACGAAAAAATAAAATTTTAAGCATTCGAGGAGAAAGAAACTACAAATATTTTACAGATGTAGGGCACCAAAGAGTGACTGCAAGAGAGAAAAGAACATAACACAATAAATGTCGCAGAGCCTTGAAGCGGAAAATATCTAATTTAAGGCCCTAAACACTCATTGGTAGCAGTTATTTAATTATATTAATTTAATAAGTTCATTTTAATATATTTTTATGTTACGTAAAAGCTACAATGTTCAATATAAAGACACAAGCATTTAATGGTAATAGTTAATTAGTTATGTTAATTCAAGAATCTCGTTTACGTGAGCTAAAGGTCATAACATTCGATTTAAATCTTCAAACATTCATTGATAATATGCTTTTAATCGTATAAATTTAAAAGTTCATTTGCATATGTTTTAATGTTAGGTAAGGGCTTTAATTTGCAACTCAGATAACAAATTTTCATTGGTAATACGTTTTAAATCGTATAAATCTAGTAAGATCATTTGTATACATTCCACTATCAGATAAGGGCTACTACAATGTATATCTTAATGCTTGTTTGTTGGCCTTTATGACAATACTTAATAATATAAAGATAATGGTTCAAAGGACCACACGCATAGCCAAGAATGTGAATAGATTAACTACAAATAAATAAAATTGTAATACAAAGAAAATCAACCAATGGAAAATGTCACAACTTTAATAATGTGAACCAAGAATAAAACACGAGGACCACACGCATAGCCAAGAATGTGATAGATTAACTACAAATAAATAAAATTGTAATATAAAGAAAATCAACCGATGGAAAATGTAACAACTTTAATAATGTGAACCAAGAATAAAACACGAGGACCACACGCATAGCCAAGAATGTGAATAGATTAACTACAAATAAATAAAATTGTAATATAAAGAAAATCAACCGATGGAAAATGTAATAACTTTAATAATGTGAACCAAGAATAAAACACGAGACAGGCAGCTTTGTTGAGATTCAATAGAAAATAACGAATTTTATTCGTTTGGTATACTTATGTTGAAAATAATTCGTTGTAATGAATAGTATTGTTGCAATTCATTGTAATAAGTGACGATTTATGTTTCAAAATAGTTTTGTATTCCGCAGGGAAAGGATATGCTTTATATTTCGTGAGAAGTCGCGGTTCGTACTCCGTAGAGAGAAATTGCATGTAATATTGCGTAGGGAGATGTTGAGATTTATATTTCGTGGGAAGAAGTTACAAAATATCAGTCGTGGTGAATAATAAGAGTCAAGAGTTCGAATTAATATCCATGTAGTAATATATTATATGATTTATACCAGGACAAAGATAAAATAAGACGTGTTAAATATATATTAGTAGTAAAAAGAGAATTTGCATGGAGTATCGAATAAAATCAAACAAATTACTGTCGGCATAAACAACCACGATAGGAATGTTGCCACTAAAGCACATATATTGGAAGAAAAATCTAAATTCCATGACGCCTGTCTCTTATCCAGTCTATATCTAGTAATATTCACAAGGCATATTTTAATCAGAAAAGTGTACCGTTGTGTTAATGATAATACATTAATAAACCTGTATATTACTATCCAGTGTAATTTTGATATACTTAAATTCATACTCCTTTGACCCCAGAAGTATCAATTTGAAAAATCCACCTAAAATACCAAACTGTGAACTAGCTGTGGTAATAGTGTACATCGACGACGATACACAACCTTTTAATTACCGCTGCAACCTTCAGAGTCAAAAGTTTTACGAAAACTTCTAAAAATGCAGTATGTTGTGAATTTATTGAAGAAGCGTTTTGCACCTATTGGAAATTTAATCCAGAGCTTAATTTCTACAAGGACCTGGTTAATTTATATCACTTGGGCTTAGCTGATAAAGATGAAGACGAATCAATGAATGATAATGTTATTATTTTGAAAACTGAAGACAAAACCAATGATTTATACTGAAATCGTTTATGTTATTTATTTGTAGAAAAAAAGTGTGATAAATTTAATTTCCTTTTCAAAAAATGTACAATTGTCTTATCACCTTGAGTTAAATAAATATGTTATATTCGAGTTTTCTGGAAAATAAACAATAAAATATAGTTTACCGACTGAGGTTTACTGAATAATCCATTCCGAAAATCATCATGTCTATTATTGTTTGTTCTAAAAGTAATCTTGTCCTCTTAAATAATCCAAAACTACACATCTGCAGCCTAACTCTAGATTGTTGCCTCTATCACAGATCAATTAGTTCTACTTATTTTCGTAATTTTTATTCCAGTATTTATAGCGTTTTTCTCGGCTTGCATTATCATGGACGTGTTGAGATTTGCAACTAATGGCGCCAATTGCTTTCATTATTACATCATATGGTTTGTAAGATGTAAATTAACAATATAAAGTAAAGCTGACAATGCCGTATTTGAACTACTACAATTATCACAGACTTGGGTACACTTATACCCCGCTGGGCATGCGGAAGGCTAAATACAGGTTAGTGCTTATTTATCAGTTTTAAACACAATATCATTTTATGTTTTCTGTTAAAACTACTACAGTAAAAAAATTATTTTACGCGCGGCGATTGTCTCCTTTTTTCCGTTTGTGGCAAATCCAGTTCCCCAATAACGCCACACTCAAGACTCAAACCGTATAAATTGTAGGAAAGAATTGAAGAGAAATTATCGCGGAAAGAAAAAAAATTACTTACACAAAAAGATTAGATTGTAACTAGGGGAAAAGAATGGAAGGCCGAGAACTAAAGTAGAACTAGGCGCAAACAGAAATTAGTGTTAACCAACTGCGAGGAATTCATTAATATAAACTAACGGGAAATGTCCTACTGTTTATATTTGCTTACATGGGAAAACCAGCTTTCTCTTTTGTTTACCTAATACACGGGGTTAGGTTCATGTACCTGGGTTAACCTACATGGATAGTAGGCTGATTTATACATCACTGTGTAGTATTACGGTAGCAGAGAAATTGTTGCATACGTCCCTAATTCAATACTTAAATAGTACAACAATTATATCTTAATATCGTTCATTTCAAAATTTATAAGAAATAGTAACTGGACAATAATTTAGATAGGTTACATATAATTCTATGATTCTATACCTTTTCTTAAGAATTCATTTTTGGCACTGTTTTGTTTTTAATTAATTTATTTTGTATACTTTTATATGCAGTCATCTAAAATTTTCCTTTTGTGTTTAATACACAAGGAAATCTAGAGCAAAGGAATGTCATATTTACACGAATCTAATGTGCCATCAAATGTAATGCGCACCTCAAATTCGAAACTTAAAATAAAATAAAAAAAAATCATATTGTTGTACCGCATCTTAGATTTGACGCTCTTTAACATCTCAAGTTATCAGCGTTCCATTCAATTCAGAGCGTGAAATGACCGATAAATTTTGCTCAGAGGCCTCTTTTAGGCTTGAGGTTCTTTTTCGTGCCGTAAAATGTACCACACGGGACCCACGGCTTTATTTCTCTTCCGAAGGAAGCCATACTTAGGATGTTTATGCCCCGAAAAAAACCCATTCGATCCTGGTCGGTTTTGAACCCGCGATCTTGGGTTTAGGAAACAAGTATGGTCACCACTACATCACCAGGACCGACTCTCTCTGCGTCTTACAGATAAGCCCGTCCGCTTCATAAAACAATCAGAACACAGAATTTATAAGTGAACTATTGTTACATCTTGGAGCACGTAGGACAAAATCCATCACTCGGCTGTTGTCAGGACAGTTGCCATAGGTCAAAGTAGAAAAAATTATTTCATATGATGTCACTAGTAACAGGTTGCCCGTTCTTCCTCCTTTCATGTACGAATTCCAAAACTTTTTCTTCAATGTCAGGATGTCTTCTTTTACGAGGACAGTGAATTTCTTCCTACTGGCTTTAGTTGCAAATGATGTCAATTTCTGTCACCGCCACAAGCCAACGTTGCTCTCAGCTGCATTGAACTCTCTTCCAGCCTTTCTGTTACAATTTTTTTAGCATAAAGATGCTTGAAAGTAGCATCATAAGATATTCTTTTCTGTTTGTCCTCCATTTCGTAGTGATTACTTTCTAATCAAACGCTATATGCAATAATAGCCAACAATAAATGTAACGAAGTCGAGAATTGCAGCAATACATTATGACGTAATAAACGATACATTTGAATGAAGTTATATGAGAACTACGAATCGGATTTGAACTCGAAATCCAATACGTACCAAATTTTGAATACTACATATGGACAAAAAAGGTTCGCATTAGATTCGCGTAAATACAATATACAGAGCTTTAACTTCGCCTTACTATTCTTTTTCATATCCTTGAACGTCGTTTTCTGAAACTGTTCTCAAAAAACATTCATTGAGTCTCTTTAAGCACTTTATAATAGTTGTTTGTGATGCAGGTTTTAAAGATGGCATTTAATTTTGTAAGTAGATCGTTCCGAAACTGCGCCTAGGTCGAGGTATAGAGTAGATGGCATGCTTAATAGTCACCATATAAAGAACATCCCGGCGTAGACCTCTCATTCATGGAATTCGAACCCCTAAAAAGGCAGAAACATTTCCAAAACACAAGCCACCTCACACTTTATCTAGTAGTTTCGATTTTTCTACAGAACTAATGGAATGAAATGGGAGAGCGGAAATTTTCTGAAAAGGAAAGATTCCATCATTCACCTAAGCGCCCTGAGCCACTCTGTAAATGTACGGAAGACGGGGAGGTAGCAATTTAGATTATATGGTATAGTTCGTGTAATTTAACTTTTAGTTTTTTATTTACTTTACTTTTTATTCTTCTTTCACTTTCCTCTCAGTAACCTGTGCTCTTTTATTTAGAAAGTCAAGTTCACAAGATGCTGTCCCTTAAATTTTAAAACCATTTTCTCTTCCCTTTTATTTAGTGTTCTCCATTAAGTTGCTTGAGACAAATGTCTTCTTGTACATTTCTTGGAAATAACTGTGACATTTGTTGTCACCTTTACTAAAATAACTTTCCATTGTCTTATTATTTTTTTTAACTTAGATATTCGGGCAAAGAGTATTTAAACTTCTGAGTACAATATAATGTCTTATTTCTTCAGCTTTTCTGCGTCTGTGTCCCTTGTGTTGCTACAAAGTAATTCTGATATAATAATAACATAATTATACTGCACTTATATTGAGAATAGCATTTCTCTGATATTTTTTAGTTTGAAAAGTAGGGTGTTACTTTATATACTTTTCTTAAATGCTTGTCTTCATTTATTAAAAAAAAATGTTTTCGTGTATGTAACATTAGTATAAATATTGTCAGTTATCTTTTGAATTCCTTAAATATCTTGAAGTTACAAAGTGTCAATAATAATTCAACTGTTTGGTTAGTACATAACGAGAAATGGTTTAAATTAAACCATTTATACCCACTGAATCGCTAAACATCACTTTGCATATCACTTAATACTAAGTTTAACATATGTAACGATGTGTATTCTATTTATTTCGGGCCTTAAAGCTACATATCCCTTCTTAGCTGCTCTGGCGGTTAATTTCCCGATTTTTAAAATGTATGGATTAACATGAAAACACATTTATACAAGTTACTATTTCTCTTTATTAACAACACTTTCAGAAATTCTGAAAATTTCACTGGGTGCCACCCACACGATGCCAACAGAAAAATTACACATGCGACATGTTTGTGCACAGTGGGACTGCTGGTTCCTGAACAAAAGACATTCGCGTGCGGTTTTGTTTGCAGTTGAAGATGATGTTACAGGAAGATGCGCAGTTTCTTAACCACTGTAGATGAAAGTTGGCTACATCATTTCGATCCTGAGATCAAATAATAAAGTTATGCGGCAATCTCATCATCACCAACACCACCGCCAAGGGTGGCCGAGGACATTAATGATGACCTCTTTAACATCTCAGGTCATCGCGTCCCATTCTATTCAGGGCGTGAAACGGCCGACAAATTGTCTAGAGGTCTCTTCTTTCAGGCTTGAGGTTCTTTTTCGTGCTGTAAATGCACGATATGGGACCCACGACTTTACTTCTCTTCCGAAGGAAACCATACTTAGGATTCTTACGCCCGAAAAAATCCACCAACCCTGGCAAGAATTAAATGAGCGATATTGGGTTTACGAGGCTACCACTAGAGCACTAGGGGGTCGTTGAGGCGCGGACTCGTGTGCGGGAGGTCTGGGTTCAATTCCCGCCAAGATCGTTCTCCCTTACCGAGTTATTTTTTTCAGGTTTTCCTCAGTCCTCATAAATGGCAAATGCCTGGGTACACTAAACTTAGTTCTGAAACGTTTCCTTTCTTTAAAAAAAAAAAAAATCCTTTCTCAATACATCATTTCATCTCATGTATCATCAGTGTCCACAGTGATACCTGAGTGGTTAAAACCGGTGTTAAGCACTATTTAAAAATCACTAGCGCCAGTAGTTGTTTCTGCTGATAAAGTTATGGTCATCTCATTTTTCATCATGAAGGAATGGTTTACCACCATTTCACACCAGCACACACAACTGTAACTGGGCAATACCACAGAGATGTCTTGAAACCTCTGTAAGGTCATTCTAGATACTGTCATGATAATGCATGGCCGCATATAGCAAATGTCATTGCTGAATATCTCACGAAAATTAATGTGAAGTAGTCCCTCACCCTCCCTATAGTCCATATTTAGCCCCAAATTGAAGCAACAACTTCGTGGGAGTAATAAAAGAAGTTTGGCCATTCTCATTGAACAGCCCTAATTTTATAATGCAACTCACGAGCTGAAATGTTTGATCCGTTCGTCATTGACCTCCAAATATATGCATTGCGCTCTTCAAACACGCCATTAAAATGTAAATAATAAAACATAAAATAAAAAATTTTAAATTTAAAATAACCAAGTGTACTTTCAAATTTGATGGGCATACACAACTAACAATATCCCTTCAAGTCAAGCAACTTTTGTCTGATGACTTTACCTCCATCACGTGGTCTATATCCTGTATAACATTTATCAAGAATATTATGCTTTTGGTGCTGTCGCTGCAAAAGCAAGAAATATGTTAACTTGCGTAAAGGCTTTGTCCAGAAAGCACTTTTCCTGAAATCGCCTTATAATTAAAACGAATGGTATTTTAGCCATGTACTCGATTACTCTTTGCTCTGTTTAATTCCTTTTTCGGATCAGTAAAAGCTACATGAACTGAGAAGTACTAACGACAAAACAAATCGAGGAAATGGAAGTCCTTCGCACGCCATTCCATCTACCGAAGTGCTGTGTTTGACAAGGACATTCCTTCCTTACTTCCTTCCCTTCATTTGCTCGAATCGATTAGGCTCCACTGGAACAAAATGTTTGTCTTCTCTTAGCGGACATTTGCTGATAGCTTTTGACCTACTTTCATTTTGAGGAACGGTATCTAAATGTGTCAGCGCACCCCATGCGACATTTGCTATCTAGTTATCACTGTCGAGTATTTACACGCCTTTGTAGACCTTATTTCCTCTCTCCGTCTAAACCTGTCAACATGACAAAATCTCGCTAGCAAACAATTACTGAAATATTTGTGAGTTACGCAATAAACTGGTAAAATGTGTTGCCTTCATTTAGTTTTAATTTTGAGGAATACAATACAACAAGACTAAAATTCACATAAGCTGGCATAGCCCGTGTATGCTTCCCCAGTCGCCTTGATGGTGTAATGGTAACTTGCCTCGTAGACCCAAGATTGCGGGTTCAATCCCGGCCAGGATCGATGGATATTTTCGGGTGTAAAAATTCTAAGTATGCCTTCCTTCGGAAGTGAAGTAAAGCCGTGGATCCCATGTCATACATTTACGGCATGTAAAAGAGAGAAGAGGCCTCTGAGCAAAATTTATCGGCCGTTTCACGCCTGAATTGAATGGGACGCTGATGACCTGAGATGTTAAAGAGCGTCCGTAAATAAACAAAAATCAAAAATCAACCATGCTTCCCCGCTGACCTAAGTACCTAGTAGGATTTATTACTGGAGATATTCCTACTTCGATAACCGAATAATATGTGCAGCCATTTTATCCCCCAAAACTTGAAGGGTAGAAGTAATATACAAAAATAAATATGCGTAAGCGTGGATGACATTCATTGTATAAATTTCCTTCAAAACACACTGTTAACAATCATAACAGTTTAAGCCAGTTCAGCTTTTAAGTAAACGTAACATTTGCGAATAAATTTAAAGTTACATATATGTGTCATCCTGTATTCCCTGGCCTACAAAGATGACAAACCAATATCTCTTAAATGCACCAATAAAATGCTGACTTTACCTTAATTTATTGTAGTAAGCACTATGAACAAAACTTCAATGCCCCCCTTATGGGGTTCCAAGGAGTGGGGGGTAACTTCAGAATTTTAAATGAAACCATGGTATAATTTTAGATACTTAATTCTTAACAAATTAAACAGCTTTTGTTTGAACTATTTTTTTCCAAAACTAAATCTTGAAAAGTTACATTATAATTGAAATAGCATTTGAACAGTTTGAGAATTCAAAAAGGAACTATTGGAAAGGAAGGATAATACTAAAATTCTGGTAACTAACAGAAACGAACTACCTTCACTCTTCAAAAATGTTCCTATTACTGTATGGGAGAGGGGAAAGTGGTACCAGCAAGATGGAGCACCGCCACACATGCAAATCGCACATGTGAATGGCATGATAATTGGATTGAATGCGTTGGGCCTGTTGTATGGCATTGCGCTCATACCCTTAGAATGCTTTTTATGGTTCTAAGTTAAACAATCATATCTACAATGCCTTAAACCAACAAATCCCAAACCTCTGGCATGCACGACCCTCTTTTCGAGAATGAAATAATTGGAGACCCCTTCATTTACTTTGCTGCTCAATAATGCTTCATTTGAAAGTCGCGTGCACGCTTCAACAATGGCATCTATTCAATCACAATAACTACTCTTGCGCTGATGCATAACTGGTCAAAATAATCATAATGCACCAATTAGTTCAACCTCCTTAACGGACGTGAAAATGGATAAGTTGTTAAAAAAAAGTACTTTCCCCATATCCACCGCGGGCCCCACAAAGAGTCTAGCGATCTCCTTACAGCTCCCGGCCCACAATTTGGGAACCACTGCCTTCAACAAAAAATAATATGAAGTATTGAAGTTTGTACTATAATTCCTTGCATGTTAGAAGACATGTCAGAGAAAATCTCCGAAAAAGAGTTGCTAATCGTCAAAATGTTAATGCAGTTACTTTAAGCATTTAATTAATTAATATTTCTCTCTTATCTAAAAAGTATTTTAATGTCATATAATTTCTCAATATTTAATTTTAGACAAAAAATGTTTGATAAAAGTTGCTTAACTTGTTAAGCATTATTTGAATATCTAAAAATATATACTACTATTCCATTTAAATGTTGGAAGTTTCCCACAAGGGCCCCCACTTGAGTTTTGCCCATGGCTCTATTATGACAGCCTGTGCCTTCAATAAGGAAAAAGCCAGCATTTGGTTTTATTGGATGACCATTGAGTAGATATTGCTTGTAACACTGACCACCTTGTATACATACGTGTGATATATAAATCCTGTGAAATTTTTACAGTTTCTGTGTTACTTTTACGACCCCTAACCAATTTCTAGTTTAATTCTCTCTCTCTCTCTCTCTCTCTCTCTCTCTCGTGGCACAACAATGCTTGAAAAATGTAAACGCCGTGATTTCTTCTATTGAAATTCAGCAAGACATGTCATAACTTTGGGGAAATGTGTTTTGTAATGACACAGCCCGGAATTTCTGTAATTAATATATATTTTAATGCTACTTATTTACGCATGAGAAAACCCAAAGGTTGAAGTAGAAATGTTTTGCATAAATTTTATTTCACATGCGTTTAATATTGATATAGTATTACTATTTTATATTATATCATCTTACAAACATTAACATTATTGTATTTCATTGTTACATTCAAAGCTCGTTCTCGCCACCAATGACTAATTTCAAAACGACTCCTTTGTTGTTCTCAAGAGGCATCAGAATTTGTAACAGTCAATTGTTAACCTGTAGCGATTTCATTATCGTCCAAGCAGAAAGCAGTGATTTATTTTGACAGTGCTTTCACAACCGATAGCAAAACAATTTTCTGCCAAAGTAGTGACAAAAACATAGGGGGTATGATAAAATTTCAACATGAACAACATTTACGAAGCAATCTGCATATTAAAATAAATCAGGAATTTCTATAAAATTGTTTCAGGTGTCACTTACATAGTTGCAGAGGTAGTTATGTGATCGAATAGCGATTTTTTTCAAGATACGTGCATGGTAATAGTGCTGCGAACATATCTTTGCAAAACTTCAGTGCTTGAATTTAAATATTTTTTCCAGAAACCAACATATTTCGGATGAATCAACGATGAGGAAAAATTACTTGGGTTGTTGTTAGTTCGTTATATTGTGGCATATGGAGCGATAACAATATGGAGAAAATTTATTGTAGCAGTTTGACGATTAACAGTAGAGCTTACAGTTTGGAAATAGTAAGCAAAAAAATTAGCGTATGGGCATGCGCAACATTGGAAAAATATAGCGTCTAAACGAATGTTAGAAGAGTCGAGGATTAAAATTGGAAGAGAGTGGGCATGGGTACCAATTCTGTTTCTCTTCGAGTACCACGTACCACGTCTACTCTCTTCGACTTCCAACCCTGGCCTCTTCTAACATTCTAAAGTCAATTTTCTTATGTAATCTTTCCAAACTGTCACTTCTGCTTTTAACCGTCACACTGCTACAATACATTTTCCCCGTCTGTCACAATATTATAAAAAGTCAGAAGTGATATGGGTGATGGATGGCTGCTGATGAAAAAGCAGATACTTAGGCCTTTTATCGTGAATCAAATTGTGAACAAGCTCAGTTCTGACTTGCATCTAAACCTTATTTGATCTTTGGAGGAAACAAATAGCTCAACAATTGCACAATATACTAATGATAGACTTAAGATGCTAAAATCAGCTGATTCTAATACTGTACAAAGTTGCAACTGCGTGCTTGTTAAAAAAGCAGCGAAATCATATGGTATATTTTATCCAAATTTAGTGCATTTTAGTTTCCTGGCTCATGCACTGCAGACAATTAGAGACGGCATTTAAAAGATCTAATTGATCAGATTATTTTCATATATCACGTGATTTCAGTAAAGAACAGCATAAGAAATTGGAAACTTCAGGTATACCTCTTCAAGAAGCCATGGGAATAATTAAAGATGCTATTCAGGAGGTTAGTGAAGTGGGTGATGTAAGTTGTGATGAATAAAAACCGGAGTTAGTGTGGCTTGTTTTATTGTAGAACTGTAGACCCCCCAAAAATATACGGCTTCTCTGTATAAATATACACCAGTGACATCGTGCGATATCAAGTGATCTTACTCTGTGTATAGAGTCAAAAATATTTCCTAAATATTTGGCAAGGATTTGATTATTTAACTGTGCACTCTCTTACAATGTAAGTTAAAGTTTTAAAGCGGGACACTAGTCTTTCTTGCCCTATCCAAAGATTCAGTTTAATGTTGTCGGTTCTGGTGGTATAGTGGTAATCATACTTGCCTTCTAAACCCAAGGTTGCGGGTTCGAACCCGGCCAGGACCGATGGATTTTTCGGGGCGTAAAAATCCTAAGTATGGCTTCCTTCGGAAGGGAAGTAAAGCCGTGAGTCCCGTGTCGTACATTTACAGCACGATAAAGAACCTCAAGCCTGAAAGAAGAGACCTCTGAGCAAAAGTTGTCGGCCGTTTCAAGCCCTAAATAGAATGGGACGCTGATGACCTGAGATGTTAAAGAGCGTCCTTAAATAAACAAATAAAAAATAGTTTCATGTTTGTAGCAGAAATTTAATAATTACTAATTAGTGATTATTTTGGAATTATAGATATGAAGATTTCAGTATAACTAGCTGCACATAACTTAAAGAAAATTAAAAGAAGATAAATTTTCTAACATGTATACACTTAAAAGATAGAAAGATTATTAATTAGTTTTAAATACATTAAAGTATGTATACGTGTATTTAATTAGGCTTAGATTTATATAATTATGTTGATATGTGTTTAATTAGGTTGAAATATACTAATTAAATAGAAACGTATTTCACTGTGTTGCCATGTATAATTTTTAAGTACACGCTAAAAATATTTTAACTGCACTGTTTCACTATTTCTACGCTGCCACCGGGAGCCGATTGAATAAATATACACATATACCGAGGGTGCCAAAAAATGTATACGCACTTTCACAGTAGATGTCTATTTAATATACTTCAAAGTTGGACCGAAAAACAACAGTAATGTGCAGTATGATGTTCTGTAAAGAAATGTGACTCACATACACTATGATAGCGTTGCTAATCAACAATGAACAAATGGAGCCAAGCTTATCGTATGATGTTCTGTAAACAGATGTGACTCACATTACGTTATGCTAGCGTTGCTACAACAATATGAGGCCAAGATTATCGTTTGAGCAGCGGAAAGCAATTTTGAAGTGTTATTAGAAAACCGAGAATGTTGTTGAAGTTCAAAGGCTATGGAGACGTGTGTACAGAACAGTACCGTCAACGCAACAATTGCAGCATTCGAGACAAATTTGAGACTCATGGTACCGTATGCGATGTTCAGAAGGGCAGATCTGGGGAGACCTCGCACAGCAACAAGCCCCGCGCTCTCGGCTATGGTTTTGGAACGTTTTGAGCACTCACCGCAGAAATCTACAAAGTAATGTGCACGTGAGACTGAGATTAACACGACCTGCGTACGTCATATTATTAAAACAGCAAAGAAGAACTCTGTTGGACTTGTACCTATGGGGAACTCTTAAGGATGTTGTATACCGTGGAAAACCAGCTACACTGATAGCACTTCGGGAAGAAATTGAAACGGCATGTGCTGCAATCGCTGAGGACACTTTCGCAAACGTTGCTCAATCGGTAGTTCAACGTACTCAGAAGTATATCGACGCCGATAGTGGGCATTTTGAGCAACCGTTGTAACTGTAAAAGTCTAAGATGATTAGTGCTCATCATTTTCTGTTCGTATGAATTCAGTTTTGTTATGTTAACAGAGTTTTTTCTTTGCTTGAAGTGTGTATACATTTTTGGCACCCACTGTGTTAAAGCAAGTTTGGCTAAATATTAATCAATTTGATATTATTCAGGGTGAATATAGTTATACAAAAATATGCTGCCACTGCTGTTGAACCGAGGATAGTGGCAAGATCTAATGAGTTTTAAAATCTTCAAGGTTACTATATCCCGAGTAGAGTACGTTAGAGTGCGGTGCAGCACGCTACGATGCGATGATAATCTCGCCACTGTCAATCAGCATGGAGATGTATACAGGTGCGGAGCGCGCTCATTGTTGTCTTCTGCTTCATGAATTGCGACCAGCCAAGTGTGCTCAAAGGAAATTCAGACCAAATATCACAAGGAAAAAAGACCAACAATTATTGCATGTTATAATGGGTTGTATAGGATACAGATGTTGATTTTCGGTTTATTTAAGGACACTCTTTAACATCGGAGGTCATCAGCGTCCCATTCAATTCAGGTCGTGAAACGGCAGACAAATTTTGCTCAGAGGCCTCTTCTTTCAGGCTTGAGGTTCTTTTTCGTGCCGTAAATGTACGACACGGGACCCACGGCTTTACTTCCCTTCCCTTAGGATTTTTACACCCGAAAAAATCCATCGATCCTGGCCGGGTTTGAACCCGCGATCTTGGGTTTAGAAGGCAAGTATGGTTACCACTACACCACCAGGACCGACAACTTCGATTAAAGGAAGCATTAAAGGTAAAGGGGGGAGGGTCAAAAATTATAATTTTGTTTTCTGTACCTATTTAATATTTGGAATTTTCTGTTAGCTTTTATGTGATTTTCATTAATGTTCATTAATTATAAGTATTTTAATAAAAATTTAATTATGTCACTGCAGAAGCCTCCTTTATTTTTTATTTAATTATTTATTTATTTATTTATTTATTTATTTATTTATTTATTTGCGAGCACGTGTTCAGGTAAAATTCCATATCTCGGGAAGTATTTGCTCTAGAAGGTTGTTCTTTGTATTGAATGATAGAAAAAGTTGTATTTCATAAAATGGAAGCGCTTGTTTCCATGACATCGTATTGTATTGATTTACAATGTTGGAGGATTTTAGCTGCTATTTCCCTCAAACAGATATTTTTTTTCTGTACAAACAGTTTTTGGCTGAAACGTTGAAAAATAAGGATCTGTATAAGCTATCACTTTGAAACTTTTATATTTATTCATGATATTATTGTGATGATGTGGATGTATTATGGTAGAGTTAGGACAAAATTGGCAATGTAAAAAAAATAAAAGGTTGGGAAACAAATAGAAAAAAAAAAAAAAAATTGATAACAGTTTGTAATTTGCTTCAGAGTTATGGTATAGTAGTGAAAATAGCCACAAAATTTCAATTATGTGCATCTGTATGCTGTAAAAGTTTCATTTCATTAGCTTTAATAGTCCTTGAGAAAATGGGAAATTTAACATTACAAGTTTTTCATATTCCCCTTAATACTGAACAATTTTTATGTAAACGGCCCTTAATGACTTACTCTCATAATTGGATAACGGATAACATCACAAGAGGCTCTCGCTACGTAACTTCCGTTTGATGGGTTACCTGACAATAGATCAAATCACCTAAGATTAATGGGACGCTCTTTGAAACGTCAGAATGACAAGATGGATAAACGAAATTAAAATATATCATTAGAGCATCCAACATAAGCAACAAGTTTTTCCATAACAAAAGAAACACGTTCTTGTTTATTAAAATGTCTCAGCTGTCAATTACGATATGTAAAGATCTACGGAGAGCGATATAGGTTAAAGTTTGGCAGCTCTTTCTATCACGTTCACAATATCACGGTGTCAGCTTGCCTCCTGCAGCTGTAGCGTGGGTGGCATAGTGATATCGCACGTGTTTCCGGTACCTCTGGAACAGGAATGTGCTTAATGCATGTGATCAACAGCATACAAAATGTTCGGCTCAGGGGTGTAATTCCTGTTTAAAAATAGTTGCGTAATGTTGCTGAAACTTCTAAATGGCAAATATTGCTTACTTCCAAAATAAAACGATTTGTGTTCGGAATTGCATTATGGATATGCAATTATTTGTAAATGATAGTTTCAAATGCAAAAGTTAAATACTAACAAGGGAATAGCTTCGGTTCAAAAAGGAATTTTTAATCATACGTTTACTAACAAATAGTCTGTCTCCATAAATACAGGATGAGGCATTTATAATGTCGCGACCATTTTCCTCCCAAATAAAGAGGAAAATCAAAAAATACTTAAGACAAAATTTAAAGTTCTCTTAGGAGGACATAAGATAGAGACCTTAATTCGTCTTGAAATGCTATTTCAAGGTAAAATTGAGTTTTTCAAATGGAACGGTATATTTTCTTTTCCGGGAAAGAGAAGAGCGTTCAATTTTCAATATAAAAGTTCCGGTACATCTATCAGCTAGGGTGATAGGTGATATGATTCTGGACATACAAGACAGTAAATGTTTTTCACTCACTTTCATTTGACTGGCATCAATTTACGTATGTTGGAAAAGCTACCGTTTTGAATTTGAAAATCATCCCAATAAAGGTCTTGATGTAGGCTAATGCGATATGGATGGTATTTGTGAAGCTTAATCTCTTTCCTTTGAGATATTCCGAATCATGTTCCAGTTGATGGAATTTCGGTGAGGATTAGCGGCAAATGCAGCTAATAGAGTGACTTCCGAACTTTCCCCAGTAGCATTTCTCATTCGATGACGTTTTCTTGATGCGACACCTCCTGTTTCGGAGAATAAGTTTGCAAATCGTTGAACATTTCTAACAGATGGCTGCCTCCTTTCAGGATATCGATCTCCGTATAAGTTGCGAGTTGCTCTAGCGTTCTTATGACCTTCGCCATAAATGTAAACTATATCGATACTCTCATTGATCGTGTATCGAACATCCATGATTGAAAAACAAAGTGAAACTGACTGAGAATGTCCTTTGAGGTTTGAACTGACAATGATGAGCACTTGTTTGTGTACCGAAGTCAACAAATGAGCATCTGCGTGTAAACAAATGTTTCCTTCATACCAACAACAAAATAAAAGAGAGACAAGTGAAAGTAAATGAAAAACATTTGCTGTCTTTTTTTGTCTAATATCACATCACCAATCACCTCTAGCTGATATATGTACTAGAACTTTTATAATCAAAATTGAACGCTATTTGAATTCCCGGAAAGGAAAATACACCATTTCATTTGAAAAAAGCAATTTGACCTTGAAATGACATTCTCAATGGCATTTCAAGGACGAGTTAAGGTCCCCATAAGAGCACTTATGTCCCCATAAGAGCACTTTAATTTTTGTCAACAATTTTTCCCCCCTTCGTTTCGGAGGAAAATGGCCGCGAATGCCTCACGCTGTATATCAAACCTACATTAAAATGATTAAAACAGAGGGGTTTGTTGCAATGGGCACTCAGAGTAAATGAAAAACATAGCAACCTTCAAACGAGATGTTAAATGCCACTTGAATTACATTCTTGGTGTTGGAGACATGTATGGGATCCGTGTACCAAGTTTGGCGATAGACAGGAGCAATTCTCTGTATTACGGAATACAATTTGATGATAAAGCTCTGGATTTTGGCCAGAGTTCGAAATTATCCCTCGCCTTACTTGAGTATATAAACTGTCTGAGAATTCGCGCAATCACTTTGCACTGTCGCGGTCTTGGACAAATCTGAGAAATAAATGAAAACAAATACATTAAGTGTGATATTTTACTTGCCCATAGCCGCAGTACAAATTCTCCAGCGGCTAGAGCGAAAGCGGAGAGAGGTAAACTCCTCAATTCCGAACGGGAGATAATGGAGTAGGTATTTTTCTCTGTTTGCGTGGTAGCTTCTAAAAGTGTAAATATTGCAAGTATTAATTTTCTGTAAAAGGTAATAAAAAACCTATACGTTGTCCTGCGTAATTTTCTAACTGCAATATGTTGTTCCTTATTACATAATTGGGGTTTTCACTTTTTACCGCGCGTTGTCTTATTGTAATTCGCAAATAATTAATATATGCACACACACTAACCTTAATACTAACCTCGGGTAAATTCTAGAAACCTTTGCACCCAGTGGTTTGCTGCGGCTCGCCACGGCCTGACGGCCTAGGCTCGACTCCTTTTCGCAAATATAAATTGATAGGGACACGTAAATCACTATAATGGTGGAAAATGTGCTTTTATTCCAGCAGAAAACAATTCGTAAATATCAATGATGGCATACCCGCCTGAGCTATCATGCTATTGTGCTGTAAGACTTATTATCTGCTATATCTATGAGTTACTACCTTCGGCTTTCTCCGCTATCGCTCGGGAGAGGCTCGGGACTGGAGCTCTAGCAGCTCCGAGAATTTTGCTAGGGATAAGGAAAAGCATCACATTCCGGTTAGTAATGAGTTCGTCGTGACGGAGAAATATACGATGCTGGAGCGCATAACTATCATGAAAACATATTACAAATGCGGAGTGTTGTGCTGAAACGCGCGCAAATTACGTGATATGTTTGGATGGAAAAACGCGCCAAGCGGAACGACTGTAAAAATGACTTGTTCAAAGTTTGAACAAACAGGTTCGGTGATGGACAATAAAAGTGGGCGTACAGGACGCTCGGCGGAAAACATTGCCGCTGTGAGCGCTAATGTCGCCGAGTGTTCGAGAACGTCAATTCGCCGCAGGTCTCTTGAGTTAGACATTTCGAGAAGCATCATGCAGCGGATTATGGTGAAAGATCTGCGTATGCACCCATACAAGATTCAGATCACTGACAGCTTAAACCAAACGACTACGTGAAGCGACGGGCATTCGTCGATAGGATCCTGGAGAATCTGCAAATGGATGGTGATTTTACTAAGAAAAGTGTCTTCAGTGATAGGCGCTTTTTCACCTTGATGGGTATGCAAACAAGCAGAACTCTCTCATTTGGGACACGATAAACCCTCGTGTTATTGAAAAAAGTCTATTTATTCTCAACGAGTGATTGTGTGGTGTCCATTTTGGTATCGTGGAATTATTGGGTCGTATTTATTCGAAAACTATCAATTGTGTACGTTAGCGCGATGTGTTACTCATTTTGTGGCTTGGAAGTCATGAACTTTGGCTTTAACCTTGGTGAGATGATATTCCAGCAGGATGGCGCTACGTGCCATTGAGTTGTTACAGCAGAAATTTCATGGGCGGTTGATTTCATACAACAGCGATGGCAACTGGCCGCCAAGGTCACATGATCCTACACCGCGTGACTTTTATCTTCGAAGATTTGATAAGTCCAAGATTCACAACAAACCCATACCAACCATTCCTGAACTTAAAGAAGAAATCCGACGTGCTATCACAACAATTGAACGAAAATGTGATTGCAAATATTGTCAAAAGAGTGCACGAGTGTCATACAAGAAGTGGAGGGCATCTGTCTGATATTATTTTCCATATTTAATCGGAATGTTCACTATTTCAAAATGTCACAACTTTGCCAATTCAAGTTTAAATAAAGGTCATTTAGTAAAGTTAAATCCCGTGTTACTTTTGAGACACGCTTTATTTGGTTTCAAAGTTGGAAGCATTCGATGGCGCGGTAACCACGCCTCAGTCGCTGCTAATGCCGTATGAATGTTTATAGTTTATAGTCGAGATGATTTGTACAGGCAAACTGGTGCCTCAAAGGAAATTCCAAGGCCAAGGCGATAGTGTGTCTGTCCTATTAGGACTCGCAGCGGCAATGAAACGTAAACAATAACGGGAAGATGGTTCAGTCCTAATACAGTGTTTACATCACTCTACTGTTCTCTGTAAGTTTAGAGAGCGAACAAGAAACAACTCACTAATTGCACGACCACATGCGCAAAGAAATCCACACAGTAGCTTAATGATGTTGAGATAAATATAAAAAAAAACGTAATCCCCCTGTAAGCGGCATGATACATGGAGAACCTTCATAGAACATTCGAGAAAGTAAAGAGAATAATAAAAAACAAAAAGTCCATCACGCAGGAGCTGAGCGAACTAAGCGAATTCCTCACCTGTAAGATTAACTTTCAAAGAAAATATAAAATCCAGAGGATGCACTATCTAAGAAGTTGGGTAGGAAGACAATTTTGCCTGCTGGGTCAGAACTCAAGTATCTGCTTGTTATGGAAAGTAAATGTTATTTTCACTAGAAAGACGCTCATTTGATGAGTTATCAACTTGCTGAACAACACCTGCTGAGGTCAGTCTTAATGTGTCTTCCACTTCAGGTGTTAAACGGGCATATTTCTCCAGAACACTTATGTCCTGTCCCTCAGCCAAAGAAGAAGACCTCAAACCGTGGTCGGAAGGGATCTATAGCAGCACCTACTCATATAAAAGAAATTTAGCAGAGAGGGATAAGAAACGCAGGACCAAGAAAGATAGGCCTCTCAAACTTCACTTTCTGATGCACAGAACAAGGCGAAAAATGCAAGAGGAAGAAGAAAAGAATGTTTCTTGATAAATATGACGAATCTGAAGTTTCTGATGATCATGTGTCCATTGCTACTGACAGCAGTGACACCGAGAACCGTCGCCAAACGAGGGGGACGCATGGTGATTTTTCTGCAATGGAACATTTTGGAAGAAAACGAGGAGAATTTGTAAAATGTGGTGTCATATGAAGGAACTGACTATATTGGAGATTATTGTATATTGTAGTGACATTAGTCAATAGACCTCCTCCACATTAAGTAACCTTTTGTTCTGCAGTGACAGGTGCATATGTCTTATTGCAATAAATCAATAGGTGAAAAGTAAAGCTCGCAATCATTTGTTCAATTTTATATTTTTTTTAAACTCGTTTTATTTCATAATCGCTGAAAGGTCTATAATTACTGCAGATAGTATTTTTAGATATCTTCTAGCATTTTCCAAAACGCCCTTTATCAGGTCTCCGAACATAAACAACTGATAACATCCTTATCGTTAAACTTCTATCTAGAATGAACAAAGAGTGCAGAATGCTTACATTATTTACTTTGATTTTTTAATTCTTCAAAAAAGTAATTATGCAGATTAAACAATATACCTTTCATAATGCTTTATTTCGTAGACAATTCATAACATTTGTGCCGCTGAAAATATATAAATTATACAGGGTGGGTTAAACAGAACTAATGTGTTTCTTTCTTCATTTATTCGACTAGAAATTCACCCAATATCCTGGGTTTAACATAAAATTAAGCGGGATATTTGGGAGTTTCCATTTCCTATCACGAGATGTGCAGATGTTTATATTTTATTCCTTATTTTTGACTTTGGCAGCTGTTTTAGATATTCTGTCCTAGTCGCTGTGAAAATGCACTTTAAATCAACGTTTCTTCCTTGTGAAGCAAAACTGAACTACGAATTTAATTACAGCTACTCGATGAGAGAACCCAGAGAAAATTAGATGTTCACAATTCCTTCCGTACTGGTTCTGGTAAACAAAGAGAGAATAGTGGAACTTTTTTTGACCAGATTGTGGACACTGCATAGTACCACCTGATTTTCATGGGGTTTGTTGATCAACTGAACAATGTAGGGCTGGTTATGGATATTTTCAACAAGATGGCGCTACATGCCATATATACAACCAATCCATGGCGCTAATTGAAAGTTCCTTTGACGACCGGATAATCTCCAGGAACCTGTGGCAACAGAGATCTCCTAATTTGACAATATCGAACTTTTTCCTATGTCGTTACTTAAAAGACAAAGTTTACGTCACACGCCCCCAGACATTGGCCCATCTGAAGCATAACATTCATTATACAGGAAATTAATCGTATTGACAACACATTCCGCCAGCGAGCGGCCAGTAACACAGAATTTATGCAGGAGGGAGGACATTTTCAGCATTTTCCATAGAGATTAATAATCTTCCAAAGATAATTTACATTTGATGTATAAGAAGTTGTAATCATTCGTTTTGAAATAAATAAAGAAATGCGTTGGTTTTATATAAAACACTATGTACAACGAGTTAGGGAGACTACAAAACTCTTTGCAAACAAAACCAGTACACAGTCCAGTTGCGTGAAGGGAAGATACAGTGAAACTTGAAGCAGATTAACGGCTTCACTTCCTCATTATTATTGTTATCATTATTATTATGAACCTTGCAATTAACTCACCATTCATATAACAATTATTATTGACAGTATTATTATTACCACTATTGTTGTTTTCATTATTTTCAATGGTGATGTATGTATTACTGTACCTATGTTATACAGACAAAATTCTTGTAACTTAGGAAGTGCTTGACGCCGTTTACCCATAATAAAACCTTTTAACAACAGGTTGGAGAAAGCAGGGTGTCCTTTATAGAATCGAGGTCACTGTGTTATTGTTCGACCTTTTTAAAGAGACTTGTTAAGCTAGAAGCTACCGTTTTATGAAAGTTGTGTATGTGTGAGAGTTAAAAATCACGCTTGGGGTAAATGACCCAAACTGCCAGTACCTTTAAAACCCTTGTATTAGAGAAGACGTTCTTTAAAACTAAACAAAGAGCGAATCAGACCAGCTGTGTCAAGTTTAAGAGTAGCTAGTAAGGGAGCTGGATTCAAACTTAAAAATTTAGAAGCGATGTTTTTACTTAAGCATCCTAACTGTACACGTTCAAACTCTGTGTAAATGGGCACCTTAGAGCCCTGAGCTTCACTTCTAGTTCCGACCTTGAAGCCGGGAGGCTGAGTTATTCTAGCTCTAATTCTGAAGCAGACAGGCAGTGCATATCCTGAAACTGCGAACTCTTGGAAATGCTTCTACAATGTTAATAAGCAGAGCCCGGAAGTTCTGGCACTTGAGGAACTTAAAATACTGAAAATAGGCAGTAATATAATTAAAATATGCATTTAATAAAAGTGAAAACAGAGGGTAATATCACTCATTATTAATGAAAAGATGTATTTAAGATATTTAATAATTTCTTTATCACATAATTAAAGTACTTAAGTTTACTTTTCTTGGTTACAAGCAACAATATGCTTTTTCAAGGTATGAACCGTCATAGTCAGCCGCTTGTCAGAGAGAACATTTTTAATCAATGAAAAAAGAACGTTCCATTTCCAATGAAGTGATTGGAGCACATTTAAAACAAGCTAATTCGAAAGGACTCATACCAGTTACAACAGAACATTCACCTTTCAGGACATCATGGAAATGTTGATCAAAACTAAGTAAAATAGTTTTGAATAGTCCTGGTCAATGACCAAAAATGTGCAGTGGTTTCTGGTCGAGTTCATTTACTGTTTATGTGTTTATAGGGAAATCAGGTTAGTATCTATTACACAGCGTACCGCCCTTATCTTTCTCGCTTGCAATTGTTTGTTACATTTATGCAGCTGAGAAATTACCCTTACCACAAATTTTCCTGAATTATCTTGCGCAGATCGATACAAAGTCATTCGCCAGGACTATTCAAAATTACAGTACTTCCCTCATCCTCTCTATTTCCTGGTATTCGTATGGCCAAGGTAACCGTGCGTTTTTTTCACTAATGAAGGTCCTGCTATTTAAAGAACTTAAATGAATATGTTGAGAAGAAAGGTTTTGGTTGCTTGAGAAGAAATAAATGTATAACGAATAAATATTTTATGAGGTGAAGATGTCATTTAATTTTTATACATTTTTTTACTTCGATATACTGAAATTAGTGGGTGTTTTAATAGGTACATAATCCCAGAAAAAAAAATTCTTAACGATCCAAAACAGGCAAAAAAAAAAAAAAGTTTTAAACATGTATGGAAACATGCTCAATTCTATCTTACTCTTAAATATATCCACCGAGATAGAAAAGACTTTTTGCCTAACTTCCGAGTTCTGATAAAAATTAAAGTAGGTGCCCCACGGTCCAATTTTTTAGTCATAAACGTTGTATACAACAAGATTTGGCAGTGTTTAATATATGGCAACGAACTCGTTTGACACAATTTTCATTGTAATTTTATATCCAATTAGGTTTGGTCAACTCGATAGGCTGTTTCTAACATTACCAGCAAACAACACGAAATTAGCCAACCAGCATTCACAAAATGGCGATGCAGTTCGTCAACTGTTGCAATCTTCGAGCTTTGCTTTGACCGTTTGTAGAGGTTATAACAGGAAGTGGGGTGCTTGTAAAGCTGTTTTTTTTTTTTAATTCGTATTTCAGTCAATGCCAAACAGAACTGGAGCAAGGAAGCAATTGTGGCTTTGATTGAAACTGTGGAACGCTTTGGATTCCTGTAAAACATTAAAATTGAAATGTACCACAACTGGCAAAAAAGGCGAGATGCTTTGGAAGAAGTTTCTACCGTTTCAATCTAACATTACATAAAGGTAAATGTTATTTAAATGGTATGCAGCGTGTTACAAAACACAAAAGTATTTCAAGAAACAAATGAAAGGCCATCCTAACCAAATAACAATAGAATATTGTACGCATGTTGCTTGTAGCGGAATATTAACGTATTCTTATTATGTTACAATTGCAGTGGAAGATATAAAAGGCAAATGAAATTGTTTAAGAACGTAATTCAGCAATAAACTCCAGAAATGTATAAGAAAGCTTTCGGAATCGAGCGTAACCGAGTGTAGCGCTTGGTGGTGCTTTTCGAAATTACTTTATCTACTAGAGCACATCATGGGAGTGCATCTATGCTGAAAGTGCTGTCATCAATAAACGTCAGAAAATTCATGGGTATGTATATTATTTGGCGTTTTATTGTGCGCTGTGCAACATGCTTAGATTCGTAATATTATTACGTTATAGTCAGTATGCAACAATTGACAGTAAAATATTGTCAGCTAGTGTGCTTACTCGAGATTATCTGAAAGCGCTGGTATACAGAACAACCCTTATCCTGTGTCAATAAACAGGGTTGAAACCTTCCTCCTTTTTTATTTTATGTATAATGGTAGCTCTGTAGTGTTGATTGTTGATTTGTTTTGTTTATGGACGCTCTTTAACATCTCAGGTCATCAGCGTCCCATTCAATTCAGGGCGTGAAACAACCGACAAATTTTGCTCAGATGCCTCTTTTTCAAACTTGAGGTTCTTATCGTGCCGTAAATGTACGACACGGGACCCATGGCTTTACTTCCTTTCCGAAGGAAGCCATACTTAGGATTTTTTAAGTCCGAAAAAATCCATCGATCCCGGCCGATGGATTTTGGGTTTAGGAGGCAAGTATGGTTACCACCACACCACCTCCTTAGTGGAGTTCATACTTAAATGAATACAGTACATTTTACTGAAAACGTCTTTACGTTCCTATAAGAAATGTATTGCATTTAGTAAGCGTACAACGTGGAAAATGCTTTGCATATCTGCCAGGCTATTTGATGTTACCTAATGATGAGGACATCTTGTTTTCAAGGCATTAGCCCTAGTCATTGTTGTCTGGCTCTTTGCCCTTAAATCGTGCAGACTCCTTGAAATATGCTTTTTGTAACAAGGTTTCGTTATTTACTATGAAACTGCCTTTTGTAAAGTCGGTTTTTTCAGTAGCCCCTAGCTGCTTCCATAATGTGGTTTTCTTCGACGTTATGGGTTTTATTCATCACGAATATCTGCCGGAGGGTCAAAATGTAATCGTTGGTATTACCCAAGATGTCTTCAGACACCTCCGAGAAAACGTGAGAAGAAGAAGTCTGCATTATAGACTGACAATTTATGGATCCTGCATCACGATAACGCACCAACGCATTCATCATTGCTTGTTTGCAACTTTGGCACGAAAACAATATAATCGTTCTTCCCTACCTCCATACTGTCCTAATTTAGCACCTACGGACTTTTTTGTTTCTAAAGCCAAAATTCACGATGAAATGACGAAGATTCGATTTAGTTGTGCAAATAAAACAAAATTCGCAGATAGAACTTCGCACAATCTCGAAATCTGCGTATCAGGAATGCTTTCAGAGTCTCAAATGCGGTTAAATTAAGGAGTTCATTTTTTTTTTTTTTTTTGACAGATCTCATACAACAGCACACTATTGCCAGCCTCTTGATCAATATGGCTTCCGTCCAGTAAAATATTTCGTGAGAATCCTTGACAAATCACATTCAAATGAAATATTGCGATTTTGTCATCAAAAAGCAACTGTTTTGCTTAATCAATTCAAATCAAACCAATATACTGAACTGTGATAATAAACGCCTCTCTGGACGTGTAACTTTAAGCTTTTGCTGCACAGTAATTGTAAAAGTTGTCAGCACCCCCCCCTCCCCATGTTTTATTTACTGTCGCTTTAACTGCATTAATCTTCTCTGCATTGGTCTGTAGATATGAACTGAATACTATAGGTGTACGTCTGTAGGGATGAACGAAATAAATTAATGAAACTATCTAGCATTCATTTTCTCAGCTCAAAAAACAATCTTACTTGACCGGCATTCAAAACCAGGACTTCCGATTAGTAGTTGCACACGTTACTACTAGACAACGAGGCGGTCACAAATACATGGTACATTATTATTATTATCTGTGTTCAAATTTAAATGAGATATTATGTTGCTCACCATTTTGTTGAGTCTAACCGAAGACAGTTGTATTTTATTTTGTTTCAAAGAATTAAGCAACAGTGTTGTGCTTTTATTATTTGCATGATATTTGAAAATAGCAAATTTTAACCATAAAATTCGGTTTAAGAAAAGACCCATTTTGCTTTACTTTTTACTTTAAGTCTACGTGTCTGATAAGAATCACAAAAAACAAAGGCGAAAGTTCGTCACGCAGCAGCTGCGTAAACTAAGAGAGTTCCTCACCTAGTAGAGTAACTATAAAAAAGAACATAAAATCCAAATTATGGTCATATTAATTAATGAAATAAGTTATGACATTAGTTAATTAGCTGACAAACTGTAAAGCTAACGTAAAAGAAAAACTAAATATAAAACATTTCCTAGGTACTTAACTAGGTGTGTCAGTTTTTTTTTTTTTTTTTTTCAAAAATCATTTGAAAATAAATGTATATGGTAATATTACTGTAATTATCAAAAGTAACGTAAAGAAATTAGAATTAGAAATTATAATTCTTGCAATCTATCAGTAAAATCACATTTTTAGAACTATTATGAGATAAATCGCAAAAAGTAATTGTATACTATTAATTAAATTAAATATATGACCATTAGCAGATTAAGCTATGTTGTGTGCGTATTTTTAAACATGTTTAAATGTAACCTTGTTTATGAACTGACCCTTGGTATCATCTTTACATTCACTAAAATAGAAATAAACGGAAAGAAACCTTGTGTATTTAAGAAGTTTATATGTGTCATAAAAACAAAAACATGTCACTGTTTAAAAAAAATTGCAATGTACTAAGCAAATATACATAATCAACAATAAACAATCGAAAGTTTCATCAGTTTTCTGTAGCTTTGAAATTTACTTCAAATTTTATCGTTTTCTGAAGATTATTACAGAGTGCTCTTACATACAAATATAATTCTCAAACATAGATTAATATTTTACATTTGCTACCTTCATGACGATGCTTTTGTTAAATATAAAACATATGTATCGTTATAAATACAGTTTATATGCTGAATTAATTAGTACTTTTATTTTAAAACAATACAAAGAAAATTGAAATTTCGGTTTTCAAATAAACCTCTACTAGTAATGGTCCAGTTTCCCTAATTTTCAGATACTATTTGTATTATTTTATTTAAATGATATATACCGAATTTTGTTGTGAAGAAATATTGATGCTACTAGAACGATTTTTAAATTTTGGGTTTCAAGTAAACCCTCACTCCTAATGAGCCGATTTCTCTGATTTTCATAGACAATTTTACTTATTTTATTTAAATGGTATATACGGCGTTTTGTTGCAAAAAAAAATATTGCTGCCACTAGAGTGATTTATAAATTTTGGATTTTAGGTAAGCCTAAATAATCTGATTTCACTGATTTTCGGGGAAAAAAATCTTATTTTATTTCAATGGCATATACAGAATTTCCTTTAAACAATTTTAAATTACAGCCGCTACAGCGATTTTAATTTTCGATTTAACTCCCACTCTTTAAATTTCGGTTTTCAGGTCTGGATTCCCTGATTTTCAAAAACTTTTTTTTTATTTAAACGATATATACCGAGTTTCGATGCGGAAAAATAAACTTTTCTACCACTAGAGCGATTTTTTAATTTTGGTTTTCAGGTAAAACCCCACTTCTGATAGCCTAATTTCACTGATTTTAGGAAACTGTTTTTATTAATTTATTTTAATAGCATATACCGAGTTTCGTTGAGGAAAAACAATATTTATGACCGCTAAAGCGTTAACAGACATGTGTGTTTCATGATCATTTTCGGTGCCTATATTGTCGATGGTGATTTGAAGAAATTTTTCAAAAATCTTTTCATGGGTACATCGGCAATAGCTACTTTCTTCCTTGATTCTATGTCGTTGAAATTGTGGCTAATTAGCTAAGAATTCCTTCATACACTCAAGTATATCGTAACAATAATACTCCCTAACAAAACTCCTGTTCAGAAGCAACTTTCAAGAATACATTTATAATTTGTTTTGTAACATTCATGACGTCCTTAAAAATATTTTTCTAAAATTTAATTGTTTGTTACAATAAATGGATGTTATGTATTTCTAGTTGATGAAGATAACAAAAGAATAGTACTCTAGTATGGTAGTTCATCTCTCGAGGGTTAAAATCTCTTCATAATAATTTTAAAAAAGAAGCTCATTTTAAAATGGAAAACAATGACAACAAAATGATATTACATTATAAAAAATATGATTTACTCTGAAGCCTAAACGGCGACACGTTCCGTTTTTATTCATATGGCCATTCAAATGAAAGTATCAAGGCAAGAACTGGTTTGACAAAAACTAGAACACATTAGTACGGAGTTCGGTTATCTACGTCATGAGAACAATCAATATCAAGGCTACTGTTTCTACTTCGCAAGGGCAATAGAAACATCATTAATGCCATAAACAGACCACTAAGAAGAGCAACGCTCATAATGAGATGAAACATCAGGATGGAGACACTGTCAATATACATGCCAATCAGCTTTATCAAACTGAACCCTGTTGTGATCAGACGGTTCGTTTTTCGACCTGTTGTCCGTCAGTTCTTGTTGGGACACCTATTTGTCCCACTTTGTTAGAAATGGTCCTGAAAAAATAATTAACGTAAATATTAAAATCTTTTATTTTAGTTGAATTGTTAAAGGATTTATTTCAGTTTTGTTACAGTAATAGATAGCAGGATTAATACCGGCACTTGGCAGAGTATTTTAACTTTTCCAAGGACTAAGTGAGGATATTTTCTTACTCAGGAAAAATTATATTCAAATGTTTTATTTGAAAATTCGTTGATTAAAGTTGCTTTTGCGGATTATTAGTTGCAACTTTCCACCTTCCATCTCACACGAGTTCGTCGCATTCGTCTAAACAGTAACACACGTGGAAATGCTCCAGCGTTGCCATTTTTACTTCCACACATCCAACTTGAGCACAAAGAGACTATGTGAAAGTATCTTAATTAATAAATAAAAAGTAAATAAATAAATTATTTACTCTCACTTCCACACCCATTAGCACTAGACATTTGCTGAAAGAGATTCCAGAGACGTGACAACGTTGGTTTCCTGAGGGACCTTTGATACACTTCATTCATTACGCATATGATATCAACGTTAACATAAATAGACAGCTGATGGACTGTAAACTTTGTTCCTCAGGGCGTCCGCAGAATATTTTTGAGGCAGGGGCAACATATTTTATGATTAAAATTTACCAGGTTTGAAAAATCAATTAAACAACCTAATTTTTAAAATCGATATAATAAAGAAAATGTAGTTTAATCAGTTATGTTCACCTTAAATGCTTTATTTTAAAATATCAGTATTCTGGCTATTAAATGGAAATTTATTAATTTTAAAAACCTTGAGGGAGGCAACTGCCCCCTGTTCCCTTGTATACGTCTCAAGCATATTTCATACATAAAAAAATGTCACACTACTAAGTACTATATACTAATTTCATAAATTTTTGGCCATATTTTCTGTTTTTCAATATCCTCAATTCTTATTATTATCTCTTTGCAAAATCCTTTCCCCAATCTTTCTTCCTCGTGCCATATTGATCCTATGCCCACTTCATGCAGAATATTTTGAATTTTAGATAGCCAAGTTTCCCTCTCCTTAATTTTTCCTTATGCTTATTGATTCTCCTCTTCTAGTCTCCCTATTTCAATATTTCAATACTCTTTCTATGACTTTGCTTTTATAGCCCAATCTTCCTAGTTCCATTAGGGCAACTAGGTGAAGATCTAGGTAAGCCTAGGACAATTCTACAAAATAGTATATTTATCACGTTTATCCCTTTCCATCCTTCATCTGGCCCCCAAACTTCTATTCCATATTTCATTTTGTTCTCCACTATTGAACCATAAATTCTCTCTAACCATTTTACTTGCATATTTAGTATTTTGTTTACACAAGATCTGATTACACTCATGGTTATTTTCCCTTCTGCTACTGCTTTTCTTTTTTGATCGCTTCATTTCCTATTACTACACAATCTAACACCTAAATAATCCATTTTCGTGACAACTTCAATTTCTGTGCCCTCCCCCACCATTTTCCTGTTTTTAAGCCTTTTTTCATCATCATAATCTTATATTTATTTTTTATTTATCTTGAGACCCCATTCTATACAAAAAGTGCCTATAGCTTCTAATGATCGTTTTAATCCTACACTTGTTAAAGAACCGGTTACTAAATCATCTGCAAAGAGCAGACCTGAAATCTCTATATTATTTATAGTTGGCAAATGTACATTACCTTAGCTAATTTCTTCTATAATATCACCAATTAACAGAGTGAGAAGAACTTAGCTTAATTTACATCCTTGTCGTAGATTTGCATTGTTTGATATTTTATCTGTAAACCCCCCCCCCTTTAATATTGAATACAAAATTCATTTTCTTTGTAAATATTTTGAATTATCTTCATAAAATTCTGGCTTAATCCTTTCTTTCAGTTTGATCAAAAGTACTTTTCTTGAGATTGTGTGGAAAACTTTTTCTAAGTCCAAAAAACAAAACAAACAAAAAATATATTCTACCTCTTTTGTTACTAAGACATTTATCGACCAATGTTCTAATTATAAAATATTGCCAACTGTTCTTTTACCTTTCCTATAGCCTGATTGAAATACTTAAATTGTCTTTCCTTTCTACGACCATTCTTGCTAATTTTTGCTAATACCCCGGTGAAGACTTTCCCAATAATTGAAAGTAAACTAATTTCTCTATAATTTGCTGGGTTCCTAATATTTCCGTTACCTTTATAAATTGGTGTTAAAATTCCCATTCTCCAATTTTTTGGTAAAGAAAGAAGTTTCTGCAGAGAAGACAGGCCTTCTATCTGTGTTCTCATCAGCTCCTTAACCTAACTTTTTTGTATCCCAGTAAAATTGAGAAACGTTATATTTTTTCAGCTAAACATAGAGTAGGAATTTAGGATGATGATGATGATGATGATGATGATGATAATAATAATAATAATAATAATAATAATAATAATAATAATAACAACAACAACAACAACAACAAAATACCAGAGTAAAAAAAACTCAAATTTACCCATTTTAATCAATATTGGTATTCTACATAATTACCTTTTATTTCGGTGACAATTACTAGAATTTCATGTCTATTTGGAAAAGAATTAACACATTTTCACTATAGTTAATGTTTTAATGAATGAATCAGCAACTCTATGTTTAACAGCTGCTCTTTAAATACACGTGTTAGCTGCGGAGATAGAAGCTAAATCAAATGAATTCACGTGCGGATTTTAAGAACAAGAGAATCAAAGGGGCCGACGCAAAGTGTATCTGTTATATATACTGTGATATCGATATCAGAAAAAACACAAAAAGTTACACTGAAGACATTGTTGCTTACATTGTAAATCAAATTTCTTGAAACAAAATAAGAATCTTCTTCAGAAAAGGCATGCATCAGAAAAATATGTGCAATAGATGAGTGTTATGGCTTATGCAATGTAATAATTTTTCTTGTGTTTATAACAGAAATGAGGTGGCGGTAAATAAGGGGGGGTATTCTAAAAGTTCTCGGCCTGACTCAGAGATGTCGTGAAAATGGCCAAATTATCATCCTTTTAGATGTCGCGCTGTAAAGTTTCAGACGCGTGTGGTCACTTGTTTGTGACGATCGTGTAAACAAACTACTGTTAACATTTTCTACAAAATGGATAAAACTGAAATATGGGCTGTGTATTTCGTTTTGAAGGGTTTAACCCCAATAGAAATACAACAGGAGTTAAAACTCCATATTAAATTATTCGTTTTCGACTATTAAAAAGTGGACTGTTGAATTTGAACGTGGTCGTATATCCTTTCAAGATGTTGAGCGCTCAGGGAATCCCAAAGCTGCTACCACCGACAAGATTGTGAGAGGGAAAGAAAAAAAAACTCACAATGCCTTACTCAATGATCGCCGATTAAATGCATGCAAGTTGGCTGACATTGCAAAGACCTCGATAAGCCATGCCTACTAAATTTTACAAGAAATATTGAGTATGAGAGAGCTTTCCGCTAAATTAATGCAGCCTTTGTTAACAATGGACCTAAAATGAATTCGAATAAACATTTCGCAAGAGTGGTTAGGCTTTTTAAACGAAATTCCAATGAATTTCTTCGACGTTTCATAACAGTAGATGAAGCATAGATTCATCACTACAAGCCAGAGACGAAGCAGCAGTCCAAATAGTCCGTGGTGAAAGTGCAACAAAGAAAGCAAAAACGGTTCCATCTGCAGAAAAAGTCATGGCTATGGTTTTCTGGGATTCTCGTGGTATGTTGCTCGTCGACTACCTTCAGGAGTGCAGAATCATCACCGGGGAGTATTACTCTTCACTACTGGACGAAGCGAAGGATGCTATTCATGCTAAACGTCCACACCTTGCGAAAAAGAAAGTTCTCTTTCATCACGATAATGTGCTTTCACACATGTCTGGGAGTATTGCTGCAAAACTGATGACCTGTACTTCCAACTTCCATATCCGCCATATTTGGGTTTCAGCGATTACTTTTTGTTCTCAAACCTGAAGAAATGGTTGGGTGGACGATTTTTTAGAACGCCCCTTGTAATATAAAAAAACAGACGAGTGCTGTGAAGAAAAACAGAAAATGGGTAAATGAAGCAGGAAGATGCGATATAGATCAATACTCACCGTTTTGGAAGAGAGGCAAGAGTCGTTGAGGTAGAGATGGTGCGTCTCCCAGCGTCTTAGAAACTTGGAGCTCAGGATCTTGCTGATAACGGTGCGCGTGTGGTTCAGGTAGCACACCTGGATGTCGCCCTGGCGAAGGAGCTTGAACCGAGGACCCGCCCCAAAGGCTGTCAAGGTACCGCCGCTCCCGAGGTAGATGGGCAAAGAAGTCGTCTGCAAGAGCGAAGTGGGCAACGTCGTCTGTTGGACGGGGATCACCGTGCACGGCGATGCCGGGGAGGAGCTAGCCGAAGACTCCGTTGAGTTTTGACGTAGAGAGGATGACGAAGACGACGACGAAGATCCGGGAATGATATCCGAAGGGGAACTCGATGTCGAAGAGGAACCGCTAATAGACATGTCGCTAAGGATTCGATGTCGCTGTTGATTGTTGTTGTTGGTGTTCTTAACGTTATTGTTGCGACTGTCCTCTGTGTCATTCACCACGATCGCCATGGCCGCGGGCGGAGACGAAGAGCTTCCTACAGTCATCTTATTGTTCACGCTATTACAACTGTTAAATGAGGAGACGCTAGAACAACTGCTACAGTTTCTCTTATTGCAGTTCGCACTGTCCTCGTTATCCGTAGAGGATAACCGGGGGTTTCTGTCGCTTTCCTCCTCAACAACCACCACTTGAACCACCGCACTGCTGCCGCCCCCAGTCTCACCGGTCGCGGTCGCCGACTCCGGTGGCCCGCAAGGGCCCCGATCTCGGCGACCGAACGGACTGGAGAAGCAAAACATCAATGCTGTGCACGAAGACACTTTGGCGGCCGTTTGCTAACTCTAGTTTGTGTACTGCGTTTAGCAAATATAGATACGCCTTTTAATTTCACTTCGAAGCTTTTAGCTTATTTATATGAAACAACTTTTACAATTGGTGCTGTTCATGGAAGTGTTCAACACTGTGATAATTTGTTTGACAACTCATACATAGTACATGGGAGTTGATTGCATTTATAATCACTAGTGGAGGAAGGACATTTGTAGAGAGGGGAAAGAGGATTGAAAATGCTTAAATAGACTAAGGTCAGAGAAATTAGTTTCCATGATGAAATATACACAGGTTTTGTTGTTGGAGCCGAGAACCAAAGGCATCCACTTAAAGTGTTCAGTGGTGCACTCATGACCACTACAGCTGCATTATCCAGAATGTCAGCTTTGAGGAAGATCTTTTTATTAAGACACGAATACAGGCTCGTTGAAATCACAGATGTTATGTATTTTGCAGCTCTTCACAGAGTTCGTTACGATGGAAACACAACGCAATGAATTCGTCCTTTTCGTATCTTCAGGCACAACAATTCCGCTATCATTAGCTACGTCTGATTCAATATTACAAGGTATTTGACAGTTTCATACTTACGGTATCGTAAAACAGCCTGCTAAGGAAGTTAATTGGGATAAATGAAGTTAATTGTGGCGTCATGTAATCCTGTTGATCACAATCACAAAATTTAAATTACGACCAGAAACAAGCCGTCAGGAGCACAAAGCTCACACCCAACGTCCTAGCTTTACTGCATCTAACACCCAACCCCTGAGAGCTCTCGACAACACTCCCCTCTAACCCTCTTCGCAGTCCAAGAACCAAACAAAAAACGCGGCGCACGCAGCTCCAGTTATTGTCGTCTGCTACCAGCTGGAGGCACACTTTGATCGATATTATACGTCATCAATATATCGATACTAGCTATCGACTCGTAACATAGAGAGTAGTGTAAATGCTTGGTCACCAGATGTCAGTACACGTTAATGGCCCATTTTAAATAGTAATATTCTCTCATTAGACGTTATTTGGATTGTTTTCTTCATTCTAGTTGTGAAATACGATCTAAAATTTTTGTTTCTGTAATAGTTTTAATTCTTCCTTCCATCTTTACAATCTTTCTGTCCTTGTTTCAAGAGTCAATTCTTTCACTCCTGCTCTATAAAGCATGGCAAATTTAGGGGAAAATAACTTACTAAGAAATTTCAGGATTACTTCATAGGACACTAACAAAAATAAAGGAATAAAGTATCAGAACTTTACAAATATTTTTGTCTGCTAGACTTTATTATCAATAAATGATATGCCTCACAATCATTAAATGTTAAAGTAGTTTACACACATTCTTTATTATTTTGAAATAAATCTATGGATTACAAAATCAGAAATGTTAGTACTGCCTGGAAATACTTGGATAAAAATATTTTTAACAATAAATGCTAGTAATTTAAGAGCAGAAGTCAAGCAGTAGGAACCACAGAAGAAAACTTCTGAAAACTGCAGCAGAAGTGAGAAAAAGCAACTATGCTACAAAAGGTTGCAGAGAAGGATATGTGAGCCACGATCCCCACATTAGAAAAATATGAAAGTAGCATAATCTTAAAAGTGATCCAAAAAATCACTTCAAATGCGATCAAATGTGTCTTTTTTCTCTCTGCTTTCAAAGTACAATACCTGAATTTCAAGCTGAAATAATGCGAATGCTAGATTTATTTTGAGTAATGATTGGATAAATAGTTAATGAAGCTGGGATAGTGTTAACTGCAAACATTAAATCAAATATTTAAATTTCTTAACCAATGAATATTATTATCAACAGCTTCACCCCTTATTTTAAGGGTTTTTTTGTATTGACCCGTAAAAAGTTTTCTATGCCCAAGGAAGTACACACTAAACAAAAGCACCATAATGGATAAAACTCAAGGTGAACATGGGCACCCAACAGAAAATGAAGAAGTAATTTTTTATTACTGTTAGTTTAGTATATGATACCCATTTGATTTAAATGAGCTTGCATCTCTTTTTGAAGAACAGTTAATTAGAATAGACAGGAATGTTTCATGATTTAAACAAATATACCTGACTAGGTTTGTTTATTCCTTTGGAAGAGACTTTCCTGCCTACTCTGTAATATCCCTCATTTATGAATAAGTTTTCAACGGATTATCAACATTACTTGCTGGAGAACTTCAGAAACCTATTTAATTATAACAAATCCAATTTTTCTGATGATTCTCCAATGAAAATGAATTATTTTTGCCATAAGATGAAATACTCAGAATATATAAAAAAAATTATGGCATGTGATACTGTGATGGTACATTGTTACCACTGTGTATAAAATGTTAACCAAAACAACTTAGGAAAACTGGAAAATTAGAAGCTCTAGATATGATAATCCCTTTTTCAGATTCCTGCAAACACTTCTTTATGAATAGTGCCAACTTCTAGGTGCCAGAACTCCATGGACACTCCTAAAGTTTTCACTGACGGAACTGAACCCCCTCCCTAATATTTCCAGAGGGTAATATATTTAATTTTTAGTTTGAATGTGCTTAATTTGATAAAATAAATGGTTTGTGAGGAATTTGCCTTAAAGACAATGCCCCAAGCAGTTATAAGGTGATGATGCAGTTGACATAAGGCCAATCTGTACAACTAGTTGAGTGATTCACTTCTCATTATTTCATTCCATTATTGAGCAATTCATTCAATTGGTTGAAGCAGATCATCAAATGGAGATTCTAAAGCAAAAGGTTTCATCTTCAAATAGGCTCATTTAATTTCTATTTCTACCTGTGTGTATGTACTATATTTTGTCACATCGATACAAACAACACTGGGCTAAAGTAGAAAACACTGAGCTTTGGAAACACATTCTATTGTTCAGTGCTTGGAAAATATTCTCTCAGATCCACTTACATGTTTTGGAAAGAAATCATAAAGTGTCCAATTTCTTCACTTACAAAATCACAGCTATCACATCAAAGTTGCACTCTAAAATGTTGAGATTCTGGAAATGCTGCTAACTGCTTTACCACCCTAATGATATGTGCCATCTAATGCTATTTTAAATAATAACTGATGTTTAAGTTCTTGCCCACACAAAAGATATTTGTACTTTTTTCATCCGTTAGTTAAAACTGAGCAATTAATATTACAGACATTGATAATTCACTAAAGATGCTATTAATCTTGATAGGTTGTCATTACACTGCAATATAATGGGCATTTTGGTATCAAAAGTGAAGAACTCCCTAGATAACTTTTCCTCACATATACAGTTTCTGAAAACTAATAGCTATGCACTGGTAATTCTTCCAGAGTTAACCAAATTTGTATAACTGGTTTTAATTGTTTTAATGTAAACTTTTATAACTAAAAGTTTACTCTTGAATCTTAGAAGGCTGAAGAACTACTAAGGATCATCAGGGGCATAGAGTCATCTTAATGTAATTGACATTTTAAACTGCCACTTAAACAAATCCAGCCCTTTGGATTTGTTGGCAAGGGTGTCCAGTTCATTGGAAGAAATAAGTTGCTGTGATAGATGTTTGCCGGCCTTTAATAAAAATATGTCATTCATAAGTTTTTTGTTTCTTAAAATTGTTATTGATTTGCATATTTTCATTTAATAATTTTGAAACAAAATCTAATAGTGCAGTTTCTGAATCCATATACAGTGTGTTAATGAACTACGCCGAAATAATTGCAGAGAATATAGAGATATCATTTATAAGCAATTTGAGAAACGCAATGTATAGTCCACAACTAAACATAACGCAGTTTTATTGTGTTAAAAAATTTGGCATCAGATGCTGAGAAATCTGTGTTAAGGTCAAGATTGGTGAAAAATTGGTTTAGAATGTCTTTAAAACTGCCTTGCAAGCATAGAAATATGGCTTTCCAAAGCTCATTATTAGCTTTTCAAGATTTAGTGCCATAAAAATCTTCAAATCTCAAACCAATCATTTGACAGTGCAACACTGAACATCTAGTAACTGTCTTCTTGCATTATGCAACCAAGAAAGACGTACTACATTTATCCAAGAAAAACAAGACATTTAATGTAGTACATCTTGATGTAGCCTCTAAAGGGAGCTCTTTGTTTGTGTGGCATAATGCATAACACAAATGTTGATGTTCTGCAGGCCGCAGATTCAGTTCTTTTCATGCCATTAATTTTTTTAATTTGAAGTGCTGCAATATATATATATATATATATATATACACTAAAGAATTATGAATGAAATGTACTTAATGCTTTCAAGTTTTATTCTTTTTCTCAATAATGAATGTATTACCAACATACAATGGCTAATAAGTCTACTACTTTAATGCCTAAAACTTACTTCACCTAACACATACTCAGAAATATCAACAGGCTAAAAGCTGAATTATTAGATGCTAATTAGAAAAAACAAAAACAAAAAAAAATTTAAAAATGTGATGAATGAGACTTGAACACAAAAGCATATGATCACCTCTTATTCAAAAACTTCTGTAACCTTCCTTCATGTGTTATGCTTTCAAGGGGCATCTTCATTAGTCAGTGACGTACTGTACTTTAGAAACTTATAGCCATAGCTTCAAAATTTGAACAGACAGGTCACATGTTCTCTCTCAAATCACCTGCCTAGGACACATCCACCTTCTCTGAAATTATTTTGGTATGGTTCATTAAAAATCTATATTTTATTTTAATTTACTGCATAACATAAAACTTGTAACTTTGTTCATACCATCATTTTTAGTTATATTGGAGGAACATTTACCAACTTGTATGTTTTGGTTGATGTCACTGATGTGTATATTTACAAATCTCGAAATAGACGCTGAGGCTGCCCCCCCCCCCCCAAATATGTTACAGAAGTTATCACCAATGCCCGCACATTCAATGGAGCTTTGATTTTTGACAAAGAAAGAATTTTATTTAATTTCTGAGGATATCAAAGCTTGCCACAGCTTAACTTTTGAGATTATATTTCATGTAATGATTTTGTGATCACTTTCCAATAATAAGTCTGAAATTGGGTTTTGTTAAAAATTTAATTAAAACTGAATCTTATGCATTTTTATGCAAATATATGAAAATATTTATTTACATATATTTTTAAAGAGATGAATTTTAATGTGGTATAAAATTTAAAATATAACTTGACTTTAAAACATCTAAAATTTTAAACATATTTTGCAAGTTGCTTTTACAATGCAAGTAAAATACCTAATAATTAAAGCTCTAGTCATAACTTTGTGGATCAATGACGGTATTTGATTTAAAGCTGTTTATGATGCCTAAGTCTAGCAGTTGAAGCTGATGGAAAGAAATTAACATCAACAATAGATTTGTCTCATCACTATCATCATTCTCGTCTTCATTCACCTTAATGGAGCACAGCTCTTCTTTGTAATGGATCCGATGGCATTAACAAGGATGATTCTAGTAGAATGAAACCTGCTACATCTGTCAAAGACAGCAATTATACATTTCTTCAGAAAATATATGTGCATTATGTATACATATGTATAATAACTTTACTATGATATATGCAATTGATCATTTCTTTTAGGTGACTTGCAAAGAAAGCAACCTTTTTGTATTTTAAATAATGCCATTTTTAATGTCATATGTGCTTTTAACAAATATAATGTAATACATAAAATGTTCTATTTTTTTTTAAGAAAAGGTGCAAACCCCTATTTAGTGTGAACTCCTCCTCCTTTTTGGAACTCAACAGCCAGGAGTGGGCCTAAGCCTGCCACAGCGACCTCTGTCTCACGACTTAATTGGTACAGAGCAGTATTGTAGGGGGGGATTGATCAGCATGTCAGTGCCCCACAGGTCACCCATTCGCTGTTCTCTAGATCGAAGAATGCCACCTTTCCATCAGGCAGCTTCCCAATTATGCTCACGAGGCTGTGTTCCAGACCTCTTTAACCTAGAACAATTCCTAAGCAGGTACTGGGAATCGAACCCAGGCCTCCCGGCCAGCACTCAGGAATGCTAACCACTAGGCCAGAGAGCTTTAAATGAGGGTTTTCACTGTGCTGCCATTTTTGTTGACCTGCCTCAGGGGTGTTTCGACAACAGGATAATAGCAAATGATATAGTGCCCTCAGGTGGTAAGTGTAGTTCAAATTGTTAGAACTTACTATAAAAATAAAAACATACTTATGTAACAAGTCAACACATTTCATCTTTGATCAAAGGAATAGGGGTTTGGGAAATATTCAAATTATGGATAACCCATACAGTTAAGTTATAGTGTATAATTCAAAAACTTTAACATCTGTCAGCAATGGTAATGAAGGAAGTTTCTGTACTATATATCATTTCAATAATAAAACACCACAAATATGCTCTTTAACAGCCTTTATTCATTACAAGTAATGCCAATATAAAGGTATTGCCCTTCTTAACCCATTTACCCATATTTTTTAACAGTTCTTCCAAATAAGGATACAATAATGGAGAACAAGAGTATAAAAATAGCTATATATTTTACCATATCCATTAATTTTCATTATACCATTAATGGTGAGCTTCATGAACTTATTTATTATTTTCTTTTTATTTTTAGATAAAGAAGAAAGTGACTTTATAAAGCTGCCTTAACTGAATGCTTTTATGCTTTTGGTAAGTTATTTCATTTATGCAACCGCAGAATGAGAAAGTTTCTGTCTATATTAAAAGCACAAGAGGAAAAAACATTTTGTTTTAGGCCATGCATACAACAAATTAGCTTGAATGGGTTCTCACAAGTACTTTGTTTCTTTTGTGATTAATTCTATAAGCCATTGAATCAGCTAAAAGTGAATTTGCACCAATGGTTTTTAAGTTCTGATTCAAATATTATTGTACAACTAAATAACACCTGCACACTATTTGATAATTAAATGGAATTCTATTGTGGCTCAAATGGTATACAACATTAGTATTGCTTTAAAGCACTCACCTGCAGCTGTATTAATGACCTAAAATCTAATGAATAATTTCCAATTCTTCACATGCTGATTGTTACATTCTCGGTTCCAAAATTTCAAGAGTTAATACAACTTTTGTATAAAAAAGATATATATACTCACAGACAGAAAGTTTAAAATGAACAAAGACAAACACGTCTTTAATTCAATAAATGATTATATTGTTAAGTAAATTTTTGTTGAAATCACAGACAGATTTTGCAGGTATCGACCAGGCACCAATATATAAGAGCAAAACAATGGCTTCAACTGTCAGGAACTAATTTTTTGTTAAATTATTTCTAACTGATGAGTGAAAAAAATTGTTAATGTGCTTTAATAACATGGCTATAAGCAGTTTATGTGCTATGAACTCCAAACCTAAACTTGAATTTTTGTTCTATATAAAATGAAGTTTGCTAATATCTTATAAAGGAGTAAAAGAATAATAATAATAATTTAACAGAAAATATCTAATAACTTGGTGGGATTTGGTTCAGTATCAAGCTTAATATCGTCCAAATCAGTTAGTTGCATACCATTTGAACAAAAAAAAAATTTGGATTTATTTTGATAATCGTATGTTAAGGTCAATAAAACACTTTACCTTCTTTTGGAACAATACACCACAAACTTGAGATTAAACAGCATTAAAAAATATAAGTGATTAGTGTCTATTTCATTTGTTTAAACCAAATTAATGAAATTACAAATGCAGAAGTGGAAAACAAATTAGCAAAATTGTTCCTATCTCAAAACTCAAAATATATAAACAATTTTAACGATTTTATTATGAAAATTTTTATAGAAATCCCTATTTCCCTTTGTGAATCATTATTATAAAATATATAATTAAAACAAAGTGCAATTCATGAGTATGGAAGCTGAATGATAATTTAGTATGTTGAATAATACTGACACAAATATTCACTCTTATTCACTTACACATTAATATGTTTCCTTGTGTGTATTTGAATGAAAATAAAAGTAAACAAAATCAGGTAGCTAATATTAAGATTATTGGTTCTTAAAAGTGCTACTCTTAACATACTTAAGTAATAATGATATTATATTTGGCAATATATAACTTTGTAAACTAGCTGAAAATCACCATTAACGATTTAATACATGTAAAGTTATTGCTTTGAGCAAGCCCGTACTCTTCAAGCTTCCTTAGAAACTGGAGCTGGAGGTTCCATCTCAAGCCTGCATGCCATCACTTTCTCTATCTCCTCAATTCTGAAACAAATTGCCCTTAAAAATTAATTTATCCATTGATGATGGTACTGGTGAAGATAACAATAGTGATGAGATGATGATTACTATTGGACAATCCAATTACTTGCTTGCTTCAGAAAAATGAATTCAGTGATTTATGGAAATCAGTGATTGAAATTTAGTTCAATTTTTCAGCTAAATTTTATTTGGTTTTGAATATTTATTCTTTTCTAAATTACTTGTTTAGCCATAAATACTGCCACACACTATTTTGTGAGTAGGTTAAATTTAGTTTGAAAGCCTTTAATTTCCTTTTAATATATTACACTTACATGTACCAGGCTTTTAGTAAAAACTATCCCACACATACACATGCAGTATTTTGATTCTCAGTGGCTGGGTGTGTCGTGGCTGCCCAAGAATGTACTTTAACTTAGCTTCTAAAATTGTGTATAAAATTGAAGATGCTGGAAATGTTAAAAGTCTCCCTTTGGCTAAATAGACTTTCTATCAGGAAAACACATTCTGATTGACGTGTTTAAGTTCAGCCACTGTAATGTTTCTGATGTCATTTGTGACATTTTCCTTTAGTTCCTCCAATGTGTGAAGGTTTGTATTTGTCGTAACATTTACACACAAAATGCACGGCTCTAGAATCAACTGTCCATATTGGCAAAGCTCAACTACTGCACTGCTTTGAAGTGATGTTCAAAGACAGGAGGGGAGACTTGTAGGGAAAAGAGTGGGGAGTGAAGCTTGATGCTGACCAGATTCGAAACATTGCATGTGTAGAATAACTTTTACATGAAAAATCTGTATTACACATATAAGATTTCATATTTCATTTCCTTTTGCCATCACACAAGCTTGAAGTCTCTCTGGCAAATCAAATGCAGCACAAATGGTCTAAATGGAAAAATCTGTCATTGTTCCCATAAAGGAGCACTTTAAACTTTCATTTGTAGAGTGCTTCTTCTTGTATACAATCCCTTCTAGTACTGACTACAGTTTGTAATCCAGGGGTTTTTTAATTGTGTTTAATGCCCATTTTTACTACAGAGGCAGCACTGGCGGTGGTTACTGGGATACACGAGATGAAATGATATATTGGGAAAGGGTTTTTTTTTTTAAGGAAGGAAACATTCCAGACCTAAGTTTAGGGTACCTCCTGGCATTTGCCATTTATGAGGACTGAGGAAAACCTGGAAAAAGAAAACCTCAGTAAGGGAGGACAATCCTGATGGGATTCGAAACACAGATCTCCCACTCACTAGTCCTCATCTTAATAACTTCAGCCACCCGTGGCAGTAATCCAGGGTTCATTGTTAAACATGTTTCAAAAGCATCACAACTTTCCACATACACTTTGACATTGGTATTCTTTTTCACATAAATGAAGCTTCATGGAACCATAATAGTAGCTCAATCCCTAACAAACCACGACTAATGAGAGGTGGTGGCCTCTCTGAACTTTAGGAACTCTTTCATGGCTTCTCGAGAGCTTGAAACATACACCATGTCATTTTGGCAGTTATTAATCTCTTCAATAGGAACACTTTCTCATTAGTGAACAGAATCCTATGATGCCCATTGGTGCCATACTGCTCCAGAAGCTATCTCAATTTCAGTTTCCTCACACCTTTAGTTGTGGAATCTGGAATTGTCTTAAGTAAATACTTTTGACATCAATTGTTGAGAAAAGTTCTTCTCTCATGTCATAATTAATTGCTTATAGAAGGGATTTCTGTGGGGGGTGAGCTGCCACTACTGTTTATACAATGTGAGTCATATAACTCTCAGGCAATCTTCCATGCTGCCAGTTTCAATCAATCTTTGGATTGTCCAATTAACTGATCTTCGGAACATTTAGGGTCTGGAAATCTCAATAGGTGACTTTCCAACCCTGAACAATTACAGAAACTCCATTTTCATATTTGCCCCACTTCATGGTAAGAAAAGAAGATACACGCTTTCCTTTTCACAGTTCAAGCATGATTTATGATCTTTGACAACTGGTTGTACAGTATAATCCAAAAGTTTGTGACAGTATTTATGGCTAGACTAAGTAAATGGTACAAACCAGCCCATTTGAAAATAAAAATAGTAGGGTAGTTATAAAACTTTTTTACATATATAAAATTTTAGTGGTGTGTATGTTACAATCTCGATTCAATTTTTTTAAAATGTTTTTACATACGTTTAAATATTGGCTAATATGCTGCAGCCAGTGATGCCCATACACCTCAACTCTAATTCTTAAATATATATACAAATTTACTTATAGAAGATGCCGGAATTGTAGTCCTTCCTTAGCTAAACAGACATTGTAACAAAAAACACATCTTGACGGACACAAATTTGGTCATTATAATGTTTTCGATTTAATTGCTAATATTTTCCTTTACATTCTAAAACTCCTATTTGTGCTAATTTCAGGCACAATTCTGTAGGCAAATGATCAAGATTTGTGTCAATTTCATGTAGTTTTTCCTGTGTTAAAACTGTATGTTTCTGCTAATGCTTTTTGTTTTACTGAACTAATAGGTTTTAATTTATGCACAATATTATCAATTGAAATTCTAAAAGGAGGCATTTAACCATGAAAGTTTTGAATAAATATTGCACATGTTCATGATAAATGATTTGTAATTAATATTTTGCACACAAGAGTGCACTGTTCTAGAATCAACTATCTAACCATCTTCCCAAATGAATGTATAGTGCAAAGCAATGTTCAAAGATGTGACCAGGGGGAGGGTGTAAAATATCATATGAGCAGAACAGGTTTATAACTAAAGCCCTACATAAACATGAATAAAATGTCTCTCTCTTTATATGAGGTGAAGGGTTGAAGATTTTACATCCATTGACATGCTTTTTCTAAAATGATTCAAAATTGGGGGGGGGGACCTATAATCATGTAGTTGCTTATGTCATTACAAAAAAGAAAAGGATGAAGGGAGAGAGATAAATATTAGTCAATTGCTTTTTTTCCTTCCTTATTTCTCAGGTTGCAAATCTCCATTTACATCTATGTTCAGGAAGGGTGCATAAATATATTTTATTTTCTCACTTTAAATTAAATGCTTCTTTCAGTACATGATTTCCAAAAAAATAAAGTTACCATTTCAAAAATTATTCATCAGATTTGGAAGATACATAAATGAGAACATGCACTGATTCATGAGAAATATTCCCTTTTTGCTTGAATGCTCTTAAGTGACCTGGGAACAAATTGACTTTTCTTCCCCCTAGGTAAATAACAAATAACTTACGGTACATTAATTCATCATTCCCAGATCCACTACTTGATTTATGTAGTCCCAAACATACTTTCAATATAAAAAAAGAAAAGTTATATAATTGTATGATTTAATTGAACTACACACTCTTAGAAGAATAAAACTCACAATGATCATTCCTTGAAGTATTGTTTTGCTTATGTAATGTATATCCTCAATTGATCATTTTTAATCACAAATCATTGATAAATTGCAACAAATGTAGTACAATGTTTTTGAAGCATACTGTATAATTGCTACATTCATCACGTACCAAACCGGCTTTCTTTCTTTGAATATGTAACAATGGCATGTAATTAGTTGTAACAAACATTTCTCTCAGATCTTTTGACAGAGATCACATACACAATTTTATTTTAGCTTCAACAAATAGCAATCTGGGATTTAACATAGACAAACTACATGTGGAGTTTGGTAATCAGGTTTTCCTCAGAGCCTTTGATTCCCCCCCCCCTTATTTACGGATGCTCTTTAACATCACAGGTCATCAGCATCCCATTCTATTCAGGGCATGAAACGGCTGACAAATTTTGCTCAGAGGCCTCTTCTTTCTGGCTTGAAGTTCTTTATCGCGCCGTAAATGTACCACACGAGACCCACGGCTTTACTTCCCTTCCGAAGGAAGCCATACTTATGATTTTTAAGCCCAAACAAATCCATGGATCCTGGCCGGGTTTGAACCCGCGTTCTAGGGTTTAGAACAGAGCCTTTGAGATCAACTATTTAGTGAAGCCATGCTTAGGATTTTTACACCCGAAAAAATCCATCGGTCCTGGCCTGAATCGAACCAGCAATCTTGGATTTAGGAGGCAAGTATGGTAACCACTACACCACCAGGATAGACATGTCTTACTGCACCCTGTTTTACCTTCAGCCAACTACAGTCTTGGGTCTAACAGTAGACAAACTTTACAAGGAATAGTTTAACAGCTTCAGCCAATACAGCAGACAAATCTAGCTGCAGCAGAGTTATTGTTTGGATATCGGATAATGGTCTCAAATCAAAAGTTTGCCACCTTTTTTTATACCAGATGGGTTTACAATTAGTGTGGCAATATTAATAAGGCACACTGTTTCCTCAAGCATGAAGTGGTGAGGCATCACTGAATAGAGCAGAGCATGCGAAAACAAAAGATATATCTAAGTAGCATACGTTTGTAATGATGGAGAAGTGCAAATAAAAATTAAGGAATGCATGACAGACAATGCTATGAATGAACTCTGGTAGCAAGGATCCTCATTTTCATTGTCCATTATAAACTCTCGCAGTACATGTAGCACAAAAAGGAAGCTAAATTTTTACTGTTGATGTCATGGTACACCTTATGAAGCACTTGATGAAAGACCTACAGATTACTTTACAACATGGACATCTCTGATGGGGTGGAGGATTCAACCCTTCTTAATATTTTGATTTTTTAAATGAATATAGAGATATATATTTCTTTCATTTTAGTCAGTAAGTCCTTCCCCCAGTTTTAAAATTCAAGAGATGCCCATGTATTAGAATCCCCCAACCATTCTTTTCCCACACTTATTGTCATTTGCTTACCCCTTGGGAAATAAAGGATTGATGTTTTACAATACCTGATTTTGATGATTTTATCATCATAATTCTTTTCAATCATCTTGCCACGCCAACTGCTTCAAGATCTTGTTTTTACAAAATAGCATATGAAACTTGGACAATACACTGTATACTTACGTTCGTGGTACTTTGGTTAGATTTTCTGCTCCATCATCAGTAATGAGCACATCATCCTCAATGCGCACACCTCCAAATTTACGAAAACGTTCAATAATCTCTGGAACCATGAATTTTGCTCGCTTTGGATCAGCTAATGCTTCATCCAAAAGCTGAAATGTAAAAGATATTGTTCACTTTTATTTAGGATCATATTTGTGAAGTAATACTGTATATAAAAATATTATGGATATTCTAGCAGTTTTACCTGGTCTATGAAGTAGCATCCTGGCTCAATGGTAAGGACCATGCCAGCTTCCAAATTACGTGCTGTACGCAAAGCATTCAGACCAGGTTCTGTAGGGCGCGCTGGTGCTCCCTCTAAGTAACCAGCAACATCATGAACATCTAGCCCCATCAGATGTCCCAACCCATGAGGTTGGAAAATAGCTGCTAAACCAGCCTGCACAGAAGATGCATTTATTAAACTTCAAATTACGACAGTTAACACTAATTCATCAAAACTATACACATGAAGAGGTCGGTATAAGGTGACATTATACTTCACTAACTGATTAATTTATCAGAACATGTTTCAAGAGCATTCGCTCTCTTCAGCTTGGGACCAACTAATGTTCGCAGGGGATAATATGACCTCTAGTGGTTTCAATGTACAGCAAAACAGGAAATCCATTGATAGGATGTCAAAATTCATAACGAGATGCTTATTCTTAAAATGAAAATTTTTTCCCATATTGCTAATTCCCTGGGATTATTGGTAGCTTTCAATAGTTTGATTTTTGTGATGGCATGATTGAATGACCAAAAATGATCTGCAAATGCCAATCTATTCACCCGTTTATATCTTACATTTCTGAAGTGTTCTTTCATCCTTGTCTCTAAATTTCTTATTGCTCTTCCTATATATATAGGAAGAAGGTAAGTTCATTTTCATCACGTGACCAAGAGCCAAGCTCGAAATATCGTGTGATTTTAGTGTTCAATTTTACGGTTTTTAGTGTGAAGTTTTATGTGAACCTTTTTATATTGCACTCTGAGTGTTTTTTATGAGTTTATATATATATATATATATATACGTTTGTGTGTTTCTTATTTTAAATGTTGCATACCTTTGTGCATTTTAAGTTGTGTCAGGTCTAAGGAGAGCTTTTCACATTCCTTTTAATAAGTGTGTATGTATATATCTGATTACAATCCAAACGATCTATCTGATACACTCCTGCCTTTTTGTTGGATGGAATAACATCTTTTATGGTACTGTTCAAAATGTTTCAGATGTTAAATTTATTTTGTGCCACCAACATAATATCAAATTTTTTAAAAATTTTCATCGATACCCTGTTTGCCCATTGATTAACACTTAAGTCCTCCTTTATTCCTGGAGAGAATGGTGGTGTTTTTAATACCTTTAAATCTTTTGAAATGTTTGATCTCCTTCTCTACTAATGAGCTTTGGAATCCATTGTTGAGGGTAGTCTGGATGATGCACTAATATTCTGTTGTGTATTTTTCTTTATGATTGGGATGTTTACTTATCTATGGGCAGGGCAGTTTATCATGAATGGCATGTTGGTGTGATATAGGGTTGAAGCTGTTATTCTTTATGTGATTATCTATATGTCTGGGTTTCCTATACATACCAAAAGAAATTTGTTGCTTCCCCTGTAGATTCTCAGGTCCAAAAATGACAAACAACCTTCAGTTAGTGAAGTATAGCATCAACTAAAACTGACCTCTTTATGCGTATAATTAATCAACTTCACTAATTTAAACTTCTACTTAGTTTACATCAACAAAACTATTTTAAATGAAAATGTTCTTTCTGCAGCAGCAGATCCTTATTAATCTGAATTTCTAGGAACTAGAATCATTCCAGTTTAATGAAACTTGAATTAATATGATTTTGGTAAAATTATGCCCTTGGAAAACTAGGCTGGTTTAGTTGATTCTCTTTTAATGGATCTACAGCACTTTAGATCAGGCAATTTATAAACACAATATATGTACCCTACCAATAAATAAAAACTGTATACAGTTCTTAAACAAATATATCATTGGATCTATGTGCAGCAATATGTCAATATCTTGTGGTGAGTCAACCTAAAGCAATGAGAAGATAATGGAAAGGTGGAAGAATATTTTCAGGAACTGTTGGAGGCTAACCAAGAAAAGTGAGGAGCATGAAGAATATTATAAACATCATAATGTAGATGGAGCAGATATTAGAGAAATAGAACATTCCATAGCTATACAAAAACTTAAACTGAGGAAAGCAGCTGGCAACAATGGTATAATGCCAGAAATTATTAAATATATGGGCCCAGAAGAACGACTACTGCTCAGAGATATTCAGCTGATGTACAGGCAGATCATTCAAAAGGGTTGGGAGCAGTTGGTCTCAAGGGATATTTCTGCCTAGTGAGCCTAAGAGATACACTCAAAGATTCTTGAGGGTCGATTAAGAACTAAGATAGAAGACCAACTGAAAGAACCACAATGCAGAATCAGACAAGGACACAGCACCAAAGATTTGGTTTTAATACTAAAGCAAATTAGTGAGAAACTTATAATAGTGAATCCATATAAGGAAGGTTTTGACAGGGTGCCTTAGGGAGAGCTGTGGAATCTTTATAGGAAATGCAATGTTGAGACAGGCCTGATGGAAGCATTAGAAGCTTCTGCAAAAACTGCAAAAATAAAATCTGAACATCAGAAAACTTCGAAAGAGATTAGAACCAAAGGGGTGTGAGGCAGGTTGACATTTTGCCACCTTACCTCTTTACCACATTGAAGGATGATGTAATGTAGGAGCATAAGAGACATGCTAAACGTTTCACTCTTAACAGTTGGAAATTGTGTGCAGATCTGCCAGTGCAGATCTCATAACTTCCCTTTGCCAATGACACAGCCCTTGTGGCCAACTCAGGCCACAGCCAGGAACCTCCAAGTAAATGTGAAGTTGTGCCAAGAAGAAATATGTAGAAGAGGTATGGTCATCAGCTGAGAAAACTAAAACCATGGTCATCGCATCTAATCCAGTATCAAACTATTAAACTTAGAGATCAGAAATTGGAGCAAGTCACTTCAAATATCTCAGAGCAACTATTTGTCAGGATGAGAAATATGAACAGGAGATTAGCTATAGAATAGCTGCCATGGGTAACCATTTTATGCCAATAATACAGAATTTAAGGTATAAAAGAAATCAGTAAGAAGACTAAAATGGTAGTCTACTGTTCAATTTTATCTCCCCACCCTAACTTACACTTCAGAGTCTTGGACTTAAAACACCCAGCATCTTAACAGGCTACAGGCAGCAGAGCTGCATTATTTGAGAAGGGTGGAGAACAAAACATGTGCAATCAGACTATTAGATTATCTTTAAAAGTAAATCCTCTGGAAGAAGTTGTACAGGATGCACAGCTCTGATGGTAAGGATGTGCTCAAGAAGCCTGAGACCTATTATCCTCGTCTTGTGTGGGAAGCAACAATAAGTGCATCCGAGGATGCACTTGCCATAAGCAGAGTGACCATGAGGGAAGTCAGAAGGAAAGTTCATGACAGAATAATATGGAAAGCTCTCTGCAAAACATCTATGCTGCACAGTAGATTAGATCTCAATGAAGAAAAAGGAGAAGAAATATCAAACAAAATACTCTTACAGCTTCACCAACTTACTTTTCGTTAGACCTTTGTCCACACCATCGGCTACTTGTTGATAATTGACGATGCAAACAAAAGTTCGCGAAACATGTTCTATTGAAAAGTAAGTTAGTACATGATACAGCAAAATGCTAAAAATAACTTGCAGCAAGACTAAATATAGCAGATTTAATAAAAAGTAGAGAAAATACAATAAAACAGCTGTGCTGTTCAAAAAGATATATTACTTTGCATGCCAAAAATCAGGATTCCCATTCAATTATACTGTTGCCATGATAAATAATTTAATATTTAAAAAAAACATTTCAATGATATGGCTGCTCTCTATTGGCATCACTGAATAATAACTCCTTTTTTATTGTTTAACAGTCTATGTCAAATTTTTTTTCATTGTCTAAATTAAAAAAATTAAACATTCTAGCAAAATTTGTTCCTATGCTATAAATACTACATTATCAGGCCACAATAAAATTTCTGAAATTAGCACTTTAAAACATAAAGCTCTTCCGTTCAAGTTTGTCTCTATTACATCCTATGATGTTGAACATACACGTTTCCAATATAAAAATACTTTAAATACTGTCAAAATGTATATAACTGTTCGCAGTATCTTAGATATTGATGATATCAGTATGTGTAGATGTTGCATAGTAATACATTAATGGCAATTTCATTATTAGAAAATCAGAAAGCTGCATTTGTAAATAAAAAGTATTAATAGCTGATTATTAAGCAAGATAATACCACATTGGCACAAATAAATAAGTTTAGAATAAAAAAGATTTTTGTAAACAACAATTAAGGATAATATACTGCCAGAAAAGAAGTCAGGAATCTATCATAAAAATTGCACAGGCTGCAATCTAATAAAAAAAAAAAAAAAAAGAAAAGAAAACAGAAGTACATAACGGAAAAAGTACAGCAGGAACATAAAGTAGTGCAAATAGAGGAATTTGCAGTGACAACTCATTTTTGGACTGGAAATCATGATACTGAAGCAAAATTATAATTAAGATTATTGTAAGAGTGATCTGAACTACACAGTCTTATTGGCTCCACTTATCTGTTTATATGTAGAACATGATAATGAAAAATAATTTGGAAACTCTTTAGCTAGGGAAAAAATTATAAATAATTAGCATCCTCAACTGCCACTAGCAACCAACCATGTAGAACATGTTTCTCAGACCATCAGCCAACTATTGACTGTTGGATAATTTAGCTCAGGATGCAGACGATGGTCTACAAAACATGTTCTACATATAAACAACTATTGAATCTAAAAAGTATGTGTTGTTTGACTCATTTATACAAAAATCATAACTATATCATTAGCTTCACTATACATGTTCCAATTAATATTTCACATTGAGAGTACAATTGTTAAAAGCAGTAGAAGAGCATAAAGAATTGAACATGTGGGGAAAAATTTATATGCACTAATTAAAATATCAGCTTATAAACTTTGATATCCCAGGGGAAGAAAATTTCAGTTTCATCAGATGTCTCTCAGAGTCAAACAGTATGTTCTCCAAGGATTACAACAAATCATCCAACAGTCTACAAGTAGATGATGATGTGGAACAAAGGTCTGAAAAGCATGTTCTAGTGAAATACTAATTAGTGAAGCTGCAATAGCATTTAGTTCAGCTCATGAAATCTTATTAATAATTATAATTAATCTGATTTGCTTCACTGCTATGGGTGTTTATTACATCAGAAAAAGTAGTACTTTTTCATGTTGTATTATAAGTGGACTGCACTGATAGTGTTTAGAATACATGACAGAGTACCCTCCCTCCCAAAACCCCCTATATTTTCTGCACCCTTGTGCCATTTCTCTGACAGGAAATGTATACTCCTGTGTTATTCATTCCCAACTGGCAATCTATGATATAAACAAATGATTTGAAAATTGTTTTTTCTGAAACATTATTAAAATAGAACTCCCACTTTCTTGCTGCAAGACTCTCAATTAAAATATATGATACTGTTTGCAATTTTTAGCATGTCATATCATTCTCATCAAACAAATTTCACCAACTTTCTAGAATTATATTTGTCTCTTTCTCTCACTATATAACAATGGTGTATCTTTTTTTCATCACTGTTAATCTATTCCATTAACTCTCCAATGGTACGGAAGCTTAATAAAGGAGCCCAGCATCCATGCAATGGAAATACATACCTCCATCATCTCATTTACATCCCCTTGGAGAAGACCTTTGTCTTTAAGCTCCTGCAGCATTGTTTTGTTAGCCAACTTATGCATGTCCACCCATGACACACCTGTAACAAATATACAAATAGTCTAAAATATCTTGAAATGAAAATAACACAAATTCATAAGCGCTACATTAAAGCCAGTTCAATAAAGTGAAAATACAAGGCTCAAAACAGAGTAGGGTTTTTTGTTTGTTTGTTTGTTTGTTATAATGGAATGCTCATGTTGTGACAGTTATAATCTAGTTCATTATTTCAACCTGGTAACCAAACTTGATGCTTATACATCTATTCAATTCACATCTGATTATTTTGAAAAATGAAGAACAACAGTGATTGTTATTGATGATTTGGTTTATTTATGGATGCTCTTTAATATCACATATCATCAGTATCCCATTCGATTCAGGGCATGAAATAGCCAATAAATTTCGCTCAGAAGCTCTTCTTTCAGGTTTGAGGTTCTTTTACATGCCATAAACATATGACATGGCACCCATGGCTTTATTTTCCTTCCAAAGGAAGCCATGCTTAGGATTTTTATGCTCGAAAAAAAATTCAATGATCATGGCTTGGATTGAACCCATGATCTTGGATCTACGAGGGTTATATGGTTACCACTAGACCAACAGGATCAACAACAGCAGTGGTAAAAAGGAAACTACCACATCTAAGTATTTTGAAAAATGTGGAACAACAATGCTAAAAAGGAAACTTATCACATTTTATTATTTTGAAAAATTAGGAACAACAGTACTAAAAAGAAAACTACCACATTTGATTATTTTGAATAATGAGCAAAAACATTTACAAAAAGGAAATTACCACATTTGATTATTTTGAAAAATGAGGAAACTACCACATTTGATTATTTTGAAAAATGAGGAACAACAGTGCTAAAAAAAAGAAGCTACATTTGATTATTTTGAAATACAAGGAACAACAGTGATAAAAAGGAAACTACTGCATTCGATTATTTTGAACAATGAGGAACACTAGCGCTAAAAAGGGAACTACCAAATTTGACTATTTGATTGTTTTGAAAAATGAGGAACAACAGTGCTAAAAAAGAAATTACAATGTATGATTATTTTGAAAAAGAAAACTACATTTGATTATTTGGAAAAATGAGGAACAACAGTTATAAAAAAAATGAAACTACCACATTTGATTATTTTGAAAAATAAGGAACAACAGTCATAAAAAGGAAACAATGAAAAAACTATTGCAATGGCATTTCATAGATGGCAATGCAAAAACAGTATTAAACCTCAAATTATATATGATGGAAACAATATTGTGTACAAGGGAGAAATAAATTCTTAGGTATACATGTGAATGAAAACCTTAAATGGGATATTCATATTCATCTTTTAGCGACTAAACTTAGTTCTGTTTGTTATATGCTTAAAAGTCTAAAAAGGACACTGAGGTTATTTTAAACCAGTTATTGAGGTTATTCATGATCGTGTTTACTTTATTTTGCAATACAGTATCATTATCTACTTAATTACTTATTCTCAGTTGTTTTTCATATTGTAGATCCACTACTTGTTTCCTATTTGTGAGATAGGATTCAATCCACCTATTCATGTTTCCTCTAATTCCATATTTGTACAACTTAGATATTAGGATTTTGTGATCTAATACATTATATGCTTTAGTAAGGTCTAAAAAAAATTCCTATTGTTGGTATATTTTTGTCCATTGCATGCTGAATTTGATTCAGTAATTTAGTTATGGGTGTTTCTATAGTCCTGTTTTTTCTGAAGTCAAATTGAACATCAGAAAGGATGTTATATTTTTCCAAGAACAATGTTAATCTATTGTACGCTAATTTTACAAAAATTTTTGAAAACACTGATAGCACACTTATTGGTCTATAGTTTTCTGTCTTTGTCTTTTCTCCTTTCTTGTAAAGCGCAATAATTTTTGCGATTTTAAGCTTATCAGGGAAGATTCCCGAGTCAAGCGAAGAGTTATATATGTTAACCAAAGGGACTTTCACCTGTTCGATACATTGTTTAACCACATAGTCTGGTATTGTATCTATTCCAGATGAATATTTGCCTTCCATTTCATTGAATACTTTTTGTATTTCACTTTCTGTAATTGGATTTATAAGAATAGAATTATTACTATTTTTTATGGTTTTACAGTGAAAATGTTGGGAGTGATTTGAACCAAGAAGTTTGTCTGCTATTTATGAGAAATATATATTGAAAGACTCTGCTATATGCTGAGGACTTCTAATTTTGTTACCATCATTAATTAGTTCTGTTACACACTGTTTAGAATTATTCTTCCCAGTTTCCTGGTTTATTATTTTCCACAGTTTTATTATTTGCATTTATTTTGATTTTTTCATTTTCTTGTCTTTTCGCTTCCTGAATTAGTTTGCAATATACACTTTTATATTGTTGTACATAATCCTTAAAATCATTATTTATATAAAACTGTTTCTTTAGTCTACACAAAAGACTCAGCTTATTACTTGAGATTTTTATTCCTTTTGTTATCCACCCATTGGGTTTGACTATTTATATATACACCATTTGTGGGAAGGCAATGTTAAACCAGTAGAGAAATATATTTAGAAAGGTGTTAAAATTTTACATTTATATCGCTTTCCTGAATGATCTTCTCCCATATTTCCCCTTTTAATAAGAAGTTAAATAAATTTATGCTTTGTGGATTGAATGTCCTTTTCAAACATGTTCCTGTTTTCCCTGTTTATTTAGGTATACTAGTACATTGACTTCTAATATTTGTCCATAATGATCAGACAGGGCTATGTCCTCAACTAATGATTGTTTTTGAACTTTAGATTTGTTGGTGATCATTACATCCAATAATGATTTTTTTGTACTTGTTATTCTTGGCGGTGCCTCTACTGTATTAAATAAATTGTATACAAAGAGAAAAATCTTTTATTTTGTTTACTTTATTACCCTCCTCCAAAAAATCTTATGTTTCAATCTCCACAAATTATGACATTCTTGTATTTTCTAGTTAGGTAGAATAGAACTGCATCTAATTTAAAAAATTTATCCAGTTTTGCATTTGGTGCCCTATAAATGCACATGATAACTATATTCGGATCACTTATCTCTATCAACGACAGCTCAAAGTTCCTATCTTCCTTGAGATCCTCAAACAGGTCTATATTTCTAGTGTTTATATCTGATCTAACGTATATACACGATCCCCCATGTTTATAGGCTTTCCTCCTAAAGGAATCCACTAGCCTAAACTGTTTGAGGTTAGTAACTATTAACTGCTCTAACTTTAACCAATGTTTGGTTATGCATAGAACATCTACATGTAACAAATATACATTAATAATACATCTAGTTGGTTTATTTTATTTGTTATACTCTGTATTTTGTATATTTTGATGTAGTATGCATAATTTGTTAACTCTTGTTTCCTTTCCACCATTACATACCTTTGATTCTATATTCTATATTACATATCTAAATATGTTTATATGCAAAGTAACTTCTTGCTGCTGTAATATGTAACATGTATTTTGTGACTGTTTTGACATTGTAGCGTAAATGCTAGGAAATTGCTATCTTAGACTACAGTATTTATGGCATAGAAAAAGTTATGTAAGTGTAGGGTATGTATCTGCTTGTTTTATTGTTTTCAAGTAAATAATTTATTTTGGTACCATTTCTGCTAATTCAAAAAGTTAAAAAAAATATGTGCATTTTGTTGAAGTCTTTATTTAGGTAAATCCCCATTCAAGTTTAAAAATATGTCCTGTAAAAATGCTAAATATTAGTTATGCTGTATTTCTTTTACCTGGTTTGGCAGCTTTCATCACAGCAAGATTTGCTTTAAGTACAGCATTATAGATGGTGGCTTGATCCTCAGTAAAAATTCCATTCACAGGGAAAGAGCATGTGATATCAGATGCATAACCACAATAAGAAGCTCCCATATCAAACAAGCTGTAATAAAAAGAAAATGTTACACCATGATGCACCATGACTGACAAATTACAGAATTTTGAAAATATTTATTGAGCAGTGAATTAGCTTAGCATTTCTACAGTATCTTGCACCTTTATTATAACTATTTCAAATAATTATATTTCTGACATAATTACAAAAATAACATACAGTGCACATGCAGGCTCCCCCTTTCCAAATAAATTTCTAAAAATAACTGCAGACTGCACTGTGCAGCTAGAAAATATGTACAAAGGTCATTATGAATTGCCCATTTGGCAGTATTTCAGATTGGATTATGCAACACCAGTGTAAATTACATCTGTTACAGTTGAAGGCTTGAGAAAAAAGTATGTGTGTTCATTTTATCCATAAGCACTGTGTTTCGATAACAAGAGATAGAAATGGAGCCTGCAGGTATGCTGGGTACTATATCTGTTGAATATCAACCACTGTACATTAAGATCAAAATTTTAAGTGGTAAAAACCACACAGAAATCCACTGTACTTTTGAGTGATGTTTGTGGGGAATTCACATAAGACCATAGTACAGTTTCTCATTGGGCAAATCGCTTTTGTGTTGATCATGTCAGCATAGGCAATAACCCAAGACAAGTAGCCCGAAGACATAACAGATGAAATGTGAGACTTGTGCCAAATGTCCTTCAAGAAGATCATCAGGAAACATATGAGGAACATTCAGAAGCTACAGAGATTCTATCAACGTTAAAGTTCCATATTTTCACAATGATTTACAGAAGAGAAAAATGTGTGTGTGAGGGTTCCTTACTCTTGACAGTTGAACTGAAGCAGAAAAGCAAGGACAATGCAAACTTGCTAAAAGAAATATATTCGAGATTTAAAACATTCTTGTGCTGAATTGTCACTACTGATGAAAGTAGATTACAGGCTGGAGTTGAAATCGTAGTCTAATGGTGGTGAGTTTCCTCTTTCCCAAGAACAACAGCAAAAATTTAGCAAATGATGATCTTGCTATTGACCACCAAGGAATCATTTTGACATGTCCCATATGACAGTATGTTACCAGAATTTCTTGCAAAAACCGCACAAATAACTGTTAGTTACAAAATTCACATTGAACTTGTCAAATATTTCTACTAACAGCAGATTATCTCTCGCTAGGATGGAGTGGCTCCCCTTTCACACTGTAGATTTCATAATTACGAGGACAGTTCAATAAAGAATTATCATAATTTTTTTCTCATGCTAAAATTTGACTTTACAATATTTTGTTAGCTTAATGCATAATGTACATGTGATATTAATTTCATTACTGTCACTTTCGGCTCCCGCCTTATGAGAGGTGTGCAAGTTGAAACATGTTCTGTTCTGTCAACAGCAAAAATGGAAATGACATGCTATATGCTGCTCTAAAATTCTACTTTTATCTCAACAGATCTTCAGCTGAGACCTATTGAGAGTTTGTCTTCCGTATAGCACAGCTCAAAGAGGGTTTCCAATATTTAAAGAGGGGAAGCAATCAATTTCAAAGGAAGATAGACAGAACTCTACAGCTTGTGCTCTTACAGAAGAAAACATTAACATAACTGCTGTCATTGTGAGAGAAGTTCATCAATAATATTAAGGACAGAAATTCTGAAAATTTCACTAGGTGAAACCAACACGTTGATAACTACTGCAGGAAATGTGCTTGTGCACAGTAGGTTTCAAGACTACCAATTCCCAAACAAAAGGACTTTTGTCTGCAGCTGAAGACAATGTTAGAGGAAGATGTGGATTTTCTTTCAAAGGTAATCACTGCTGATGAAACTTGGCTACATCATTTCAATCCTGACAGCAAAGCTCTGTATGGTCAACAAAATCAAAAAAAGCAAAAAGGGTAGCTTCAGCTAAGAAAGTTATGGTCATCTCATTTTTCCATATTCAAGGAATGATTTACCAGCATATCATACTTGCACACACAATATAACCGTGCAATTCTAAGATATGTTTGAAAACTCTTAAGGCCACATCACATGAAAAAGGTCACATTTCTGTGCAACAAACAGGATGCTGTACCACAATTATGCATGGCTGCAAATCAAAAAATTGTTAACGATATCTCACAAAAAGCAATGTGAAATGTATTCCTTGTCCTCCCTATAGTCCAGATTTAGGCCCTTGTGAATGTTTTGTTTTCTCCAAATTGAAGAAACACCTTCATGTGAGGCATTTTCCATCATCCGAAGCAGTGGTGAAGTGTGTGGAGGTGACATTGAAGGACCTATCAATAAATGGTTTCCAGCACGTATGAAGACTGACAAAAACATTGGAACAGTTGCATCGCATCCAATGGAAACTATTTTGAGAAAGATCATCAAAACTGATGAGTAAGAGGTATTTGTCAAAAAAATTATGATCATTCTTTATTGAACATCCCTAATAAATAATCTATTTTAAAGATACTTACCATATTTCCCCATCTTTGACTGTCTTATCATTAGGGGCAGCAGCATGCCCATAATGTAGGATGGCCCCATTATAGCCACTGCAGCAAATGCACGTGTAAGAGACATGGCGACAGCCACCCACAAGGTAGACATAATTCAGGAAGGTGGCCTCGCATTGGTATTCCTTCATTCCATTGCAAATGGTTCTCATCACTTGAATATGAGCATCAGAGGAAATTTTGTTCACATACCGCATCACCTCCAGCTCTAAATCTGTTTTGATCATACGACTGAAAATATAACATATTCTTTACTATACTCATCTTTATAGTTTATATTTTTCTTCCTATATACTTAGTGTATTACTTCTAGCATTGGAATTTAGCACTAAAATCTTACCAGAACTTTTTAGCCAGGTTTGACACAGCCCCTAAATGTTGATTAGCAGTAGTGTGCTTTCCCACAGGTACACAAAACAATAAAAATCTAGCATTTGAGCCCAGGTAGTCTGGCCAATGTTGGCTAACTATATAATAATAAAGCAATAAAAATAGTCTAGACACCAAAATATTTCAATGTTCTGCCTTACAATCTAGATAATTCTAAAAATGTCCTCAAGTATTTTACATAGATAACACAAAGTTTCTGCAAACTGATATTTACACTGATAAATTAGACTGTCTTTGTTTCCAAGACAAATGCTATTTATAAACACAAAAAAAAAAGAAAATGCTAGTTTAGTTATTAAATATTGAGATGGGGAAACTATCAGAAGACATTGGGATAGGGGATGTGTGGCAAATGGGTGAAAGTAACGTCAGTGGATTTTGGAAAGATTGATTGATTGATTTATTTATGGACGCTCTTTAACATCTCAGGTCATCAGCGTCCCATTCAATTCAGGGCATGAAACGGCCGACAAATTTTGCTCAGAGGCCTCTCTTTCAGGTTTGAGGTTCTTTATCGTGCCGTAAATGTACGACACGGGACCCACGGCTTTACTTCCCTTCTGAAGGAAGCCATACTTAGGATTTTTACGCCCGAAAAAAATCCATCGGTCCTGGCCGGGTTCGAACCCGCGTTCTTGGATGTAGGAGGCAAATATGGTAACCACTACACCAGGACCGACATTTTTGGAAAGAAGTGAGACAGAGGGTAGAAGATATAGAAAGCAGGTGATTTAGGTTAACTTAGAGGATAAAAGTTCTTTAGACTTACATAGAATAGTTAAGCGAAATTGGGAACAGGAGAAATATTGAGATAACTGTAATCAATGGATATGTACATATTATTTCTAAAAGGATTACAAAAGTTTTTAAAGATGGATGTATTGTGTATGGGAAAGGAAATATTATGTTCCATTGTCTAATAGAATGTGAAATGATAAAATGATTGATGAATGGTATCCAGGATGAAAAATGATATAAATTACAAGAAGATATATTGGCAATTGAAACATTGTCAAATATAAAGGTAACAGAAAATAAACAAGATTGGGAAATCCTTAGGAAAAGTAACGGATAAGTAGAGGAGAAGTATAAAAAAGGAGCTTGAGGGCACACACACTTGTCAAAATGGCGATTTGTTCTGGGGGTTCTTTACTATATATATAACCAGGTGGTTAGTATGGAAGAACCTTAGTTCCTATGATATTGCTGAATTCTTAGATATTTTCTTTATGTAAATTTAATTGTAATGTTGTTTACTGAAATGAAATTCATTAATTTATATTAAATATTTCTGAAGTTAATAATCTATCAAATTAATGTATTTAAATTGACAACACATGTTATTTTATTATTGATTCTGTATTCATTTGAAACTCAAATGTGAATACATTTACATCAGTAATGATTTCCCAGGAGGGCTGATTAGCTACAGGGACCGCTGACAGCAATGTTGACATTGTACATCCAACGATTAAATAGGATATTCAAATCATTTACACTGAAATTATGTATCTTTGGGGAAAGGTATGATTGCAATACAAGAGATTCCCCTTAACAATCATGAAGAAATGGATTTTAAAGAATTTTTGTTTACACTACTGGGATCTCCTGAAGAAATAAAATTGGGAAAGAACTGCACCTTATTTTTCTTTAAATGTAGATGGCCATGACCTGTGAAGATGTGCTTGATAAAATTTCTTACTTAAAGCAGTATGTGACTTCAGAAAGATAGTGAAGCAGAATGAAGAAAATGTCACACTTTGTTCTAAATGGCATGAAATGTTCAAATTCTTCAGTAAAAGGAAAGATTCGATATGCACTACTTCATAACTTCATTAAAGTATCTCTGTATCTTTCTGGGAGTAATGTTTCAGTGCAGAAAGTTTTCTCTTCAAGTCGATCCTAGTGGTCTAATGGTAGCTATACTTGCCTCATAGACCCCAAGATTGGTTTTCTGGCATGAATATCCTAAGTATTGCTTCCTTCAGAAGGGAAGTGGATCTTGCATTTTAGATTTACAGCACATAAAAGAACTCAAGCCTGAAAAAAAAAGGCCCCTGAGCAAAATATATGGGGTACTTTCATGCTCTGAATTAAATGGAATGCTAATGACATGAGATGTTAAATAATGTCTGTAAATAAACCAAATAAATAAAAAATATAAATCTTTAATGAATATGATGTGCACATCCCAAAAGTCAAGAATGAGTTTAGAAACTTGCAATCTTAATAAACTTAAAAATGACCTGCCATAAATTTAGGATCCACAGAAGGAGTGCTCTAGAAAATTCACTTTTCAGAAAAGTATCAGAAATTAAGCAGAATGAATATTTTCAGCATGAATAAATGGCAAACTAACACACAGCACATAGAAGTTTCTACGTATGTTTATTTCAGTTCCCATAAATTAAGAAAAACATCTAGTACTCTTCCAAAGGTCATGGAATGGCCCAGAATAGGGTATGAGCACTTGATCAGTTCTTACTTCTTTGGTGGTCATATAACAGGTGAAACATACAAACCTTCTTAAGAGATCTTCTTATTGATTGTCCACAAGAAAGGATAAGCAACATGTTTTGTAACAGGATGGAATACTTCCATATTTTACATTTATTCTGTGAGAGTTTCTAAATCATGAATTTCCTAACAAATGAACTGAATGGTAAGAATGGCTCTCCAGGACAAAAGACCTTAAGACCTTACACCTCACACTTTTAGATTTTTTTCCTAAGAAATCATTTTAAGTCTGTTGGGGATCAAACATTCCAAGATTATATAAAACTTGATCGGAACCAACACATAAAATGTATGTAATTGCTTTATATAAAACCTATTTTTAAACCAGTTAAAATCTCTTTCCCATGGGAAGGGTTAAAATTCTAAAATGGTTAAAATGGCTAAAATCTTCAACACTCTTAAGCGTTTCACTCTATAAATTGTTAAAATTCAGGGCATGTTTCGTGACCTATCAGTCACATTGTCAGCTGATGAACTAATGTGTCATGCTGAAGTTAGAGAGGCAGATGTCTATAAGGGGCTCTGGTGGTCTATGGAAGAACTTGTACTTGTACTATGGAAGAATATTATCCGCTTCCAGAATTTCGAAGTTCATAAGCCTGTGTTCATTTTCCTTAATAAAAATGTTTTCCCATATGCTTAGTTCTCTGGGAAGTTGAACAGTTCTCAATAAAGTAATGTTTTTGTCAATTACATGCTGCTCATTCCAAAAATGTGTGCTGCAGCTAATTTTTCTATTTTTAAACTAAAAGAAACATTGGGATCAGAATGAAGGAATATGAGAAATATTAGACATAAACAAATAGAAAAATCAGCTGTAGCAGCACATTTTTGGAATGAGCACCATGAAATTGATAAAAATATTAATTTATCGAGAACTGTTGAACTTCCCAGAGAACTAAGCATATGGGAAAACATTTTTATTAAGGAAAATGTACAGGCTTATGAACTTCGAAATTCCGAAAGCGGATAATATTCTGTACAAGTTCTTCCATAGACACCACCAGAGCCCCTTACAGACACCTGCCTCTCTAACTTCAGCATGACACATTAGTTCATCAGCTGACAATGTGACTGATAGGTCACGAAACATGCCCTGAATTGTAACAATTTATAGAGTGAAACGCTTAAGGGTGTTGAAGATTTTAGCCATTTTAACCATTTTACCCCTTCCCACGGGAAAGAGATTTTAACTGGTTTAAAAATAGGTTTTATATAAAGCAATTCCAAGATATATTGATTTAAAGATGGAATAGCTTTGAAATGCACAAACATTTCACAGGAAGCAATCCAACTTGTTCAGGAAGTATATCATGACCGAATTGAAAAATGTTTAAAAGTTGAATAGTTTGACCACACTATCTGAAATATAAACAACGCCATTACACATGTTTTACATACTATCTGAATCATTGATTACATAAATCCCTATGCGTGCGACTTTTGCTTCATCCTATATAAATAAAATTTAAGGAATGTTTTGAAAAACAATATATCCAAAAGTGGAAATAATTACTCTTGTACTTATCAGTTTGCAGAAACCTTCAGTGCAATTCTTGTGAATACAAATTACAGAAAAGATGCAACAGTGCCCAAAATATTATATTTCCCCTATTCACTATTATGCATAAGCTATTAACTTACATGGCATTACATTTACATTGACAGCAATTATATTAGATGGCATCTTCTGCATTCTTCATACACTCTTCCAAATATTCATGAAGAGCCTTCGGATGAACCTTTAATTTAGTTAAGGTATCATATTTCAAGTCCACCACCTTCAATCCTAGTTTTCTGAAATGTCTCTTTCGCATTATCTGAGGTCCCACAAGACATTCCTCATTTGTACAGTAGTGCTCTGGTACATGAATAAGTAATGCCACATAAAGATTACGGTCATGACCAATGTTCAGACGTAGTAGTGATTTCCCCATACCACTTGGGTGCAGCATTATGTCAACAATATACAGCTCTACTGTTGGCAACTGTGGAAGAATGACAGAAGGGGTTATGCGGTCCAGTCCACCAATGATATTTGACAATGGGTCAACAATGAAATGCGCTACACGTCGAATGCGTCCATCTTGCCATAATGACTTTGCCAAATGATCCTTAGGTAGCATGGGGCCTTGGTACTGTGGACATTCAAATGTCATTGCTGTATCAAACAATTTTAGCTTCATACGCATATGTCTCAAAAGATTTACATCACTGTATGAGTGCAAACGATCCAAAAAGTATGGATTAAAAATCTTGCGAACAAAGTTTAGAGGATATTTTTCTAAATAAACACAAGCGAGCATTATGTCAATTGCATCATCAGGTCGAAATTGGACAAACTTACTCTCCAAAACATTTTCAACTATCTGCCAAAACTTAACACCATCTGAAGGTTGATAACAGAGAAGACCAAATGGTACAAATAAGGCTTTTATAGATAGGGGAGACAAAGAGTCTGCATGCTGTATAAAGTACTCTTCACATTTATTAAATATTATTTTAGACCGAATATGAAATCTTGCACAGTAATCCATGATAGCACATAAAACTGCTGAATTTTTTACTTTGTGTGATTTTGCTTTTACATAGCGCTCCAAAGCTTTGGTTACTTCTTCATCTGCATAATCATGTCCACAAAAGCCAGTTACAATTTCCAGCAAATCATCCTCACTAACAGTATGGATATTTGTGTTAGTCCAATGAGAGATAATGCTGAGTGTGCGTGCAGAGGACATCTTTACTTCAAATAATATTGAAAGGATTTCTGCCACATCACTACCTGACAGTCTCCACCAAATTACCTTAATTCTTTTCTCTAGCAAATTGAACACTAATTTTCGGCTCTGTTTGAAAAATGTTAAAATTCTGTATACTTCTATTATGTTCTTTTCATTTATTTCTTTTCCTTTGTCTACCAAGCCAACCCACAATTTATCAACTGTCTCTACACATTTCTTTAATTTCATAAATGATGCCATTACTCGTACAATTTCACAGACCTGCTGGATATTAAATTTACCATCTGTTACTCTAATGAGAACTTCATCACAGAGCTTATCCCTATATAAAGCAACATTTCCACCAAGCATATCTTTGCTAACAATTTTCAGGCAATCTAGAACATCTGAATCAGGACCACCAATAATTTTGTCTATGAGTTGATTGAAAATTGCTGTCCTAATGAAGTTTTCAGGCATATCTTCACTACCCCGAGCAACAGCATTGCGATATTCCAGATTATTTTCAAGTTCTAAAATCTTCTTTAAAGCACGTAAAGCCACATAAGGTGTCACTTCTTCTTCCGGGATAGTATCGAGAAGTAAAAAGACCCCTTTGGCTGTGTAGCATCTATTAAATCCTTCGATAATTTCATGGGTTTCTGCATCTAATCCTCTATCATCATCTTTGGTATACTTTGAAGAACTTGTTTCAGAATCGTGCTTATCTTCAGTTTCAGCTTTGGATTCTTGCAATGAAATTAATCCTACATCTTTTACTTTTCTAACTATAACTGGTAATTCCTGAATATCAGAACCATCTTGCAATATTATTGTTGACTGTCCTAAATCATCTTTCTTGCTACATTTTAACTGAACCTGAGAATTCCATAAAGAACAAGATAAGCTTTCATGGAATAATGCAAATTTGTCCTGGAAAATAGCTCTACCTCCTTTTTTCAGAACTTGTCTTACTACTGATGCACTCATTCTGATAGGTCTATAGTTATATGAATAAATGAATTACACTAAGAACTTAAATGTCATGTCACGTTATGTCAATTACTGCACAAATCCAAGTCACTTTCTCCACATCGTCTATTTCGCACATTGCGTAATGGCCATGGCTTCTTAAATTCCGAATGCTGGGCACAACTGCTGATCTTAAATCAAAAATTATTATACTAATATAATGATTGTACTTACCATGTTGCTATTTCTGGATGCAGTAGCTTGTTATTCACTTCAAACCTAAAACAATTAATTACATAGATATAATGTGCAATATTATACCCAGCTTTGTTATACCCTATATCACACCTAAATTATATTCCTCTATGTGTTTTTCCGACGATAGCAACTAGATGGCAGCTGATGTACAGATACGAGAGCAGTCACAATAAACATCTGAGTTCGGAATTGTGTTTAAATATTTTGGTTTCCAACCTGCACAATTGACTTAAGTGCCCCCCCCCCCCCAAAAAAAACTGAATTTATAGTAAAGATTATATTTAAGTGCATTGCTAATGCATTATATGACTTGCTTTTGCTTTCCATATAGTGGTTTAGTGTTATTTTATAATAAATGCGTCAACAGATTTCCTTTAACCGAAACGTGGCATGCTGTCGAATAAACAATCAACAGTTAGCCCACCTTCCGCAGCATTATTCATCGTGTCCAGCTGTCCTGCGAAATAAATGGACTATCGTTTCATTTAGGCCAGAATTGGCATTTTTATCAGTTCTTTGAGCTGTGAAAATGTGTTTTGAACACCTATTGATAATGAAAATGCAGATTTCATTTTGCAAATGTTTGCATTTTACCTCATAGTTGCATATCTTAAGCAATGGGCTTTAATAAATACTGCACATCACAGCAAAAAATATATATTCAAGGTATTGATAATAAGAAATAAACCACATTTACATGTGCAAACTATATTCGCTATTTACAGCGTACGATGCAGTTCCTCCTTTGATTTTTCCCTGTGTGCTATTAAAGCAGATTTAATATGTACGGATTTCTAATTTTTATTTTTAAAATCGCGTGTAGTTTGAATAAAATGTGTCAAATAGCATTTTTCCATTGCTTTTTCACAAATTTCTACCATGTGAATTATACTTCTCCACGCTATGGAGAGAATAAAATCCACACAATAAAATGACATATTAGTGTAGAAAATAATATATGGTCTGTTCAACTATTGAACCACAAGTAAATCCATTGCAACCATTACTGGCTAGCCTAAGCATGTTAAATTTAGGACTGTGCTGTTTGTAACTTGCATTTCAAGTTTGCTTCTTTAAATGCGTTCGTAATGTTGCCTGTAAAATCGATACGCCCTGAAGCAATTGATCAACACAGAATGCCCGGCGGCTATGAGTGTCCCGTGATTTTTTGTGAAAGTAATGTTATATGCTTTTGATATAAAATTAGGATATTACGTTAATAGGAAAAGTGAAATTAACTGACACGAACATTAATTACAGTTACGTTAAAAATGTAAATTTCATTTTTCTGTAATAAATGATACCGTATTACTGAAACATTTTATTGTTAAAGCTGTATTTGACGGGGAAAGTTTTGCTTTTAGAAATAGAAAATGAAAAAGCGCCCCACAATAAGAAAATATTAAGGGTATAGTGTTTTGATTTAGGTTTTAAAATATTTCATACGGTTTCGCTTCAGTATTTTTTAGGTATCTTCTTAAAAAATTACGAATTAATTAACACTTGAGCACCATAGATAATTCAAAATCTGGAAAAAATTATAAATTTTGGAGGGTACCAGTGAGCAACTGTTTTGAGAAAGTTGATACAAAAGATCCGCTTTAGTTTTTAATATTATAAAATAATTCAATGTAATGTAAAAACGAAAATTAAATGACAATATATATAAAACGCTCTAGTTGTCGATTTTTTTTTAAACGAAACTCGGCATATAGCCATCAATTCGTCGAATTTGCTAACCAGCAAAACTGAACGATTGGGGATGGGGTTACTAAAGCAAACATTTTTAAAATAAATTAAAAACCGCTCTTGCGGCCGCAATTTTTGTCTTTCTCAACGAAACTCGATATATTTGTTTAAAATAAATTGATAAAAGCAGTTTCCAAAAATCAGGGCAATAGGACCATATATACCTGAAAACCGAGTGGAAGTTAGAGCGATATTTAAAAATCGCTCTAGTGGTCGCATTTTAAAAAAACTTAAAGGAAACTCAGTATATGCCATTAAAATAAAATAATAAAAATATATTTTCAAAATCAGTGAAATCAGACTATTAGGAGGGGCGATTTTACCTGAAACCCAAAATATAAAAATCACTCTATAGGCATTAATATTTGTTTTACAAAACGAAACTTCGTATATACCATTTAAATAAAATAAGAAAAATAGTTTCCGAAAATCAGGGAAATCGGGCCACTAGGAAGGAGCCCTATCTAAAACGCAAACTTTAAAAATCTCTAAATAAACAAAATAAGCAAAAAAATCTTGAACCGTTGGAAGTGCAGAAATTTAGCCAAAAGAACTCGTTTTCATTATTAGAACAAATGAAAAACCATTTGTGCTTGTTACATGTTTTCCGTAAGCTACTTTATATTAATCTTAATACCACTAAGTTATTAATTGTTAACAGCTTGTAAAGTGTCATGGTTGATTTAACGGCTGGTTAACTGTGTTTTCATTGTAGTAAATTAGATTGGGTAGAGGTTTGATAACCTCCTGCACTTCGACCAGTGTGTTTCTTAGGCTCATGTACAGAATTTCTTTTTTTGAGCTTAACCTAGTAGGCTATTTCCTGTCAGTCAGTAAGTCCACGTTACAGCAAGATACCAGTTGCCGAAATGGAAGCTTCGCAATATTTTCTTTCTGCGTTTTCTTTTGTTTCACTACTTTTAGGTTTGTTAATATTTATCACAATAAAACATCGCTTGAGAAATCCTGTATATTCTTTCTGTATGCTTTATTTTTAAGATTAACCCACAAATAATGGCTTCAGCTGTCTTCAATTAGTTACAAAAGAGTTTAAATATAAAAAAAGGTAATAAAACATCAAATGCCATTAATCGTTTTAATTTCTATTACTGCTAGACTGTTAAGAGGAAATTAAAACGTAGGACTGGACATTCATAACAGTAACCACATTTTAGGTAGTTATTATTTGAATTTTATAATTTTGTTTACCAAATGGTCAAAATAAATACAACTCGAACTTCAGATGCTTTCAAGATAAAATGCCATTTTGATTATTGATTTCTAGTGCGCGCTGATGTTTAGACCAAAGAAGCCATAAATATTTTTAGTGCGCTGTTCTAATGAGTTTACATAAAAACAATTGCATGTAGGTGCGACAAAATGAAATAGAAACGATAACATTGTGGTGATAGGCAGCTTGTGATTGGTTGGAATTCCTTTTATTCTTATACCGGATTAGTCACTGGTTCGTGGCTAATATTCAATAAAAATATATCTACTTCGCCCCCCCCCTCTCCTTTTATTTTTCACTGGATTTAAATGTGCTGTTTTGAACGGAATTATAATCCGGTACATTTACAGTAAAACCTCCCCCTATATTATTAATTATAGTATTTATTATCAACATGAGAGTCAAAAATATACACGTTCTATTCTAAATAGTAATAATATGCCACTTGACAGGCGCAAAGTCTGAACTGTGCGTTTATGCATAGCATTGAAGGTCAGGGCAGCGCTTGACTCAGCAAGGGCCCAAAGCTAAAATCGCTGCAGTAAGCAGTAAAGCATTCAAAAAATCCCGGTATATGCTTTAAGGTCATTTTTTTTACCACAATTGGCAACCGTAATTCTGAAATGAACACAGTTTTTTCTTTAAATTCTTCCAATGTGTGAAGATTAGATGCATACTGTTTATATTTCAGTGTTCCATAGAGATAGAAATCACAAAGTGTTTAGGTCTGGAGAACGAGCAGACCATACACCACTGCTAATTAATTAATTATACTGCGGCTAACGGTTTGGCGCAATTTCCTCGTGAATGAACTGCAGTGTCATCTTGCTGAAAACGCTCTGTCGAGCAACGCTTCCATTTAAGTTCTTCATACAAAAGGCACTTAAGAAAATATTCGAACAAAAGTTAGATCCATTAGTGTAGAAGAACTGAATAAGTTTGAATAATAATTTCGCTATATATATCCATAGCCGTTTTAACTACTGAGGCATCACAAGGGGTGGACAGGGAAAGGATATTTTTAAAGAAGGAAGGATTCCAGGCCCTTAGGGTTGCTCCCCTGCATTTTCCATTTATGAGGACTAAGGAAAACCTGGGGAAAATCTCAGTCAGGGAGGACAGTCCTGGTGGGAATCGTACCCCAGGCCTCCCTCTCACGAGTCCGCGCGTTAACGACCTCCGCCAATCGTTAAACGTGGATAACATGCCACAGAAAATGGGTCGCATTTCCAGAATATGAAGAGGGGGCAGCAATGAATTCTGTTATTTTATAAGTAATAACACCTTTTAAATTTACAATGGTTAAGCGTCGGAACTCCGTGAGTTTAAAGAAGGAGATACCAGTGATACAGCGAGGAATGCACCGCCGGTCGCCGACTTGCGAACCGATATTTTTAAAAGTGTCTTTCTGTTTAACCCCAGTTTAAGTGAACTATAGGATCAGCCATTAGAGTGAAACATTGTTCACGTTTAAAAGACAAGAAATGGCCAAAGTAAGAGATGGATATTGTTAATGTGAGCTAAAAATAAATAAATGATAATGATGATTATCATAATAATAATAATAATAATAAATATCATGCATAACAATAAGAGCATACATTCTAAATAATCATATTTGTACTAACAATTTTTAATGTATAGCAACCATTTCTAATGTATAATGGACAGTGATTTTTCTGCTCTTTCTTTTAACATTGAAGTATGATTAACTTGTTGATTAATTTTATTCAAACACGCCATCTTACATAATTTGAATGCAGTACTATACACCTTACTTGCAAGGATATAAGCCAATGGAAAAAAAAAAAAATACTGTTTACGTAATTTTTAAGGCCTTCTAACAGAAATGGATGTTTCTCGCCTTCACTTGTTTTTGCTTTAGCCTTGGGTTACACAATCAATATAATGCATACAGGCTACGGACAACTAAATTCTGTGATTTGTTTATAAGATATGTTGACCTATAATGGAAGAGCACGGATTATTATTGCAGAATATTGAAAATATGACAAAATTTACTTACTCGTGTATCCCATCGAAGACCGCCTCTCGAGTTGTTAGGTTGCTATCTGTGTTTAAGCCATGCTGAAATGCAAAGATATAAATTAATACAAAATAAAAGAAAAAATGTATATTGCAGACACGTTGCTGAAACTTCTTAAGCAAAAGATCATAGGCAATTCATTTGCAAGCTACAGTTACACAGGACGCTGTATTGCTGGTTCTATAAATATACACAAGACGTCTCGAGCGACTTCTGAAATGATTTATTGCAAAAAGAATTCGTATTCTATAGCATCCAAATAACGTCCTTAAGATCTAGACACTAATAGAGAATCAATTAGATACAACTCCAAATTAATTCTCACGAGTATAAGTGCCATTGTATTGTATTGTCAATACTGGTAAACAAGTCCATATTATGCAATATCAATCTCTGAAGTTTCTGTCGCCAGTTGAATTGCATAATTAAGGTCAAAGTAGAAAACAGGCTTTTGTGAGCCATTGCTGGGAAATATGAATATTAGCCAAATTGACAGGTTAATGTTGGAAATGCCTACAGTTCACCACTTTTTGAGGGAATTGTTAACACTTATCAATATATACATGAGTGTGTGTGTGTGTGTGTGAATGTGTGTGTGCGTGTGTGTGTGTGTGTGTGTGTGCGTCGCGGTCGCAATTTAGTTTCTTCTCAAAGAAACTAGGCATAAAGCCATCAACTAACAAACGATTTGTCGAGTTCATTAACCAGTAAAATTGGATCATTGGGGTAGGAGTTAACCAACAGCGAAATTTTGAAGAAAAATAATTATATATATTAAAATCGGTCTAGAGGCCGGAAATTTTATTATCTTAATGAAACTGGACATATTTCATTAAATTAATTTAATAAAAATAATTTCTGAAAATCGGGGCAATTGGGCTATTAGGATCAGGGTATACTTGAAAAACGAGTGGGGTTTAAAGGGAAATTTAAAAATCGAGCTAGCGGATGCAACTGTAATTTTTTTTTTTTTTTTTTTTTTTTTTTTTTACAAGGAAACTCGGTACATGCCATTGAAACATTTAAAAATTGCTCTAGGCGACACCAAATTTTTTTTTTTATTTAAATAAATAAGAAAAATAGTTTTTGAACAACAGGGAAATCAAACTAGGAGTGGAGGTTTGTCTAAAACCCAAAATCAAGATCGCGGTAAAATCCCGACCAGGGTCGATGGATTTTTTCAGGCGTAAAAAAATCCTAAGTACGGCTTCCTTCGAAACGGAAATAAAGCCATGAGTCCCGTGACGTATACGAAAAAGAACCTCAAGCCTGTAAGAAGAGGCCTCTGAGCAAAATTTGTCGGCCGTTTCACGCCTTGAATTAAATGGGACGCTGATGACCTGATCGTGAGATATTAAACAGCGTTCATAAACTTAATCAACAACAATAACAAAATTCGATATACACTATTTAAATAAAATTATAAAAATGGCTTCTGAAAATTAGGGCAATCAGACCATTAGGACTAGTTATACTTGAAAACCAAAATTTAAAAAGCGCTTCTTGCGTTTAATTATCTCTCTATTGTTTTAAAATAAAAGGGCAAATTAATTTATAATATAAACTGTATTTATAACAATGTATATGCTTTATATTTAGTGGTTACCATACTTGCCTCCTAAACCCAAGATCGCGGGTTCGAACCCGGCCAGGACCGATGGATTTTTTCGGGGCGTAAAAATCCTAAGTATGGCTTCCTTCGGAAGGGAAGTAAAGCCGTGGGTCCCGTGTCGTACATTTACGGCACGAAAAAGAACCTCAAGCCTGAAAGAAGAGGCCTCTGAGCAAAATTTGTCGGCCGTTTCACGCCCTGAGTTGAATGGGACGCAGATGACCTGAGCTGTTAAAGAGCGTCCATAAATAAATCATTAAAAAAAATATATATATATATTTAACAAAAGTATCGCCATGAAGATCGCAAATGTGAAATATTAATCTAATAAATATATTTGAGAATTACATATATTAATAGTATGTAAGAGTGCTCTATAAATAACATTTAGAAAATGTTTGTGTTATATACTTTTACTACAATAAAATTTAAATTAAATTTCAAAATCACTGAACATCGATTGTTTATTGTTGATGTGTATATTTGCTAAGTGCACACTTTCTGTTATTTCTCTATTTTAGTGAACGTAAAGATGATATTAAGAGCTCAGCTCATAAACACGGTTACATTTAAAAATGTTTAAAAATACCCACATAGTATAGCTTTATCTATCAGTGATGATATGTTTCATTTGATTAATAGTATAGCATTAATTTTTATGGTTTAATCTTAACAACAACAATAATAATAATAATAATAATTATTATTATTATTATTATTATTCTAAAAAACTGTTTCTCTTTTGTCATAGATATAGGTAGTAACAATTCTAATTTTGTTCCATTACCTTTGAAAGTTAGAGTACTTTCACTACAGATATTTATTTTTAAGTGATTTTGAAAGAAAAAAAAAAACAAACAACCTAGTTAAGTAATGCATTATAGTTCAGTTTTCTCTAATCAATAAACTTTAGAACCTATCCTCTATCCTGCTAATGGCATGACTTGTTTAATTAATTAGACAAAATGAATTCGCTTAGTTTATGCAGCCCCCGTGTAACGAACTTTTTTCCAGATGTCTGTAATCTTACGTAAATTAGATATTAATATTTTATGCTATTTTTAATAAATCAAATATGTATATAAGATTCCTGGTGAGAAAACAGGGTCACTGTAGTACACATTCTGAACAATATTTCATATGAAATCAATTAAACCCCTGTGTCTTACACATCGCACTCTACACAATCGTCACCCAATTTTTTAATAAACCATAAAACTTTCGTAAGTTTCACAAAAACATGAATGGCGACGTCCGCAATTAAAATTTAATATTAAAATTTCCGCCTAAAGAGCTCGGTGTATATGTTCCTGTTACTTTCTGATCTTGTACATAAAAATGTCGTCCCTTGCTATTTTCTTAGTTCCCACATCTACTTTCCTCACACTGTAAAACCATTCTCAGGCATCAATAATCGCGCCAAGTGCAGCGGCTGTGTTAGCGCGAACGCGATGGCCACCCCTAGCACCATTCAAACTGAATGACTGAGGGTCACATTCCACGCCAGCCTGGCCTCATCCGGCCACCGCGTTGCCTTGCCGTGCACAGTTCTTTCTTTTGTTTACATCCTGTCGTGCCCCTTACGGATCTACACAAGCTTCTGGGACGGGTTCCACGAAACAGAAGTTTGATGTACGCAACGGAATGCAAAGAAATTAAGCTATAGCAATTTTTTAATTTACACACTTTATTCAAACTTTTTATCATTGATCGTTGTTGTACCTTACTTGATACTTGTTTTATCATATCGGAATGTTATGTTTTTCTTTATGGACAGCTCCCTCCCCCCTTTAAATTGATAATGCAGTACTTGTGATGTAATAAGATAGTTTTGACTTAGAATTTCAGCAAATAATTGCTGTGAAAAGCAAAAAGTTGTTCACTTGCAGCCATGAAAATAAAATTCCAGAAAAACACATGTTTAAATCAAAGCTCCAAAATAAATTCTTATACAATGTAATTTTTGACAGTCAGATGTTATGCTTTAAACAAAGATCTCGGAGGATTTGTTAGTTTTTCTCTGAATAACTTAGTGAAGTTTCAAGAACTGTTGAAAACAAAGTGACTTGTTTTTTTAAACAGGTTTTAACAGCAATCTGAGGTAGGAAAATGTTATTTTGTGTTCTCTGAGGATAATGCAGAACAATGAGGTATCTTAATGAAACATCAGTCACACAAGCAGTTACGTGGATTGAAGATTGGCATTCCATTCGCTTTGTCTCCAGGATTCTTCATGTCAGCCCCTCTGTCACCAATGGGTTTGGAGGCGATATATAGAGACAAGGAGGGGCCCGATAAGGCCGTAAGAAGATAGCAAAGGTACAGGATAAATATCTTGTCTTATCAGCTTTGCTCAAACGCAAATCTACACCCAGTGATCTACAAAATGATGTACGAACAATTGGAGTGGTGCTTTCTGATCAGACTGAGAATTGCAGGGTTGAGATCTAGAATCCCCTTTCAAGCCCCTCATTTGACACTCAACACAAGGAAGCCCGGCGGAGATTTACTCAGAATCATCTCAACTGGCAGCTCCGCCAATGGAAGACTGTTCTCTTCATAGACGAGTCAAGATTTCATTCGACGGGCTAAGATGGTCGTTTTCCCTTTTAAGTCCCTCGTTTGACACGTGAACACAAGAAAGTCCAGATGAGATTTGCTCAGAATCATCTGCACTGGCAGCTCCCCCAATGGAAGGCTGTTCTCTTCATAGACGAGTCAAGATTTCGGTTGACGGGTCGTAATGGTGATCGTCTTGCTCCAGCCATCATTATTGAACACGACAAATTTGGAGGCGGTTCGATTATGGTTTGGGCTGGCATTACAATTGAGTCTCGGACAGAGTTTGTTATTGTTCACAGCGCAAGAATGTTGACGTTTACATTAATGACATGCACCGGTGCTTATTGTATGGAGTCCAATTTTCTTCTAATGCATAGTAATACTAAATCTCATACAGCACGGAGTATCAAAGATGTCTTGCAAGAATGCTAAATTCGGGTGATGGACTGGCCTGCATGCAATCCTGACATCAATCCGATTGAGTATCTGTGGGATAAGCTTTAAAAACTTGTTCCTGCTGTGCCACAGAACCTGGAAGAACTCTCAAATGCACTCACTGAAGAATGGGAGAGAATCCCACAAATCTTTATTAGGAGACTGGTACCAAACATGCCACGTGGGTGTTATGAAGTCATCACAGCTCACGGAGGACACACCGGGTACTGAGTGTTGAAATAACCATGGAAACATTGACTACTAAACAATGTAATCTTGTGTTTCCACTTTGTTTTCTGTATCAATCAATAATTTGTTCGTGTTTATAATCCATGTAATAAGCCTTTGTTAGAATGTCTATATTCTAATTGTACACAATTCTTCAATCTATAATTACAAGCTGTCATATATTAAATTGTATCAATACCTGTTTTGGAATTTTGATTTAATACGCGTTTCTGCAAATGATTTTTGAGCAGTTTATTTCTACAAGTAACCAAAATTAATGCAACCTGAATCTTTATGCAATATTAACCTACAAAAAAGTACCAGCTACAATTAAAATATTTAGCAACTTGTGAAAAATGTGAAATACAGCAACAAATAAATTAATTAATTAATTTTCACTGCGTTAACAAACAAGCATATGTTACGGAAACAAAATTAGTGTTATAGCCGCTAACTTTTGATAGAAGTAACAGAACAATACATTTCCTAATACTTTTCCACACTATCTGAATTTGTTAACTCTTGTCCGATTAAATATATTTATATGAGAAATTTCTTTCAACAGCACATAAAAGCATAGAAACATGCTTAAATAGTACAGAAAAAGTTTGTTGCAGAAGTTTCTTCAAGGGAATTAGTAATTAAAGGCATTGATTTTCTTTGTGTGTGTGTGTGTATATATATATATAATAGTAAAGCAGAAATGGATAAAACATAATTCGTTTTAAATCAATTTAATTAAAACATTTCAGTTTAGATATTGAGGGGAATTTTAAAATGAATATTCATTACATTTTAGATGTTACCCCCTTGCCACTAGCCACCCGCACTTTGAAATATCAAATGATACCCTATCATCTGATATCCTTATTTTATCCATATCTTAGATTCTTTCTTGTAGAATATATTTATTTTGCGACAGTTTATTATTAACAACACACAATTATTACATTAAATGCCTTATGGTTTTTGTAGTTTTGTTCTATCCAATATTCAAAAACAGCAACATTAGCCCAGGTTCCTGGGCAACCGCAGAAAACAGAATATATTATAATTGATAACATGTAAATTCTATTTAAAATTGAAGTGCCATTTTAAATTTTAAAGAGAATGAGAAGGTGAAACCAGACATGTTATTATACAGAGTCCGGAAGTTGGGCAAAATGCCTATTCTATCAGGGTGGACATATTTAAGAGTGAGAAATTAACATGTTTCCGCACATTTGGGGCGGCGAGGCCAGTTTTTATTTTGCCTTTTTGCCTATTTTGCTTTCTGTTGTCTATGTTATGGTTTAAAAATTTTTGTCTTTTTTATCGTTACGCTAGATTTTTTTCTACGGTTATTTACGCGTTTTAAGAATTTCAATATATCCAAGTAATACATATATATATATATATATATATATATATAAATTAAATTGCACGCTCACCTATCTATGGAGAATCATATACATTTATTTATTTTCAAGCTGTTAAAAACTTTCTCCTCAGCCTGTTCACTTAAGCTCTTTATAGAGCAGAACAATTACTAGTGAAAAGAACGGTTACCCCGGACATACAAATGCCACGAAATAGGAAAGTCCTTTTGAGTAGTCCTGGTGATTGTCCTTGTATCCACTGCGCGAAACAATTCTAGGAAATTTGTGGTGGGGGTATCTTCTTAGCTGCATAAATGTGACAAACAATTGCAAGCGAGAAAGATGAAAGCGGTGCGGAAGTAAAGACAGATGCTAACTTGAGTCCCCTATAAACACATAAACAGAAAATGAAATCGACCATAAACCACTGCGCATCTTTGATAGCTTCAAAAAACATCTTGCTGTTGTTTGTAACCACTTTTTTTTTTTTTGATTGGTTTATTTATGGACGCTCTTTAACATCTCAGGTCATCAGCGTCCCATTCAACTCAGGGCGTGAAACGGCCGACAAATTTTGCTCAGAGGCCTCTTCTTTCAGGCTTGAGGTTCTTTTTCGTGCCGTAAATGTACGACACGTGACCCACGGCTTTACTTCCCTTCCGAAGGAAGCCATACTTACGATTTTTACGCCCGAAAAAATCCATCGGTCCTGGCCGGGTTCGAACCTGCCATCTTGGGTATAGGAGGCAAGTATGGTATACACTACACCACCAGGACCGACGTTTGTAACCACGAAAAGTAAGTTTAAGTACTTTAATTAATTGATAAAGAAATTATTGTGTTAAATATCTATTTTCATTAATAGTGAGTGATATTACTCTCTGTTTTTACTTTTAATAACTATCCATTTTAATTGTTTTACTGACAATTTTCAATATTTTAAGTACCTTTTGCCTGTCTATTTTAACCAAAATAAATGCCTGAACTTCCGGGCTCTGGTTATTAATATTGACTTTAAGCTTAACCTAACTAATATCTAAATTGTTTATATATATAAACAATTTCAATATACTCGTATATTGAAATGTGATGTCGGTCCTGGTGGTGTAGAGGTAACTACTTGCCTTCTAAACCCAAGATCGCGGGTTCAAACCCGGCCAGGACTAATGGTTTTTTTCGGGCGTAAAAATCCTAACCATGGCTTTCTTCGGAAGGAAAGTAAAGCCGTGGGTCCCGTGTCGTACATTTACGGCACGAAAAAGAACCTCAAGCCTGAAAGAAGAGGCCTCTGAGCAAAATTTGTCCGCCGTTTCACGCCCTGATTTGAATGGGACGCTGATGACCTGAGCTGTTAAAGAGCGTCCGTAAATAAAACAAATCAAAAAAAAAAAAAAAAGAAAAAAGAAAGAAATGTGATTTATTTTTTCACACATTCCGTGTGTTTGGGACCAGGTTCAGTTAGGATAAGCTTGTGAGAACAAAAACTCATATTTCCTGTCATTTTTAACTCTAGTAGTGTTAAATAACACACGGTCGCATCTTGAGAATAACAGTCTGCAACAAGATAATCTCACAAGAGTGCACAGAAATAAATATTGAGAATCGTTGGTTTAGCAGTGTAGTTTCTGTTAACATCCGTTTTCGCAACCACAGCCGCAATATCCTTTTTCCGCTTTGAATACACTAAAAACTTGTTATGCTCAACAGCGCCCAGAAAATAAAATTAATTACGTCGCTGATTTAAAGATACACAGCGGGGTATTTGCACCGACCTTAAGAAATTTAAGGTACAGCGTTTATATTTGTGATGTTTAAATTACTGAGGTTTTGATTTTGACCGAGCTATTTCTAAAATGCGCAAGTTATGTATAATTTCTTGTAGAAAAATCCTAAACAATTTAATTGTGAAACTCTCTTATGCTTTTATAAAGTTTAACATTTATACTAATATAAATCACAAACATTTTTGTGAGTTTCTGACACAATAGGCTGTGAATTTGAGTTTATGATTTTAGTTTAAACATTCCCTGAAAATGCACTAACTCGAAAAATGCTAATAATTTAATACAATGTACGAAGTATAAGTCATAAATCATGGCAAGTTTTTTTTTCCCTCACAAACAAAGGACAACATGAAAAATCAAAGATATACGATTGAAAGTATATGGCATTTATTGACGAGTGGTTCCACCAAAGGAAGGCTGGATGTGAACTACAAAGTGATCAATGCTTGAAGTTACGGTTTGCAATAAAAGACACCTAATATTGAGAATGTCAAACTGTTCTTTGAGTGAGCAGTGGCAGATTTCCAATGACGTGCTGCTAAAGATGAATGGTAAGAGACTTTGGTCATGTGTAAAGGTAAGTCGGGGCCATTTTGAAAACTACTTGCTGTTGACTGTTTAGAAAATATGAGAATGAATGAATGAATAGTGTTAACACCTGTTTTTGCTACGGAGGCACTACAGGCGATGTACACTGAAGATATATGAGATGAAATATATTGGGAAAGGATTTATTTTTAAGGAAAGAATCGTTCCAAACCTAAGTTTAGGCTACCTCCCCGGCATTTGCCATTTATGAGGACTGAGGAAAACCTGGAAAACCCCCCAGTCAGGGAGGATGGTCCTGGCGGGATTCGAACCCTAGACCTCCCGCTCACGAGTCCGTGCCTTAATCACCTCGATCACCCGTGCCGGTGAGAAAATAGAGAGAACTACAAATCAAAAGTAGATGAAAAGCATTAAAATATGTTGCAGATATTTTACTAAAATCTTGTAATAGTATTTATGGCAGGATTAGACAGGTTTATTATAATTTTTAGGTATTTAAAATTTTGTTTTGTTTAGTTTTACAATACCAGACTTATTTCTTGAACTTGGCACCCCTCGCCCCCGCAATGTTGACTCATTGGTGAGGATGGAGATGATACAAATCCAGGAATCAAAGCAGGGACCCCATTAGTAGCAGCCAGGGTCATGGGGCTGGTGAAGTTTCGTTTTTAAGTATCAGTACACAGAATGCCACACAAGTCCATTCACTTCTTCTTTACGTATCATCCAGTAACATGCACACCCCAGGAATCCAAGGTAGGATTTAAAGGAAAATATAGTATTTCAACACACAGCTTTATTTTGTACAGTATGCACCATTGTTATCGATAACATATTGTTATTTTATGGCAGTTTATAAATTCCTTTACCAAACACAAGGCATTCAAACCAAAGTTCAAGCTGATGCATCCAAGGTCAGTCAAAACATGCACTGAACTATTCAAACACATAGTTTGGCTGTTCATTCATACTTGTGCAAATTTGATTTATTATTAAATTTTAAAATGTTTGCATATAAAGTAATTTAATATTTCTTCTATGGTTAATACCAGTACAAACATTTTATGATTCATTACAAATCTATGGTAACACTGAGAGTTCTAATTTCCACATTCAGTAGATCAAGAATGCAATGGTTCACTGCTCTACTAAAGTCATTTGATTTGTAACTGAAGAACAAGCAGACGACCCATTCTGCTGGTAAGAAGGCGAATGCTGTATTGGTTTTAAGCGCACAAGACAAAGCAATTTTGGTTGTGGTTACGCCTTTTAAAATGTTTTTTTGTCGACTTGAATGCTGCCAAATGGTCCAGTGCTGCAGATATTTTGTCCTGGACCAGTAGACGAGGAGAGGCAGACGAGAGTGTTTGCGTCTTATTGATTTTCTTGTTGGCCCTGGGCGAATGTTTACACAAACAGATAAAGTGGTAACACCGTCGATGTTTCAAGTCAAAGTTCAGATCATGCACAGACTCCCAGACATCTCAAGCTCCAATCTGTCCTTATCACTACATTATTGTGACATTCTGACTTCATTATCGCTGGTGGGTCAGCTTATTCAGTCTGTCTATATATACCGTAAATACGAAGAAAAATCATTAAATAACAGGAATTTATGAAAATTTACAAGGATACTTAAAGAAATCGTATGCGACTTATTTTTTCAACATAGTACCCTGGTTCATTGCACACTTACTCCACTTGTCCACAATCTTGCGGACCCCCTTAAGAGAAAAGCCGTTTTTTATTTGGCCTTTAACCAACTTTGCAATCTATTCCACTATAGGATAACAGAAATGCATGGAAGTTAATACTGAAATTGAATTAGAAAAAGAATACCAAAACATTAAAAGCATTATTTATTTTTTAATAGTGCTTAACGCACGTTTTTACTACTGAGGCACCACATTGGTGATACATGAGATGAAATGATATTTGGGAAAGGATTTTTTTAAGGGAGGAATCTAAGTTTAGGGTACCTCCCCGGCATTTTCCAATTATGAGGACTGAGGAAAATCTGGAAAAAAATCCCAGTCAGGGAGGACGGTCCTGGTGGGATTTGAATCCCAGACCTCCCGCTCACGAGTCCGCGCCTTAACGATCTCGGCCACTCGTGGCGGTAGCATTATATTGCAAACAGCAAAAGAGGCATTTGGTAATAAAAAGAAATCGAAAAGAAACGAAGGCCCTAGATATTGGAATGAACAAATACAGACCGATAATAATAATAATAATAATAATAATAATAATAATAATAATAAAAAGCAAATCTGAAATATTTACTAACACCTATCGAAGAAACAAGAGTATATGATTATCTAAAAAGAAATATAGCAAAAGCAAAATTAAAAGAGGGCCATTTAAATTTATGGAATAACTTTTAACAACAATGGAAGATGGCAAGTAATGAGACACCTTAAATCAGCAGAAGGAGATAATGCTAAACTATCGTGTATATCAGAAAAAGAATGAATAGAATATCACAAAAAAGTATATAATGACAATATAGAAGATATGCAAAATGAAGAACAGGAAGAAAGGACAGTCGATTTAATAAAATGCAAAATGCTATTCAAAGAATGAATGAAAATATAAAAGCTCCAGGAACAAACAACATCACAGTGGAATTAATACAGTACGGAAGATTGATATTCCAACTACGCCTATTATATTTATTTAATATGTGTTGGAGAATGAAGAACATTCCATAGAATGGAAGATAGCTAAACTATCTCAATATTTAAATAAGGACAAAGAAGCAAATACGAAAACTATAGAGGGATAAGCTTATTAAGTATAATGTATAAAATATTAGCAAGGACATTACCTTCAGACTAAAATGTTATGTAATGTAAAAATTAGTGAGGAACAAAGTAGATGATCATGTGTGGATAGTGTTTTATAATAAAACAGTTTATAGAAAAACGAGGAGGATATAACTTAAAAACACCATTGATTGACCTAGGAAAAACCTTTGATAGAGTAGACCGCTTAGTATTATGGAAAATATTATATCAAACAAGATGCACTATATGTTTAATAAAAGGAATAAAAATCGTATATACGAATACAAAAATTATAATAGCTGTAAATGGAAGTCAAAAAAAATAATAAAATCTAATTGTGAACTAAAAAAACACATAGTCTCTATTTAATAATATATAATATATACATCGTGTGTATATATGCAATATACAATATATATACACACAGATGACATTCTTAAAGAATGGAAAAAGACTGTACATGAAGGAATCGAATTGGTTCAAAATAAATAAGTAAATATTTTGCTATTTGCAAATGAAACGTATATTATTAATTTTTGACAAGGAAGACAGACACAAAAACTACATAACTGAATAAAATAAATAAAGAATATAACACGATAATTTCAAAGATTAAAACAAAAGTAATGGCGTTTCGAGGTAAATACCCAAATAAGAATAACAATTGTGATAGAAGAGAAATAATAATAGAACAAGTATCACATTTTCATTATTTAGGTTGTGATGTTACACATGAATAAGATCAAGATGTTAACATAAAAGTACAAAAGTTCTAAGCTGTGGGTTGAACAATTAGAAATACTTTGAAAAACAAAGTGGGGAAAAGACACACAGTTAAGATTCTACACAGCCATGCCCTTACTTTATTTTCTATGGAATTGAGGCTAGCTTTAAATAACAAAATATATAACCCGAAAGGAAGAAGATAAAAGGATAAAATACCAAAAAATACTTTGACACATAATCCGAAAGGAAGATCGGGGGGGGGGGGGGGGGCGGATAGAAACAAAAATGTGAGATCGGAACAGGCAGGACCTAATCCGTAACGGAAGGGGAAGAACGAAACCAACTTTGCATTGCTTCCATTAACTTGTCATCTGCAAACTTCAGAGCTGCAAATGTTCTTTCAAACTTCTAAACAAGTTAAAAGTTCGGACTGTTAAGTGGATGTTTCAGCATTTAGCGTAATCCAGTTTTGCTTCACAAGGAAGAGACGTTGATTAAAGTGCACTGGATTTTCACAGTGACTGGAGCAAAATATCGAAAACAACTGCCAAACATAAAAGTCAAAAATAAGGAATAAAGAATAAACACCTGCACATCTCGTGACAGAGAATCAAAACTCCCAAATATCCCGCTTAATTTGACGTTAAACTTGGGACAGCTGGTGAATTTCCATCCAAATAAATAAATATATTAGTTCTATATAAACCACTCTACATTTAATATTTGCGAATAATGATTAATTTTAATCTCTTCTACGAATAAAAGTACAAAAAAAAATCCACGTCTGCAGAACACAATTACAGTCTATTTAGTAGTAGGTCACTTTATCTCTAAAAATACACTCACCGTCTGGCTTTGCACCTGGTTACCGATCGATGCGTACACACCCTAAGAACTTTTAAAAAGCTTTGAACCATCCGTCTCACTGCTGCAGGACTGGAAATGTTCATTAAAAAAAATTCACTTCGAAAATGAGCTTGGGGTATGGAACTGGCATTCGGGAGGCACGGGTTCAAATCCCTTAGGGCTGGTCTCTCTCTCTCTCTCTCTCTCTCTCTCTCTCTCTCTCTCTCTCTCTCTGTGCCTGTCTCTTCTTTTTCTTAGCCGTTCTTCCATTTCAGAGTCGAAAATAATAGGCGAAGTGGGCATTTGGGGTATAGTGGCTTATGTTTTGGAAAGGTTTCTGACTAGGCGTCTATTATGGGAGAGGAACTTCTTTGGGGCTCGAAATCCTTGGAAGTGGATGGGGCTGCGCCAAAATAGGAGAGGGGCTCCATCATGTTGGAACCACATACGTTGACCAAAATCAAGTGGGATGTGTTTCAACAACTGAAGAAGTGTGTCTCTCAGCAGTGGTGCCAATGTAATTTTGTATCTCGAGGCTTTTCTGCTTTTATTACTGGCTTTAGGGGGGTTGTTCATCCATCCAGAATATTTGCGATTTTTTCCCTTCTTCTCCCCTCCCCCCTCCTCCCACTGGAAATGTTCTCAAATTTGTTTGCGATGTCTTAGTACGGATTGTCACAGAGAAAATGGAATACGTCTTTGGTGAAATCATTTATGTTATTTCCAAGGACGTAGCGAAGAACTCTGCTGTGTATAAAGGTTATAAAAATGAAGAGTTGGGGGGCAGCAGATTTTTAGCATATTACAATTGTATTTTGTCCATCAAAATTCGGCAAACACCTGGAACCTACGGTCTGGCGATCAGAAGAAGGCGAGTGCGGGCTGAAGTGCTGTTTATCTGCACACGTACGAGTGTATGTGAAATACCTATGCTGTCACATGAATGACGCTCTCTTGGACTCGAGATCTTGCACGCCCAATGGACTTCTAACCAAGGACGAGTATATGACAACACTGTTTATTTTTATTGGCACTAATGTATACACGTGTAGTGAGTAGGGTATAAAATGTATACGTAACACATTCCTCTCGCTTGCCCTCTATATATATATATATAGAGGGCAAGCGAGAGGAATGTGTTATATATATATATAATTTACATTAATTACTGTTAATTTGTTACATTGTTAATAGTGTTACTTTATTTTTATTTTTCTTTACCAAAATTATTCCACTATTTTCAGTTCCTTAACCCGTACACGTACGCAGACATAAACGCACTGTATGATAGACTGCAAGCGGTCGTTCTTGGCCACCCTTGCAAAGATCACCTCAGGTTCCCACGTTTTGTACATCCCACCGTACCTGCAAGTGACAGACGCTTCTTTGCTGCAAAGGTATTTAAAAATGCCACTTCCAAGCGCTGCGGTGTTGCCTTCCTTCTGCTAGAAAGAATAACAAAAACATCCCACACAATTGTTTGTGACATGAGGGAAATTGCTTGGCCATTTTGCCTCCAAAACAATAACAAAACAAAAGGATCTGCTAATAACTCTTAGAAAGAAGAATAACAAGCTTCTTTGTCTTCTTATGGAGTTTCACCTCGCCAGTGAGGTTAGTCACTTTCGTTCTGGGGAAGTCGATGCTTACCTGCGATTGCAGTATATTTGATACAATGTTTGTTTATTTCTCAACTGTACATTCATAGGCAATGAATGCAAGTAATGAATGAAACGCAAACAGCTCTAGAAAACTGGATAAATTAAAACTCTGACCCTCTGTCCTATACAAGAACCGAAAATAGGCAGAATCACCTGCTGGGGCTTATTTAATAATTTCATTCTACTGTATTCAGAACTCTGTTCCAAAAAAGTAAGGTCTAATACATTACAAGTGTATGGACGTGTAGTTTTATTAGTAAAATTCTGTTCCAAAAAGGTTTCTGCTACACTTGTGATTTTGTCGGTCCTGATGGTGTAGTGGTAACAATAGCCTAAATCCAAGATCGTAGGTTCAATCCCGGCCAGGATCGATGGATTTTTTCGGTTGTAAAAATCCTAATTATGGCTTCCTTCGTGGCCGTGGGTTCCGTGTCATACATTTACGGCACGAAAAAAAGTCTGGAAAAGAGGCGCCTGAGCAAAATTTTTCGGCTGTTTCACACCCTGAATTGAATGGGACGCAGATGACATGAGATGTTAAAGAGCGTCCGTAAATAAAACAAACCAACAACAAAGCTTGTAATTTATAACTTCATACTTACAAACGTACAAGTATTTTTTGTTGTTCTGTTCCACAGAAGTATTAGTATTAGACGAGCATTGGTAATTTGTATAAATTTCTCTACAAGTTTAGGAATATTGGTAACTTTAAATACTAGCATAAAATTTATTAACTTTTTAATGATTTTGGGAGCCATCTGACCCAAGTGCTTAGCATCAACGAAAGTGATGAAAATTAGTAGGAATATGTATTAAGAAAGAATAAACAAACATTTGTGTACTTTAATAAAGATAGGTTAGATGCTTAAGACTTGATATTGGCGTTTCGTATTTCAAACATTACCCATTCTCGAAACTTTTTTCCACTCTGAAGTTGGTATCTCAAAGGCATGGTTTTCAAAGGCTTCGACAGTTTTTTGAAGTGATGAAAATCGCTGCCCACGCATTTTTTATTTTTCATTCAGAAACAAGCAATAAATCAGGTGAATACGGGCAATGAGACATCAATTCGATGTTTTTCTCCTTTAAATAATCAATTGTTTGACGTTCTGTGTGAGAGCTGGCATTGTCATGACGAAGAATGATGTGACTTTTTTGGTTGTTTTTTGATTTCATCGATGACTTCTGGCAAACAGTTTGTTGTATATCATTCAGCATTAGTTGTTCTTCTATCCTCTAAAGGAATGGTTGTGACATGTTCAATGCAGCCGAAGAAACAAACGATCATTTTCTTGGAAGTGCTTCGTGAACGAACAACTTTTGTGGGATTCGGTTCATCTTGGGACATCCAAAAAGTGGATCGTTGTTTAGTTTCCAGTTCATACGAATGTATTCATTTGGTCACTTATTACGATGTACAAATTTTTCAGTTCCTAAGCGGAAATTTTTAACATTTCATCACACCAATTAACACGAGCGTTTTTTGAGCTTCGGTCAAATCATGCGGGATCCATCGGGAACATTTTTCATAGCTAAATGTTTATGGAAAATCGAATGGACTGCAGTCTTCGATATGCTTAAGGATGCCTCTATCTCACTGTAAATTACATGCCGATCTTCTTCAATCACGTTGCGCTCAGTATCCATTTGGGGGGGGGGGGGGGAGGAATGAAAACCGATTTTGATCGACCTTCACGAAATCATCACTGACGGACGGATGACCACGACGAAATTCTGCAAACCATTGTAAACAGTCTTTTCTGATGGTGCTTCTTACCAAAAGTTGAAAGAAGCGATTCTGTGCATTGCTATTGAGTTAGTCCTTAGCTACAATCGTAAAATCATCCAACGAAAACTTTCACGCGAATTTTCCATTTTTTCGCCAAATTGTTTTGATTAAAAACTCAATGTAAACAAACTATTCCATAAATTTTTAAGCTGCAACTGTTTTCACAATAACAAATGTTAATTGTTGCGTAAATTGTAATGACATATCTCAATAGCGTCATCTAATGGTCGTTTATAGCAACTTAAAAAGTAACCCTCGTATAACGTGGCAGCATGATAGCTGAAATGCCACAGTGTGCAAGGCTTTATATAAAATGTTTACGTAAGATATTAAGTACATTTACATGTTTACAAAAAATTAATACTTCAAGGCAACAACTATAACCCGTTATGGCTCTAGTGGCCCTTGTTCCGCTAAGCATATCAATAAAAAACGACGGTTATGTGCTATATTAAACATGCCGATTTACTGCTGTGTATGGATGATATGAAATTGTTATGCAACCAACCGTTAGTAAAGGGAAATGTTGAGGTTCACCGTGGATTTCATTCGTAAAGGTTTTACACACCCACGCCTGGATTAATATCGCCCAAGGCTAAATACAGTCAGATCCTGGCTTTCTCACACGAAAATTCCATTTATTTCGACCGGAATCGAACGTGAAACAGAATCTAGACTGCTAATTGCCACATTACAGATGCTGACAGTATATTCATTTCAAAAATGATTTGAGCATCCCAATAACTACGGTATTTCCTTTTGAAAATAAAGATTATATCAAATTATATGGAAGATATAGTGAAGTTACCACTTGTGAGTTAGGCATAGAAAGTGATACATCTGTAATGCACTGCTTACAGGTTTCCTCTGTCTTAGTCAGGTTATACTTTGTGAATGCAAGAAAGTCTTTAAAGGGCATGAATTCGTTTGTGTTAAAAGTGGATAGTCGTGTTTCCATTTATTTAATTATTTTCAAGCTTACAGTGAAGAGCAAGAACTATTGGAAGGTTTTGAGCACGTGGGAAGCGTCCAAGGCTATAAGACTGAGCATACCCCAAAATACTGCATTGGCTCATGCGTGCTAATTTTTATTAAGCATTTCCATAGTTGAACTAGAGCACTTATAGCTCGTCATCGAAGGCCCAGTCTGACTTATGCAAGTGTAGTAGTGATTTTTCACTTCACTATCATGGAGAAGTGTGAGAGGGATCTTTCATGGAGTTTTCGTTTCTGTGTAGACCAGCCTGCTTGGGATTTTGTAGAACCTGAAGTTCAACAGAAGAACCAGATCGCAAATGATATCAGTTTTAAATTACTTCTGGTTCTATTGTGGTAATAATGGATTGTTTTAATAGTAAACACCATTTATAATGACTTATTATTTTTACAAATCATTTTTATACGCTCTTAACCGTATTATAGTTTACGCAGGACAGCGTTGGTGAGTGGGCAACTCATACAAGTATTATAGACAAAGGGATAGTGTATATATATTACATGTGCAACGAATGTGAAAAATACACAAATTCTGCATTCTTCAGCCTTTCTTCCCCAAATGGTGTGGCGCTAATAGAATTAGGTAGGTATTGCACTGAGATAAAATTATTAAAATAATTATCACATTGGAAGAGAGTGGTTTTAATAAAGAATGTTTCAGTATTCAGAAGAAATGTAAGTGGAAAGGATCATGGTATCTCAAATTGCAGGAAAGTTTACAACAGATAGGTTTACGAAACTTATGGATAAATATTGAATACCAAAACAGAGGATTCTGGGAAGAAATAAACGTAAGATTGGAAGATATTGAATGACAAGTAATATGGTAATATGGGAGAAAAGAGTTCATCGAGACTTTATAGGGAAATAAAATAGCATGGGGTAGAGAAAAATATATGAATAATGTAATAAAGTAGGTCGGGAAGGGCTTAGCATGGGCTAGAACTGGAATAATGAATTTAAAAGGGTTGAGATATGATAAATATGTAGGAAAAGATCCATTGTGTGGAGAAACCAATATGGATTTTATTGTTTATTATACTGTAGGGAAAGAAAGTTATGAAGAGAACAACCATGGCAACAAAAATGGAAGAATTTAGAAGGGGAAATATTAATTAAAGCAATTTTAACTGTAAAAGGAGAGAAGAATAAGCGGAGGATGAAGGGAACATAATCTTAAACGTGCATTAGGCCAGATAAGTATAAATAACGATATAATAATACAACAATAAGATGGTCACCAATACACTAACACCTGGTGTTACGTGCATTGTAATCAGAAAGTAAAGAGCAACTCTAGAAAGAAAAGAACTAATTAATAAAATTATTAATATTTTTGTTTATTTTAGATGGAATTTTGTAATGGATTGATAAAGTGTATATATTTGAATGTTGTATATTATGTAGTCTATTGGGATATATTTTCAATAAATTTCAATTTCAAAATCTTTCTTACCTAATTATGTATTTCGTGTATTTTATTTACTTATGTTTTAATCTGTAATTTTGGTCAGTCCTGGTGGTCTAGTGTTAATCACATTTGCCCCATAGATCCACGACCGCGGGTTCAATTCCGGCAAGGGCCGACGGATTTTTTTTACGGGCGTAAAAATCCTAAGTATGGCTTCCTTCGGAAGGAAATTAAAGCCGTGGATCCCGTGTCGTACATTTACGGCATGTAAAAGAACCTCAAGCCTGAAAGAAGAGGCCTCTGAGCAAAATTTGTCGGCCGTTTCACGCCCTGAATTGAATGGGATGCTGATGATCTGAGATGTTAAAGAGCGCCCGTAAATAAAACAAATCAACAACAACACTTTGTAATTTAGTATAGAATATTAAGTTGCGGAGGAACCGTTAAATGAACGCTACGTTAACATTGTCACAGAGACGTGGTATTAAAGTTTGTTTACGTAAACCTATGGATTATCCAAAAAATCAACCTATTTTCATAAATACCGGGACAATTTCAAATCTGAACATCATGATTGTCCAACCGTTTCCTAATTACTGAACACATGTATCACACTATTACAGAATCTTAGTATAGCAGACATTTTGGGTCTAGAATATATAATACGCTAATTAAAACTTCCAGTTATGGGCGAGTTTAACTCAATCAAATAGATTCAAAAACAGAATTAAAGAATATATCTAATTATTAATTATTTTTCTGTAATAAGTTTCAAGACTCCACTCTCTCTCTCTCTCTGTCTCTCTCTCACACGCTTCAACCTGTAGATGTCCCATTAAACCGTATATTATGTATGTGCAAACTAGAAATAACCATTTTATTAATCTGATTTGTGTGCTAAACTTTTACTTCAAATGTTTTAATGTACATTCTTATCCCACGATACATAGATTATTATTTTGCATACATGTATTTAATATAATTGTTTTAAGGTGTTTCTGTATTTACATTATTAATTTACATTTACAAAATTTGAATGTATAAATACACAAAGCACTGAATTTGCACTCGAGCATGAGCTGTTGCTCTTTCTGGGTTGCAATTCTGATATTGTAATATTTTGTTACGTAATGTACTTAAATAAATAAATTTTAAATAAAAAAAATTGCGTCCCGTTATATTCAGTGCGTAAAATGACCAATAAATTGAAATTGAAATTCTTTAACGTGCCGGAAATCTACGACACCGAACCGATGGCATTTCTTCCCTTTCGAAGGAAGCCGCACTTAGGATTTTTACGCCTGAAAAAAAGTTAAGTTTGAATTATAATATACACTATTATAGCCACGTTGTATAGCTTTGAAATTAAAAAACTTACAGAACAGTTTTTGTGGTATATTTAATGTAAATTACATTTCCATCAATTTCGATATATATACTGACAGGTCTGTAATTTACAATTATTCATTATTTTGTCCATTAAATTTGGAGGTATGTCATTTTTATTGTTAGTTAACTGAAAATTGTGCCATTCATCTGTTCAAGAGCATTAGACGATTATTTATCAGGTAAAGGACTTTTGTTTCCATTTTCCTCTTACAAGAGAACATTTTCGCTTATGCCGATTCAATTTGGCTTTGTAGTATGATAAATTAAAAAATTCTAAATTTAAAGCTATAAAAGCCCAGTGTTAATGCAAAGAATAGTCGGCTAGTAATGACGTTTTGTAGCCTTGCTTATTCTCGTATCTTGCGTAGAATGCACGATAAGGTAGGTGAGCATAGGTTAAAACTAATACATTTAAAATAAAATAAACAGTTTTAATATATTAGACTAGAACTGGATATAGATTTGATTGCAACGTTTTAGTTTGTTTTTTATAGTGTTTAACGCTATTGAGGCATCACATGTACAGAATACTGCTGATATGTGAAATGAAATGAAAGATTGGAAAGGATTTTTTTAAAGGAGGGAGGCTTCTCCTATTTATGAAGACTGAGGAAAACCTGGAAAAAACCTTAGTCTAGGAGGACGGTCCTGGTGGGAATCGAACCCGACTTCCCGCTCATGAGTCCGCTCCTTAACGACCTCGGCCATCCGTGGCGGTTTGTAAGCAAAGTGGATCCAAGTGTTGATGACCCACAGTTTGTGACTATTCATGATAATACAATGAAAAATAAGAATAGTAAAACATCTGGGCTTTGTTGATTAGTTTTATTTACAGACACTCTTTAACATCTCAGCATCCCATTCAATTCAGGGCGTGAAACGGCCGACAGAGGCCTCTTCTATCAGGCTTGAGGTTCTTTATCGTGTCGTAAATGTACGACACGATAAAGAACTTTACGGCTTTGAAGGAAGCCATACTTAAGATTTTTACGCCCGAAAACAATCCATCGATTCTCGCCGGGTTTGAACCAGCGATCTTAGGTTTAGAAGACAATTGCGGTTACCACTACACCACCAGGACCGACAACATCTGGGTTGAAAATATGTAGACGACATTAAATTTCCCTGATGGAATGACTAAACATTTTACCAGGACAATGATACTAATGTAACTGAAAAAGAAAATGATAGAAACAAAAATAAGATGGGAGTTCCATTAATTACATATCATGTCCACGGATAGGCCCTGGATATCTCACAGAACTATAATGATAAAACGCTTTTCAGAGGGAGAAAAGACTGAAATCCATGAACAAATTATTTAGAATTTATGATTATAAATAAAATATTTTTGAATACTAAACAAGAAATCGTCGGATTCCTGTTCGATACTATTGAACTCATTGTGGCCTGGATGATGCGGCCGCTGTTGTAACCGTAGATGCGTGAAGTTCTAGTGGTCAGACCGCGCACAAATTGTATTGAAATGGTTGCTATCAAGCTTTTTAGTGCGCGTATGGCTATTTGGCGGTAAAATGATTATTACAGTTAAATTCAGGATGATTTAATTAATAGTCCATCAAGTTTCAGAGATAGGCCTGCTTCAATCGAAACAGTTTCCTTGTCAGAATAAAAACGCTAGAGAGTGACGCCGCTGGCACATTAATAGAAAAATATTTATAAAATACAACATCAATTTAAATATACATTAATAAAAGCACTAAAAAGGACATTTATAGACGGAGAATAATTAAACGGTTTAAACTACAAATGGGAAGTTCGTGCAAAAAAGAAGGAAAGAAATATGACATCTGGTTATGCAGCCAGAAAATAAAAAATACAGCGTAATTTCTGGAGAGAGAAAGTACAAAGTAAAAGTAAATAGAATATTATTTCAGCAATTATAAACGTACCGAGAGAAAAGTTTAGCCTGACAGCCAAGAACTATCGAAAACAATGGTTTTGCATGGTTTGTTTACATGACAGCGTGGCAACGCTGCACAGGAAGCTGAACCCAAACAAAGCCATCCGACTCTCCCCCCCAGGCCGTGCGTTACGGTGCGGTCTGCGCACACAAGTTGACTAACCGTAACGTTAAAGTTTATATCTGTAAAACTGCCTTTTGTTCTTAAACTTTACTTGACCGCAGACCTACTTTAAAGATCTCACTGTCTTGGACCCCAAGTTTAAAATCCTAAATTTGCATACTATATATTTTTAAAGTTGTTTCTCAGTGATTTACAAATGTAAAGATATGCACATACAAATAATTTTTCAAAACTTTTCTTTTAGAGAATTCCCAAGGGATTGCGATGGTACCCATTAAAATATTTTTGATATTTTTCTTCAAATCTTCATCAAACCTACATGCTAGGCACTGAAAATGACAACAAATGTATGTGTGTGTGTGTGTGTCTGTTTACGCTCTAGCGATCACAATTTTTGTTTTTTCTCAACGAAAGTCGGTACTTTCCATTAAAATAAATTAATAACAATCCTTTCCGAAAATAAGCGAAATCAGAACGTTAGGAGTGGGGGGTTTACCTGAAATCAAAATTTAAAAATCTTTCTAACGGCACCAATATTTACTTTTTCGCAGCGAAACTCGGTATATGCCATTTAAAAAACATAAGAAAAAGATTTCCTGAAAATCAGGGAAATTGGGCCATTAGGAGTTGGGGTTTACCTGAGCTCTAGATTTACAGATCTCTCTAGCGGCACCAATATTTGTTTTTTCTCAACGAAACTTAGTATGCACCATTAAAATTAGGAAAATAGGACCATTAAGAGTAAGGGTATATCTGAAAACTGAAAGAAAAAAAAATCTAATGTTTAATTTTCTCTTGATTGTTTCAAAATAAAAGAAATTAGCTCAGCATATAAACTGTATTTACAATGACCCATATATTTTATATTTAACAAAAAATTTGCCGTGAAGATAGCAACTGTGTAATATTAATTAATACATGTATGAAAAATATATTTGTAGTTAGAGCGTTCTGTAATAATACTCAGAAAATATGCATTACGTGCTTTTATTACAGTATCACTTAAATTAAATTTCAAAGCCACTGAAAATCGATGTAACTTTCAATTGTTTATTGTTGATTGTATATTTGCTTAGTGCATTGTAATTGTTTTTAAATAGCAGCATGTTTTTGTTTTATTGTAACATATGACACACGTTCTTAAAAGCACAATATAACTCGAAACTTTTTGTTATTTCTTTCTGTTTTAGTGAATGTAAAGATGATACCAAGGGCTCAGTTCATAAAGATGTTTACATTTAAAAATGTGGTCATATATTTCATAATGATGTACCATTAATTTTTGTGATTTAATCCCAACAACAACAACAATAATAATAATAATAATAATAATAATAATATAATAATAATAATATAATATAATAATAATAATAATAATAATAATAATTCCAAAAATGTAGTTTCCCTTTTGTAATAGATTGTAAGAATTATAATTATGCTCCCCTAATGCCACACAGCAATGCTATAACTTATTTCATTTCATTAATTGATAAGGTTCTAATTTCTTTTGTATTCATTGTTAAAGTTATTCAACTTGCTGAGGAATTAGCTTAGTTTATGCACCTCCTGCGTGACGGACCTTTATTAAGTGTTTATTAGTCATGAGTTACTGATGGTGTAGGAAATCACATCATCTTTTAAATACAACTATAATCATGTGCTTGCTTGCATCATATTGCGCATACTAGAGAGAGGTGAAAAGGTTTTAATCAATTATTGCACACGTAACAAGGACGTATAGCAAGAATTGTATCTGAAAGTTGGAGCTTGGAGGAGAGAGGGATGGAATAACAAAGAGAGTTTAAAACACAGGCTTTAAAATAGCACCAGCAGCAGTGCACAGGATATACAAGCAGTCCGGTAAACATTTTATAATTCAAAATACATTTGCGTTAACCTTTGGCAGTAGCCACTTAGAAATAATTTAGAAAAAAGTTTAAAATGTTGCAAATTAGCTGAGTTGTAAGAAAATTCCGGGAACTAAATGACTACGTTCTTATAGAGATGCATGTTTTAGTAAAATCAATAAGTTTGCCTTATTTTAAGTTCTGCCAAGACCGTGACTATGGCAGAGTCAACAAAGCTCAAGGAAAAGACGCTGTACTGACCAAACAGGGGTCTTCTGTCTACCCCTCCTCAAGATGCCGTAGTAGAGAACTATAACCGTCACCTCCAGCTGCTCTTGGGGTGATTTTTTTTTCTTCTTCTTTTTGTTAGCTATTGTCCAGCTATCGGAGATACCCCCTCTTTTTCCCTGTTGTCAAGAAACAAACTAGTTCACCCTAACTTCGTTCATGTATGGCTTAACGATACTATTGGCGCAGTAACTGTTTATTTTTCGTTTTTTCATTCATGATAACGTGATTAGTAGTTCCGAGCAGTCATAACATCAAGATTAAAATTAACAATAAAGTAAATGGAATCCAATGCTAATAAGACGAACGCTTTCTCCAGTCAACACAGCACAGCACTTGATAACATTAAAATTCACTCATGACGGAAGCGTGAGGAATGTTGCCGCATTACTGGGATTCTAATAAATAATTAGCTTAGTGTTTAAAAAAAACTAGGCCATTAGTTGGTGCGTGAAATATAAAAAAGATCTTTGAGATGTGAATCGACTGCACTTTCAAAACTACCCAAAAGTTAAGCGTAAAAATTAGCGTTTCTATGCACCCTTGGTACTTAGCTTACATGTGTAGAGTACAATTTATAGACCTTTAATTATAAACCTTATCAGTTTATGACTCCTACTTCGCCCCCCCCCCCCCGTCATATCCTTGAACGTCATTTCCTGAAACTGTTTCTTGTCGATCTCACGGTAGTATTATTCATTCGCGAAGTTGGTTAGACAATTGACTCTAGAGTAATGAATTTTTATGTGTAAACGTTTTTAAATGCCAATTGGCTAGCTCTGTGCACGGGAAATTTATTAGAACCTTCCTGGTCAATTGCATATTTCCAGAAATGCAAAAATTTAAACCTAATAAACAAAAGCACAAGCGAAAAGATATAGTTTTAACAGAGGGGAAAAAAACTAGACGAAATTGGAGACACTTTTGAAATTTCAGCCAACAAAATTAACATTTTGAAATGTAAAAGAAAACATTAGCAAGGAAATGAGAAACATTACATAGGCAGAACTTAATCTGTCGATTAAAATGCATTTTCTAGATTTAACTGGGACAGGACAACTATTTCAGTACCTTCTATAAGGCCCAACATATACACGTTTTAGGAAGCGGCACGCTTAGTCGCTGATCGGACAAGGTTTATATCAAAAGCTAAGTATAAACAGCTGGCACACGAAACAAGAAGCCTTAGCCCGCTCCATAGAAAATACACTAACATTTTACCCGTGCTGAAAGTATTTAAAAAGTTAACATTTGCGGCGTATCTATTTATAAATAAAATTTGATACTGCCTGTTAATGTGTGAACAGGTTTTAATCTTGGAAGTATACTGGAAGGGGGAAAAACTATAACGTGGCCGGAGAAGACAATTTACAATACGGGAGAAGAATGACTTACAAATGTAACGTAATTTATTATACAAAAATAAATGTAAATATAACGTGCATGTAAAATGTAAAATAACAACATATCATTTAAACAAGTAACACACCCTTAAAATATTACCACGATAAATATAAAATTGCATAAATGATTCAAAAGAATTAATTGTGCTCAAGCATTTGATAAAATTTTCCTATCGGGGAATGAATAAAATACTCTTATAGTGTCCAACATTTATAAATTACGTTTAACACACTAGCTTTTAAAATCTAGTTTCCTACTCTTTTAAAATAACTGCAACAGGAAACTCAATGTCAATATAACACAAAATATTTTACAGTTACATTATACTAGGGGCAGAATTATACGGTGAAGGCTCCGGGCCTAGCAAATTTAGAAATAAAGATCTCGAAGCTCCGGAGAAAATCGACCATCCCTGTTAGTGTCTTGCAGGGACGAAAGCAAAACAAAAGTGAATGGTTTTGATGCAGTGCTTAAAACACAATTTTTTGGCACCATGCACAACAAATAATACTTCAGTCAAATAATCGCGTCATTTTCACATTCTTATAACTGCCCGTTCATCGTGTACCCAACCGGCTTACTTTGAGTAGGTAACAATTGCGTCACTGCATTTTTTTTCAGAGTCGTTGATAATTAAGTGATAGAAATTCTCTATCTAGCCGCACCAATAATATTTTATCTTGAGCCAATGGTGGTCTAGGATTTAACAACAAACATACAAACTCCACATGGGATGAAGTTGAACGGAAGTCTATAGTCGCCATGTTTTCCTCAGAGCCTTTGAGATAAATTATTTAATGATAGATTTTTTTTCTCTCTTACCGCACTCGATAATATTTTAGCTTCAGCCAATAACAGTCTAGGATTAACAGCAGATAAACGTACAGCTGTGGGAGAGTTTATCAGTGTTATTGTTGGGATATCGTGTAACAGTCATTATCAAAATTTGCCGCCTCTTTTGACACCGGCTACCCAGTCGGTACGATATGTGTGGCAATAATATCTGCATGCGGACGAAAGACTGTTATCCCTCAGGGTTGCCCAGTTCCTTCTCTACAGTATGATGTTATGTTCCCTTATATTTCAAGAACTTGTCAACTAATTTTAGTGCACTTCTGGTTGAAAACAGCAGCTCATTTTTGGAACATGGACTTCTTATAACGCATAGATGACACAGAGAAATTATTGGGATATATTTCGATATGAGTGTATTGACATGTTCGTCATGAGGAAATTCAATCACACAGAAAGAAATGAAGAGCTGTGAATAGGATGAAAGAGGGCAGACTACCTAAGGTTGTATTTCAATACAAACCAAGAAATTCTAAATCGGTAGAAAGCCCAGGAGAAAATATGGATAGACCAGTATTTCTGAAAATCGTTTTCTGAACGGGGCAATTAGTACCAAGACCTTGATGGGCAGAAGAAGAAAATGGGATCGTTTGGATCGGAGTATATTTTGATACTTCAGCCTTGCTAAAGGGCTGGCCATTTTGGCCTACGAGCACCTTCGGAAGGACCGGCGGGAGACACAGGACAGTAACACATGAACGTAAATAGGATCCGTAACCATGTTTCAAAATATAACACCTAACCCACCCCCGCTCCAAGGAGTTTGGTCCTTCAAAAGGGCCATGTTCATACCAGAAACATTTCCAAAGCGCAAGCCACTGTCACACCGCACCACCCCGTCACAATGGCATTTTCAACCCTGTAACAGAGCCAACAGAATGAAATACGAGATCAGAGAGCGGAAAATTCGTGAAAATAAAAGATTCGTCCCGGCATTCGCCAAGGAAACCTAGGGAAAACTATGGGGGGGGGGAACCTAAGGACAGAGATTTAAACCCGGTACTTTCTGAATTCAGGTTCCAAGCGTTGCCGTCTGAGTCACCCCGCTGGTTTATCTTCATTCACTGTAAATGCGAATTAAATTTATGCACACTTTTGTTATCGTCTATTTCAAATATAATTTACTAATTTTTAAATGTCTTCCTAGCTCCTGTGCATTACTGCAGTGTCCTTCAGAGAGATTCATTATAATTATTATATGATATTTATAAACTTGTTTAAGAGATTTTACGAGGGTTGGAAATAAATTAATGACAATACATTCACAATTAGTAAACCATTTATTTTAGAAATTGGAGACTTACATTCTTTCAAAGTAAATCTCCTGCCATATTTATCATCCGCTGTCACACTTCTGGAACGCACTGAACACCCGCAGCTAAGCAGTTTTGTTGATTTGTGACTGGGAAGACCCTACTTCAACACTGTAATGTGGTTTGTTTTGACTTCTATGGCTAACTCCCTCACTGTCCATCACAACGACCCACCTTTTACAGTCGCTGCATCATAATAATGCAATGCGCTTCAAGGACAAGACGAACTGAACATAGTGCATCTTACACTCTATTGCGTCCTTGTTGAAAGTCTAGCACCCCCACGAACTACCGTTCGATATTGCAAAGTTTCATTACCACAGGCTTCTTGTAGATATGATGGAGTTTCTAAAACGTTCCACTTAAATTTTAATCCGCATGCACTAGCTTACTTTCTTCACTTTAGGGCTGTCCAAATTAACACCATTTTTCGTCAGCTTTGTATTCGTCTATCTACAGATAGTGCACTAGTGGTGCTGAGTGTGTTGAACAGTTATGCCATTTATCTATGTTTATTAACAGTGTGGCGATTGTGTTTCTTTCCATCCCTCTTATTTTCTTTTATTCTCATTATATGTTGAATCCATCTTTAGTTAGTTTTATTTTTCTCAGAATAAATATATTTATTTGTTATCTTATCTCTTAATGTTCAAAATCACGGAATTATATTATATATACCAATTATTTTTTTTTTCACGACGTATGAAAAATTAGAGATCATTATATCTGCTGTCAATTATTATTTTTCAAAAGTTTTTATAAGTTATTGGTTTATAGAATTCAATTTTAACACCGGATTCTTTCCTCTTTGCTTCTGCAACCGAAGTACGGAAAACATGCGTATGAAAGCCCTTTTTACTGATACAGTGGTTTCTGCATGTATGTAGTTAATTTAAATTTAAATGTTTCGTTCTTTGATGTAATGCTAGTATGTATTGTGTTTACATCATTTAACGCATGATTGTTTACTAAAGGTAAAGCTATAAACGCATTAAATGCAGTAATTTGCAAACAGTTTAAAATTTGCATAGTGTGGCCAAGCCATACAAGCATACAATGGGGTCATCTACCTATCTTTGTATAAACTCTACCCTTTTCCTTTTAAAAACATGTCACATACAAAGATCCAAAATCTCCGAAACGAAAACCGTCGATCTGGATACCGATAGACTGATTTATATCAATATTTATTCCCTTCACAAGAATAAAATAGGCCTTTATTTCCATAATGAATTCAATTTTTTTTTTCAAATGGTTCGAATAGAGGGAGATTTTTATGACAATGTTTAAAGTTTAATGAAAGAAACACTTAACTCTAAATGGCAAAAGTTCGTCACCCAGGAGCTACGTAAACTAAGCGAATTCCTCAGCAAGTAGAATAACTTTAAAAAATAAACAATATCATATTAATAAAGCTATGTGTATTTGTATTTTAAACAATTTTAAATGTTTATGAACTGAGCCCTTGATATCATCTTTACATGCATTAAAATAGAGAAATATAACAGAAAGTTTCGAGTTAACATTGTGTATTTAAGATGTTCATATGTAAAACATGTTACTATTCAGAAACAATTAATATGTACTAAACAATGTACACAATCAACAATATACAATTGGAAGTTTCGTCTATTTTCAGTGGCTTTGAAATTTAAAAGTTAATAGTAATAAAAATATGTAAAACAACATTTTCTGAAGATTATTACAGAGCGGTCTTAAATACAAATATAATTAAATTAATATTTAATTAATTTTAAATTAATATTTCACATTTGCTATCTCCACGACGATGCTTTGTTATATATAAATATATATACATCGTTGTAAATTTCATATTTACTGAATATTTTAAATAGTTCAGATCTTTCTGTATATTATCATTATTTGAGATGCTGGACAGATACTACTTTATAAAATGTAACAATGTTTCTTTTTTACTTTGTTACAAAGGGCTCTTTTATTTGAACCATTTATATAATTGAATCTATGCATTTTTAAGCTCAATATTTTCTAAATGTCAATAATATGTTAGTTTGTTTATTCATTGTAATTATATGTTTAATAATATTGCTGACAACTGCAACCTGGACGGACGCCTACATTGATTTCCTCTGTTGTTTTGAATGTGTGTCAGAGAATGTAAAGTTTTGAGTTTTTGTGCATACTCTATGTAACCTATGAATAAAATATATTGAATGATTTATGTTTTTCTTTAACCTATTGTAATGTGAATGTGTTTCAGTCGTTATTCTATTACTTTATAAGCTATGTTTACTAGTGATATGCCTTTGTAATTTTCACATTCTGCTGCGTTAACGTTTGGTTTTATTATTCAGTGTTAATTTTTCATGCACAATGAGGTTATTTTAGTTATGGGCCAGTAGAGTGCAGGGAGAAGCCAGTCTTGAAGGCCTATAGTGCATGTGCAGGCAGCAGCTTGTAGGTTGATGAGGCATGTCAGCGAGTGTTTTCATTGCGTGTAAATTGTGCGCTAATTGCTTCTCGCTAGTAACGCCGCTATATATAATCTTCTGAAAGATACATATATGAAAACGGATTCTTGTAACAAGTGATACAAGACGATTCGCAAGAAAATAGCCTGCAAACTTGTTCCAGGTAAAGGGACTTCGTCAACTTGTTAAAAAGTTCCCAGAGACAGTAACTCTCAAACGTGCTCCGAACCGTCCTGTTGTTACCGAAGAAAAGTTGACGAATTTCCAACACAAATGCCGACAATGTATTGCCGCTGAGAGGCATCATTTTCAATATCTCTTATAATACAGTTAGTGTTTGTTATCAGTTTTAAATACAGTATCATTTTATGCTTTCGGTAACTATATATATACTTACATAAAAGCAGTAATTTTACATGCGGAGACACTTATCTGCCTTTTTCTGGTTGCAAATAATCTCATTGCATTTGTTTGCCTATTTAGCAGTGACACTTAACTAGATATTGGGATTTCATTACTATGGATAGGTACATACATATAAATTAAAACAATAAATAAAACACATACAACCGCCACGGGTGCCCGGGGTCGTTAAGGCGCGGACTTGTGAGCGGGAGGTCTGAGGTTCAATTCCCACCAGGACCGTCCTCCCTGACTGAGTGTTTTACCAGGTTTTCCTCAGTCCTCATAAATGGAAAATGCCGGGGGGGGGGGGTTAACCTAAACTTAGGCTTGGAACGTTTCCTTCTAAAAACATCTCAATTTATCAATTAATTTCATGTATCTTCAGTGTCCCGCCGCCTGTGATGCCTCATAAACACATACAATAAAAACACTAAAAAATTAAAATGACTGTCACAAAAACTATGCACAAATATATGTAACTATGTACAAATACATATTTTAATTCAAAATAAAATTACATTCAATTTTATTGTAATAGAAAGAACAATGTTGTTATTTTTCATTTACCAAGTCTTTTGACCTTCCATCAAAGCACGTTACTGGCCATTTTTCTTCCATTTTTGAGATGTAAATAACATCTGGAGTTATTGCTGACCGTGGTTACATCACTTTGGTGTTTGTACACGATCAGATCCGTAACATGCTGAACTTTCTGAGTCTAGCAATGATGTCCTTTGCATCTTTAAGGATGCTGTATTTAGGATAGTAACCAAAGTTCAAAACCAGATCAAATAGCAAGATAGCAACATTCCAACGTGCAGTTGGCACATTTTCTCCTTCAAATGTTGGCAATACACAAAGGAAGAGGAATGGCCTCAACCAGACGTTACATGAGATGCCACAACTCACAAAGCGAACCTGCTAACAAGAAGCAGACCGGTCCAGGGCTGTCCAGCAATACGAAACGTTGGTATTCAAGGAAACCACTAAATTTTTGCAATGAATGGGGAATAGTTACATTAATAATATTAGGTGTACTTACTACTCTGGAAAAGTATAATCAAAACAAATATTTTAAAAAGTAAACAGATAAATAAAACTGTTTACACTAACTCCTACAATAATCTTCCGTAAACATTTATATCAGTTCACCTTGAAAACAAATATAAATAACTGTGAGAAATATTTACATTGTTTCCGCAATTAAAAAATCAGAAGACAAAAAATTTTAAGAAATAAATAAACTACGATGAAAATAATAACACAAAAGTCTAAGACAATCATCAAGAGAAAATAGTGCAACATTCATAAAAATTATTAAATAAGTAAGTAGCGGAAGGGCGGCTTCAGTGGCGCTGTTTTGAGACTGTAAGGGGGTTTCGCTGGTACAGTCCTTTACTCACAGAACCAGAATGAATGCTGAAATATATTGTGCGGTCCTGATGTGACTTATAGTCGCAATCAAACAAAAACTCACCGAACTTTTGACTTGCGAAGTTTCACTATTGCACGGCAACGCTCGCCCACATTCATCTGAAAGAACCCAGGACTTGCTTAGGAAATATTCTGCTCCTGCTCTTGCCATTACTTTTTTCGTCTTTACACCAAACCACCTCAGAGGCCAGTTATTTGAAAATGGTAAAGTGAAAATCGCAGTCAAGAGATGGCTGCGCAAACAACATAGAAAAATTGGAGCTACGATACTGAAAATGCTTGGAAATGTATGATGCTTATGTGGAGAAATGACATAGATATTGTAATTTTACAATAAATAAAGGTGCATTTATATTTTAGAAGTAGGAAAACTTACTAATTGACATTAGTGTAAATAAACATGGACACGTAATATACTCAAATAAGAAAAAAAATATTGTTTTGAAGTTAGAACGATCTTGTATGTATTGAAATATTGAACACGTGAAATTGTTAGGACCCCAAAAGCATGTGTTAGGATATACATCATATTTGTCCACAGATAGAATTGAAGAATTACGTGTACAATTATTTGCAAAAGTATAAATCTCTTAGCAAGATCCCAAATCTAGCACTACAGAGAATTACACGTTTCTATTGGGAATGTAAATCCAATAGAAATCTCTCAGTGTGAAACATGTTTGTGAACTTTCTATGAGAGAGGAAAAAGAACGAACGTTTCATGTTGTATTTCAAAGTACTTACTTGTTTCCTCCTTATGGATAGACTATAGCCTGTTCTGGTCTACCCGATCTTGTCTTCACCTTGGCTTATATTTATTAACTTGCTTAGGAATTCTAATTTTTTCTATTTCATTAAATGCTGAGTTCATTTTTATTTTGTTTTATTCTTTCATTCAGACCAAATATGGGTTCATTTCGTATTATATATAATATGTATGTATATATGTATATCCTGTTATAAATCTTAGATATTTCATTTCAGAAGATTGTATTTGTTTTAAGTCCAAGTTTTATAGCCAAGCATTGTGATGGATATTATCATTGCTTTTACAAACTATTATATAGTATCTCCAGAATTCATCATTGTTCAGCTTATTATATTGAAAATATGAAATCTGTTAAGTTTTTTCTTCGCGTCGTCATCTACATTAAAAGATATTTCACATTTAAGGTATGTAAAGTTAGATATCTGTTCTTAAGTTTTGTCATCAACTATTACTTTTATTCTGAAGGATATTTTCTTTCAAGTACTATTATTTTATAGTGAAGTGTTCAAATATTTAAACTCACTTTTTTCTGATTCCGTTATATGCTAAATATTGTACAGATACATACAAAAAAAATCTGAAAATTTCCCCGGAACGTAAGCCTTTGCACCTCTATGTTGCAGAGAATTCATTTCGCACGACACGATGCATGCGTACAATACAAACCGCTTCCTCATATTGAAATAGCACCAGCTATGAGTTGTGATAGCACAGGTTCCTTATTTTCCTTTCCCCCCTCTCCTTCAGCATTCCTTCATTATTCGGCTTGCCGTGGCCTTGCCTGTATGCATGCTCGATGTTGGGTGGCCGTGATTGGATCCGCATTGTTACGGTATATTAAACAATGCAGGAGACAAGCTACATCTTCATCACATTAGTTTATGTAAAATTCATCTTTTGTTGATTATTATTGTACAAATATTTAATGATTTCTATTAAATCATTATATTGTTTTTCCATTACTGATCATAATTTGTTTCCATATTTCTGTCAAACACCTTTTCAAAATTTATAAAGCAATACAAAATTTAAGTTGACTTCTCTTTCTTTTCCTAAAATCTCTTTTAGAATATGTAGCTACAGTCTTGTGCAAATTAATGTGAACAGGCAGATATTTAGTTTGAGTTATTCAGCGCTAATAACCATTTCCCTCCAATTCTATACCGCATTATTGATACTCATTGTTGAGATGGTTAATTGTAGTTATTGCTTTATTGGTTGCACTAGAAATTAAATTCTTGTGTTTCTAGCTGTTTTAACATTTCATTTAGCAAGATACTTTTATTCATAATGATATATCTAAAAAGAGAAGCAAAAGCATAGTCTTTCAAGAGTTTACTACATAAACTTAGAGGCAGATAGCAGCTGAATGTCATGTAAGTTTGGGTGTAGTTAACAATACAATTAGAAGGAAAAATAAAATTGAGTCAATTTCATCTCAAAGGAAAGGAAATTGTGACCGAAAATGAAAAACGTTCGCAAAAAAAGATGTTTGGGGGTTGTTTTGCATTCACAGGCACTAAATGTTTAATTCTTATTGACGAAATAATGAAAGAGAAAACAGTCTCCTCAGAACTGAAGAAATTGGTAGAGGAAATGAACACTGAAAAGGCAATTTTTCAGCAAGACCTTGCCCATGTCAAGCATCGAAGAATGATAAAGACTTCATGGCGAAAAATGGTTTTCAGTATTTGAAATGACCTGGAATTTCATTGGGTCTCAACCCTATAGAGAATATTGGGCGATTGTCAAGGAATGTGGAAAAGGACTGTTCAGCAAAGAAAATATGATTTGTGCTCTCATAAAGCGTGCTTTCAGGACCCAGAAATAAGTGAACTATTGACTGTATGCCCAAATTAGGGGAAATGGTAATTAAGTCCAAGGGCAGGCACATTAAATACTAAAAGTGCCGGTTAATAAAAGTAATATTGCAATTTTGTGAAATAATGAAAAAAAAAAAATATCTTTGTTCACTTAATTTGCACAAGGGTGTTATATATTGTATGTGCAATATCTACCTTTCTTAAATCTATTTGGTTCTTCTATTATAAAATTATTATTTTGCTATAAAATTTATATTCCACTTTTAAAATACTGATTATAATTTGTTCAATCATTTGTACATTCTTTCGAAAATAATAATAATAATAATAATAATAATAATAATAATAATAATAATAATAATAATAATAATAATAATAGTTTTGAGCTTTTTTTCCGTTGTTCTGGAATAGTTGTAGCTATCTAGAAGAGCTTTATCGATTTCAAATATTGCAGATTCAATATCAGACTTCGTATTTTATTAATTTTAAATTAATATTGTTCAACCCACCGGTTTTTCTATTCTTAAGGGGCTTTAGGGTATCTATAGGATCTTGACATTAAGATAAATCTATAATTGATATACTTTTATATGTTCTTCAATTTAATTGTATTGTTTCTTCTAATTTCTTCTTTTTATGCAATACTTATCAACGATTTTGTGAATTACTTTAATAACTGCAATTAATTATTCGTCTTTATTTAACAAATTCATTAACATTAACGAATCTCTTGTCTACCATGAACGTTGTATTTTATGACACTTATTAATGTATTTCAAATGCTACTACGTACATTTGGGCTGAACAATGAACACTCAGATCATCCAAGGAGGCAAAGTAAAAAAAAAAAAAAAAAAAAAAAAAAGACTAGACGTTCTCCTCCTAGTAGCTGATTACGCTAAGTAACGTTGTGGACCGTTCTTTCCGACTGTTGTCTGCCCATGAATGGAAGTGAGGATGGAATGTTGTTGCTGCTTGGGAGGTTAAAACATTCCACTTTCCCCGTGCCAAACATCATGGCCGACGCGCCATGAGTGTATACGTCTATACATACATTAGCCTTCTCCAATAGCTAAAGGCCTATTACAGCCTTGATAATACACTTATTAGCATGCTTATTATTGCATTAAAAGAAACCTGGATAAATGAATGTCCTCGCGAACGTTTTTTCACTTTGTAAGCATGCTAATTTCTATAAAACACATAATAATTAAGCGGCCAGTGAAAAATTATTGTTCTTTTGTGGACTTATAGCCTGAATAAATATTTGTTTATAAAAACTTACTTTTAGCATTAATCATTATTTACTTTTAGCATTAAGATTATTCTACAAAACATTTACGTATTTCATGTTGCATTAATTAGATTATGCTGGGAGGAAAGGGGTCTATGACCTACCGATTAACCTCAGAAAAAGAATATGTTATTTGGATGAATTTTTGTGAATAATGTTTTTCCATAATGCTATTTAACAGCTGTTACTCTTCTGCTGAATAACACGCTTCTAGAATCTTCACAAAATTTAGCACTCACACGTGCCTGGTGAACAGACAGAGAAAGAGAGAATATAATAAAAATATCGTAATAACTAGGGCCCAAATTCTTGGATTTTAAACTATTTTGTTCCTTTCTAGCTAACTGTGATATTTTAACATAATTATCCGTTTCTTTACCATGGGAGTCACATAGTTGAATCTTATGAAACCTTAAAAATGGCTAAAACTAAGTTTAAAAAATTTAATTTTAAATTAATTTTAGATTGTTAAAATTAAATTTAATATATTTACGATAAAATTGCTTTTAAAACATAAGCCATGTTCATCTTGATAAAGTTCAAAGACAAATCACTGTATTTAATTTTGTAATACCATCATGTCATGTAATGTTAAAAGCATTGTCGAAATGAACTTATTTTTAGAAGCAAACTGAATTTAATTTCGTTATACCATTGTTGTCAGTCACGTTCAATGCTACGACTTTCGAACGTACGTCTTCTGTTTTATTATTGTCTGTCATGTTCTGTTAAAGAAAATTGTTGAATGCAACTTTTATTCAGAAGCAAACTGAAGATATTATTAAGACGCTTACACTTCCAATTTATTAACAGCTACAGCAAGAATGCAAAAAGGAAAGGTTTCTGAAAGTTGGTTGATTAGATAGTGGGTCAGCAACGATCCCAATTTTATCACAGGTGCAAAATTGTATTATAAAGAAATGGAAAATTTAAGTGTTCGTGTAGTTTGTGTTTCAGAATAATGGAAAATACAAGTAAAATTAAATTAAAATAAATTTATATTATTATATATTTGTTTCAATGTGTTTATTCCCCTTCAGCTAAGAGAAACTTTAAAAAAATCCCTAAACGTGTTAAAAAAACTTAACATGTTGAAAAAATTAATTCAGAGTTTTTAAAAACCTTAAAATCCGGGCTCTAGTAATAACATACCTAAACAAACAAACAATCTATTCTTCCACGGCAAATTTATCGACGACTAGCTAAAATCTGGAATGTACAAGGCGAGCCTGCCTCTACAGAAAGTATTGCATATCTCCTGTTTTGAAATTATATTTTGACTCAATACCTGTAGTAGGTTTATACAGTTTTTGTAATTTTATTTTTCTCTACAATGATCATAAAGAAAGTAAGTTTTGTATAGTGTTCATTTATCGAGCGGGGTGTGATGTTGACTTGCGCTTTGGAAAGATTTCTGCCCTGGCGTCTGTAATGGTTATAGGAGGGGTAGCACCGGGGTGTCAGGGCGTTCTGTCTGGAAGCATGTGCACGCAGTCACCGCCCGGAGGTCAGGCTATGATCAGATAGAGCAATTTAAAAAAAAAATCCTAGTAAAACGAATACACAACAGTAGGAAATGTTTTTGTTTTGTTTCACCACTTTCTTCCAAGTCTATTAATTTTCTTCAAACTTCCTTCATTTATTTACTATACCTGGCAGTTTTCTCTTGAACTAACTGACTGTATGGGCAACTTTTTAGTAGACATTTCTTCAGCATTTATTGCTGTGATAGCCTGAAAAGCCAAATCTGTTTCTTGAAGCAGATTTTTTTCCCCTCCCCCTGTGCTCTGGTGCTGCCATTTGCATCTCAAGGCGAGATCCTTCAAACCTAGAAACAAAGCATTGCCGAGTAGCGTAGCTGATCTACAAGTGAAAATCCGCATGTGATCCACGAAAATAGCCGAATGACACATAACGCTGCACGGATGCACTGTGAAACTTATACGTGGTATGCAGGATCAGCCAATCTATGCTCCAATCACTGATATCCAAAAATACCATATTGCAGTCGAAAAATTACAACTGCACAATTCACATGTATAAAGAAACACGGAAATACACGAAGCGATTATCCTCTTCCTCCGTCTTTCCAAAACACGTAGAAAGAGGAAACACTGGCGAGCTGTATCCGGCCTGTTTTGAGACGCCTGCTATAAGCGTTTGAAGATAATCCTTTTCCCGCATTTTCTTACGTGCTCTTTTTTGTTAAGTTAGAGCGTTCATGTTGTGTTATTATTTTTATTTATTTATATTTTTGCGTTGTGAACTTTTTGATGGGTTATTGTTGATAAAACATAGGTATAATTTAAAACTAGCAAAGATTATACATAAGAAAAAAGGGGAAGGGAGAGGGAGATAACATGTCTAGTCAACGGGACATGCGGAACTGTCCCAGCGAAACGGGACATAGTTATAGTTGTTTATTAGCTTCAATTTAATAAAAAATAAAAAAAAAAAAAAAAGCTCACCGTTTTCTTTTCTCACATTGTTTTATGCTTTTACTTAACCATAGCCTTTCATTTTGTTACAGTTACGTAAATTTTACCTAAACAATAAATAAAAAGTGATCCTTTAGTCGAGTTCTTTCATGGAGAGAAAGTGTGGAAATGTCATTGGAGTCTCATAACAACTTGTTTAAAAAAAAAAAATGTGCACGTGAAGCCAGGACAGTCTCGAGTTTTCTCGTTGCATATTTACTGTGTAGGGGCTTCTAAAACGTGAAAATAAGATATCATTGTCGTGAGTGTGACGTACTCACTTTCCGTGACCGCGGAAATATTTATCTTTGGCTGCAAATATGATGGGACTTCCTGCATTGTTCAAAGTATTACCGTGAACAAATATATCTGGGGTCTTCAAAGCTTCCGGACTTACATGAACATCTCACGGTTGGAAACTTCATAAAGTGTATATTAAGATTATTTTTTCCCCTATTCACAACAAGTTTTGTAGTCTGACATTGTTGTTAGAACTGGATTATAATGTCTATTTCGCTTTTGTGACGTCATAAAATCGACCAATGAAATAAAACAACATTTTGGAATTTGACCAATCACAACCCAATATCCCAGTGAAATTATCGGAAAGTTTTATCAAACCCCTTTTCCGCGCGAAGTGCATTTGTCTTCTGGTCAGTGTAGCCAACTCAATACACTCACTATAATTCCTGAGCACGCATCACTGACGTGTTTTCAATAATTATCGTTCATTTAACTCACTCAACCAATTGTTTTTGCGTATTCATTCGGCCAAACAGTCTGAAATCATTTTATAAATTATGTAACAATGCTGCCTAAGCAACAGTAAAGTTTAATAAACATGTTCTTCAGGATGGTAAAATGTTATCTCTGTACAGTTTTTTCTCAATATATATTACCTTTATGCTTATTCTATTAATGAAATAATCCTAAACCCGTGATTGGCTCTTCTCTATTGCCCTTACGACAATGACTTTTATCTGTTAAAGAGGGTTAAAAAGGTTAAGTATTCATAATACAAATATACAACTATTATAACATTGTAAGCCAAGTTTATGGGAATTGTATTTAAATTGTCATTTTATTCGTGAAATAGTCGTAATAAATGTCACTGGAGGGTCTGAGTAACTACATTCATGAATTTATCGACATTCTCAGACCCTCTTGTGATATTGATTGTGTCAATTGCATGCAAGCGCCTTTCAACCAATGTACGGCTTCATTGATGCCTTTATTCACCAATCAGAATGGAACTTAATCGATAGTTTTATAGCACGATGCTCAAAAACTAATAACTGATAGTTTTCTTCTCCGTCTTCATTTTTTTACTCCTATAATCTTTGGTTCGATTCGACTAGGGATCTAAGAATCTCGTGAACTTATTCGATTATCTCACTGGCTCCCAAAAGGAATTCATTACTATTTTCGAAACAATTGACATTTGTTATTGTCTAAACAAATTGACCGAGTAGTTTACTTACAGTGAGCATTTAAACAAAGCAGTTTTGCGGAAAAAATGGAAATTTCACATGATGGTTTTCGTTATATGATTTTTTACGATTTCAGTACAGCCATAACTCAACAGCAATACATAGAATCGCTTTGTTCAACTTTTGGTAATGAAGCACCATCAAAAAAGACAGCTTACAATTGATTTGCAGAATTTCGTCGTGGTCTTGTGTCCGACAGTGATGAATTTCGTGAAGGTCAACCAAAATCGGTTGTCATTCCAAAAAACATCGACGTTGTGCAACATGATTGAAGAAAATCGAAATATGACTTACAGTGAGATAGAGACATACTTAAGCGTATCGAAGACTGCAGTATGTTCGATTTTGCATGAACATTTAGCTGTGAAAAAGATCTGATTCCGATGGATTGCGCATAATTTCACAGAAGCTTATATATATAAAAACCGTTCATGTTAATTTTTGTATTGAAATGCTCAAAAAATTCCACTGAAAACTGCAAAATCCGTATACAACATCGTAACAGGTGACGAAACTTGGATATATTCGTATGAACCGGAAACTAAGCAACAATCCACTGTGTGGGTGTTCCAAAATGAACCGAATCTCACAAAAGTTGTTCGTTCAAGAAGCACTTCCAAGAAAATGTAGTTTGTTTCTTCGGTTGTACTGGACAGGTCGCAACCATTCCTTTAGTGGATTGAATGATGTACAATAATTGATTTGCCAAAAGTCATCGATGAAATCAGGAAAAACATCTGAAAACGTCGCTTTGTTCTTCATCACGACAATGCGAGCTCTCACATAGCATGTCAAACAATTGTTCATTGAAGGATAAAAACATCGAATTAATGTCTCATTATCCGTATTCACCTGATTTATTACCTAATGACTTCTTTTTGTTCCCGAATGTCAAACAAAAAACTGTGGACAGCGATTTTCATCACCTCAAGAAGCTGTTGAAGCCTTAAAAAAAAAAAAAAAAAAAAAAAAAAAAAAAAAAAAAAAAAAAATGAAGCTTTTGAGATACCAACTTCTGAATGGGGGAAAAAATGTTTCGAGAATTGGCTTGAAAGCAAGCAAAAGTATAACTCTTAAAGACGAATATTTTGAACAGTAATAAAACAGTTTATTTGCTTCATTCCTAGTTTTTGTAACAACTTAAAAGGTAACCCCCTTATACGCAATAGTCACTTGTTCAAAGTGACATATTTTCTACATCTGGTGACTGAGAACCTTCTGCCCCGTGTTCTTCGTCCATAAGCCAACAGACACTCGACACACTTTACAAAGGAAAATCAATACTGGGGAGTCCACGAGGAAAACAAAAAGCGGCGCACATGGCACGTAACACCTGTACAGTGAGCAGATGCAGTTGTTTACAAAGGCAGCGGCTAGCTAACGGTTCAAGGGCAGACATGTCGTTGAGACTACTTTCCGTTTGAATGCCTACCTTCCTTGCAAACAGGTTTCTGCGCAGACTAGTCACAATTTGGATGTATAGGCAGGAAAAAGTTGACTGGTTTATGTAGACAGCATACCACGAAGACATGAATAAAGAGTTTCTCGTGGTCTATGAAGAGAAAAGCGTTATATTTCGGTTTCTACTTCAAGTAAGTACTTGCATTTTTCTGAATTAATGGATTAATTAGTGATGGTACATTTTCTACCATGGACGCAATGTTGCCTTAACATGAACCATATCCTGAACTCTACTTAGCGTTCAGATGTAAACAATATATAGTCACAAATTTGAATCTCCTTCCTGTGATGTCATGGACCCTAACTCGCAACAGGCTTATGCTGCTCTTCTTCTTGTTTTTCTTCCATCACGTTATGTTCTGCTTGTTTCGATCTCATATTTTTGTTTCGATCCATTTTTTCCCCCTTCCAATTTGTCTTCTTTTTTTCAGGTTATATATCAGCATATATTTTTATATTCTATTTTCTTCATCTTTTTAAGTGTTTTGCCTATTTTTGTCTATAATCCTCTAATTGCTGTAATATTAGTTGTGCTTCTAATTATTTTCTTATATTCTTATTTCTTATATTAATTTCTTTTGTGCAACCTTTCACAGATCGACTACTACGGGTGGCCGAAGTAGTTAAGGCGCGGACTCGTGAGCGGGAGGTCTGGGGTTCGAATCCCGCCAGGACCGTACTTCCTGACTGAGGCAGATTTTCATCAGTCCTCATAAATGGCAAATGCCGGGGAAGTACCCTAAACTTAGGCCTTGAACGTTTCCTTCCTTAAAAAAATAAATGCTTTCCCAATAAATAATTTCATCTCGTATATCACCAGTGTCCACCGCCTCTGTGGCATAAACGGGCGTTATACACTACACTACACTACACTACACTACACACACACACATATATATAGTACAAAAGGATAAAACACTAAGAAAAAGTCACACTTGAGATCGCAATTGCTTAGAATGGTACTTACATTAGTTGAACCAAAATTTCATAACATTACCTTGGATAGACGTCATTGTATTAGATGTATTAAACAATGAAGTCTATTTAAAAACACAGAGAAAGTAAGAAATAAAATTAAAAGAATAATAGATAAATAGTAAAGAAATCAAAAGCAAAACACGCAAAAGCAAATTAATCTTAATAAGCAAAGTTAAAAGTAACACCAGAGGTGCAAACAATATAAAATAAAAATAAAAATAAAGTAACATTATTAACAATGTAACAAATTAACAGTAATTATAATAGTACAAAAGGATAAAACACTAAGAATAAGTCACACTTGAGATCGCAATCCTTTATTTTTATCCTCTTGTACTGTTAATTTGTTACATTGTTAATAGTGTTACTTTATTTGTATTTTTCGTATATATATATAAATATGACAGATCGTAAAAAGCGCATTTCCACTGCTTGAATTTTAATCTCTCTCTCTCTTTTAATTCTAAGCTTCGTTTCAATAAAAAAAAAAAAAAAATAATAATAATAATAATAATAATAATAATAATAATAATAATAATAATAATAATAATAATAATAACTGGTAAGGCCATGGTTGTGTGGAATCTTAATTGTGTGTCTTTTCTCGTTTTGTTTATTGAAGTGTTTCTAATAGTTCAACACAGAGCTTGAAACTTTTGTATTTTTATATTAGCATCTTGATCTTTATATGTTACATAACAACCTAAATACCGCCACGGGTGGCCGAGGTCGTTAAGGCGCGGACTCATGAGCGGGAGCCCTGGGGTTTCGATTCCCATCTGGATCGTTCTCTCTGTCTGAGTTTTTTTCCAGGTTTTCCTCGGTCTTCATTAATGACAAATGCCGGGGAGATACCCCAAACTTAGGCCTGGAACGTTTCCTTCCTTAAATAAATTCTTTCCCAGTTTATCATTTCATCTCGTGTATAATCAGTGTCCACCGCCTGTGATGCCTCAGTAGTAAAGCGTTAAACACTATTAAACTACAAAAGTATTTGCAATGTGATACTCCAAAGACTAAAACAAGGCAGGGGCCACATTCCCGTGCAACAATTTGAATGCTGCATGGTCGTATACATCAAATATGTTGTTGCTTCAGCCCCGTGTGACCTATTCCTTTTCCCCAAATAGAAGAGATATCTGCATGAGAGGCATTTTCCATCAGTGGTGAACTGTTCATTTGTTTTATTTATGGACGCTCTTTAACATCTCAGATCATCAGCGTTCCATTCAATTCAGGGCGTGAAGCGACCGACAAATTTTTCTCAGAGGCCTCTTATTTCAGGCTAGAGGTTCTTTTTCGTGCCGTAAATCTACGACATGGGATTTTTATGTCCTAAAAAATCCATCGATCCTGGCCGGGTTTGAACCCGCGAAGCAGAAGCGAAGGCTTCGGCGGAGAATTGGAAGTCGTCAAAACATGGTTTTCAGCATGTCTCTGAAGACTGGCAGAGGTGCACAGCATCCAATGGGGACTGCTTTGAGAAGTATGACCAAAAGTGTGTGGATGAGTTATGTGCCTAAAAAGTATAATGTTCTTTATTGAACAGTGTTCGTAGTCTATTTTAAAGAAAGACGAAGAGGATATAAAATTGAACATTTGCGTTGAAATTTAGCTTTATAAACCAAACATATTGTTGTTGAAATGGATAATAAATAATCTTTCAGAAGAATATGTACCAAAGCATGTAATTCATATTTGCGCCATTTGAAACATGTTATGAGTGCAATTATTTTATAGAAAATGCAATACAAAGCGAGAAAAGATTTACTTACCAAGGTTAATAGAACACTTGGTTCAAACTTCTTAAGAATCACAGCAATCTGAAACAGAAAATTGCAAAAAAACATTAAGTCATTCAATTTATTTACATTTACAGTTAATGTTAAAAGAACACCTTATTTCAGCTTTCATTTGGAGACTGGAAGTGCTGTGTCACTTTATGAAAGTTCTAGGAATCCCTGTCACTTCTAACTCAGCATTGTCATCAATTTACAGCGCTTACTTTGACCAAATAAGCTTTCCCTTTGAATTCTGAGAAACTGTCCGTGCAAAACATAAGCACCCTTTTAGAGCTCGTAAGAATGAAGTGGATGACAAACAAATGAAGGAAGGCGAGGCATGTAATCATCTAAAAAGGAAGAAAAGATGTCTGCCTCCGGTATTTTGAGTTTGATTCTAGAACAGCTGAAACCTCAAATGTCAGCCATATCACTTTAATTTGTTCATTTGTTTTATTAACGGACGCTTTTTAACATCTCAGGTCATCAGCGTCCCATTCAACTCAGGGCGTGAAACGGCAGACAAATTTTGCTCAGAGGCCTCTTCTTTCAGGCTTGAGGTTCTTTTTCGTGCCGTAAATGTACGACACGGGACCCACGGCTTTACTTCCCTTCTGAAGGAAGCCATGCTTAGGATTTTTACGCCCGAAAAAATCCATTGATCCTGCCCGATGGACCCACATCTTGGGTTTAGAAGGCAAGTATGGTTAGCACTACACCACCGGGACCGACATATCACATTAATGCTGGAGTGCATTTAGATCAAAACAAAGACAGGCAACATTACGGCCTAAAACTTAAAACTGTCTCAATGTTTCTAAAACTATGTGTCCCGACCCACAAGTGAGTCCTGGGGGAGACAATAGTGGGTTGCGTATTTCCCCGGTGATTCAAGGAAACCATAAGAATTTATCTATTGTGTAGAATTTTAATACAACAGCCGTAAAGATCAATTTCTGCCTGGAACTTTTTACATTTTATTTCCTTACAATTCTAATACTATTTTTAATAATTGGCTTCATTCAATAATGAGTATTTAACTTATTACACCCATTATTCCTTTCTTCCACTAGCACACTGCCACAGGTGGTCGAGGTCGTTAAGGCGGACTCGTGAGCGGGAGGTCTGGGGTTCGAATCCCGCCAGGACCGTCCTCCCTGACAGGTTTTTTCCAGGTATTCCTCAGTGCTCATAAATGGAAAATGCCGGGCAGGTACCCTACAATTAGGCCTGGTCCTTAAAAAAAAAAATCCTTTCCCAATTTATCATTTCATCACTTTCCGTTCATCGCCTGTGGTGCCTCTGTAGCAAAAACTGGCATTAAACACCATCATTCATTATTGTACTCGCACGTCACATATCATCGGCGGAGACAACGATAGTCGGCAAATGTAAACAAAGTACAGGTTGCCTTAAACTTTCCAATCTACGAATTAGGAAGTGTTCAGGTGCCCTATGCAGTGAAGGAGGCGGAGATTTTTCATGTTTAAAGACATGAAATATATGAGTTATTAATGTTACAAGTATAAAATTTACAGTGCGATCAGCGCTGCTTTCCTGCGCAACACGAGGTTTTTCCTATGAGCGAAATTCCACTCTTCTGTCAGGTAATGGAGGAGGTACCAAGCTTACTTACTTGTTGACCTTGCTAATAGTCGCAGTCGTAGCACAGCTGTTCCCGGTGTGTGTTGTTTCGTTGGTTTCTTAATTGGACAGTATATATAAAATGTATAATGCCTCGTGAATTTACAGCGGCACAGTGTGTCTTTATGTACGATTAAAAACAATAACAGCACTTCCGACAGGGAACGTGATCATGCATTTTTAACAGGACTCTGCCACTGCTCAACTGCGAATAATTCCATGAGAGCAATTCACAATGTGTTTCCACAAGGCAGAGTGGAAATCGTCTCCCGATTTAAGAGTCTGGATTGTTTTCTCTGTGGTAAATTTAAAAATTCGTGTACAAGACTAATCCGTACACCATACAAGAACTCAAAGATAATATTAGTTAGAAATTGTCCGGGTTTCTGAAAATAAACTACTTGGGTGATGAATACTTTCCTTCAGAGATGCCAAAATGTATGGAGAATGATAGCGGGCAGTTTCTACACGTCATTTGATAAATTGATAAGTAATGAATTTCTTAAATTGCTTTGCGTATTGTTGGTTTTATTGTTTTACCTTCCTGCTGATTACCGAGACCAGGCTGCCCATCTAACGAGCGGCGAACTCGCCTATAGGCAAAACATTCCGGGGGGGAACAAAACTGATCGCGCGGTATTAAAAAATTAAGCAAAAATTCACAAATACGACAAATTAAAAAAAAAAAAAATTATAAATAAATTTTGTTTCATATGTTCTAGTGTTTTTCATTTAACTTGTACTGAAACAAGATATTTTGATGGCAGATTATAACTTGTAATAAAATAAAATATATCCATAATTTCAGCTGTTCAAAGAAAAATAAATTAATTCTTCATCTTACAATGCCTAAGCTATTTAATTGATCTGAAGCTAACTAAGAGATAAAATTTCAAATTGTTCTTAAGAACGTAAAACTAGATTTTAAATTTGTTCAAGTTTTTAAATAAATATTTTGAAAGTATACTCTATGAGGAAATCGTATGCAATGAAATAAGTAAATTTAATGAAATATTATGCTTTTAGCAAAACAATTGCTACCAAGTATTTCAAATGAAATTATTATAACAGAAATAATAATATATTTAAATTGCAAGATATTCAGTAAGAAATCCAGACACCATTTCGGTCTTATGTGACATTTAGATGTCTTAGTGACATATATTAGATTTCCAAAATTTCTGGATCTTTTTGAATGCTCCATTAGCGCTGCCCTTTTTCTCTCTTGGCCAGGAACCCATTTATTAACAATTTGAGCTGAGACGTGCTCTATGTACTCAAATCAGGCGATTTAGGAAGTCAACCCAGAATATCAGGATGTCGAGCAAAGAAATTTCGAATAAGGCCATCGCCGTGGACACCACTGTTGTCTTGCACCATCTAATAACTGGAAATTTTTCGATATTTTGAAACTCGGAATAACTGTAACACTCGGCGGATTGAGAAGTACGAGGTCAACAAAGATGAGATGGGAATTCCCTGGGCTCGAACCCCCCAGGTAATTATTATTATCATTTAAAATTAAGTTTATCTACTTTATACATTTTCATATTTACGAGGGTAGATCTATAAGTTTCCGGTTTAACTGTTTTCTAGTTATGATAAAGACAAAAACTGTAGTTCACTTTACAATATAATTACCCCTTATTGCAATACACTTCTCACATCTTTGAATTAAAATTTCAATTCTCCCCCCCCTCCCCAAAATAGACGTATTGTCTGAAAATGGACATAAACAGGATCCATCACTTCTTCGTCACACTTAAATTTCCTTCCTCGAAGGTCCTTCTTGAGTTCTGAGAAGAGGAAATAGTCGCTGGGAGTTAGATCTGGACTGTAGGGTGGATGGCCGATTTCCTTGTAGCCACAAGATCCGTGTGCACAGAAGCGTTGTCGTGAAGAAGGCGCACACCACCACTTAACTTTCCTAGCCTTTACTCTTTGGTGGAAGCACGTAGTCTGTGCAGTAGGTCAGCGTAGTACTCCACATTTACTGTGGTGTTCCTCTCCTTGAAGTCAATGAAGAGAATTCCTTCACAGTCCCAAAAGATTGTGGCCATGATCTTCTTGGTTGACTGAGTGACCTTGGTCTTTAGAGGCGGTGCTTCGCCAGGTTTACGCCATTCCATTGATTCTTTTGGACAGGCGATCATAGTAGAGGGCCGTAGTTTCATCTCCTGTAGCAATGGTTTGCAGAACTTCTCTCTCGTTGTCACGGCAGAGCTCCAAAAATGCCTGGCAACAGATGACACGTTGCTATTTTGGACAGAGAAAAGAAGTCTAGGCACCCATTTTGTGCTAACCTTATTCATGTTTAAATGTTCATGAATAATTTGAAGGATTGTTGTTTTAATAAGGCCGAACCTTGCTGCTATTTCTTTAACTCTTAGCCGTCGGTCTTCCATAATTTTTCCTTCCACTAGAGCGATATTTTCAAGAGTGAGCAACTCCAAGGGCCGACCTGCACGCTGTTCGTCTTCAATGTTTTCTTGACCCATTCGAAAAAGTTTGGTCCGTTCTTTTACGTAGAATATGAGGTGGATGCTTTTCCATATATATATCGTGCAATCCCTGTTCAATTTCATTTGGAGTAAGTCCTTCTTTTGTGAAGAACTTAATAACAGCTGGAAACTCCATTATGAACATGTCATAATTTTCTACACATAGCCTTCTTTTTGCAACTATATCTGAACAGCTGAACACAGCGGAGCGGAAGTTACAGCTGTAATTGTTTACTTAACAGATAAGGTATGACACCAGATAAGGATTTTGTGAAGGCGATAAGCCTTATCGGCGAGGCCGGAAACTTATGGATCTACCCTGATATTTATATCCTGTAATGTATTTGTGATGTAAGTTTTATATTTTCTTGTGTTATGTTCACTCGAGATTGCCAGCGTGTGTGCTTTAGCAATAAACCCCAAGGTTACTTTGTCGACGCAGGAAAACCAGGCCTGCAGTCCATTGTTAACATTTGTAAAGCCAAATCTGTCGTTGGTCTGTGGAGTGAGGGGTTTTAAGAATTTCTAAAGACAGGCCGCTATTGCAGGGTGTCATCTGAAGGACACCGGAAGGGTCTTAATATTTGTAGGGTACCCCTGCAATCTAGTCTGCCATTATAAGAAAGGCGCTCAAAAGTTTACCAATCGAGAATAGCTAAAAGATAGTAAGTAGGCAAAATTAGCATTGGCAAGCCTGGATTAAACATAGACTTCTAAGATTAAAACTAATGTCCCGGCCTACGGATTTTAACATAATAAAATTTGACAGAATTCGGAGCTCGGGAACATAGTGACGCGAATAGCAGGTGTGTAGAGAATATACAGAGTGAGCGGAGTAATCCGACTCCGTGAGCCGCGTGTTCGCTTTAATACAGTTATCCAATAAGAAGAGAATATTAATAAATCAACCGGAAAAGCGAATTACTTATTTAGTGCATTAAAATTAAACCTCTGATCCAGCAGACTTTGATATTGGGGACCAGATTTTTATAGACATATTCAATCAACGCGCATTAAAACCCATAAATTCCTCTTAATTAATCAAATTTAATTAAGCGATCGACTTTCTATTTTTTTTTAATCACTCACAGCAAAGAAACATTGTTGAAACAATGTTGCATGATGAAAACGGATCAGCCCTATTTGATGGACAAAAACAGAAGTTCGCTCGCGCATGCGTCTGCACACAGGGGACGAACGAACGAATTACGTCAGTTAGCCAGTCGCCTACATGCAAAATGGAATTGATTCGTGAAGAGCAATATGTTATGTTGAAGTTTTGCTTCCGTCTGCAGAAATCCGGCATGGAAGCTTACAGAGTGTTGCAGCAGGCATATGGTGATGATGTTCTGCCACAATCCACAGCATTTCGATGGTTGAGGAATTTAAGGAGGGCCGTGTTTCAGCAACAAAGCAAGGCGGCCCAGGCTCCAGAAACTGATTGTTCGTAAAGATCGACGAATAATGATTAACAGCTGTGAAATATGTCTCTTTTACTGTCTGAAAAAGAAGCTAAGGGCGAGCTTTTTGGTACTTCCGAGGACGTCGTGAAACATTTTTTTTTTTTTTTGAGTAGTGTTTAACGCCCGTTCTTACTACTGAGGCACCACAGGCGGTGGACACTGGTGATACATGAGATGAAATGATAAATTGGGAAAGGATATTCTTTTTTTTTTTTTTTTTTTTTTTAAGGAAGGAAGCGTTCCAGGCCTAAGTTTAGGTACCTCCCCGGCATTTGCCAGTTATGAAGACTGAGGAAAACCTGGAAAAAACCCCAGTCAGGGAGGACGGTCCTGGCGGGATTCGAACCGCAGACCTCCCGCTCACGAGTCCGTGCCTTAACGACCTCGGCCACCCGTGGCGGTGTCGTGAAACAGTCTGAGGTGGTTTTGAAGAAGATGACAAAACATGGCTTCCAGCATATATATATATAACGCACACCAATATGAACCTAGTGTATTTCATTCTTATCAAAAGAAATCTCAGTCGTTTTGACTAGCCCTCGTAGTTTCTATTAATTCTCCAAGTTCAGAACCAGTGATTCATCCAAATACAGCACACGTAATATGCATGGGCTGATGTGTTTACTGCATTTGGATGCCCCACCATTGCCTTAATAACTTACTTGTGTAAAAAAGCGTTATTTTAACTCGTTCATCTAACAAGCAAGTATAACCGTTTGGAATCAGAACTCAGAATACAAACTTTAACTAATGACCTGATCAATAACACGACTTGTAAGTGAAATATAGCACCATTCCTCTAATACAGCAACGAATGCTGTTGCGGCAGCATATATTGTTAACTCATATTACTATTTTAGGATTTTATATATTCTTTGAATGTAATAGTATTGTTACGTTTATCGCCTACTGTTACGTAAAAATACATTACAGTATGAACACATATGTTGAAAAAGAAATGTGCATTTATTTGTTTGCTTATAACTTCAAATTTGTAAACCAGTGATAAATAATTTCAAAAAGCTTATGGAATGCAAATATAGAATTTTAAATTTTGAGTTGAAGCTTAGGGGGTCCACCATAGCGAGATATCGATCAGGAAATTATTAGAACTACTGGTTTAGAAGACTGTAGGCATAGGATATTAAATGCTAAAAGGGGAGTACCTGAACATATCAGGAATAAAAACTGAGGAGCTATATGGATATGTTAATACTAAAATAAATATATTTCATTAATTTGGCATTTTGAAATTATCAATTCAATTCCTTGTACTATATTAAAGGATAGTGGATAATATGCCAAAATTTTAAAAATAGTTCATCTTTGTTGCTTTAAAATGTGTAGTTAGTATTTTAATTGTAGATAAACTATTTGCTACAGTATAATTACAGTGTATTTCATTCAATGGCTTCTTCTTATAACCGGAGCCGGGAAGTTCAGGCTTTTATTTTCTTAAAAAATAGGCAGACGAAAAGTAACTTAAAAAAAGCAGTTATTAAAAATGAAAACAGAGAATACTGTCACTAATTATTAATTAACATAGTTATTTAAGCTATTTAATAATTTCTTTATTACAAAACTAAAGTACTTAAGCTTACTTTTCTTGGTTACAAGTAACAATAAGATGGTTTTTCAAGGTATCAACTGGTATAGTCAGCCGCTTGTCAGAGAAAACATTTTTCATCATGGAAAAAGAACGTTCTACTTTCACTGAAATGGTTGGAACACATTTAAAACAAGCTATTATGGTAGTATTCATACCAGTTACAACAGAACTTTCACCTTTCAAGACATCATAGAAATTTTGATCAAGACAAAGTATAGTAGTTTTGAATAGTCCTGGCGAATAAGAAAACGACGCACAGTGGTTTCTGGTTTAGTTCATTTTCAGCTTATGCGTTTATTTATAGGGGAATCAGGTTAGAACCTCTCTTACTTTGGTAATGAACACATTGTAGGGAAGGTTTATTGCACAGCTGTACCGCTCTCATCTTTCTCGCTTGTAAATGTTTGTTGCATTTATACAGCTGAGAAGTTACCCCCCCCCCAGAAATTTCCTAGAATTATCTCGCTCAGATCAATATAAGGTCATTTGCCAGGACTACAGTACTTCCCTCATTCTATTTCCTGGTATTCGTATGCCCGTTCCTCTCGCTAATGAAGGTCGTGCTATTTAAAGAACTCAAATGTATAGGTTGAGGAGAAGCTTTTTAACTGCTTGAAAAGAAATAAATTTATAAAAGATTCTAAATAGATTTTTTTGTGAGGTGAATTTGCCATTTAGTTTTTATAGCTTTTTTCACTTAGATATATTGAAATTATTTATGTGTCTTGCGTAAATAATTGCAGAAAAATCCAGAGCGATCCAAATGGGGCAAAAAAAAAAAGTTTTCAACCTTAAAATTTGCCAAATAATAATAATAATAATAATAATAATAATAATAATAATAATAATAATAATAATAATAAAACTGGCCATATCGATCCCCAAATGTACAGAATCATGTTCATTTCTCTCTAACTCTGAAATATATCCACCCCCAGAAAGAAAAGGCATTTTATCTAACTTTCGGGCTCTGATTATAACATAAACTGATGGAGGTCATTTGATGAAATTTGGCACGGACATACTTTGGTGCTTGAGAAGTGTGGACACGGAATACATGTTGGTGGTGGTACTACCCTCTAATTCACGTATTGCAAAGCCAGCATTATTTTTCTTCCCCTCCCACAGTTTCAACGAATAGAAACCTCAGGCTCTAAACGACTGCGAACCCATTTGCGTAATGATTAAATTATTCAGTTGAATTTATTATATTTTACAAATCTGGTTGAAACATTTAACCCGACGTCGACGTCAACTGCTGATAAGGCAAGGAAGGAAGGAAGAAAGAAAGAAAGAAAGAAAGAAAGAAAGAAAGAAAGAAAGAAAGAAAGAAAGAAAGAAAGAAAGAAAGAAAGAAAGAAAGAAAAAGCAAAAGAGTTTCACTTGCATTCACTTTTCTGCTTAATCTGCAGCCCATGAAATGCACACAATAACGCTTACCTGCACGTGTTTTAATTCTTCAGTTACGGATTTTTGCTGACAACTGACTGTTAAACTGCCAGATCAGGTATTGTCATCAGTGAGCCAATCAACAAACAAAGAAATCAAGGGCAGGAATTTTCCAGAATGGTTTCATAAAATGCGATATACTTTACTGAAATAGACCAAAACATTCCAAAGATACAGAAATAAGGTTAAACATATTTCATAACATGTAGGTCCTCTGATCCGCTAAGGATTCTCGCAAACTGACAAATAGCAGCTTATAAATATAGTAGAATTTAAATTATTGAGATCATTGATGTCTAGAAAATTTTCAATAGAGATGCTAACTGCATAACCGCAGGTATACAACTGGTATAACCACAGGTAATAGAGCTCAAGCTACCAGTACCTTAATAACTAAATTAGCAGTCATGTGTGAGTGGCAGATCATACACAGGGAGAGCGAAACGGGTCGTTAAGAGTAAGGAATCAAGAGAGGCAGGTCTGGGGTTCGATTTCCGTCAGCATGTCCTCCCTGATTGAGGTTTTGTCCAAGCTATCCTCAGTCCTAAATGCCAAGGTGTCCTCAAACTTAAGCCTGGAGCGATTCGTTCAAAAATATAAAAAGTCTCAGGTTTATCAGTGACCATCACCATGGTGCTTAAGTACTACTTAAAAAAACAGCAAGAGAGATTTTAGTAAAAAAAGTACATCAATTAGAAACTGCATAAACTAAGGAAATTAAAAAAGAATATAAAATCCAAATTATGACCTTATTTATTAATGAAATAAGTTATGGCATTACTGTGTGATATTAGAACAAAATTAGAATTCTTGCAATCTATAAGTATTACACAAGAGAAACCAATTTTAGAATTATTATTATTATTATTATTATTATTATTATTATTATTATTATTATTATTGTTGGGATTAAACCACAAAAATTAATAGTATATCATTAATTACATGAAATATATGACTACTGATAGACTAAACTGTACTGTTTTTAAACATTTTTAAATGTAACCATATTTATGAACTGAGTCCTTGATATAATCTCTATATTCAATAAAATATAGAAAAATAAAGTTTCGATTTGCATTGTGTATTTAAGATGTTCATATGTTTCAATTTAAGTAAAACATGCCACTATTTAAAATCAATTACAATGTACTAAGCAAACATACCCAACCAACAATAAACAATCGAAAGTTTCGTCGATTTTCAGTGGCTTTGAAATTTAGTTTTAATGTTGCATTAAAAACGTATTACGTAAACATTTTCTGAAGGTTATTACAGAGAGCTCTTGCACACAAATATATAATTCTCACACATATTAGATTAATATTTTACATTTGCTGTCTTCACGACGAACCTTTTGTTAAATACGAAACATATGGAAAGTTATAAATACAGTTTAATATGCTGAATTAATGTGTCCTTTTATTTTAAAACAATATAGAGAAAATTACATGCAAGAGCGCTTTTTAAACTTCGGTTTTTAAGTATATCTCTACTACTAATGACTTCAATTTCCTTAATGTTCAAAAAATATTTTTTCTTATTTGATTTAAATGGTATGTACCGAATTTTATTGTGAAGAGACAAATGTTGTTGCCGCTAGAGAGATTTTTAAATTTTGAACTTCAGATAAACTCCCACTCCTAATGACCCATTTTCCTTGATTTTCAGGAACTATTTTTCTTATTTCATTTAAATGGTATATACGGAGTTTCCCTGGGGAAAAACAAACATTAATGCTGCTAGAGTTTTAAATTTTGGATTTTAGGAAATCCCCACTCCTAATATTCTGTTATTGATTTTCAGAAACGTTTTGTGTGTGTGTGTGTGTGTGTGTGTGTGTGTGTGTGTGTGTGTGTGATTTAAATGACATTTGCCGAATTCGTTGCGAAAAATTGCCACTAAAGCGATTTTTAAATTTTGGGTTTAAGATAAACCCCCCTCTTAATAGTCTGATTTCACCGATCTTCAGAAATAATTTTTTTCATTTTATTTCAATGGCATACACAGAGTTTTCTTTAAAAATTAAAATTTCGGCTGCTAGAGCGATTTTAATTTTCGCTTCAACTACCATTCGGTTTTCAGTCATGCCCCCACTCCTAATGATCCGATTTTCCTAATTTTTGGAAACTACTTTTATCGATTCATTTTTAAGAAATATACCGAGGAACGTTGAGAAAAAACAAAATTTTCGGCTGTTAAAGCGATTTTTAAGTTTTTAAAACAATTAGGTTAACTTCCATCCCTAATGATCCAATTTTACTGGCTAATTTGATTTATTGATTTATTTATGAACGCTCTTTAGCATCTCAGGTCATCAGCGTCCCATTCAACTCAGGGCGTGAAAAGGCCGACAAATTTTGCTCAGAGGCCTCTCTTTCAGGCTTGAGGTTCTTTTTCGAGCCGTAAATGCACGACACGGGACCCACGGCTTTATTTCCCTTCCGAAGGAAGCCATACTTAGGATTTTTACGCCCGAAAAAATACATCGATCCTGGCCGGGTTTGAACCCGCGTTTTGGGTGTAGGAGGCAAGTATAGTAACCACTACACCACCAGGACCGACATAATGAGCTCGACGAATCGTTTGCTAATTGATGGTTACATGCCGAGTTTTGTTGAGAAAAACAACATTTGTGATCGCTAGAGCGTTAACACACACATACACACAGATGTATGTGTATATATATATATATATATATATATATATATATATATATATTTAGTCATTTTCGCTGCCTAGTAGGTAGGATCGATGGAGATTTGAAGAAATTTTGAAATGGGCCTAACTTTTTTTTTAACAAAAAATATATTCTGTTGCTTTCCATGGCAACAAACTTATTGATGACTCTATGACTATAATCTGGAATCTACAGAATAAAGCCTTTCCCTACAGAAAGAAAAGTATACTTCTATGTTTTAAAACCACAATTTGGCTCAAATTAATACTTGAGTTGGTTTACCCAATTTTCAAAAGTTTCTCTTCCAATGGTCTCAAAGAAAAAGATTTAGAATGCAAGCTTTGTAAGTGGTCATTTTCCTTATATTCAATTAATACAAAACTAAAATAGTAACTACTTCACGAATTCACACAAAATTTCATTAGCCTGATATTCAACAACCTTAGAAAACGACTGTTATTTATCACTTTTGCAGAGTGTCTGTGAGCATTGTTACTTCAAATGTAAATTATGTTGTTTGATATTGAAATAACTACAAGTATATATAACTGTGTTGCCATTAATTATTATTGACTATCTAATACACAAAGAGTTTGATTCCCATTTAAAAGACTCTTCACCATCATTTTCTACAGGAAAGAAATGGGCTGCTGTATTAAACGGTATTTTTATAATGTTTAACGAAGGTATCTAGGGTTATGGAACATCTCCAAGTGCCGTCGTCGAGTACTGTTACATATTGCCCATTTTTTGGGGACAATAACGGAAGAAGGATGTGGCGCATATCTTAAATTCAGTTAGGCAATTTTTATTGGTTACCTCCTATAGACTCAGAAACACGACACGGGTGACATAGCTGTCAGCATCTATTAATTTTGTCGGTCCTGGTGGTGTAGTGGTTACCATACTTATCTCCTAAACCCAAGATCGCGGGTTTGAACCCGGCCAGGACCGATGGATTTTTTCTGGCGTAAAAATCTAAAGTATGGCTTTCTTTGTAAGGGAAGTAAAGCAGTGGTTTGAATGATTGATTTTCTTTAACAGCTCAGGTCATTAGCGTCCCATTCAACTCAGGGCGTGAAGCGGCCGACAAATTTTGCTCAGAGGCCTCTCTTTCAGGCTTGAGGTTCTTTTTCGTGTCGTAAATGTACGACACGGGACCCACGGCTTTACTTCCCTTCCGAAAGAAGGCATACTTTGGATTTATACGCCCGGAAAAATCCATCGGTCCGAACCCGCGATCTTGGGTTTAGGAGGCAAGTATGGTAACCATTACACCACTAGGACCGATTAAAGCAGTGGGTCCCGAGTCATACATTTACAGTAAGAAAAAGAACCTCAAGCCTGAAAGAGAGGCCTCTGAGCAAAATTTGTCGGCGTTTCACGCCCTGAGTTGAATGGGACGCTGATGACCTGAGATGTTAAAGAGCGTCCATAAATAAATCAATCAAAAAAAATCTATTAATATTGAGTAACCAGGAGATGTTTTGACTTGCAACGAAAACTCTCAAGGATGTAAATGTCACATATGAAATTCAAATGGCTACGCGGGTTCGGAAATGTGAAAAACAGGAAGCGGCATAAACAGCAAGTCAAAAGGGAATCACGACTTGATGAGAAGGCTATATACACTCTTGCCTATGTAGGTAACTGTAAATCTGCAGAAAAGTCAACGTGAATTGGCCATAGACAGCGGAAATAGCCATGCATACTAGAGCAGCAGAAATACTGCTTGTGTCAGGAATTCTTCAAAAAGGGGACTGCGAAATATTAGGTATATAATGTTATTGCAGTTTTCTTGTTCGAGCATTAAGAACATACTGTCCATTATAGGACAACTGAAAACCCCAAATGGATGAGAGATTTGCTTTTTCAAAATCATTGTTCATTAAAAGTTTCATATGACATTCTTGGAAACTTTATCACAAGCATTTACTTTTATAAGGCACAATTCAGTAGATTACCTTCACTATTGCAAAACGAATCCCGCCAAACTTTGAAAGAGCTACATGTGAATTATTTAATAAGTTTCGGGATAGGACGGGCTGAACCTGTCCCCTTGAATTACTTCTTTATGAGGGTAAGCAAAACAAAAAGTTATGTCTACAACACCTTGAACCATTTATACTTCATATAAGAGAAAGTTTTCGAAAAGTATTTATTTCTAAGTGTTTAGAAATTAATGGAAGCTATTTTGAACACTTGTTATTATCATCAATATCATTTTCTATTTTGTCATTGTAAATACTTTATAGATAATCAGGATATAAATTTCAGTGTTTAATGGAAGTTGCTTAATATGTTGAGGAAATTTTGTTGATCTTGCTGACTGTCACAGTCGTAGCGCAGCTCTTCCCGGGTATATGTTGTGTTGTTAGTTTCTTAATTCGACAGTATACATAAAGTGTATTGTGTCTCGTGTGTTTACAACAGCACAGTTTGTCTTTATGTACGATTCATAAGTGTTAACTCAGTGGTGAAATAATCATAGGAATAATTTTTTTAGCATACAGTTAATTCTGTTATTTATGTGAATACCATACTAACCCCTTTTTTTCAGAGGATTAATCGACATTTTTGTCAACAGAACTCTGCTCACATTGCGAATACTTCCATGAGAGCAAATCACAATGTGTTTGCACAACATAGATTTATTAGTATGGATTTGTGGCCTAGTTTTATTTTAGCAACAAAATTAGTGTTAAAATCAATTTTATTAGGTGATTTCATTTTAAATTTTAGGGACAATTTATATGTAACTTTTCAAACATTTCTGCGTCACACGTCAAAAAGCGTTCCTGCTGTGAAAGCAGCTGTAATTCAACTCGCCTACTTGTAGCCCCCAAAGAACAGCTGTTTGCATGTCGCTGCCAGGGAAGTTGCTTGTTGCATTTCATCGCTTCTAACAGGGCATATCGTATTATGTCACATCATATATAAACTACAGACTTTGCCCTAGTTCTTCAGTTTGGCTTTTAACGTCCCATGTCGACTGTCACGCCTTTGGGATTATGATTAATAACGATGCAAATGAACATAGTGCCACTTTGTTGGTGTTGGCTTTTACAGTAGCAGGAAAATTTCAGCCCGTTGTGTTCTGCATATAAATCTGTATATATGTGTTAAATATTCTATAATATAAAATAATCAAATGTTTGCATTAAACAAATGCTAGTAACGTGTACAAAAAATCAGTTTGCTAATTAATATTTTTATATAGCAGGCCCGAGATCTTAAAGAAAACATATTGCTAACTATATGGAAGTAAAAAATGAAAATTTTCTTAAATTTCCATCGATCCTACCTACTGGACACCGAAAATGACAAAAGAATATAAGCGCGCGTGTGTGTGTATATATAATATGTACGTTAACACTCTAGAGGTCGCAATTTTTGCTTTTTCTCAGCGAAACTTGGCATGTAACCATCAATTAAAAAACAATTTGTGGAGTTAGTTAAACTCGGACCAATGGGAGTGGGGATTAACCTAAAGCAAAGATTTATAAGAAAATTTAAACATCACTCTAGCAGGTGCAATTTTGTTTTTTCTCCACGAAACTCAGTACATGCCATTAAAATAAATTATTAACAATATTTTCCAAAAATCAGTGAAATTAGGTAAAATTTAAAAATCGCAGAAGAGGAGTCAGTACTTGTTTTTTCACAACGAAACTCGGTATATACCATTTATATAAAAATTTCTGAAAATTAGGAAAATCGGGTAATTAGGAGTTAGGGTATACCTGAAAACTGAAATTTAAAGAGTAGGAGTTAAAGCGAAATTTTAAAATCGTTCTAGCGGCCGCAATTTTTAAGTTTTTTAAGGAAAACTAGGCATATGCCATTAAAATAAAATATGAAAAATAGTTTCTGGAAATCAGTAAAATTAGTAAGAGTGGGGGTTTACCGGAAACCTAAAATTTAAAAATCGCTCTAACGGCACAAATTTTTGTTTTGTTTTGTTTTTTTCGCAATGAAATTCGGTACATACCATTTAAATAAAATAAAATATAGCTTCTGAAAATGAAGGAAATCGGGCATTAGGAGTGGGAGTTTACCTGAAACCCAAAATTTAAAACCCGCTCTAGCGGCACCAATATTTGCTTCTTAACACAAAATTCGGTATACCTACAGCATTTAAATAAAACTAGAAAAATAGTTTCTGATATACAGGAAAATTGAACCATTAGAATAGGGGTATAGTTGAAAACCGAAATCTAAAAACACTCTTGTGTTTAATTTTCTCTATGTTCTTTTAAAATAAAAGGAAAAATAATTCAGCATATAAACTGTATTTATAACCATGCATAGGCTTTATACATGACAAATGCATTGTCCGATGATACCAACTGCGACGATAATCTAATCAAATATGTGTTTGAGAATTATATTTGTATGTAAGAGCGCTCTGTAATAACCTTCAGAAAACGTTTACGTTACATGTTAATAACATTTAAATTAAATTTCAAAGCCACTGAATATCGATGTAACTTTCGACTGTTTTATTTACTTAGTACATCCCAATTGTTTTTAAATAGTAACATGTTTTTGTTTTATTGAAACATATGAACATCATCTTAAATACACAATGTAACTCGAAACCTTCTGTCTATTTTAGCGAATGTAAAGATGATATCAAGGGATCAGTTCATAACCATGGTTACATTTAAAAATGTTTAAAAATACCCACACAGTGTGGCTTTGTCTATAATTAGTTATAAAAGTATACCATTAATTTTTGTGGTTTAATCTCATTTATAACAAATTCTAAAAATGCAGTTTCTCTTTTGTGATACTTATAGATTGCAAGAATTCTAGTTTTGTTCCCCAAATGCCACACAGTAATGCAATAACTTATTTCATTAATTAATAGGGCTATAATTTGGGTTTTATATTCAGTTTTAAAGCTATTAAACTTGGTAAGGAATTCCCTTAGTTTACGCAGCACCTGCATGGCGGACTTTTATTAATTGCAGTTTTCCCAGAGTTGCGAGAGAGGTATATACCATACTTTCCTTCTAAACTCAGGATCGCGGGTTGAAACCCGGCCAGGACCGATGGATGTTTTCGGGGTGTAAAAATCCTAAGTATGGCTTCCTTCGGAAGGGAAGTAAGTCCTTGGGTTCCGTGTCGTAGATTTACGGCACGATAAAGAACCTCACGCCTGAAAGAAGAGGCCTCTGAGCAAAATTGTCGGCGGTTTCACCCCCTGAATTGAATGGGACGCTGATGACCTGAGATGTTAAAGAGCGTCCGTAAATAAAACACATCAACCCAGAATTGAGATATACCTATCTATTTTTTCTGTAACTGTTGATCGTCTTTTATTGCACATTTGTTTACGAAATTTCAGTTTATTTTGTCTTAAGTTTCTTGCCTTTGAAATGTAACCACATACTGTAGTTTATTTGAATCTCTGACACAAAAAGAACGTTTTTTTTTGCATTGAAATTGTTTTAAGTTATTGCAATTGAAAAAAAAAAAAATGCGGCAAAACAGTTAAACAAGTGAGCTTGTATGCTTTTCAATCCCGTTGCTATTGTTTACTAACATTTAATATGAAACTCGTTAGAAGTCAGTGGCGTGCCTACTCTTTGAAGAATTTATGACCTTACGTGACATTTGAAGCCATAAGATCTCTTTATAGAGAACGAAAAGTTCGGTGTTATTTGTAAACCTCTATATAATACAATTTCCACTCCTGTGCATGTGAACATTAAAATATGTTTTATATTAAATCTAATCTAAAGTTTTACAAGAATTCATACGCTGCAATTACTTGCCAACAACATATTCAACGTTCTGAAGGAAAGGAAAAGCAACGAATGGTATTTTCAGCTGTTAGTGAACGCTTGACCTGACAGAAGCTTTGCCTGAGGCAGGCCTTGAACCACGACGAGGCCTTCTATGAAATCTGTGTGAGTGATCGAGAAGGTTTTGTTAATGCAAAATAATCCATCGATTCTGGCCGGGATTGAACCCGCAATTTTGGGTTTAGGAAGGTTACCGCTACTCTACGACGGAGCGAAACAACAGTAGAAGTTAAACCAATATAAAATACTTTGCAAAGTTATAAGATAACATATATACGACGTTCTTGGAGGAACAAGTAGCAAATGAAATATATCGCAAATTGTGTTACTATTTAAGTGTTTTATTAGCTTCTCTACTTGCGGTGTATATGTGTTTATTCAACCTTATTTACCAGTAGCAGCTGTAATGTTATGCACACCAACTTTATGTTGCCATTAGCCGCCGCTGCAAGGAGAAGGGCTTCGCCATTAAGTCGTATGGGGGTTGTATTATTCAACTCTAAGCATGGGTAACCGCATAGTAACACCAACGCTACTGCCTGGGCTCCTCCAGTTTGTTAAATACTGCACTACTGTCAACAAAATGCACATTTACGTTATTTAATTTTTTGTTCCTTGACAAAATCATTCATTTTCACAATTAGGTCATGGATCGCTTGTCAGTTGTTACCAATAAGTTTAACGTAATTTACTTTTAACACGTTGTTAAAACCGAATTTCCAACGCGATAGTCAACTGTTCTAAAGCCTCGTTTTATTTCAAGACATTTTGTTTACATTTCCGTTCGGCAAGAGAGACACAGATTCAGCTATATCGAATCTTGGCGCAGTTCACGTAAATTGAAACCTCTGCCAGACATCGTAGTTGTGCAAGGCGACATTGATTCGCAAAGTAGGCTAGAATGGCAGGAGGTTGCCAGCAGACGGCGCGTGTACAAACGGCCATGAACGAGAGAGTGAACTGCCCTGCACAGCTGGTTGTGCAACTCAAGTCCGCTTGGATACGCTTTCATGGCTATGTTTATTTTGTTGAATTTCCTGCTTCAGGTTGTGCCATTCAACGCAGTTCTTTTGGCGTTTTTTTTTCCCCTCACGTCTTTGTTATTTCATTCTCAAGACAATATTACAGACAATTTCCGTTTTTTTTTTATGTTTACGAAACGGCAAGAATAATAATAAAGTATAAATAAATGTCTACATTTCTTATCTTTTATGCCCTTGGGAATCTTGCAGGGATAGAATAAAACTTTCCTGGACAAGATGGCCATGAAATTTGTGAACAACCTTGCACAGAGAAATATTTGCAGTTCATGTTTCTTTAAGTTCATTAATTTCCTTCTTTTAATGAAATGCCTTTATAGTATATTTATGAAAATAATAAAATTAAAAAATAAATACATAAATAAAAATACTATATTATGGCTGATACAAGAGTCATTATTTAATTTGCTGAATTTGAAGAAACTATGCCAGATAAAAACGTTTCCTGTTGGTAGCACTGCAATGAGCTTGTCCTAATTATAGCAGTGTGAACGTTGGCGAGCGCGCTGCACCCATTGTTGCAGTTGCTGCAAAATTGCGGTCTTGCGCTCGATGTTTGATATTCTAAGATTATTTTGTTCGGTTACATAAGTGCGAACTGAGGTAACAAGAATGCCTAGAAAAATTACTCTACTTGGTATAACTTTTTTCCTCTTTTATTTTGGAGCAAAAATCTAAAATTTATATTTGTTTGTCTTAGTAATTTTAAAATTTGCTGTACTTTTATTTGTCGTTATTATGTGAAGGAAATTGAAGGCTGGAAGACGTCACATGGTTTGTATTTCTATCTTTATCATGTTATTACTTTCTCATGGCCAACTGCAATTTATATTTTGGAGCACACGTTGATACTCGTTTCTGAGTTAACACGCACGCGCGATCTACCTGCTTGCTAGTGTAAACAAACATGCCACGGTTCCTGTGTCCCCAGCGTTATTTCGTCATGAGTCAGCGATCTGTTTCCGTGTTAAATACAGCTCAATCATTGGCCGCTTCAGGCTCTAAGATCAGGAGGAGTAGGGATCATACTTTAAAACAGAAATTTAAAAAGCGCTCTTGCGTATAATTTTCACTATATTGCTTTAAAATAAAAGGACAAATTAATTCAGCACATAAACTGTATTTATAACGATACATATGTCTTATATTTAACAAAAACATCGTCGTGAAGATAGCAAATGTGAAATATTAATCTAATATGTGTTTGGGAATTATATTTTTATATAAGAGCGCTCTGTAATAACCTTCAGAAATCGTTTTCGTTACATGTTAATAACATTTAAATTAAATTTCAAAGCCACTGAAAATTGACGCAACTTTCGACTGTTTATATTTGCTTACACATTGTAATTGTTTTTAAATACCAACATGTTTTTGTTTTATTGAAACATATGAACACCTTCTTAAATACACAAGATAAGTCGAAACTTTCTGTTATTTTCCTCTATTTTAGTGAATGTAAAGATGATATCAAGGAATATAGTTACATTTAAAACTGTTTAAAAATACCCACATAGTATAGCTTTGTGTATCAGTAATCATATATCTCATTTAATTAATATTATGCCATTAAGTTTGTGATTTAATAATAATAATAATAATAATAATAATAATAATAATAATAATCTGAAATACTCCATCCCGATACCTTGTTTCCTACATCGGGACGTGCATTGCAAACTCTTACACTTTATTTCTAAATTATAAAACTACATTAATACATTATTATTTTCCAGATAATACTTATGCCTAGATTATAATTAGAAATTTACAAAAATAATGAAAATAACAAATTTGATAAATAAAAAAATTACATTTCCTTCAACTTCTTCCTAATTGCTAGAAACAAGCAATATTCGAGTAACTGGAAACCAGCTAGTACTTCCACTTAATCTCTAAATTATTAATCTACTATTCACCGGTATCCGGTAGAAACTGTACTGGCGACCAGTACATTTCTTTACTACTTATATGTTTATATTCCTGTCTATATTTGTATATTATATATCTATTGATTTAAAAAAATCGATACTTTAGTCTCGAAACACACCAGTTCCTTATACCTACTCATAATTCTTGTTTTTCTGTTTCACATACATGAACATCAGCTGAGGAATGTTATCAAATGATGGAGTGGAGTGTGCCCTTCCATAGACTTCAAAATAATTAAGTTGTAGCTACACCTAACTAGTTGTATCTTCTTTTTATTCACGTCAAAAACGAAGTTATAACTACTGACGTGGAAAAACGACAGGGGGATAGCTGTTGCTAAGCAGTTACAACTTAAAAATACTGAAATGGTGCACCGTCTACTTTTTATTCACTTTGCCCATTATTACTGTTATAATTCTTTTATTTCTTAATAAGAAGTTTTGTTTTTTAATAAAAGGAAACAAAAGCCGAAAGAGAACTTAATTTTTGTATCATTTTAATTGTCGTTTTGACTGCATTTGTCTTCTAGCGACATCTGTAGGCTGTGGACCGAATACTGTAGGTTTAAGCCTGTACTGATGGAGTGAAATAGAATGAATTAAGATGGCGTAATGAGCTCACAGTTTTGGCGCCTTAAAGTCATCACCTTTTCAGAGTAAGGAAAAACTTACCCAGGCAGCTTGACCTCATCGGGATTCGAAAACCCGGCCAGGACCGATGGATTTTTTCGGGCGTAAAAATCCTAAGTATGGCTTCCTTCGGAAGGGAAGTAAAGCCGTGGGTCCCGTGTCGTACATTTACGGCACGAAAAAGAACCTCAAGCCTGAAAGAGAGGCCTCTGAGCAAAATTTGTCGGCGGTTTCACGCCCTGAGTTGAATGGGACGCTGATGACCTGAGATGTTAAAAGAGCGTCCATAAATAAACCAATCCAAAAAAAAAAAAAAAAAGGATTCGAACTCAGGACCTCCGAATTAGTAGTATCAAAAGTTACCACTAGAACACGAAGGCGGTAACTTAAAATGAAACGACATGCTTTGGGAAGGGAGACCTATGTGCATCATTAAAGAGTCAAAATGCGGACCAGGTGATCGACCTGGACCGTATTTTAAATGAAGGCAGGCTCACCTGCAATACAAGTTTGTCAAGTGTGTAAATAAAGGAAATGTGGCATGTAATGACTTGTTTACATCAATGTACCGCAGGGAAATCTACCTGTAGCCGGCCGGCCACCTGGTACCATAGACTGCGTATAAAGCTGACAACCCCATATGCCAGGTGTCAATCTTAATCCGTGCGCAAGGTGTTTTCGTATCACTGCCAACCCTTCACTGTCTATAGACCTTGCCGTTAATAAGCCTACAAAATACACACACAAAGGTTGCATGTTTCTGACCGCATCATAAGACAAAAGCTGATAGGAGCTTTAATGGTTTTTGTGTTTCTGCACCTCCATATTTTTGTTATTGCCTCAAGCACACGCATTCTCTATTGATCTCAACAATTAGTGTAACTCTCGCTCCAGTTGGTCAGATTGAGATTGGTGCGTAAGCATGCGTTAATGTTTCAAAATATGTGGGAAAATTCTCCACGGAGTATAATAAGGGAACTGCTCAGTAGAGAAGGATCATAACATTTTTTACAACCATGGTTACTGGCGCAAAAATGTAACTTTATAGCATTTTTTAAAGTGTAATGTGTAATGTCACGTGGCACTAGTATTATTGCTGTCACTTCCGGTTCCCGCCTGTGACACGCTCAGTTCCGCCTACAGCACACGCGATGACGCTGCTCTGAAATTCTGCATCCGTTTCAACAGATCTTCAGCTGAGGCCTATGCAGATTAGAAAATCTATGGAGAGGCATCAGTTTCAAAGGAAAATATATCAGGAGCTCCAGTTTGTGCTCTAACGGAAGAAAGCATTAACCTGCTGCTGCCATTGCGAGAGAGGATAAATCGTTATTCAACACATTACGTAACACCACAACAATGCTAGCTCGCACATTGCCAATGATGTTGCTGCACAAAAATCTATGTGAAGTGTATCTCTCACCCTCCATATAGTCCAGATTTAGCCCCATATAACACACCCGTTTTAACTACTGAGGCATCATAGACAGTGGACACTGATGATGAAATGATAAATTGGATTTTTTTAAATTTTTTTTTTAAAGAAAAGTGTCGCTCCCCGGCATTTTCCATTTATGAGGACTGTGGAAAGATTGGAAAAAACCTATCAGGGAGGACGGTTCTTGTGGCAATCGAACCTCAGACCTCCCGCTTTATAGGTTTTTGCTTAAAAAAACACCTTCTTGGCGGTATTTTCCATCACCAGAAGCAGTGGTGAAGGGGATTCCGAAGGACCTGTCAAAGATTCCATCGTTTCTTTGAAGATTGGCAGAAACGCCGGGAAAGATGAATTCCTCACAACTGAGAAAAATCATCAAAATTAAGAGAATGAGTAAATTATGTTGTTAAAAAAGTACGATCATTCTTTATTCCTACTTTAAAATAGAAGAAGTGTATAAGTGTATTGGTATGTACACGCCTATTTGGCAGTTCTTAATTACCATAAGAATTGGTAATAAAAACGCGTGCTTGTGTTAGTTTGCTATGAGATTATTGTATTTCTCATATACCAATATATATCTGTGTCAGATGTCACTGAAATGTGTCAACTAAGTTTAAAGTTATAAAGGAATTTTAGGGACCGAGAGTGAGTGAAACACCAACATAATTTAGTGATAACGGAATGATTGTCGTAATCTGACTGGTCATGACTACAAATGCTACCATTACCTACACTGATGATCATTGTTTAATTTATTTGAAATTTCATTGCTTTATTTTAAATTTATTTCCAGAATAAATAAATAAATAAATAAACAAATAAAATCTGTATACGCCACCCTGGTACCTGGTTTCCTAAACCAGGGGGTGTATATCAAAGTTTATATTTATTATTATAAACTATACAACATTATTTTACAGATTTTCCTAATAACTAGACTAAAATAATAAAAAAAAACTCAAAATTAATTAAATTAAACCAAAATATAAATTTACTAAACTACTTCCCAATTTAATATTCCAAAATCTACAAAATTATTGGAGCCAGTAATAATTATAGTTGGTGGCCAGCTATTCTATCCTAATTTATTACATTACTAGCCACTGGTTACCAGCGGTATGTAGGGTATCCAGTACTTTTGCAGAAATTTCTCTTAAATTCACACTCATAATTTAAACACTACACTTATTGTTCTTTCAAATCTCTTTAGCTCACCTCAACCGTGCTAATCACCTTCTCTTTAACAACTTACTTCACTTAAAGTTCATTTTGCACAATTAGTCTTTCTATAAATTTATTTGGATAAATAAATGAAATTTTTCAGAATATGCGAAATCAGGTTAGACTGTTTTTTTCTGGACATTCTGGACTAGGTGCTTGAATAATAGCAGGCTCAATGGCGTCGGCGGTTTCTGTTTCCTTAGACGCTAGCCAAGTATCTGGGAGTTTTCCAAAGTTCTGCCGCCGATTGCTTCCCACACGTAAAAATTGCTGGCGAGACGCTACCGGGACAGGGGCAAAGCGTTTCCTGGTTCGTCACGCTGGAGGACAGGTGCTATGCGAGAGCATGCCGATCTTGCATGATCACGTGGACAGGGCTGTACAATTTCTCAAACTGGGCATCTTCCACACTGGCAAAGAACTGTTTAGAAAAGTTTATTTTTGTTTTGTGGTATTTATATTAGGTTAAAGGACCTTTAAAATATTATAATGATATTCTCATGTGTCTATAAAAAGGACAATTAGCATATTGAGCATTTTCTATTCATAATACTTTGCAGACTTACGTCTTGCAGGGAAACAACACGTTGCTCCTTTCAGGTAAAGTTTAGGTTAGGTTAGGTTAGGTTAGAAACCGTCTAGTCTATAGCTGAACTTAAAACTTCACGTGGTTATTACTAAAGACCGGATGTTTACGCATTTATATATATTAAACAGCAGCATTATTTACAACAAAAAATAAATAAATATTAGACTCGTCCTTTTAATGCTGTTTATCGTATGCTGCACATAACTGCAAGGCATTTCTTCAGATTGTCAACACTGAAATTTTGTCCTTTGATATCGAAAGACCTTTACCTCTTCTAACAGCTGTGTAAATAAAGGAAGGAATAAAAAAATACAAGAATTTATGGATTACTGATAATCAGAACCCGGCAAAATGCCTTCTTTTTTATCTGATATATTTAAGAGTCCGGTAGAATGAACATATATGTGGATTTCTTCTGGGATTATTTACATATTTTAACAAGCACATAAATAATTTGAATATATCGAAGTGACAAAAATTATAAACATTTAATGGCATGTTCAATTCCAAAATCAGTTTGAGAGTCTTTGTTTATTTCTTTTCAGGCGGTCAAAAGCTTTTTCAACACATTCACTTAAGCTCTTTAAATAGCAGAATCTTCATTAATGAAAGGAATGCAAGGTTACCTCAGATATAAGAATACCAAGAAATAGAGAAAACTATTCGTTTTGGATAGTCTGGCGAATGATCTTGTATCGATCTGTGCAAGACAATTCTAGGAAATTTGCGGTAGTAGCAACTTCTCAGTTGCACAATTGCAAGCGAGAAAGATGAAAGCGGTACAGATGTGCAATAAACAGTTCCTACAATGTGTTCAGTACCAAAATAAGAGAGGTACTAACTCGATTCATCTATAAACGCATAAACAGAAAATGAACTCGACCATAAGCCACTGCGCATCTTTTGCTCATCGCCAAGAATATTCAAAACTACTTTATTTGTCTTGATCAACAAAGGTGGATGTTCGGTTGTAACTGGTATGAGTCCTTCAGAAATAGCTTTGTTTTAAATATGCTCCACTCACTTCAGTGGAAGCAGAACTTTCTTTTCCCATGATGAAAAATGTTCTCTCGTCAGCAGTTGATTATGACAGGGAAAAAAAAAAAAAAAAAAAAACACACCACTTGTTGTTGCTTGTAATCAAGAAAAGTAAGCTTAAATACTTTAATTCTGTGACAAAGAAATTGTGTAGTATCTTAAATGCCACTTTTAAGTACTAATGAGTGATATTACTCTCTAGGGCTATTTTTATTATTTTAACTAAAATAAATACATGAACTTCCAGCTCTGATGATTATATTTCTGAGGAGGAACCATTTTGAGGTTCCGGGGAATGATGGGAGCCAGAAGAGGTCGGATGAGTCTTCCTCAAGTGATTCAATTAGGAATGTAAATGGCAGGATTGGTTCAGAAAATAAATAAGTAAATAAATACGAGGCATAGCAAAAATCAATAGCTTTCCTGGGTAATATCGAAGAATTAAAGCCATCTCTTGTGATCTAATAATTGTCCCATTATGTGTCAATCAAGTTTTACAGAAGATGACAGAATAATGATCCTTGAGGAATATTGGGGATTTTGAAAACAAAAGTCTTCAAAGACATTGGATTCTGTCTTGTATTAAAAATCAAACGTGTTGCCAAAAGTAGGAAACACAACAGTACAAGACAGAAAACCTACGGATATGCAATTCCATTGAGCGGATTAAACAATTTCTTTGAACTACACTGGGCATTTCTCAATGACATTTTGGTACGCAAGAGACCATGCAAATTATATGAAAACCGTCAAACCTGAGGCAGAGAACGACATTCATCAAAAAATAAAACTAAGAAGGAAGCTGCTGATATTGTATGATAGTTGCCAGCAGTACTATCGCACTATTGTAGAGATCAATCAAGTAGAAAGTATCTCCCAACAGATCTGAAGAATTCGGCATAGCTTTACAGGATTCATAACTCTCTTTCTCCTAGAAGAACACCTGTTAAATGCTTTCGTGATATTTCCAAAACCAAATTTAACGTAGACTTGCCGATTTATTTATGGACGCACTTTAACATCTCAGGTCATCAGCGTTTCATTTGCCGAACAAAGGCAAATGTTCCCAATGTGAGATGTTCAAATACAAAGAAACAAGTTTCTGTAGAGAAACACAGACTGCAAGAAAATACATCTCAAAGAAAAGGATTTAATTAAATTCTTTTGAAAGAACCGATAAAGTCAAAAAGAAAAATAGAATTTGTTTGTATAGTTTCGACAATGATCCCAAAATAACAAATTGGCGAAACATTAAATTCTTATATGGTAAGTCTTTAATTCATTATATTTGTTTATTTTATTAATGATTCATAAAAAAGACGAAATTGTTTCTATAACATTTTGATATAGCATATAATAATTTAATTTCAAATTTAGCATAAACGTTTTAATCACACTAGTATGGGCGGCGTTCAAGAAAGATTTGCAATAGCAGTGTTTTACGAATACAGCGCAATCTATGGGTAAGTCCATTTGTAGGGCAATGGACTAATATTAGTGCGCCATGTAGACGCTAGATGGCGGTTTTAAGCAGAATGTGTAGTGAAATAACAGTGTTCGTTTGTTGTCAAGTAGAGAGAGACGTGGGCATTATGGAAGAAGACTGTCATAGTTGAACTGCATGATTTTCGTGGAAGAGGTCAAAAAGCTCCTCCGTTTACAGCTGGGTCAATGGGTTCGTCAGAGGCATGGAATCTGCACAGAAGAATGTAAGTATTGAGCATTCGTCAACATTGCGGTTGACATCGAGGTTGTGATTGGATTGATTATGGCTGAAGACATGATGAGTTGGAACGTGAGACAGGCCTTGGCCGCTCAACTCTGCACACCATTATTCGCAACTATCGGAATATGCAAAAGTATGTTTATATTGGTTCCACGCACTTGGGGCAGCATAAAAGGACAGAAGTGTTGAAGTCCATCTGTGGCTACTGGTAGTCCATTATAAAGATCCGAAATTTTTGCAGAAGCTGCTAATTAGTGACGATGGGGTCACTGCAACACACCTGAGAGGAAAGTCCAACCCATGCAATGTAAACATCCAGGGAGTCCCCTACCCAAGAAATTTCGCACCACTCCATTTATGGATAAGCAGATGATTGTCGTCAACCAGGACACTTCAGGCATACTGCTGATGGGCTGGCTTGAGACTGTCAACAGCGAGGTGTACTGCGAGACCCTCATACGACTTAGACACAGGATTGAACAACTACGTTAGGGGAAGTGGTCGACACGAGTGTTTCTCCAACATGACAATGCGCTGCCCCACACCAGCAACATTATAATCGCAAAGTTGGCATCACCGGGGTTCACTGTTGTACCGCACCCATCATTTTCACCAAATCGTCTGTTTTTGTCTTATTTAACAGCATAAAGGACTCACTACGAGATAAAAATTCGGCAAGAGCGAGAAAATTCGTGCAGCTGTCCATGATTAGTGGCGACGTTATAAGAAAGTTAATTACCAGAAACGGTGCATTGATGATGATCCTTGATATGTTCTTTCTCGGATAACGTCTCGTCATCATTGAATGGTGAGTATATATGAGGTGTTCTCCAGAATAATCGGGACTAGGGCTGCCATCTGGTCAAAAACTTACTTTGAGACTAATGACTAATGACCGCCGTCACCCTGGAAATAGTTCCCTTCCACACGTATACACCGGTCCCAGCGATTCAGCCATTTTCCAAGTGCATCTTGGAAGTCATGTTCTTGAGATTGTTTAGCACAGACAGCCTTTCTTCTTGATTCCTCTCAATTGTGTCGAACTGACGTCCTTTCAACTTCATTTTCAATTTGGGGAATAGAGCGAAGTCGTAGGGGGCCAAATCAGGCGAGTACGGTGGGTGTTTTTTTTTTTTTCGTCAAAAAGTTCCTGATGAACAACGAATTGTGACAAGGCGCAAGTTCCCATGTCGTCAAAGTTCGGGCCGTCGTCTCCGCACATTTTCACGGAGTCGTCATAAAACGTCACAGTAGGACGCGGAATTCATTGTTTGATTTGGTGGGACGAATTCTTTGTGCACAATCCCCTTGGTATCAAAGAAAATGAGGAGCATGTTCCTGACTTTGCTCTTCACTTGTCTCGCGTTTTTTGTGTGTCTTGGTGAGTTCGGGCTCTTCCACTGGGTGAATTGCTGTTTTGTTTCAGCGTCATAAGCGTACATCCAGCTCTCGTCGCCGGTGATGACCCTGGACAAAAAGGATGGGTCATTGGATATCGCCTGACGAAGCTCCGTGTAAACTTCAACACGCTGCTCCTTCTGACCAGTATCAGGATCCTTGGGCACAAATTTTGCGGCGACACGATGCATGCCCAATTCATTAGTTAAAATTCGTTGCCATGTCCCATAACCAATTCCCATTCATGAGCAAGGTCTTCAAGGGTTCGACGTCGATCCTCAAGAATGAGGTGTTGAACTTTGGCAACAAGTCAAGCATTGTGCAGCTGACGGACCTACCGGTGTGAGCATCGTCTTCAATAGCTGTACGGCCGGCCCTGAACCAAGCATGCCACTCAAACACACGTGTACGGCTCAGCTTTGTCCCCCAAATACTTGTTGAATCATTGCGAGGGTTTCCGTAGCATTTTCCCCGAGATTTGCACAGAATTTAATGCACATTTTCTATCTCGGATCCATCGTAAAATCGCCACACACTAGACAGAGAGTATCATGAGAGTATAGAATTTCAACACATCTACCCAGCTGCATGAAACTTTAAACACTCACTCATCAGATGTGCTAGTGTTGCCACCTAGAGGTACAAAACTCTACTGCAACTACTGTAGAGATTGCAGCATCAGTCCCGAATATTGTGGATACCAACTCGTAAGTGCATTGAACTGTATTGTATAATAAATAAGGCACAAAAACCACTATTGTAAATAATTTTCGAACCCCCTCGTAAGAAACACATACTATCGTCTTAATTTAGTCCGTAGTGGTAAATTGATATATATATATATATATATATATATATATATATATATATATATATCAATTTTTGCTTAATATAAAATCTGAAATCGGGATCGTGAATTTTTACTCCATTTACCACTACGGACTAAATTAAGTACGTGATATAAGAAAGTTCATGCCTTGTAGATTCTTGACAATACTTCGCAAGAAGCACATTGGAAGGTTTTCATTATGTGCAATTGTGTGTTACCATACTTAAAGTCTAACTTTTGACTTTTCAGTTTAAAAGAATCCTTCGAGAGTCCATGGTAACTAAACTTGAATGGATCTCATATTCCTAGTTGATTATGCCGCTTTATAACGCAGCTAAAGTTATTTTTGTTGAGAGCAGATCAAACGTATGTGAAGGTAAAGCTATAAAACTAGCAAATATTCTCGCACGTGAGCACGGCAACGCCATAAGAGCCGAGTTGCGTCGTCTGTTTATGAAAATGGCGAGTTAAATTTCCCATCTTACATAAGAATAGGCAACCTTGTGATGAAAGATACGAAAGCATGGCCTTCACACGTGTTTTCCTGTTTTTGCGTTTTGTCGCTTGCAGATGTCACAGCTTTGTTTGGTGAACCTACTGCAGGACTTATAGGCTAAACGATAATGCTTTACACATTATATACATTATATATATATATATATATATATATATATATATATATATATATATCCGTGCCTTAACGACCCCCGGCTACTTGTGGCAGTCAGTTTAAGAAGTACCAGATTAGCACTAGAGTTGCGATAATTTTTTAAATTTTTCTTTAAGGTAAAAATGTAATTATGATATATCCGCGTTTCGCAATAGTCGATCCTGGTGATCTAGTGGTAACCATACTTGCCTCGTAGACCCAAGATCGCAGGTTCAAACCTGGCCAGGGTCGATGGATATTTTCGGGCGTAAAAATTCTGAGCGTGGCTTCTTTCGAAAGGAAATAAATCCGTTGATTCGTTGTTATAGATTTACGGCACGTAAAATAACCTCAATCCTGAAAGAAGATGCTTCTGAGCAAAATTTATCAGGCGTTAAATAAACCAAATAAATAAAGTGTCACAATATTCTAAATTATCTTGAAAGTATTGATGGATTTTAAGGTAGATATTTATTAAAAACTAAATATAGTTTCTAAAAATTTTGAACTTATTTTAGAAACAAAAAAAAATGCTTTTAATGTCTAAAAGTCCGCTATCTACTGGCGCACCAATAACCTTTAATAACAAAAAGAATTGAGTTATAATAGAACAAAGATGCAGTTGTACCCATGATTTTTTTTTTCCCAAATCTCCATCGATCCTACTAGGTACCTAAGTACCTAAAATAACAATGACATTGAGAATGACATAAATATACGCTTGTGTGTGTGTGTGTGTGTGTCCTTTAACGCTCTAGCGGTCCCAATTGTTTTTTCTCAATGAAACTAGGCATAAGCTATCAATTAACAAACAAACGATCGTCGATCGTTAACCAGCAAAATTGAACCATTGGATTAACCTAAAGGGAAAATTTTTAAAAAATTGAAAATCATTTCATTGACCGCAATTTTTTGTTTTCCTAACGAAACGCGGTATATTTCCTTAAAATAAAATAATAAAAGTGTATATATATATATATATATTTTCAATATATATATATTGAAAATCAGGGGCCTTGAGCCATTAGGAATGAGGGCATACCTGAAAAACGATGAATATTAAAGAAAAAGTTAAAAATCGCTCTAGCGGCCGCAATTTTAATTTTTTGTAAAAGAAAACCCATTATATGCCATTGAAATAAAATACGGAAAACACTTTCCAAAAATCACTGAAATCCAACTATTAGGAAAGAAGTTTTACCTGAAATCCAAAATTTAAAAATAGCTCTTCCGGCACCAATGATTTTTGTTTTTTCGCAACGAAAATCCGTATAAACGATTTAAATAAAATAAAAAAACATAGTTTTTGAAAATAAGGGAAATCGAACTATTAGGAGTGGGAGTTTATCTGAAAATAAAAATTTAAAAAGTGCTCGTGTTAATTTTCTCTCTATTGTTTCAAAATGAAAGGACAAATTAACTCAGCATATAAACTGCATTTATAACGTTGTATATGTTTTATATTTAACAAAAGCATTGTCGTGAAGATAGCCGCTGTGAAATATTAATCTAATATGTGTAGGTGAAAATTATATTTATAAGGGCGCTCTGTAATAACATTCAGGAAACCTTTGCTTTACAAGCTTTTATTATAATAACTTTAAATTAAATTTCAAAGCCTATGAAAATTGAAGAAACTTTGATTTTTTATTGTTGATTGTGTATATTTGTTTAGAACATTGTAACTGTTTCTGAATAGTAACATGTTTTGTCATATATTTCATTTAATTAACAGTATGACATTTATGTTTGTGGTTTAATCTCAACAACAACAACAACAACAACAACAACAATAATAATAATAATAATAATAATAATAATAATAATCTAACAATATGGCTTCTCTTATTTTCTTCCCTTAATACCACAGAGTAATGTTATAACTTATTTCATTTCATTTCATTTATTAATAAGGCCATAATTTGGATTTTTATTCTTTTTTAAAGTTACTCTACTAGGCGAGGAATTCGCTTAGTTAACGAAGCTCCCAGCGTGAAGAACTTTTTTCTGTTGCGGCGGCAGCATTTCCACAGTAAGTCGCATTCAGGCGGTTCGTTGCTGAAACAACCTACGCTCATTTATTGGAGTAAGTGCATTATGCGTTTGTGTTTTGTTAACGTTTTCCCTTGTTTGTTTGGCTAAGATGTGCTTATCATCCAAGTTTATCAGTTGTTATCATAAAGAGGAATGATTTGATTTTGGCATTAGTGAAGAATATTGACCGCCATCTTAAAGGTAATTTTCAAGCTGTTCAGCTAAAAATAGTGCAGATTTTAATTCGATTGTGTTGAAGAATCATTCGCTAATGAATTACTGAAACAACTAAATGAAATAGGACGATGTTGGACAAATCACTTGCCCTAGATAAGGCAATGGTGTGATCCATTTTACATCTACACACCAGAGTTTGGCATGCACTAAACAATGAAAATTATAACGAGTTTAGGTCAGGGAAAAAAGTGTCATAAAAATATTATTATGGGTTCATAGGGTTCACGTTGCCTTAGACGAAGATTGCAAATTGAAATATCAAGTTGCATGTGTTTTAGCAACTCCTGAAGGAATGTAGAGCTATTGAGGTTGTATCCATGAAAAGATTTTTGAAAAAAAGTCTTCTAATTTCCAAGAATCCTACTTACCAGGAACCAAAAATGGCGAAAATTTTGATTTATTCTATGTCACTTAACGCTCTAGCGGCCACAACTTTTTTCTCTCAACAAAAATGGGCATATACCGATCACTTAACAAACAATTAATCGAGTGTGTTAACTAACATAATTGGGCCATTGGAGGTGGGATTTTTTTTTTGTTTATTTACGGACGCTCTTTAATATCTCAGATCATCAGCGTCCCCTCCAAATCAGGGCGCGAAACGGCCGATAAATTTTGCTCAGAGGCCTCTTTTTTCAGGCTTGAGGTTATTTTTCGTGCCATAAATGTACAACAATGGGACCCACAGCTTTACTTCCCTTCCGAAGGAAGCCATACTTTGGATTTTTACGCCCGAAAAAATTAATCGGTCCTGGCCGGGATCGAATCCGCTAATTTGGGTTTAGGAGGCAAGTATGGTTACCATTACACCACCAGGACCGACTTGGGGGTGGAATTTAACCTAAAACTAACATTTAAAAATCACTATTGGAGCCGCAATTATTTTTTTTCCCCATCAACGAAAGCTGATATATGCCACTGAAATAAAATAAGAAAAATAGTTACTGAAAATCAGCAAAACCAGACTATTATGAGTGAAGGTTTATTTATAACCCAAAATTTATTATTTCTTTTTTTTTTTTTTCCACCAAATTGCGTATATATATTAAATATAATAAGAAAAAAGTTTCTGAAAATCAGGGAAATCGGATAATTAGAAGTGAGGGTATACCTGAAAACCGAATTTTTGTAATCGCTGAGGATCTGTGGGGGATTATTATTGTTAGCATTAATAATTGGGTATTCGTGCCAAGCGATAAACTCGGATCATGTGTAAGGAGTATGGAGGAAATAGTCTGAGCATGCGGATGGACGAATAATCGGACTCACCCATACAGACAGAGGGCAGTCCTGTGACTTCAATATCGAACGGCAGCGGAAAAAGCCGCTTTCTAGGGAGTACTGGAGCGATATAGCGCGATGTACAAATCTTAAGCGGTAGTGTATGTGCTCTATCCATTTTAGTAGTGTAAAATGTACAACAAATGCAGACGGAAAGAGGACGACATTTTCGGAACAGAGAAAAACAATCAATGGTGCTCCTAAAATTAACTATGTAGTCCAAATGTTAATCACATCCCGTTTTATTTGCTGTACAGAAATGCGATTAATTATTTTAATTTAACAATAACCATATGTAAATAAAATAGTAATTGTTTATAAGCGCACACTTTTAAGCCTGCAAGTTGTTGTTTTTTTTTTTTTAATACATATGTATATCTTCCGCTACTGCTCTAGTGCGCTATAATAACCTTTGCAAATTCAACTTTTTGAGGAATTCGCTTAGTTTGACGCTCTTTTTTTTTTACACGAACTTGTCTGTGTCTGTCAGCAGCATGCTTAGAGCTGTAAACGACCAATAAATGCGTATTACAGAGCTGTTTACTCAAGGTGGCTAATTGAACAACCTAGCCTTGAAGATATGCCACAAATATTTACACGCGTGGTTTCCTCGTCATAAGTGGTCTGCCTTATCAACCTGAAAACAAACTTATCTCCGGCATTTCGTAAAAATACGAGGACGCTGTCACGCCATATGGTGCAAGTTGTGGAACACGTTCCCATGTAAATATTATTGTAACAAATAGAGTCAAAAAGCAGTCATTTATTTTATTAAATTCTTTTAAAACGTTCTGTGTATTAACATATTGAAGTCAAATGCGTTTAATAGATGAAGTTTGATGGCTCGTGGTAACCCTTGGGACTGGGATTCAGGCGGTCTCGAGTTCAAAACCGTGGTACCGTCTAAATGACCTCGATTTATTTTTGTGGTTTCTTCTTGACATTTAAGTGAATGTTGGAATGGTTCTTTATCTTTCCGCTCTCCTACTAGGTACATATTACTTCATTCCGTTAGTTCTGTCATAGAGAGAGAAGGGCTGGTGCTTAATTTTCCTTCCTTGAAGCCCTTCTTGAGTTTTGAGAAGAGGAAATAGTCCCTGATAGCTATATCTGGGTTGTAGGGTGGATGGTCGATCTGCTTGAAGTCACATTTCTTCACAGCTTCCTTTGCAACAAGAGCTGTGTGTACAGGCGCGTTATCGTGAAGAAGGCACACACCACCACTCAGCTTTACGCGCCTTTTCTCTTTGATGGAAGCACGTAGTCTGTGCAGTAGGCCAGTACAGTACTCCCCATTTACTTAGGTATTTCTTTCCTTGAAATCAATGAAGAGTATTCCTTCACAGTCCCAAAAGATTGTGGCCATGATCTTCTTGGTTGACTGAGAGACCTTGGTAGAGGCGGTGCTTCGTCAGGTTTACGCCACTCCATTGATTCTCTTTTGGACAAGGGATCATAGTAGAGGACTATAGTTTCATCTCCTGTAACAATGGTTTACAGAACTTTTCTCCCGTTGCCACGGCAGAGCTTCACAACCGATGACTCGTTGCTGCTTTTGGACTGAGGAAAGAAGTTTAAGCACCCATCTTGCACTAACCTTATTCATGTTTAAAAGCTCATGAATAAATCGAAGGACCGTTGTTTCCGTTCTCACCGATAAGGAGTATCGCCTTCACAAAATGTTTATCTGGTGTCATACCTTTTCTGTTAAGTAAAAAATTGGAGCTGTAACTTCCGCTCCGCTACGTTCAGTTGTTCAGATACAGTTGCATAAAGAAGTCTATCTATAAAAGTTTGTAACATATTCAAAAAGCGAACTGTTATTAAGTTCTTCACTAAAGATGAACTTACTCCAAAAGAAATTAAGCAACAATTGGACGATGTATTTGGGAAAGCATCCCCCTCATATTCTACCATAAAAAAATGAGCCAAACTTTTATGTATGGGTCGAGAACACATTGAAGACGAAGAGCGTAAAAATTCGCCCGTGAAGGTGCTCACTCCTGAAAGCATCGCTCTCGTGGAAGGAGAAATTATGGAGACCGGCGGCTCAAAGTTACAGAAATAGCAGCAAGGTTGGGCCTTTCTAAAAGAACATCCGTTGTATTATTCGTGAACATTTAAACATGAATAAGATTAGTGCAAGATGGGTGTCTACACTTTTTTCCTCAGTCCAAGAGGAACAACAAGACATATGTTATCAGGGATATACATATATATATATATATATATATATATATATATATATATATATATATATGTGAGCAGGCTTAAAGTTCATCAGAAAGCACACTTCAGCCCAATGTAAACATTTAAACAAAAATGTTAACCTTCAAAAGCTTCTGAAGTTTCAATGACAACTTAAGATAGGAGTATTCCATTTGGCACATTTCCATTTCAAAAGCAGTGCGTTGAGGTGAACTTTAAAGGTTGGGACTCAAATCTACTTCCACCTCCACGAAAGTGGCGAAGTTGCAGCATTCCTCCAAGAAGCTAGTGCGCAATTCAAGCACATGGTCAAAAGAACCAGCTATCTAATTCAGTAAAGCCTTATACTGTTGTGAAATGTTTTCTTTGAACTTCTATCTCTCTGTTTCAGGTTTATACAACTACTGCCATCTTCCTGTGCCAATCGTCCACATCCTTCTTTGCTGTATGTCTTTGAGTGTTAACCCCCGTTTCTTGTCATTGCCTCCAAGTTCTTTTTGGTTTTGGTCTTCCTCTTCCTCGTGCTTTTGGTAGTTGTCATTCATACACTACTTTTGTCAATCTGTCCTCACCCATTCTCATCAGATGATCAAACCACTTAATGCTCTTTTTTCCAGTTCTTTGCAGTATGTTTCTTCTGGAGTGTGTTTCTAATTTTTAATATGATCTATTCTCAAAATTCTAGTGCTCCCTCTGAGATAATACATTTCAACTGCTAATATTCTTTTTCTATAATAATCATTCAATACCCGTATCTCGCCCTCATGACTCAATTTTTCTTATATATTTTCCCAAATACTTTTATCCCACTATATTGAATTTAAACAGTTTATAATTATTTTACTCAATTCAATTAAATATTTAATTGATTCATTTTTATTTCCTTTCTCCAATACTTTCTGTTATTTATGATTGTTCTTAAGTATTTGAACTGTCAAATGTAATATTTCTATTTCTTCATCAATAACAAAGCTCTCATTTGTATTTGCTTTAAAAGCCAAAAAAGCTGTTTTCCTTTAATTCACTGTAGGACACCCAAGATTCATAGCCATTTCTTAATCTTTTCACCGTGAATTATACATCAAAACGGTCTTGTGCAATAAATACTTGATCACTGGCAAATTGTACGTTTAAAAAAATATTTGCTATGTTTATACTCATTCTTTGACAGTCACGTTTCCACAGTTCTAACAGAAGAGTGTGGTGATAAATGCAGCCTTGCCTCAATCCTTTGGATGTTTCTATTGGTTGTAAGAAGTATTTTCCCATCTGTATGTGTAAGATTTGTTATTATTATACATTTATCTTATAATTGCAATTATTATTGATGCTACTTTTTTTCAAAACGTCCCACAAATAACATCTCGCAATTGTATCATATACTTTTTTCAAGGTCAATCAATGCTAAATGTGTTTCTTCACCAACAACACTGTATATTTCAATTCACTGTTTAAAAAAATTATTGTTAATGCAAGACCTTCCTGCTCTGAATCCACTTTGATCTTCTCCAATGTTTTCTTGTAAATTTTTTCCAATTTGTTTTTTATTACCTGTGACAATAATCTGCATATTGTGCTATCAATACTTATCCCCATGCAATTTGTTTAATTCTTTCCTATTCCCTTTTTATATACTGATATTATATATTTAATTTTCCATTCTTGAAAGATTCTTCGAACTTTATTTGAAATTAAATAGTTTTTTTGAACCGTTTTACGATCGTAATATGAATGTGAAATATAGCCACTTTACACCAACTCGTCTGCAGCATCCCTTCCCCCTTCCGAAAAGCAGTCCGTTCCATCTCTGTTTTGTGCACAAGCTTCAATATCGATTTCTTAAACAGCCAGGTTGCCCACACAAAGTTGCTTCTCCGTTTCTAAGCGACGGAATGGAATAATAAACCTGTTATACGCGGAGGTAGGGCTTTATTGAATTCCCCCTTGGTGATAATAGACACTTCAGTTCATGCACACGCTAAATTTGTTCCCCTTAGCGAAAAGGAATGCTAAACCAAGTTCCATATCAATTTCGCAGATGTCAGGGCGTTGGATTTATGTGAGGCATAGTCATTAAATAACAGACCTTTATAGCTTTTAAAAGTTTTATTTATTTTTCGGCATAATCGCCCGGCTTTGTAATACACCGAGCCCATCTAACCACAAGCTTGTGGATGCTCTCAAGAAAAAAACTTAATGGGGTCACTGTATCGATTGTCTCTCATGCTCTGGTTCATAATGCTGCACCCAGAAATTGTCTCCTTCTGTGCATGATGGTCCAGGTTCTCCCGAGAAATCGTCTGCCCTGCACGCTTGCTATCACCGAATAGCTGCCTTGGGACCCATCTGCGACACACTTTTTCATAACAAAGACATCATATATCGCATACGCCGCTCACACCAATGCTTCATACAAGCATATACATTTTCCTCCAATGTTTTTAAGGAATTAGAAAAACCCTTTGACCTCTCAATATTTTGTACATGTCTTCTATCCAATTTTCCTCAAAAACACAGGACATGTTTTTTAATTAACCCTTCAACCTTTTTATATTTTGTACATTTCCTTTTTATCCAATTTTCTTGCATGTTTATAATTCCATGGTATACTTTTATCGCCCCGTAAGATATAATTACGTCTTCAAGTATTTTAGAAGGGAACAGAGACAAGATTGACCTTCAAGCCCTTTTGATCGATCTAACAACGAGCAGAAATATCTAAGTTATTTAATATATTTATTATGGAACGTTAATTAGATCACTCAAACAACCACACAGTAATACTCAGATCTAACTAGTGCTTTTCAATTTATGAGCATCTGACGGGTACAACTAAACAACAATTAGTCATATGCCTGCATAGAGCCATCCTAGATGCTCGAAGGACATTATAAGAACGCGGAAATAATCTCTCGGGGGCGCAGTACAACAGAGTGCGTATAACCTATGTGTAGCCTTGATACGGAGCTCCCTAGTCTATAGAATCTCTTTGTCACTTTGATTCTTAAATATCACATCCTGAATATTATCCTTGGGACTTCAAAAGTTTTCTGTAAAACTCTTTTACAACGAAGTCGAATTAGTGTTTCAAACTTAAAGGCGCATTCACAATGAAAATTAAACGTAAAAGTTAGGTGCTATATATTGTAATGGAACCACACAATGAATGACGTAAATATAAAAATAAACGTACAATTAGAGTAAACTTAGAAGCTTGCAAGGTCCAAGGTTTTGCCTCTACGTCTAACTTAAACTTAAGAAACAGCTGATCTGTTTGTAGAGCTCTGTGGCAGAATTTTACTATACAAGGAGTACGGAAATCAAATGCAACTCTTGCTGCCTGCTGCTGCAAGTCCCGAGCAACGACGGAGAAAGCCGAAGGTAGTAACCCACAGATATAGTTAGATAATAAGGCTTTCAAGTGAATAGCATCCCGTATAGAATAAATTGATGTTAAGTTTTTCTGCTGCAATCAACGGGAATTTGCCACAATTACAGTGATTTACCCGTACTTATCAATTTATATATACGAAAAACCACTGGATGCACCGGTTTCTAGCATATAACCGAAGTTAGCGTTAGTATACGTTATACATGAATTAATTGCTAATTATAATAAGAGCATATTTGCGACCGTTATAATATTTTACACGCCCTAATAATCCCCTATCAATTTATATTTAAAAGTTATGGAGGACAACGCATAGGTTACATTGTGTTTAACAAAAAAATAATACATGCAACAATTACACTGCGGCCACAGCTGTTCGGCTCTCTGCGCTGTCGCTCGAGACTTGTAGCAGCTAGCAGCACGAGTTGCACTTGATTTCTGTGCTCCGTGTAGGGGCAAGTTATGGTAGAGAGAGTTAAAGATCAGTGACTCTGTAGACAGAATGACGTTAATGAACAAAAGATTAATTGCATTAGTTGTGCCTCATACAACTGTCTTTTTCTGCTGTAGATTTCAGGAATTTCACAACTGTAGCCCCATAATTCTAACAAACCTCTATTGTTTTTCTACGGTGCAAATTGGCAGTGAAGCGGCAATATTTTACCAGCTATTACGCAGGCATATATTGTTCAAACGGCACGACCCCTATATTGCTTAAGCCACTTGTGTCTTGAAATATGATTTTTCTTACGGAACATGTCAATACACTCGTGTCGAAACATACCCCAACAATTTTCCTGTGTCATCTATGTGCTATAAGAAGTCCGTGTTCTAAAAACGAGCTGCAGGTTTCAACCAGAAGCACCCGAGATCGAAATTGGAAAATGTCAAGCCGATGCAGTGGAAGAATAAGAATAGGATATCCCTTAACTGTAGCCAGGGGGCTCCGGAGACAATCGACCATCCCTGTTAGTGTCTTACAGGGACGAAAGCAAAACAAAAGTGAACGGTTTTGATGCAGTGATTAAAACAAGTTCTTTCGGCACTATGCACAGCAAATAATCGCGTCATTTTAACATTCTTATAATTACCACGCTCGAATAAGCACCAATTGCATCTCCGCATTTTTTTCACAGCCGTTGATAATTAAATGATAGAAATAATTCGTGCCACACCAATATATTTTAGCTTTAGCCAACGGTAGTTTAGGATTTAACAACAGACATACATACTGCACGTGGAGTGGTGTTGAACGGCAGCCTATAGTCGCCACGTTTTTTCTCTGTCTTACTGCACCATGATGACTTGCCGTTACAATTAGATCACAAATGTGACGGCTGCAATGTCGCTGCTGTACTGCTGCTTTGCTGGCTGTGCTAGCGCCGGAGCATTGAGAGAAAAAGGGAATGGGTTTCCTAGGGGGAGGCCCGGTTTATAAGAGCATGTTAGTGCATTTATAATGTCTTGTCGATTTAAATGAGAATGAATATGTGAACAAGCTAACAGAATTTTGAGTTAGCCTTAGGTTAGTGTATGTGTATATGAATTAGTTGTGAATTGGAAAACATTTTTTAACTTGCTCACATATTCAGTCTCATTTAAAATCGCCATTGAGACTGAATATGTAAGCAAGTTAAAAAATGTTTTCCAATTCGCAACTAATTCAGGAGTAACTTATTTGTAATTGTGGCAAATCTCCTAACTGGTGCAAAAAAATAAATAAATAAATAAATAAAATAAAAAATAAATAAATAAAAATAAAAAATAAAAAAAAATAACAATGAAGCCATATAATTAACGGAAAGGTTTGTGTAATAATAAATTATTTATTTCTAATAGATTTTGTATTCAGTTATTACTTTTATAAAACAATACATGTGAAATATTAAACATTTAATGTAAACAGTCTTTTGTTATTTGTACATTTTTGTTAAAGTGCCAAATACCTACGCAATCCTTCACTGGTGATATCATGGCCAATACGGGTGGCCGAGGTCGTTAAATCGCGGACTCGTGAGCGGGAGGTTTGGGGTTCGAATCCCGCCAGGCCCGTCATCCCTGACTGAGGTTTTTTCCAGGTTTTTCTTAGTCCTCATAAACGGAAAATGCCCGGGAGGTACTCTAAACTTAGGCCTGGAATGTTTCCTTCCTTAAAAATAAATTCTTTCGCAATATATCATTTCATTTCATGTATCATCACTGTCTATCGCCTGTAGTGCCGCTGAGGAATATTCGAATTTGAACCAGTGTTGAATTTTCCACATGTTAGATGCAGTGCCTTTACCATCTACGCTAATACGTTGTTGAAAATGAGATGGTATTATCTAGCTAATACCATCTAGCTGTCGCTCGGAAATGGCCTCCCCTAGGAAACGCATTCCGGCGCTAGCCAGCAAAGCAGCAACCGGCCTCCCCCTAGGAAACCCATTCCCTTTTTCTCTCAATGCTCCGGCGCTAGCACAGCCAGCAAAGCAGCAGTACAGCAGCGACATTGCAGCAGCCACATTTGTGGTCTAATTGTAACGGCAAATACCATTTAGCTTTAGCCAATAACAGTCTAGAATTAACAGCAGATAAACGCACAGCGAGTTTATCAGTGTTATTGTTGGGATATCGAGTAACAGCCATTATCAAAAGTTTGCCGCCTCTTTTGATACCGACTGATAAAGATGTGCGTGGCAATAATACCTGTTATGCACATGCAGACAAAAGACTGTCGCCCTCTCAGGGTTGCCCAGTTCCTTCTCTACAGTACCATGTTATGTTTCAAGAATTTGTTAGCTAATTTTAGTGTACTTCCAGTTGTAAACAGCAACTCATGTTTGGAACATGTACTTCTTATAGCACATAGATGTCACAGGAAACTTGTTGAGGCATGTTTCGATATGAGTGTGTTGACATGTTCCTAGTTGGTGCATACCTCTTCTTGAACTTCAGAATGAACTCCTGTTATTTAATGACTTTTTCTCATACTTTATGGAGTTAAATTTGAATGAGTTCTGCTGGCAGGCCAGGAGTACTAAAAATTTTTGGTTAAAAAAATCACATATTACTTCCAAACAACTGTGACTTCATAACTGGAATATACGAAATGTATTCACAGTGAATAATAAAGCTACCCTCGCTGATATCGAAATAAGTTAAGCATGAACTTTCTGCTCGGTTGTTTACTGCAGCAATTTGCGGCCTTAACGTGTGCGCTTGATCAAAGTGAATTGCTCTAACTGTGATAAGCGAGTTTCTGGTTCTATTCTTCAGATGTTCAGGACATGCATTATGCATGAAAAATGACAGGAAACGAAAGCCAACGAAGAGGCGAAAATCTCGAGTCTACTTGTGCTTTCATATTTGGGTATTAATTCCCATGTGGTTGAATTCCAAGTATTAATGTGATTCATAAATTAGTAATATGTACACATTAGACGAACTACAAAGTAAGGTTCAATTATTTAATTTATCAAACAGAATTAAGAAGAGCAATGGTTCAATTTATAAGCAGATGCCAGAATAGGGTGGAAGATGGAAGGACTGGCAAGATGAGTGTATTAGAACTTGTCACTCTTGTGTTTCTACCATTGATAATGCTGCTCTAACTCTAGAGTAAGCAATGGCCGATGCAGTCCCTCCTGCAGCGTTGTTCATCAAATAATTGCAGGATCTTATATAAAGTGTTATGTATTTTATACAGAGGATGCCAAAAAATTGTATATTCACGTCAAGCAAAGAAAAAAACTGTGTTAACATATCAAAACTGAATTCACACAAACAGAAAATGATGAGCACTAATCATCTTAGACCTTTACAGTTACAACAGTTGCTCAAAATATCCACCATCAGCGTCGATACACTTCTGAGTACGTTGAACTACTGATTGAGCAACGTTTGCGAAAGTGTCCTCAGCAATTGCAGCACATGCCGTTTCAATTTCTTCCCGAAGCGTTGCCAGTGTAACTGATTTTCTACAATATCCTTAAGAGTTTCCCATAGGTAGAAGTTAGGTCCGGAGAACGCGGTGGAAACTCAATCGGACCTCTTCGTACTATCCAGTGCCTTGGATAATGCCTAGGATAGAGCCTTGAATCCAATGCGCGGGGCTTGTTGCTGTACGAGGTCTCCCCAGATCTGTCCTTGTGAACATCGCATACGCTACCACGAATCTCAAATTTGTCTCGAATGCGTGCAATTAGTGTCCATTGCCTTTGAACTTCAACAACATTCTCGGTTTTCCAGTACCACTCCAAAATTGCTTTCCGCTGTTCAAACGACAATCTTGGATCCATTTTGTTGCAGCAATGCTAGTAGCATAACATAATGTCGGTCACATCTGTTTACTGAGATCATACGATAATCTTGGCTTCGTTTGTTCATCGTTGATTTACCTCTCAGGTAGCAACGCTATCATAATGTATGTGAGTCACATCTGTTTACAGAACATCATACTACACATTACTGTTGTTTTTCGGTCCCACTTTGCAATATATTAAATAGATATCTACTGTGAAAGAGTGTATACTTTTTGGTGCCCTCGGTATTTTTTTTGGGGGGGGGGAGGAATGATATGAAAATTTAAAAGGTAGGAAGGACACTTTTGGTATTAGATTTTTAATATCGATATCAAGAGATGAAAATTTGACACAAAGATGGTGGCAGTGGATTAAAAGAAAGAAGATATGCAGGTAATCGCTGTATTCAAACGATTACATTTTTTTTGGAAGGGGGCACCCCGTATAACACTTTTAAAGTTATATGCAAAAAAGTTTAAAGCTATTTAAATGGCTTTTTGTAGCTTTCCCCTTCAATGGCAAGATCAGCTTATTTGAAGTTCTAAAAGAAGGGGGTTGCGATCAATATCGTACGAGGGGGGGGGAAGAATGCGAAAAGGATTTTGGAAAGAGATAAAAACATGAATTGAGGATATTGAAAAAGCAGGAAATATGGGCTAATCTTAGTGTCAAAAAACTCTTAAATAATATAGCACATTAATAAATGATTGGAAAAGAATAAATACATAAACATATAATAAGACAGAAAGCATAGTTCTGTCATGATTTAGAACAGGAGTAAACATACTTAATTGTGATAAGAAATGGATACATAAAGGAGAAATGTGTAAAGGTAGTACTTGGCATTGTATTTTACAGTGTAAGCAAACGAAGTTTTTGGAGGAAACAATTCCTTTTACGAAAGTGGGAAAACTTACCAAGAGGCAGAAGAATTTTAAACCTAAAATCAGTCGAAAATATAAAAAAAAAATTGGAAAATACACTGGCAAGGTGAGACAAAAATGTTTATGGGACGTGGGCAAGACAAATGGGAACATCAATTCTACTATTTAGGAGTGAATGTATATCCCAATACATACATTTTTTAAATGGTGTTTAATGTCCATTTTTATTAGTGACGCACCACAGGCGGCAGACACTGATGATACATGAAATTAAATGATATATTGGGAAAGAATTTTTTTTTTTTAAGAAAACTTTCCAGTCTAAGTTTAGGGTACCTCTCCGGCATTAGCTATTTATGAGAACGTGGAAAAACTGGAAAAAACTTCAGTCATGGAGGACGGTACTAGAGGAATTCGAACCAGGCCTCCCGCTCGCGAGTTCGCGCCTTAACGACCTCGGCCACCCGTGGCGGTCCATTACATGCTCAACCTGGGGAATAAAAGAAATGCAACACCAAAAAACGAGAGTGTTTAAGTGGGACATTTAAATGTTTTTATAGTAGTAAATTTACATGTACTGGGAATATGGAAATGTAAATTGTTTACTTTGATTTTAAACGTTTAATTGTTTGTGAAAACGCATGCAATTGGTTCTATTTATATGTTAAAATATCATATCTGCATGTAAATTGGAAATTGAAATGCATTTATTCATACTTGTTAAAGAACTTTGCTCCAATCTTAGTAGTATTTGCCTTTATGAATGAATGGTGTTTAACGCCCGTTTTTGCCTCAGAGGCACTGCAGGCGATGGACACTGGCGATACACGAAATGATATATTGGAAAAGAATGTATTTTTAAGGAAGAAAACGTTCCAGGCCTAAGTTTAGGGTACCTTCCCGGCATTTGCCATTTATGAGGACTGAGGAAAACCTGGAAAAAACCTCAGTCAGGGAGGACGGTCCTGGCGGGATTCGAACCCCAGACCTCCCGCTCACGAGTCCGCGATTTAACGACCTCGGCCACCCATATTGGCCATAATATCACCAGTGAAGGATTGCGTAAGTATTTGGCACCTTAACAAAAATGTACAAATAACAAAAGACTGCTTACATTAAATGTTTAATATTTCACATTTATTGTTTTATAAACGTAATAACTGAACTACAAAATCTATTAGAATAAATAAATAATTTATTATTACACAAACCTTTCCGTTAATTATATGGCTTCATTGTTTAAGTTTTAACTTACAAACTGAGAGAGCAAGGATCGTGTGTGAGCACGTTTCCCATACCTGGAGTAATTAATTTCACTCTCTTCTTTAATTCTCAGTTTATTAAATAATGCATCTCATACAAGTATTTCGTGCTTTCCCAGACATTACCATTTTCACCAATTGCTCATTCTCTAAATACATTTTCTCGCAGCAAACACCACGCGAAAGGAGATGAATCAAAACACGTTATTTGCCACTCTCCATGTAAACACAGCCATACACAAATAACTTTGACCTTGAGTTCTTGGCTGGCGCCCTAATGGAATTTTTCTTTCTAGCCGCCGATCGCTGATGTATTTTAATTATAGACGCCTCTCTCTGTATTTTTGTCGCTGTTTCCGATAGCATTTGCTTATGTAGCCAGCAGGACTGCTATAGTTCAAACTAAAGAGCTGATACGCTTTTGTTTATCATTATACTGCTGAGTCGGAGAATTAGGACAATGACACGACGTGTTGGCTATGGCTCCCGCACCGATAATTGTTTTAATGCTTAAGGGCAGTGAAGTGGATCTATATACCCATAACAGCACGTAATTATACAATTACCTTCTGTAGCTCGAAGTGGGTGTCTATAATGCACGCGATTTGATTACATTTGGTTTATTTAAGGACACTCTTCAACTTCTCAGGTCATCAGCGTCCTATTCAAATTAGGACGTGAAACGGCCGACAAATTTTCCTCAGAGGCCTCTTCTTTCAGGCTTGAGGTTCTTTTACGTGCCGTAAATGTACAACACGGGACCCACAGTTTTATTTCCCTTCGAAAGGAAGCCATACTTAGGATTTTTAAGCCCGAAAAAATGCATCGATCCTCGCTGGTCTTGAGTTTAGGAGGCAAGTATGGTTACCACTACACGGACTATAATGCACGCGATTTTCGTTGTACATTACAATATCGTTTGTTCATAATTAAATTCCAGACATTAAAAACTCCTTTTGTCTCTTTTCTAGTTTGGTTGTTTTTTATCAGTTTAGAAATAAATGACGGTTTTGCAATTTATTAATTTTAAACTCTAAAATATTAGCATACCTATTCTTGCCATAAATACTGTTACAAAGTTAAGTAACTATAACACACTTTTCAACTGTTGTTGATTATGTTGTAACAGGAGTGGTCCGTCAATAAGGGCCAGATCAGCCTGGCCCTCCCAAATAACATACCATAATTATTTACCATATTCTCTTCTCCTGGTCAACTTTAAAAAAAAAAATGCATGAAAACAGCGATGCATACTCGATAGGTTCTTAATTGTATCTTACGCGATAAGCGAATTTCCTCTCTGCTGTAGTAGCGGTAGCATGCAGGTCCTCCGTTAGCGAGGGAAGCTCATGGGCCAGCAAAGATTTAAAGGACATACATTTGTCTTCTTTCAAGGGGTTTGCCTTTCTCCTGCTTATTTCTGCGTTCTCTTAGGCCAGTAGGAAGACGACCCATGGCCGGCATTCTCTCTTTTTTCATGAAATAGATGTTGAAAGGTTACTGACACCAAGCAGAACTAACTTGTTTTGAAATTGGGTGGCTTCCTGCCTGTTTGTTCAGTGGAAAGTTGGCTTTCATAGTATTAATGTTAAGTTACCAAAAAGCGTATCTGTTTTGTGGCAACAAATAAGGTGAACTTTTATTGAAGACTCCATTTTCGCGTCTAAGTTTAACTGTTAAGATGGAGGTCAAAGATTTTGACCTCGTCAACCGAAAGTTATAGGAGCTTACTCGGCAAGACGGCATAAAATAAACACTTTTTTTTTATTATTAAAAAAAATATCTTGGGTGACAGCGTGTGAAGTAAGAAATGTATTTTGTTTACAGGAATGAGAATAGAAAAGAAATAGAAAGGGCAAATTTCGTGTCTCCAGGCCGACGAAACGACATATAATACATACATATCATAATTTGTTGTGATATTACGATATAACAGTGGCGGTAAACCAGTTGAAAGATTCTGCAGTTTCTGAATTGACTGCACAAGGCTTAATGCGTACTTTAACAGCTGAATTAGAAGAGTTTCATATAAACCAAAAGTTTATAGCACAAACGTACGATGGCGCGGCAAGTATGAGAGGATGTCGGGGTGGAGTATTAGTCTTGATAGAAGAGACCTTCCCCACGCCATTTGACACTGTAGTTATGCCCCTGACCCATCCTTCTACAGAAGCCACGAGCCCCCTCTGCGTTGTACTATCGTGTATTCCAAACATTTAGCATCGATCACTTCTCAAAATTACCCCCTTTTGTCGTCACATATGCCCAAAGTCACTCTGGCCATTTGTGCACAATCTCCTTCGGGAAATACGCCACTACTGATTCCAAGAATCGCTCTTGACTCTCAATATGTGGCGCTTTTTCTTGCAAATCCTGCTTTCAAACATTGGCCACAGATTATAATTCAGGAGCTGCTAGAAGGCCCAATTTTATGTACTAATAACCTTTCTCCCCAGCCAGGTTTGACTGCAGCTTGTCTTGTGGACTAGAGTTCAATCTTGCTGTAAGCTCCACAAACACCAGCAGAGTAATTTCGTACTTTCGTGGTTGTCTTCACCCTTTTTGATAAAAGAGCCTGATGGGACCATCCTTGCTAATTCCCCAGCAAAATATTACCAAGGCAGAATGGTCGTTTTTCTGAACCTTCTGGACCCTCTAACATTTTGTCGTTTGGACGATTGTAGCTTTCTTTCTCGTCAGTAAAAAGAACTTTCCAGTGGCCGTTATTAGCAGCTGCAGCTCAACACGCTTCTGTTTCAGGTCTTCAGTTTAAAAGTATCCAGTACAGCTCAAGCTCTCTTGAAAGGAATCTCTGGTTCGAGGCATCACTGTCTGTTACTGAACTGGGTTTTGCTCCTTTGGCAACTGCTACGGTTCTAATAGAGCGCGGATATCCGTATCTCAAATGTTTCGTCTAAATGAAGCGATAGATGATGAGACACACAAGCGTGCTACAATTTCTGGAAACTTTCGCTTGATGACATTCCAACCCTTTGAAGGACTATCACAGAAACACTGTTTTCTTAATCTCTCCATGTCATGGCTCCTGCACCTGAACTCAACAATGAGGGCGATAGTGTCTGGTAGCAAAAAAGTTATCTGACCGCCAAAACACCTGGTATAATTCCTTTTTGAAATTCATAGCTGTGCAGGGCCGACTTTTCAGCTGTAGCAATCTTTTTTCCATTATGTTAATGCTTTTCCGTTTTTAACTCAAATTTAATCTATTTTTGAGCGCTTACTGCGAATTCATTGGTAACAGAGCTCTGTTTTGACATTATTGTTATTTCTGTATCTCCTGTACAGTTCAGTCCCGACAGAACGAATTTGGTTACACTTGCGACCTATTTCATAACTGTTGCTATGGCAACGATAAACGCTTGCTTTATGCTCCGGTATAGCAAATACAGTTAAACTGAGAATCGGATAGTAGGCAGCATCTAGGACGGGGAGAAATGTGTCTGTTGATTGACTGACCCGCTTCCATAGCTACTCAGCAGGGTGCGCGAGCCGGCGAGTATCGCCAATTTGCTAAATATAATTTTTTGAGAGTTTTTTATACCTACAAAAATTTCTAAATTTTACACTGACTGGTATAATGATTTAGCTACATGTTTTATGGTCTGTAGCTATCTTGTTGCATTGTTAACGCATTAGTGTAATTGCAAAAAACTCCGGCTATATTGAAACCATCGGTTTGTAGCTTCGGTTTTTTATGGCGCCATTTCGGTGCATAAAGTGAATTATTTACATAAAATGAAGTACAAACAGTGAATATTGTATAAGCAGGTAATAGATGTCTTTATTATTATTATTATTATTATTATTATTATTATTATTATTATTATTATTATTATTATTATTATTATTATTATTATTATTATTATTATTATTATTATTGGGGGAGTGTGACGAAGAAGACATGAGGGTTGCACGAAGGTTTATAGCAGTGAAACTGCTGGCGTCAAATCCCTGTTTATGTTCGTGTAAGCAGATATTGGAAACAGGTGCGAAATGACTTCCTGGATGGAGTATCTGAACAATAATAACACTGATAAAACTTTCACGCGTTGTACGTAAGCGCTAAATGAACACAGCGATGTTATCCTCGATTCCACGAAATTAACTAATGCTTATGTGTTTGTGATGTTAATCTTGCGTGTTTGTATAAGAGTTTGCAGCTAACCACTGCAATCGCGGCATCGATGTTTATGTTATTAGCCTTGGTGTTCCTTCAGTAATGCTATATAATGAAAATGGCTTCTGTTTTGTGACATGCAGTCCGCGTCTCCTAATGGCAGCTCTGAGAAACAAAAAGCAGACGAATAAGGCAACCTATTCTCAAACATTACCTCATTGTATCAGTATATTTTTATACGCAAATATGATCTTCAATTTTTTTTGATAATAAGTTGGTTACAATTAAAATTATTCATGAAATTAATAAGAATATTTCACTATGTGACGCTATTATAAAATCAACCATGAAATGAAACAATATATTTGAATAATCACAGTGAAATAATCGTAAATGTTTATCAAATTCCTTTACAAAGCGAAATGCAGTGTAGCCAATTATAATTCCTAAGCATCATGCAAACTAATCAAGAACACCATTCGGTAATGCTAAATAAAGTGCGGAATGAAATTGCAGCCCTTTCATTAAACTTTGATAACTGTGTTTTCAGTAATTGTATGTTTAACTAACTTAATGTTTATTCACTCAAGCAATTGTTTTTGCGTATTCAACTAAACAGTCTGCAATCAATTTGCAAATTATGTAACAATATCTTCCTAAGCAACCATATATCTTAATAAACAGTTTGTTCAGATTGGTAACATGTTATTTCTGTTTTGTTTCGCTCAGTTGGTAAACGGTAGTGATTGTAACAGTTGACTATCGTCTATTTCAGTGTCACGGTTTCTGAGTAGGTATAACATTTCATATACTTTTAATATTCTTGCGCGAATTTCCATTACGTTATTCTTATTGTGATTATGAAATACTCCTAAACCATTTGGCTCTTGTCTAATGATATTACTGACAACATCATTATTATCATCGACATTCGTTTGTTGCAAGATGGCTTGAAAAATTAAGTATTCACAATACAAATAATACAATTATTACAATTTTGTAAGCCAAGTTTAGGGGGAATATATTTAAATTTTTATTTCATTCCTGAAATAGTCCAATAAATATCACTGGAGGGTCTGAGCTTTCCAAATAAACTCATTAGCTCGTGAATTTATGGGCAATCTCAGAACCTCTTGTGATATTACTTGTGATAAAGGTGGAAATAGTAATTATAATACATATTAATTTATTAAGATGAGAATTTATTATTTTAATATTGTTTATAGTTTCATATTCTACGCTTTAGTAATAAGAACTTTATTTATTTTTGAGGATACTTTAAGGTATATGGTAATTTTGCGTAATAAATAATTAAGGTTAATGTCTCTATGAATTTCTGTTGCTTTCATTTCCTTCCTCACAAAGAATTTAATTACCGCACGCTATTCGATATATAAACAGCAGTCCCTACTTAGGTCTTTCACTAAGTAATCGCACAGCTGTTTCTGTGGGAAATGGCGGTTTTGAAATAGTAATTGATTTGGAACTATTGCTCCAATCTGTGTGTCCTTTAGAGAAATTTTCAAATTATCCCGGACTTGTAAAATGTTCTAATGCAAAGTATGTAGGTTCGAACACTAAGTAAATTAGAGTTTGCCCCAGAAAATATTGTTATAGCCTAAACCAGGGCAGCCAATAGTCTGGGAGGGAACCACAAACGTTTCATTGAACACGACATTTTATTGAGTCAAATAAGCAAAGCCAATAATCAAAACACAGAATAAGACAAAGATATTACAGATTTGGAGACCCCAGAAAACATTAAATGTAAAAATGTGACTTGCAGTTGTAATTTACAGTTACAGAAAACGTTTCAAGAGGTTCAGCAATTTTACGAGCATTTGCTTGGAGCTTTTTAGCAAAATGAAGCAAGAAAATCAGAACTGCGATAAAGAATACATATTGATGCTAATCTTGAAAATTGCTTATGCGTTGCAACATCATCATAATAACTTTATTATTACCAAGCATTATTGAGTTTCCATTAATCTGTTATTTTATTGTCTGTTTGTGTATAATTTACATAACAACCTGATTCCAAATATTTTTTTCCCCGTTTTTATACATTACATGTAATAAACAATATAAATTTTTAAAAATAACAAATGAAAGGTTCTAGAATATAATGTTTAGATTTGTAATATTTGTTCTGTGAATCGGCAGGCATTTTATTTTTTAAATTTGGCGCAAAACTGATAAAAGATAGGCCAACAATGGTCTAGCCTTATTGTCGCTAATCTTTACACCCATATCAAATAATCTAATATTGGCACTACCCTTAAAAGTTCGTAATTTCACAGAAAAATGTTAATGCCCAATTAATATAATGCTGCATTATTGACGAAGTTTATGATCACATTTCGTGTTTTCCTTACATTTTGAAACAGATATATAACGTTGCTCAATTGAAAAATGAATTGTAGGCTAACTCAATATTTACAACCGCATATGGCCTTTTTAGCCACGAGGACATAATATTCGGGGAAAAATAAATACATAAAAAACAGCATCAACTCTTAAGCCCACTGAGTGTGTGTTCTAAGCCAGCAGAAAAATCATGTTTTGCCGACCAACTTGAGGGGCGTAAAGGTCACAGCAAGCCGCATTTACGCGTTCTTTTCTAGCAGAGTTTTGTAATGCTAAGTGGAAAGAAAACAAACAACGGGGCAACGCGCTCACCTCAAGGTTTCGGTGAATGCTCTGGAAAACAAACCCATAGGCATGCTGTGCATGCGCATTTCTGCTGAAGTCGACTCTGAAATCGCTCGTTATTATGACCCGAGCCGCGCCGTCGCGCGCATCGCGTCAGAACAACAGAGAATTGTTATTAATGGGCAGGTTGCATGTTTTAGAGCGTTCCGAAATCGTGCACATTCCACATAAAAAGAGGGCAACCCAAAGTGGAGTGAACAGGTCCACTATACAGTCGTAGTACAGGGATCGATGTACCAGAAGGTTATAAAAAAGATGAATAAAAACAAAGTACACAGTTCGTCGATTTGGCGTATTCCTAGTACAGGAGATGTTTCACAACGGCATTAGAAAACAGATGTAGTGCCCCGTGTTACTTTAGTTGTCCCCAATTAAATCTAATTTAAAATTCTTATAAAGAACGCAATCTGCATATGAAACACCAAGGAACCTTACGAATTAACACTAGCTTGGGACAAACATGGTTAATAGCATTATGTAAATGGATTTTTTTTAAGTTATTAGTTTGTTTATTTTAATGCAACTATTTCACTCGTGTGACATCATCTTAAAATCGACCAATGAAACGAAACAAAATTTTGAATTTTGACCAATCACAGCCGGATTATGTAGTGAACTATAGGGAAAAAATTATAAAATTTGTTATATTATGCGACGTGCATTTGTCTTGTGGTCAGGTAGCCAAGCACTATACTTCTGCTATAATTCCTGAACACGCATCACTGACCACTTTTGCTAGAGGCGGTGGGGAGCTATTGATAGCAACAAAAGCATGGACAATCGACAATCATAACGCAAATGGAGAGATCTTCAAAGCGTTTTTTATGATGCAAATTGATCTTATCATTAGGAATTTCAAACCACAGAATACAAAGAAAAAATAGAGACACTGTACATTATGTTTCTCTCTCTCTCTCTCTCTCTCTCACACACACACAGAGTTGATATTAGAAAACCGAATGGTAGAGATTTAATTGTCGACTTTTGTCCATTTCAGTGTCACAATTTCTGAATAGAATAGATATTCATTTTATACCAGTGTTAATACTCTGTGTTCGCAATGCAAATATATATACATAAGTTTTATTCTTATTCTAATCATGAAATATTACTAAACTCGTATTTTGCTCTTCTCTATTGGCATTACTGAAAATCGGCATTCTTCTGACGCAAGATTGCTTGAAAAGTTTAAGTACAAATACACAATTTTGTAAGCCAAGTTTAGAGGAATTGTGTTTGAATTCATATTTTATTCGTGAAATACTTCTAATAAATATTACTCAAGGGTGTTCGTGAATCTATCGGTAATCTCAGACCCTCTCGTGATATTATTTGTGATAAATTTCATGCATAATCGTGAATAACAATTTCAACCAAAAAGACTAAAGCTAGATATGTAAAATAATAATAATAATAAATTAAAAATTAAAAATGAACAAATCAAAATAAAAGTCTAATAGCTGATATTCGTATTATAGCTAACAACTCATATTTATAAATGCATTTCATACAACATTTCAACAGGACCATAAACAAAGTTATTCACATTTGACAAATTTCCCCAAGGAAAACAGTAATAACAAAAAATTGGCTTTATCTTTCTTATAAAAACTGTGTCGTTATTTTGATGTTCTAACAATATAAAAATAATTTTGTTAAATTATATTTGAAACTCGGGAGTCTTGCAAACTTTGCTCACTTATGGTGGTGCAAGGCTAGAGAGAAGTCAGCTATACTACTTTGACTTGATGTGTGATGGCCAAAGAGCGTTAAAATATAAAAGTCTTTCAAACAGGAGCTCTATAAACAAAGCGAATTCCTCACCTAATCGAATTTGTGAATGGTATAACACACCACTAGAGCAGAAAAATTGGTGTCGCTAGGGCGCTTTTTAAATTTCGATTTTCAGATATACCCCTACACCTAATGACCCAATTTCTCTGATTTTTAGAAACTGTGTTTTTTTTTATTTTATTTAAATTGTATATGTTTCGTTGAGAAAAAACAAACAAACAAACAAACAAACAAAAAAAAAAAAAAAAAAACGAGCGCTAAAGCGTTAACAGATTTTTAACCGTAATTTTTGGTGCCTAATAAGAAGGATCGATGGGGAATTTAAGAAAATTTTCAAAAATATTTTCATGGGTACAACCGCAATACATTCCCCGTCGGAATTCGCTAAAATTTCATATTTTAGACCATTAGTCATAAAGTACTGAAATATAATTTTTAAATTTTAGCATGCAATACGCACAAATAATTTTTTCATATTTCATAACTGTATATTTTGAACAACATTTATATTTATCCATAATTCTCGTTTTATTTTTTAAATAAATTTTATGCAGTGCAGCATTGTATAAAGATTTTTCAAATTTTTACTTTACACTCTGGAGTAAATTCACCAACTTTTTATTTTTTATTTGGTGACTATATTTGCTCCGAATGATTTGTATTTTTTCCATTTTCTTGCTGCATTGTTAACTCTCAGGTGCAAGGATGTTGTTCTTACCTGCCGGTGAGTTTCGGAGACAGTAAGATTGTTACTTCTATGTTTAGACAGAACCATCTGGAACGTACTTTAAAAAGTAATAGAAGCAATTTACAAATTTTATGCGAAAAATTAGGAAGACATTAAAACAAACAAAATAGCGAACACTCCATACAAGATCCAACTACAATCTTGGAAAAGTACGGAACAAGCCTTGATGACCCTCTTCATGGATCTATCAAGCTACTTATTTATGTTAGGTTGAGATTCATCAGAAAACAACGTTGTCACGTCTCTGCAATCTCTTTGAGTACATATTTAGTGCTAACGAGACCGGGCATGGAAGTGAGAGCAAATAATTTATTTTAGTGCTCAAGATATTCTTATAATATGAGAAACAGGCAATATTCATAGTTTCTGCTCAAACTTTGATGTACTAAGTACAATGAAAACGCTAAGAATTACTAGGCATCTCGTGATAGTGTGTGCCTGTTTAGATGAAAGCGATAGCTTATACACTCGAAACTCATAAGGGATGGAGCGAGGTTATTAAGACTTGTCCCGCACTTTACTAATTCTGGTAATTGGTAAATCAGTAATGGCAGAATCAGTGCTTATAACACAGACTTCATTTCTCAACCTGCTTCCTGCAATATTTTGTTTGACATGGTTAGTCTTCACAGATATGCCGAAAGAAAGTGCAAAAGATTGATGTTTAAGTTTCAAGTACTACACACCTTTTGAGGTTTGAACGCCTGGAAGACTTCATTAAAACATCCTCATGACGGAGATTAAAATCTAGAATCACTAAGTAACCACAAAACACCTGCCTAGTCAAAGAAAAACTCCCACACCAATACTGGGAATCGAACCCGAATTACTAAAACCAGTCAGTAGGCAGGAGTTCTGACCCTTAGACAATGGATGGGCCCACATTATAGATATGTTTAATTTTTCATGAGACGAACAGATCTCATGTGATTTGTGGGAAAAATTGAAAGCGTTCACGTGCATGCATCTTAGCACAGGAAGCCAGCAAAGCGCAAGAGCTTGTCTGCCAGCTCCATAAAATGGAGTCGCTTCGTATCGAGCAGTACACTGCTGTGAAATTTTGCTTCCGTCTGCAGATATCCGGTATGGAATCATGTGCGATAGTACAGCAAGCATATGGTGGTGATAATCTGCCACAATCAACAGAACTTCTGGTTCAAAGAGCTGTGTTTCAAGACAGAGCTGGGCAGTCCAGCCACTAAGGTGAACTAGACCTTGATTAGCACAGTGTCACCATTGTTCGTGAAGATCTACGAATAACAATGGACTGGCAGACATGTTACAATACGTTCACCGTTCTGCATCATCGCTTGAGATGCGGCTGTGTCAGATGTGTGCCGAGATTGCTCAGGCCTGAACAGAAGTAGTGCTGGTAGATGTGTCAGGAGCTTCACTGTCTGGTAGCGAAGCCTACATGAATTGCATCATCATAGGTGATGAGACCAGGCGTTACCATTTGGATCCCGAAAGCGAACAGGTGAACTCAGTTTTTAAATCGCCTACTTCTCCGACACCAAAAAGGTCAAGGAATTTCGGTCAGCAGGAAAGGTTATGGCGATACAACGATAGGAAGTAATTACAAAATTGCTTTTTGAGCGTCCTGGCTGAACACATCCGTCGAAGACGTCGTGAGCTGCATCCATCTGGTTGGCGTCTTCCCTATGACCCTTAAGTTTGTAATGGTATTGCTAAACATTTGGCCAAAATAGACATCGAACATGTACCTCACCCTCCATACAGCTCGGACCTAACTCCGGGTGATTTTTTTTTTTCTCCCTTTTCTGTCTCCTTGTTTCAAAAAGGAGCTGCGGAGTTTTGGTTCATCAACGATTGTCGTGAAGAAGGTACAGGCGATTTTGAAGAAGATGTCAAAAAAAAAAAAAAAAAAAAAAAAAAAACGGTTTTCAGTACATCTTCCAGAGTCTAGTGCTTACAACTCAATGGGGATTACTTCGAAAAATACATTCAACATTTACGCTGCCTAGTGCAAATTCTAAGTAATAATAATTCTCAGTATGTATTGGTTAGCGACCGTATATAAAAATATTTGTTCAAATAATGTAATGCAATTTTTTTTTTTATTTTTTATTCCCCCCCAGTTGTAGGCGTTCATGAACAATGGTGGAAATACTTGGCAAATAATCCTTAGAACCAACTACAAAGGTCATCCAATAAGTAATTTTGCAGTTTTTTTTAATAAAGTGTTTCATTAAGGTGTGTTGGCAATCCTGAAGCAGTTTCGTTAAATACTGCACATTACTTTGGAAGTATTTAACCAAATATCATAGAGGTGTCACTACAAAGTGAATCGCGATTCACAATCACTACGATTGTGAATCACGTACAGTCATGAGACATTTTCATAGGGGAGAAAGAAAGAAAGAAAGAAGAAAGAAAGAAAGAAAAGAAAGAAAGAAAGAAAGAAAGAAAAGAAAGGAAGGAAGGAAGAAAGAAAGAAAGAAAAGAAAGAAAGAAAGAAGAAAGAAAGAAAAGAAAGAAAGAAACAAAGAAACAAAGAAGAAACAAAGAAAAGAAAGAAAGAAAGAAAGAAAGAAAAGAAGAAAAAAGAAAGAAAGAAAGAAAGAAAGATAGAAAGAAAAGGCAATGTTGCGAATACCCACCGTAAGTTAATCTCCGTTTGTGAGCATTCAGCGTCATGCAGACTTGAAGCAACTTAGAGCTGTGATCGAATGGGAACGCCCCGGACTTTTGACTCATAAAGTTCGGCTACTGCATGAGCCCTCAGTCACCTCAAAGAACTCAGGACTTGTTTAGGAAATTCAAATGGCAAATTTTCTGCCATCCACTTCATTTTCCTGATCTTACTCAACGATTTCTGTCATTACATCGAAGAAGCACTCGGAGGCAAGGATATGACATTGAGATGAAGTAAAAATCACAATGAACAGAGGGGCTGCGTAAGCAGAACTGATAAGAAATCGAAAAACTACGATATCAATAAGGCTTGGAAAAAATTGTGTTAATATGGGGAAATAGCGGTTGCTGATTCTCTTTCTGAAAGTGAGTCATAGTAGAGAACCATGGTGTCGTCTCGTTTGATGACAGCTTTCAAACCTGCAGCATCGTTTCCAGGCAAATGTATAAAAACTTCTGACAACATTCCACGCGCACTTGTGCATAAGCATAGCTGTTTTAGAGAGTCACAATCGTGCAATTATTGACTTCAGACACCTGTCTTTCAGAATCTCCTCGACAAGGGAAATGTTTTTTGATCTTTCCTTCTCATTTTGAGAGTTCCTTCATAGTGGAATATGAAGGGGAAGCTTCCCAATGCACACCGTCAAGGCATTCTTTAATATCGGTGGGTGAAACTCCTTTATTTAAAAAAATTAATGAATTCATTAAATTTTCCGCTATATTACTGTAATCACGCGAATCTGATACGCATCTTTATGTCCAAGTATTCAAAGTTGTGGTACAACAGAAATATTTGCAATCAACGCTAGTAGGAAGAAATTTACTGGTCCTCGCAAAGGAAAACATCCTGACATTAAAGGAAAAGTTTTGGAATTTGTACATGAAAGGAGGAAGAACGGGCAACTTGTGACTATAGTAGGGAAAAATTACTTTGTGATCGACACTTGGCCCGTGTTTATGCGCGCGACTCAGTTGGAGAAAGGCACTTCCGATCAGGTAACAAAAACACATTATCGTAAGAGGCATGATATCATCAACGTTGCAACAGTTACATGGTTAGAAAGTTTAAAATTATCCAGTAGCAACTCACTGTAAGTGCGTGAAATTATCTAATTTTTCGTATGCAAGTATTTTATTAGGAGTGGTGGCTGTGTTTTGTATCATTCATAAAGCATTCTGTAGGATTTTTTGATTTTCCTAAGCGCACCCGCCGTTTTCATACAAGCTACTCCTTCATGTCAATGCATTGAAGCCCAGTCTATGATTTCTGCCGCTACTTAAGTTCTGCTGTAGTTAAAACAAATTTGCCACAATTTCAATGATTTTGAAACCATAACCGAGGAAATAATTCAGATAAAATGTTAAATTATGTAAAAGATATGTGAGTTTTTGTCATACATGTAATAATAAGTATGTGTTAAATATGTTTTAAATTATAGAGGAACAGGAAGAGGTTGATGATGATCTTGGAGTGCAGCCACTGAATGACGGGTGTGGCAACAGAGTACTGACGCGGTCACCTGGCAGTTGAAACGCCAATCACAAAGTAATTTCTTTCCTAGTATAGTGACATCATAAGAAATAACTTTTTCTTCTATGATCTATGTCAACTGTCCTGACAACAGCACGAGTGATGGATTTTGTCCTACGTGCTCCAAGACGTAACAATAGTTCATTTATAAATTCTATGCTCTGATCGTTTTATGAAGCGGACGGGCTTGTCTCTAAGAAGCCGTATACAACAATGTCATTTTTTATTATTTATTGTTGTTTTATAATTTGAAGTTTCAAATTTGGGGTGCGCATTACATTCGCGTACATACAGCAATATGATTTTTAATTTCTAGCCCATGAGTGTGTCTCAAACCTTTATAAATATATTTATTCTTTAAAATATCTTACTCCTACTTGCTAGGATGGGAAAATTAATCTCCACTAAGAACCTAATTAAAGTAATTTTAAAGGACACGCAATATTATTACTGCTCTAAACATCAGACGCCACTGAACTGTTCTGTTATCTCGATATTTCGCGCTGTCGACGCCTACATTACATAACGACCAAGACCGAAGGATGGATTCTCGGAAAAGTGCTGAGAGCATACGCGGAAATTAGTCTGGGGACCGACCTTTCGCCGCAATGGAGAGATTTGCACAACTGTAACCACCCACTCTGGTTTTTATTAGGATCGATATGCAAGCTACTTCCATCCTCTTTGTCGGAACAATGCCAGTCGTTTCTTCAACGGAAGAGTACGGAAATTCAGTATCAATGACTTCTGTTCACGTTCTTGACTGTTATGTGAAAGTGCCAACAGGCTGTGTGCATTAAATTTCAAAGTTTTATTCTTTGTATCTCAAATGCCAGAGCCATGTACATAATTTGCAATGGTGCCAGTAATATCGGATAGAGTATAATTATTTATTTCGAAATACTAGAAAGCTTTGCCAGAAGAAATACGGTTTTAGATTCTCAACTGATAAAAATGACCTGTTGTATAATCATGACTTTTGAGTTATACTACAATCTTCTTTTATACAGGATGCACAAAAGTAACTACACACTTAGTAATTTACTTAACATATGATTTCACTTCTTTGTATGTTATGTTCAAAACGCTTTCCTTATTTGTTTGTTTTTAAATCTACTGTACGTATGTTTCTAAGTTGGTAATACTGTCAGTGGGAAGAGCAGGAAACAAGAAATGAATCGTCATCAACAGTTGAAAATGTTGACGAAAGAGGAAAGATTTTTTTGTTGTAAAGGTCGGTTACCAACAAGGTTTACAATGTAATTTACAAATTTGAAACTGAAGGTTTTGAATGCAGCTCTTAGTGGGCGACCTAGGACAGCATGGACTAAGGAAAATGAACTCAGTATCTGTTTGGCTGTCACGACTAGTTAAAGGAAGTGCACAAGACAATTAGCGGTAGAATTTCCAGCACTGTCACGTCGGTCGATTCAAAAGATAAGGTATCAGCAGCAGTTCAAAGTGTACATTCCACGTCTGACATGTGGTTTGTTGGAAGATGATCCAGACAGGCGATCAGTATCAGTATCGATATGACCCCAGTTTCTTTCAAAACATTGTATGGTAGGATGATACCACCTTTAAGTTATTGGGATACATAACAGTACTTATTGGCACATGGAAAGCCATCATGTTGATTGAAGCAAGCGCTAAATCAACCCGGTATAAATGTATGGGATGCAATATCGGCACGTGGTGTAATTGGGTTGCACTTTATTGACGGAAATCTCAATGGTAACAAGTACTTGCCTCTACTTCAAAGGGTTACATCATCAGACATTTGGACAACTTTGATCAACTCTATTTCCAGCATGACGGAGCTCCTGCGCATTATGTTATAGCTGTTTGAACGTACTTGATAACATTTTCAACAGAAGAGTTGTGCAGCAATTGAATTTCCACCACGATCTCCAGAATTTACCCCCAACGGATTTCCTCATTTGGGACATGGTTTAAGACGAAGTCTGTGGAAAGAAATTGCAAATTGTTGAGGAGCTGACTGTTTACAACGAGGACGTAATCCACAATTTGGACGGCTTTCAGGTGTGTTTGCCTGAGTCAGAGTGTTTCAGGTGGACTCTAACGGTACATTAATACAGAAGCTTGAACACAAAAAGAAGTGAAATCTTTTGCTGACTGGAATTCAGTAAGTGTGCAGTTATTTTTGAACATAAAAAGAAGTGTAATCATTTGTTAGTTTGAAATTCAGTGTGTAGATACTTTTGCACTACCCTGTATATTAATTGTTTTGGAAACGAGGGATAAGTCATAAGTAATGGAAACCTTTTTTCCTCGCCTATGTCAACACGAAAAGCTAAAATACACCTACTATTAAAAATGTATGAGATGTAATTTCGAAATATTTTTTTATTTTTATTTATTTATTTGTTTATTTTTTAACGGACGCTCTTTAACATCTCAGGTCGTCAGCATTCAACTCAAACCAGAGCGTGAAACGTGCAGCTTTATTTATAAACGGAAAGGGGGTTAATGAAAATGCTCTAATGCTGAATACTTTTATGGTTCTGTGACCATAGGGGAAGGAGTCTTGGAGATTAATAATATTTTTTGTTATGGAAGATGACGCCATTTATTGTTCATACACTATTATACATCAACTATTGTAGTAGTTCCGCACAGAGATACGGGTAGAATTGGGTGCGTGCGTCCTGCCCTTTCGATCAGTGGCGAGGTGGACACCAAACGGAGCAGAATATCAACTGGAGATCTGCCGCGCAGTGGGCGTCCTGTGTCCGCGGACAAGGTTGTGCGGGTGATGGTACTGCTACCGTGATTACACGATGATAGACGCTGGCTACTTTTGGAATTAGAAGAGCAAACAGTAATTCCGGATAAAACAGGGCACTTCATTCCGTGGGAGGATTTGAACACGCGTAAAATGTGTGCACGTTGGTTTCACATTCACATACAGAAGTGTACTCGCTACGAAACATGTCGCATCAATCTGGCCAGATTTTAGGAATAAGATGATGTCACGTTGAGTTACATTATTGCAATTGATATGAACCAGAACTCAAGTGATACTCAGGGAATGGCGTCACTCTGTATCACTACGCAAAAACAAACTTGGTCAACTCCTTCACTAACAAAAATATGGCGTATGACAGTCGAGGTGCGCCTGTATGTCATCCAGTGCCTGAGGGGACCCCTGTGAATGTCCAGTATTACAGGTCTTTTTTTTTTTTTTTTTTGTATCACAATTGCGCCGTGGCGTACGCTCCAAACGGCCAGAACATTTGACAACCCCATTATTCTTCAGGATAACGCGGCAGCTCACCCAGGATAGTTTCAAGAGTCTTTTACAGACACATGCGGCAGATGGTACTAAAGGCCTTCCCCGTCGATGTATTTGGAGACTACCTTCGCAGGCTGCTAAACACTGTGGATTAACTGGGAGAGCTTTTCTGAGTAGGATTTTGAAAGTTGTGTGGAACTTTTTCTCATGTCATAATAAACCAATGTTGTTGGGTTGCCTGTGTTTTGCTTCCTCCCAACGAGGGTCCCCTACATCCAGCCTTTCGTAGGTGGCACCACTCGGCAGTAAATTCTGTATAGTTTCAATCGTATATATTAGATTTTTCGTGTTGTCCCTTATTCGCGAGAGAAAAAAAAAATAGTTGTCATGACTTATGACATGTTCCTCCTATTTATCGCTAACATTTAATGGAAAAATGCTCGTTTTAATAAATTTAGAATGTTTAACATAACTATGGAAGAATTTGAGGAAAAAGCAATTAATTTCTCAACAATGTTAAAGGTTTATAATTTAAAGTAGCTACCTCGTTCACCATAACAAAAATTCCTTTTTTCATTTCTACCCTAGCTTGGATTTTTCATTGTCAGTTGACCTACGTGGTATAATCTACGAAGGAGGTTCAAGAATATACTAAAAGAATAGGCAAAAGGACATGTACTAATTTTCATGATTTTATGGCATATTCTAGAAATCATCAAATACTTTACTATATGCTTATCTATATATTAGGAAGTACGTTTGTTTCTATCTCCTATATATACGTTGCAGCAATTGTTGCCAAATAGCTACATATAAAGTTCTTTGCTTTCTTTAAATAGTTATTCGCGTTAAAGCCCAGTTATTTACAAGGCCAATTCACAATAAACAAGCTTCCGGCAACTAACCTCAAAGGGTCGTCTAGGTCGTTCAACTCGCGAACCTATTTCAAGACAACGCTGCGTTCTCTCACATTGTGCCAACGGTAAGCCAAGAAACTTTTTTGGAGTAAATAAAATCATTTACCGTTTACCTGCACTGTCTATGTTGCACAAAACTTAGGGTCTCAGGTTCGAAAGTTACCATAAAATTCCCCAGAGTCATCTCGGTTTAAGGCCGTATTTGGTGTAAAAACAAACGTGTTTCCTGAAAGTTAAAACATGTGTTTACGGTATTCATAAGGAAGCGGTGTTTAAGGTTTGCTTTCATCTACATAGTTCAAGGTTAGGTTTTTTCCTGTCTGAGCTGTGTCCTAGGTAAAAATAATACGCAACCTGGGCAAGTACATTCACGGATATATGGCCAACTATTTCGCTACACACATCTTATGAACGCAAAACTTCACTTCTGTGTATATATATACGAAACTCAGCATTTAACCATTAATTAACAAACGATTCGTTGAGTTCGTTCGGGTATACTTGAAAATCGAAATTTAAAGAGTAGGAAGGGATTCAAGAGAAATTTAAAAATTGCGCTAGAGGCATCAATTTTAATTTTTTTTAAAGGAAATTCGATATGTCACTGAAATAAAATAAGAAATATAATTTCTGAAAATCAGTGAATTCAGATTATTAGGAGGGGAGGGTTATGTGACACGCAAACTTTAAAAATCGCTCTAGCGGCATTAAGTCTTCTTTTTTAACAATTAAACTCGGTATATACAATTTAAGCAAAAAAGAAAAATAGTTGCCGAAAATTGATGAAGCTGAACCATTAGGCATTAGGATTTACCTGAAACTCAAAATTTAGTAATCGCTCTAATGGAATCAATACTTGTTTTTTTTTTCACAAATAAATAAACAAACATCGGCCTATACCATCTAAATAAAATAAGAAAAATAGTTTCTGAAAATTAGGGAAATCAGAGCATTAGGAATAAGAATATACCTGAAAACCGAAATTTATAAAGTGCTCCAGTGTTTAAATTTCTCTCTATTGTTTCAAAATAAAAGGACAACTTAATTCTGTAAATAAACTGTATTTATAACGATGGATATGTTTTATATTAAAAAAAAAAAAGCATCGTCATGAGCTTAGTAAAAGTGAAATATTAATCTAATATGTGTGTGAGAATTATATTTGTATGTAAGAGCGCACTGTAATAGCCTTCAGAAAATGTTTTGTCACATGCTTTAACTACAATAAATTTTAAATTAAATTTCAAAGGCACTGAAATCGACGGAACTTTCGATTGTTTACTGTTGATTGTATATATTTGCTTAGTACATTGTAATTGTTTTTATATAGTAAAATGTTTTTGTTTTATTGAAACATATGAACATCATCTTAAGTACACAATATAACTGGAAAATTTCTGTTATTTATTTCTATTTTAGTGTGCAGGTAAAGATATCAAAGACTCAGCTCATAAACATTGTTACATTTAAAAACACCCACACAATAAAACTATGTCTATGAGTGACTTCATTTAATTAATAGTATACAATTAATTTTTGTGGTTTAATCTCAATAATAATGGTAATAATAATTTTTAAAATGTGGCTTCCTTTTGAAATACTTATAGATTGCAAAAATTTTAATTTTGTTCCCCTAATACCACACAGAAATGTCATAACTTACTTCATATCATTAATTAATAAGATCTAATTTGGATTTGTATACATTTTAAAGTTATTCAACTTGGTGAGCATTTCGCTTAATTTACGCAGCTCCTGCATGACGGACTTTTATAAATTCGGGATGTACTATAAACTATTTGACCAATTATATCCACAGAGGGCCGTCGTAAATGCAGACGGTGAAAAGCAAAGGTTTCCATGTCGAAGTAATCTATTTAGCAAATTTAATCAAATTAGTCCCACCTGCGCATACTTCGCCCTTGCATAAGACTATCGATAAAAAACCAGGTATAAGAGTCGGACAATATCACAAACGAGGCTTTGTTTACCATAGCACGAACCATTGCACCCCTGCCACTTTCCTGTTTGCCTCTCCTAACGCAAACATTTATAGATGTATGTTGCGTGCGCATGCGTGTGTTGATTTTGTGACTCAGTCTGCCGCCACGTGCGTCAGGTCACGGGGCGATATCCTGGCTACGGCGCAGCTCAGATCAGCGAGTTCAAACACGCCATAAACTCCTGTTCGGTTGAAGAAACTAAGAGGAAAATTCGGATATCGATCGAGAAAGCGGCTTGCGCAATTTTACATATACGCACCTCTTAGCATGTTTGTGCATAGGAAGGGGATTTTCTAGAACGTCATGCCTGATGGAGCCTCACACGTCAATAAATTGGAATACGACACTTCTTTGAGAGAAGGATGGTCATAATCGTTTTTCTCTGTATTAATGCATGTAACAAACCAGATCAATGGATTTCATCGTGCATTGGCTTTAAAATTCTCTTCCTGGATTCAAGAAATGCCTTTGATTCATTCTCATTAAACAGAAATTTAATTTCCTCAACTTCTTAAATAATTTATTCAAACAAAGTAAAAGAAAATGAATGGAGGGTAGGGATGAGCAGTGGCGGCTCGTGGCCTCTGTAGAAGGATTAGTCAGGGGCATAACTACATAATACTTAAACGGCGTGGGGGAAGGTCTCTTTTATTAAGTTGGTCCTGGTGGTTTAGTGGTAACCATACTTGCCTTCTAAACCTAAGGTCGTGGGTTCAAACCCGCCCAGGACCGATGGATTTTTTCGGGCGTAAAAATCCTAAGTATGGCTTCCTTCGGAAGGGAAGTAAAGGGTCTTCGGTAGTTTCTCGCCCTGAATAGAATGGAACGCTGACGACCTGAGATGTTAAAGAGCATCCGTAAATAAATCAATCAATATTTATTTCATCAAGACATATATACACTCTTCCTCAACATTTTCTCATAACTGCAGCGCCATCGTACGTTTGTGCTATAAACTTTACATGAAACTCTTCTAATTCAGCTGTTAAAGTAATCCTTAAGTCAATTCGGAACGCAATTAATTTTATGAATCTTTCAACCGGTTTACCCCGACTGATGTAATAATATCACAACAATTTGTGACATGCGTGTAATATCTGTCATTTCATCTGCCTGTACAAAAACGAAATTTGCCCTTTCTGTTTCTTTTCTAATCTCATTTCTATAGACAAGATGCATTTCTCACTTCATACGCTGTAGGCCAAGATGTTTTTTCAAACCACAAAAAAATAATTTTGTGCCGCCTTGCTGAGTAAAGTTTTTGGTTGATGATGTCCAAATCGTTTCACTTCTAACTTAACAGTTAAACTTATAACGCGAAAATGGAATCTTAAATAAAATGTCCACTTTATTCATGGCTACAAAACAGATACGTCTTTTTGTTACTCAACAGTTAACACTGTGAAAGTCAACTTTCCACTGACAATTAGTGGGGAACCCATACAATTTCAAAGTGCGAAAACAACCCCTAGTCAGTTATGTGTGCTGTCAGTAACCACTCAGCGTCTAGTTCCTAAGATAAGAGAGAATACCGAGCTCTGGCCATGGCCGTCTTCTGGAGAAAAGCTAACCTATCTTGAAGGAAGACAAATATAAGAACTTGTAAATCTTTGCTGGCCCATGAACTTCCCTCGCTAATGGAGGACCCGCATGCTACTGCTACTACAGTAGAGAGAAAACACGCTCATTTCATAAGAAACAATTAAGAACTAGTTGGTTATACATCGCTGTTTTCATACATTTTTTGTTTTAAAAATTGAACACTACAAGAGTAAATGGTAAATCATTGTAGCTTTTTCTTTGGGGGGAGTATTTTGGAGAAATTAAAATTATTTTATTATTATTTATAATGTGAGATCTCTTAATGAAACTTTTTTCAAAGTTACAGAATTTTCTGAAACCAGAAGCACTTACAGCGGGACGTCAATGAAACAGTCAGCGTAAATACGTCGTAGATATAAGGCTGGGAATTATTCTAAAAGAAGCTTATATCCATAACTTCTGTTATTTTATTTCGTAAGTGGTTTACTATGGCCAATTATGACTTTTATATAGTTTATGGACATATGCCAGGCCTCACAAGTTAATTATATGACCGAGCGGGTTGGCTGAGGTGGTCACGCTTGAAATTAACCCTTGGGAGGACCCAGGTTCAAATTCTGCGACCAGCTAACCTCTCATCGGGATTTTCCGTGGTTTTATTTAGTCCATGTTAAGAAAGAGCAAATGCCGGGTAATTATTTCTCTGCCAAAGATTCACTCACTTTCCATTTCATATTTCATTTTCATTTCAGTTCTATGTGTGTGTCGAGGCGGCCCTGATATTAGACTGATCACCGGATTAGGGAGCCCTCAGTGTGTATATGTGGCCATAAAGAATTAGCTAATTGTTCCGACATTGACGTGTAAGGTTTAATACCAGCGCAAGGTAAACAGTCAAAAAGAGAAAAACGCTAAAACCTGTATACACCTCATGTGTTTTCACTATAACATCATGCTAGTTATTAGGTAATCACCGGACAGGGCCGGCTTTTCAGATGCAGCAGGAAATCCGGCTGCATAAATATTTTATCCAGTATTTACGTAGTTATTAACTTAACAACGTTCCGTTTTAACTCAAATTAAAGTATTTCTAAGTGGTGACATGCGAATTTATTGGTAACAGAGCGTTGCTTTGGCATTATTCTTACACCTGTATCCTCTGGTACAGCGCACTCCCGTAAGAACGAATCTGACTGTTCCACAGCTGTTGCTATGCAACGACAGAAACTTGTTTTAAGCTCCGAGATAGCAAATACTGAGAATCGGACAGTGGGCAGCATCTAAGACAGGGAGAAACGCGTGTTGTTGATTGACTGCCCCGCATCCATAGCAACTGAGAAGGATGCGCGAGCCGGCGAGTTTCGTCAGCTTGTTAAATATAGCTTTTTGAGACTTCGTTTAACTATAGCAGTTTTTTTTCTGAATGGAATATATATTCATAATATTTTATACAAGTATTAATATTCTGTGCGCGAATTTCAAATATGGATCATTTTTATTCTTATTCATGAAATAGTCCTAAACCCGTATTTTGCTCCTCTCTATGGCACTACTGACAATCAACATTCGTCTGAAAATTCGGCTTGAAAAAGGTTATGTATTCATAATATAAATATATAATTATTACAATTTTGTAAGCCAAGTTTAATGGAATTATATTTAATTTCATATTTTATTCGTAAAATAGTTCTAATAAATATTACTTTCCATTCAGTACTTCGTGAATTTATCGACAATCTCAGACCCTCTCGTGATATTACTTGTGATAATTATTTAGATACTTATTTTATAGTCTGTAGCTACAAAAATAAAACTTTTTGTGTTAACGTATTAGTTTAATTGCTATTGCATTTAGCTCCGGCTAATCTGAAGCGATTGGTGTGGTAACACTGTTTGTAACTTCGGTTTTCTCTGGTGCACAAGTGCATCATTGCATTTATATTTTCCTATTAAATTCTGCTGTAGCACTACCTGTTATGTGTTGCATTTTATGTTGAATTGTAGTTCATTTTATCAGCCTCTTATCTTGTGCAGTAGTCAAAACAGTGCTTATATACACTTTTCGAAAATATGTCGCCTTAGGCCCCATTCACAATGAAAATTAAACGTAACGTAAACTTAAACATAAAAGCTAAATGCTATGTAATGGAACAATTCACAATGAATCATGTAAACATAAAAACAAACGTACAATTAGCGTTAACTTAGAAGCTCGCAAGGCCCGAGGTTTTGCATCTACGTCTAACTTAAACTTAAGAAATTAGCCAATCAGAACACAACTGCTCTATTTTTAGAGCTCTATGGTAGAATTTATCCATACACAGAGTACGGAAATCAAATGCAACTATTGCTGCTTGCTGTTGCAAGTCCCGAGCGACGGCGGAGAGAGCCGAAGGTAGTGGCTTCCACATATATAGATAGCTAGATAATAAGATTTTCAAGCTAATAGTGCCGTGCACAGGATGCTCTATAAATTGGCGTTTATTAATTTTTTTTTCTGCTGCAATCAAAGATTTGCCACAATCACAGTGATTTGCCCGCCCCTATTAATTTATATTTACGAAAAACCAAGGGGTCACCGGTTTCTAGGATTTACCCGAAGCTAGATTTAGTATACCTTATATGTGAATTACTCGCGAGCAGATTTATAATATTTTGTAAAACAAAAGCACTTAACACAGTAGCTTTCTTGATGTTTGTCCAGAATGTGTCCCTTACATATGCGTAATCTTTCTTCGAAACAATTAACCCTAACGCTTTTACAGTTTGCGTTATTATTTTCCATATTTCGGCTTTTCTTTCTTCGTAGTTTTGTCGGAGAATTGCCCAAATAGTACTTCTTTATGTTCGTTAATTAAATGCACCACTATTACTTTCTTCTCAATACTAGAAATTCTTTTCGATGTGTTGGACATAATGCCATTTCCTGACTTGAATAAACGATACAAAATACACCCAGCGTAAACAAAATCGCATCAACAAACAGTCCACGGAGTAATAAATATACCTGAAACAGCCTTCTCGTCACAGTCTCTACATTAGTAATTTTGACAAGTGGCTAATGATAAAATTTTACAAATCTACCATTGTGGAATAAATATTCGTGAAACAGGTTTCGTTAGAACTAACTGGAAAATAGTAGACTCTTGCTCCGTGAAACAGAGCCCTAATTGTAAGACGTTGTGTGTGGTTAATAGCGATCTTCAATTATTGTGTGTATATGTCTTCTTAATATCTAAACTCAACTGTTTCTGTTTATCTGTGACTGTGAAATAAAACGACATCAGTTTGTAAGATGACGTGCACAGTAGCTATAAAATACGCCGTAACAAAAAATGCAAACTTGAAATTGGTTTATTAGCAGGTTGTGTAAATAAAGTGAATAGTTTCATTAAATAACATGATCTCAAGCTCTAATTTTTACGTTATTGTTTGGTTAGTTTTAAGGCCTCTGTAGAAGACAATGAATTAATAGCAAATATTTGTATTGCTGCGTTGCAAGATTGCGCAAAATAAAAAACGATTATTCACCTTCCATTTCATGTCGATGCTTTGTGCTATCAAACCTTAACTGAATGTATTTCTTACTGAAGAAATCAGTGCGAGTAAAAACATGTCATTAACGTTTCCGAAGAGACTGTACAGACAGGCTGTGTGGATCGATAGCGCTGAGTGTGTTGCCCAAACTGCCAGGGGTCGCTAACCCTCCCGGCTGCAGATGAAATATGAACACCTAGGATATTGTTTCAAATATCGCTTTTCAAAACGCTGTTACCAATTATCCACTGCTACTTTATTTACCGTCATTTTCAGGGTAGATTGCTACACTCGAGGCAAAAAAAAAAAAAGAGCTCTTTGAATAGAGAGAACACAATTGTTTGTTGACGTCTTTGACGTGTTATAGATAGGCTCTCTTGCCTAATTTAGGCCCTGCGTTCTATGCTATCAGTTTACTACTATTTACTTGCATGCAATTAGTACTGTCATACTTGACAAAGCAAATGTTTAGTTCTTAGAAAGCAATTCGCGTTCATTCCTATTACACGGAGGAAAGAGGGGGGAGTGTATGAGAATATTCTAAAGCACTCATTTTACATTTTCTGTATGTCCTCTTAGATCTGTCAACTCGACAGCGCTGAGATATGAATGAACCAGCAAAAGAAAACGAAATAAAAATAATTCGCTATAGGCCCCAAATTAATGTCCATAAACATTCACGCTTTTGGATAATGGCTTCCAAATTTATGTGCACACATATCTCCATTGATACAAAATAACTTGAAAACCGCCATAGACCAGTTCAGTGAGCTTCTCATGTCTATATTCTGCGTCATCGCATCACGGAAGTTTTTCGACTTTCACGTGATTAACAATGTACCAGGGACATTCAAATAGTTTTTTTTTGAGTGGTGTTTAACGCCCGTTTTTACTACTGAGGCACCACAGGCGGTGGACACTGATAATACATGAGATGAAATGATAAATTTGGAAAGGATATTTTTTTTTAAGGAAGGAAGCGTTCCAGGCCTAAGTTTAGGTACCTCCCCGGCATTTGCCAGTTATGAAGACTGAGGAAAACCTGGAAAAAACCTCAGTCAGGGAGGACGGTCCTGGCGGGATTCGAACCGCAGACCTCCCGCTCACGAGTTCGTGCCTTAACGACCTCGGCCACCCGTGGCGGTCAAATAGTTTATAACCAACGTATGCATTGTTCGACAATAATATCTACAAAAATGTTACTAACGAAGCTGGCAACAATAGACCTGAACCTATCAAAGTGCAGGCTTAAACGTGCATAGTCACTGTTATGCAGTCTGATGAGTTCAGTGTTGTATAAATAGCTGGTGAAAATATCTAAAGAAAGCTTAAAATTCTACAATTTTACACGCTATAAGCTGGTAAAAGAGCGTAAAAAATCCACGGGGACTTGGTAGCTGTTCATGGTGATCAAGTATGTTCATTTGATGTCATTGCAAGATGAATTCGATCATTTGAAGAACAGCGAGAGACTTTGAAAGGCAACACTCGCTCGGCCATTTCGGGAAGCTGTGAACGAGCTAGCAATTCAAAGAGTGAGGAACTTGGTGGAGGAAAATCGACATATTACTGTTGAAAACTAAGTATGGAAGTGGATATCAGTGTTGGCAGCATTGACAGTATACTCCAAGCTGCGAAAAATCTGTGCAAAACAGTGTTAACAGAGTTGGTTAAGTTATTCAGCATTCATCTGGAAACACCTCGTCTTTCCTGGAGGAGTCACTTCCCCGAAATGACGCCTATTATCCCAATGTACTAGCCATCGAGTCTGAATAGCGAAATTGTAACACCGCATTAAACAGAAGAACATCACCAAGTTGTAGGTCAGTCGACGGACATCACAGCTTGGACTTCGTTGGCATCTCGGCCGGCGGTATTGCTGTCTCTTCTAGTAACATTTCAAACCGACATATCAAGGTCAAAGGATTTGTTCACGGATGAGTATGACGTATAGCGTAGCACGCGAAAGAGAAATGTATTTTGATCTAAAGAAAATCCATTTCCGAACTTGAACACAAATCGCCACACGTTATGACATCGCAGCATCTTTTTTATGGATCTGTGAATGCTGTACCATGTTGACAACTTGACTGATCTCCAACTGGAAGACAGATGACTAATGGATACAGCAAGACGGAGTTACAACACACTTCGCTCTTACCGTTCGTGATTTGTTACACGATAAATCCCCTGGACGATTGAATTGGATAATTCTCAACATCTCCAGCATAACTGCTAAGACCTCGACCTGATGATACCTAATAACTAATTTTGAGGAGAATTATCAAGATGAAGATTGCAGCACGTGGCCATGGAATCAATGCTGAACTTTAGCAACCAGTGCAGGAAGTATTGGGTATTATCACACCTGAAGTTTTGGAGGAAAAAAAGTCACAAAGAATTTGAAGGTGCATAGGAATGCGTGTCCAAAATGATGGAGCACATAGGGGCCCCGTGGACTACTAGTCGCAAGTTTAATATTAAATTAATACATTTATTCTTGTTAAATTCATTATATTAACATTTAGCATTAAGCAGTACATGGACTTCCGTACACACTGAAATAAAATTGATATTTAGCAAGAGTTAAAGTGCTCTAACTCGTCTTTTAACCAACATTTTCAGGCTCATCAACGTTTAGCAAGGTACTACAGTGGATTTGATCCCTCAAACACTGGAGCTTTATAAAGCACATCTGCGGCAACGACTGCAAGCAGGCTGGCTCCCACTTGTCTTGACTCAGTAACCTCTGGCCCCACAGTAGTGTTTTTATGATGCGGGGCATCCGGTATCAAAGTTTTGCCATTATCCATCGGTGCGTGAAGATAGTTACGCGACTAATCTTTTAGGACGCAATGTTTACAAAACAAGTCGTTTTAAAGCTCACGCGACATTGAGGTCACAAGCAGGTCAATCGATAACACCAAGAGTCTCAAAATAACTCGCTTCACAGCACTACTGAAAAATTCAGCACCAAGTCTTCGCGGCTCAGCGTCTGATGTATTTATTTACTTTAGTGTTGAGCTTATTGACAGACGGTGCAGTTCATAAGTTTCCAGCTTGGCAAATTTAAGTGGATGATAATAATAAAAATACAGGTATCATTTTGAATATAATCTTCCCTTACTTCACTGAATTAACATTTGAATCCATGTTAAGAGCAGTCCGCAGCTTTGTTTGCCAGCTGTTGGAGAACAACGTTCTTCAATTCATTACCGTTCGTAAATATCCACTCTTGAAGGTTAGGGTTAACTTTTGTAAACAGTTAATGGTCACTGGAGGCAAGATCTGTGCTGTACAGAGGACGATTCAGCTCCTGGAAGCCACATGTGCGTACAGTTCCACATCTAAACTGCATTCAATATTTCTCTTCCTCCAATTGATTTACATTGATTGATTTATTTATGGACGCTCTTTAACATCTCAGGTCATCAGCGTCCCATTCAACTCGGGGCGTGAAACGGCCGACAAATTTTGCTCAGAGGCCTCTCTTTCAGGCTTGAGGTTCTTTATCGTGCCGTAAATGTACGACACGGAACCCCCGGCTTTACTTCCCTTCCGAAGGAAGCCATACTTAAGATTTTTACGCCCGAAAAAATCCATCGGTCCTGGCCGGGTTCGAACCCGCGATCTTGGGTGTAGGAGACAAGTATGGTAACCATTACACCACCAGGACCGACTCTGTTCCTCCAAGGGATGTATTAAAGGGAGATGGGGGTAAAAAAATCATATTTTTGTTTTTGTACCACTTTAATATTTGGATTTTTCTGTTTAATTTAATGTGATTTTCATTAAGTACCTTGTTTATATCTATTTTAAAAATGAATTATGTCCCTGTACAATTTTTTTTTTTTTCGGAAGCACTTGTTCAGCAGAAATTCTATATCTCAGGACTCTAGAAGGCTGTGATTTGTCTTGAATGATGGTAAAGTTGTATTTCATAGATTGGCAGTGTTTGTCTCCATTACATTCGTCCTTTATTGTTTTACAATGATGGAGGTACAGATTTAGCTGGTATTCCCTCAAAAAGTTAGTTTGTCTGTAAAAACATATTTTGGCTGCAATTATTGAATAACTACATATTTTTATTAATGTCTCGAATTTTTTAGGATCTGTATAAGTTATTACTTTGAAACGTTTACTACTTATTCATGATATTATTGTGATGATGTGGATCCATTATGGTACAGCTAAGACAAAGCGTGACAATGTAAAAAATATAATAATAATAATAATAATAATAATAATAATAATAAATGAATAAATTGGGGGGAAATAGAAAAAACAAACAACTGAAAAAAATTTATAATGACAGGCACAGTTGTTTTTGAGAGTCCCAACCTAGTAGCTATTTCTGTTGGCTTCAAACTCGACAAGGAAGGCCAACCCTCACATGAATTATCTTCATGGTTCTCTGCTCAAACGAATAATTTTGACCATTCCTTCACAATGGAAGCTTCCCCCATATACAAGGGTAGGTCCATAAGTTTCCGGCCTCGCCGATAAGGATTATCGCTTTCACAAAACACTTATCTAGTCATACCTTATCTGTTAAGTAAATAATATCAGCTGTAACTTCCGCTCCGCTGTGTTCAGTTGTTCAGATATAGTTGCATAAAGAAGGCTATGTGTAGAAGATTGTGACATGTTTAAAATGGAGTATCGATCTATAATTAAGACTTGCTCAAAATGAAATTAAACAGCGATTGGACTGTATATATAGGTAGCATTCCTTCATGTTCTACCGTAAAAGAATGGGCCAAACTTTTTCGAATGGGTCGAGATAGCATTGAAGACGAAGAACGTGCAGGTCGGCCCTTGGAGGTGCTCACTCCCGAAAACATCGCTCTTGTGGAAGTAGAAATTATGGAAGACCGGCGGCTCCAAGTTACAGATATAACAGCAAGGTTGGGACTTTCTAAAATAACAGTCCTTCGAATTATTGATGAACATTTAAACATGAATAAGTTTAGTGCCTAGACTTCTTTCCTCAGTCCAAAAGCAGCAACGCGTCATCTGTTGTCATGCATTTTTTGGAGCTCTGCCATGGCAACGAGAGAGAAGTTCTGCAAACCATTGTTACAGGAGATGATACTATGGTCCTCTACTATAATCCCTTGTCCAAAAGAGAATCAATGGAGCTGCGTAAACCTGGCGAAGGATCGCCTCTAAAGGCCAAGGTCACTCAATCAACCAAGAAGTTCATGACCACAATCTTTCGGGACATGAAGGAATACTCTTCATTGACTTCAAGGAGAGGAACACCACAGTACATGGGGAGTACTATGCTGGCCTACTGCACAGACTACGTGCTTCTATCAAAGAGAAAAGGCGAGGAAAGCTGGGTGGTGGTGTGTGCCTTCTTCACGACAATGCGCCTTTACACACAGCTCTTGTTGCAAAGGAAGCTGTGAAGAAATGTGGCTTCAAGGAGATCGACCATCCACCCCTACAGCCCAGATGTAGCTACCAGGGACTATTTCCTCTTTTCAAAATTCAATAAGGACCTTCGAAGAAGGAAAGTTAAGTGTGACAAAGAAGTGATGAATGCTGTTTATGCTCATTTAGCAACCAGACGTCTGACTATTTGGGAGGTGGGAGATTGAAATGTTAATTCAAAGATGTGAGAAGTGTATTGCAATAAAGAGTAACTGTATTGAAAAGTGCAATATAGTTTTTGTTTTTATCATACCTAGAAAATGGTGGCCGGGAACTTATGGACCTATTCTCATACCATCAAAGCGTTGTTTAATATCACTGGATGAAGTGCTTTTATAGTTAAAAAAAAACCAGTGTTCAGTATACCATTTTGAACATAAGGCATGAGCTTCTCCGAGGAAAATGATGGTGTGGCACAGTGTGTTCTAAGACAACAAATTCCAAAACAAAAGGACGTTCTCGTGCACCTTTACATGAGTTTGAAGATGATGTTTCTTTCAAAGGTAATCATTGCTGATGAAACTTAGAGCAAACAGCAAAGCTCTGTGTTGCTTCTGTTGGGAAAGTTAAGGTTATCTTTTTTTAGATATTAAAAGTAATTGTTTACCAGCATGCCCTACAATCACACACAACTGTAACCGCCTCACACGTATCTCACAATAATTAATGCAACGTACGACCCTCAACCCCCCTATAGTCCAGATTTAGCCCCTGTGACTTTTTCCTTTCTTCAAATTAATGAAACATCATGGGAACAATTTTCACTAGAAGTAGTGTGAAGGCTGTGGAGGCGATTCTGAAGGACCTATCAAAAATGGGGTCCATCTGAAGATTGACAGAAACGCTGAGACAGGTGCATTGCATTCAACAGGAAGTACGAGAAAGACCATCAAAATTACGGGGAATGAATAAAGGTATGCGTAAAAAAGTATGGACATTGTTTGTCGAATAGCCCTCGTATTTAAAAATTATAAAAAAGAAATATTTAAATAGGGTCTATAATAGGATCATATTGGACATTAATCCTGAAATTAATTGATCTAATCCACTTTCTAGTAATCATAATTCACATACCAAACTTTCTAGGAGACAAATTTTAATTATTAAATGAAATCAATATAAATTGTTCATTCAAGCTACTTGCCCCAACCATGAATTGAATGTTGATCAAACACTGCGTGAATCCCAGAATCACAACGTGAACTACTCAAATTGAGGAGGAATTTAAAACTAGGAGCTTTTAATCTGAGAAATGTCCTTCAATCAGTTTGACTTAAAAATTGAAGAGAATCCAAGCAATGCAAAATTTATTCGTCTAAGTTTTATTAACAGCCGTTTCTATTGCACACGTGCATAAGAAATGTGGTTAGCAAAAAGAGAAGAAGATAGTCAGTCACACGAAAGGCGGAAGTGTGATATTGATAACCACGGCGATTACCTGACTTCCGCTGAGAAAGTTCTGGGAAGTGTCTCTGCTCTTACGTAACAGACATGAGTACTTGATACCTGTAAAGTCACGGTCTTTTATATAAACAAACAACTGGATGTCAACAAATGGGGCGAGAAAACAGAGTTGAACTGATAAAGGACAAAAAATATAGACTGTGTTTGTGTGAATTCCTTTGACCGTTTAAACACATAGTTTTCCATATGTATAAAGTTGATGTTCACATTTTCCACATCTCAATCTCGTTTTGTCGAGATCACTCAGGTATTTAAGACATTTTAATCTATAATATCAAAGGTTTCCAGGGATTATTTATTGCAGTTTGTTATGACAAAATATACCGTATGTTAATGAAATACATCGCAATAATTTCTGAGATTGTACAGGGATCTTAAACAAGCAATTTGAGAGAGGAAATCTATTAATACACGAAGAAGCATAATGAAACTGAAATTGAAAAGGGAAGAAGTACAAACTTTGCAAAAATAAACTAACATAATCTTTAAATATTCACACAGCAATTAGAGTATTACAGGGGGGGGGGGCAAAAATTAAATAATAATAACAATAAAAGCTTTGTTTCATCAAATTATTCACTGAAAGGAATAAGGAAAATTTCCGGGCTTTCTTTTACTTTCCAGTCATCTGGATTTATAAGTGCAAGCCGGTTTCTGCAACTATGTTGACTTTGTTGGTTTTAAAATTTAAATAATATGAAAAAATTGTTAGTAACTTTTATTTTTGTTTGCATTTAAATATGGCTGATTTAGATAATGAACAAATGCCCCGAAGAAGAAAGAGAATAAGAAATGCTCATGATCAGAGACCGAAAGTTAGGAAAAGTGTCTTTTCTATCTGGGTGGATATATTTAAGAGTCAGATAGAAATGAACACGTTTCCGTACATTTGGGAGAGGTAGTGCTACTTTTTATTTTGCTTTTTTTGGGGGGGGGGAGGCATTTTGGGTCGTTATGCTTTTTTCTGCGATATTTGCGCATTTTATAAAGCACTTAAAGAATTTCAACATATCGAAGTGAAACTATAAAAATATAAAAAGTAAATAGCATTTTCACTTCATAAAAATTGGGAATCTTGTCACACATTTCTTTTCAAGCAGTCAAAACTTTCTTCTCAGTCCATTCACTTAAGCTCTTCATTAGTAAACGGTTACCTCGGGCATGCGTATACCAGGAAAAAGCGAGGATGAGGGAAGTACTGTAGTTTTGAACAGTCCTGGCAAATGACCTTGTATCGATCTGAGCGAGATAATTCTAGGAAATTCGTGGTGCGGACTTCTCAGCTGCATAAATGTAACAAATAATTGCAAACGAGAAAGATGAGAGCGATACAGCTGTACAATAAACCGTCCTTACAATGTGTTCAGTACGGAAGTAAGAGAGATCTAACCTGACTCCCTATAAACGCATAAACAGAAAATGAACTCGACCAGAAACCATGCGCATATTTTGCTCACACACCAGAACTATTCAAAACTACTTTACTTTGTCTTGATTCACATTTCTATGATGTTTCTGAAAGGTGAATGTTCTGTTGTAACTGGTATGAGTACTTCTGAATTAGCTTGTTTTAAATATGCTTCAAGCACTTCAGTGGAAGTAGAACGTTCTTTTTCCGTGATGATAAATGTTCTCTCTGACAAGCGACTGACTGACAGTTGATACCTTGAAAAACCATCTTGTTGTTGCTTGTAACCAAGAAAAGTTAGCTTTAAGTATTTTTAAGTATTTTAATTAATAATGAGAATATACTCTCTGTTTTTATTTTTAATAAATGTCTATTTTAATTATATTACTGCTTATTTTAAGTATTTAAGTGCTCCTTTGTCTGCCCATTTAACCAAAATAAACGCCTAAACTTTAGGGATCCGCTAATCAGCGTGAAAAAGGAAAACGGAAGAGAGCCAAATCTTTAGATCAAGAATATGGGACAGCATGACTGCCAAGTTCCGGGTGATTCACCATTAGTTTCCTTTACTGAGCCAGTCATTCTTTCCAAAGACGGAGATTTCTCTATTATCAAGAGAGTGATGAAAAAATGTTGCTCTATGAAACAACATGTTGAAACTATAGTGAATTCAAGGAAAAAAACAGAACACTTTCAAAATAATATCAAGTAATCAATGATTATAAAGAATAATGGGGGGGGGGGGGTCTCACTTGCCGTACATAGTGACTTGAAGGAAAAGTTCATGCTAGCGAATTACAGATATTCTTCATTGTTCCAAAGGAATTCTGTTCATTCTGAAGAAGACAAATATAGAAACGGTTGTTTAATTAAAGCAGTCATACCACACTAATTTATTAGATGGTTCCCCTCAAATAAAAATTTACTCGCATAAATAAACAATTACACCACTATGAAATTTAAATATACCGAGGGTGCCAAAAATGTATATACACTTTCACAGTAGATATCGATTTAATATATTTTAAAGTTGGACCGAAAACAATATGTAGTATGATGTTCTGTAAACAGATGTGACTCACATATATTATGCTAGCGTTGCTACAACAAAATACAGCCAAGATTTTCGTTTGAACAGTAGAAAGCAATTTTGAAGTGGTATTGGGAAACCGGAAGCTCAAAGGCAATGGAGACGTGTGTACAGAACAGTTCCAACAACGCGAGTAACAATTGCACGCATTGGAGACAAATTTGAGACTCGTGGTACCGTATACGATGTTTACAAGGCAGATCTGGAAGACCTCCCTCGCACAGCAACAAGCCCCGCGTCCTCGGCTATGATTTGGAAGGTTTTGTAACTTGTAACTTGTAGTTATCAGTAAAATTCTGTTCCACAAAGGTTTCTGCTACTCTTGTACTTTACTACTCCATACTTACAGGTGTACAAGTGATTCTGTTACACAGTATTAGTCGGGCACAATGATAAGTTATATAAATTACGAATATTAGTAATTTAGGAGAGATAATTCGACTTGTAAAGGAAGTTGACAAAAGTATCCAGTAACGAAGTGATTGATACTAAGTATCTAATATGTCGCATTTACGCGAATCTAATGCGCACCCAAAATTTGACTTAAAATCGTAAAAAAAGGTTTTGGAATATTGTTGTATGACGTGTTAGAGATAAGCCCGTCCGCTTCATAAAACGATCAGAATATAGAATTTATAAGTGGACTATTGTTACATCTTGGAGCACATAGGACAAAATCCATCGCTCGTGTGTTGCCAGGATAGTTGACGTAGGTCAAAGAAGAAAAAGTTATTTCTTATGGTGTCACTAGTCACAAGTTGCCTGTTCTTCTTCCTTTCATGTACGAATTCCAAAACTTTTTCTTCAATGTCAGGATGTCTTCCTTTGTGAGAATCAGTGAACTTCTTCCTGTTAGCTTTAGTAGCAAATAATGTCAATTTCTGTTACCGCCACAAGCGAACGTTGCTCTCAGCTGCATTGAATTCTCTTTCTGTCTTTCTTTTTTTTTCAGCATAATTAATTACTTTACGCTTCAATATGACGTACTTCTCTATTTGTCCTCTGTGCAATAGTAGCTAACAATAAAATATGAAACGAAGTCGAGAATTACAGCAATGCATTATGATGTAATAAACGATACATTTGAATGAAGCTACCGGTGAACTACGGATCGGATTTGCACTGGAATCTAATGCGCACCACAATTTAATACCTACTATGTTTGGACAAAAAAGAGATGCGCATTAGATTCGCATAAATACGGTGTATACTGGAAATATCTGTAGTGATCAGATATTAAATCAATTGCTAGTTTTACCCAACCCTTATGGCGTGATTTGAGTTGCCTATTCCGAAAAATTATACGGCGATTCTGGGACTGAGTTATGTATTAACTCACACATCCATGTTTTATTCCTGTAGCTAGTGCTTCGCTGCAAGAACAAGGCGACAGGAACGGGCTAAAGGCAGTGAAGTTGTATTGAAGGGTTCCGCATATTGATTGGCAAGTAGCGACAAAGCGCCATGCTAACGGTATCACAGCAACACCTCTTTAGGTCGGTCCATCTCGGCTTGGCGAGAGGTAACGGAATTCGCATCTACGCCGCGCCGAGCGACGTTACGGTTATACCATTTTCCTGGTTTATGCTTTAGGAGACACCAAACACTTCCGGAAGCATTCTCTAATGTTGTATCGTTCTGGAAACAAACTCAAACAGCACATCTGCACGAATTAGTTCCAGAAACAGCCTGTCAGATTTTCTACCTCTTTCAATGAAAAACTAAAATTAAAAGCTTCATTGTATTATGAGGGTTCATCCTAGTTTCTAATAAAGCTATTTTTATTATTTATTCAGATATTAACTTTGACATATATGTAACATCATTAAGAAATATCTCCAACTGCTGAAATGCATTCTATTGGGACCCACCATCTGTTTTAACTGTTCCCTCTTCACTTTCCTGTTTCCCTTCTCCTTTCATACTTTATCCTTGGTAATATCTTTTCTCTCAATCGCATTACACTGCCTTAACCATGTTAGTTTTGTGAAATGCCTTCCATTATGACAGTTTTAATTTCATTTTTTTTAAATTTCTTCCTAAATTCTTGCTTGCAGTCTCCAGCAGTCAAAATTTTATTTTTAAATGTTTCATTAAGTGCCAAGTTCCTTCATAATGCAAAACTGTGCTTCTAACAAGTAACGTATAAATTTAATTTTTGTTTTTTTTCCCTAATAATTTTATAGTATGCACAATTAATGTTACAATTTTTTCCCTTTCTTTAACCATTCTCTAATTTTTATATCTCTTTCTCCATCATCAGTAATTGTAGTACCTAAGTAAACATTTATCACAATATTTATTCACTCCTTTATTTTCATGCACAAATGTTATTTCTCTCATCTTTTAGCCATGTAATTATATTTATCACAATTAAACTTAAAATCAAACTTTTCATATTATCAACGAGTTTCCTATTTATGTTTGCTAGATCATCATATTCTTTAATTTCTATAATTTGATATCTGCAAACTGTAAAGTGTAAATAAACTGCTAACCCCTACATTTACAACATATTGTGCGTTTTCATAATAGCCACGAAGAAATTATTTAGTGTTTTACGGAACCGTTGGGATCCTTCACGTCTGTGTGCTCGTCCTACCTCGATCTATTGATCTCACACTCGTTTCGCTGTGGATGTGTTTCGTTCAGCATGGACACCAATTTTTTGAGATAACATCCCGCGCTCTTGGTATGCCACAATTCTCCCTTGAACAAATTCAGACACCTGCTGGCATTGTCATATTTTCGACAAGTCATATTCTGAGCAAATAGGCGGTCGGGTTAACGTGTCTCTTATGGGCGTTACAGTTTTAATGGATAGCAGTGTAGTTTCGTCGCCAACCTGGAGACCCAGATATCTATATTTCTTTTTCAAGACATTTAAAACCTCTTCTAGATAAATTTTAAATAATGTTGGAGAGATAACATACATAACATAATATGAAAGTCTGCTAGGCACTCTAATTAAATATTTTGAAATACCAGTGCTTCATAAATATTCCCAAAAATTATTAATTGGCACTAATCATAAGATTTATCCAAAATTTCAAATAATAAGGGGGTCATTCTAAAAGTTTTTAAAGTGCAAGCAATAAAATTTTAAAAATTTAAATCTGACCCTTCATCTTTTCAAAGCATTCTCCATTACATTGTATATAGTTTCATCCCTTTAAATCATTTTATAAACGCTGAACGCCATGTTTCTTTGTATAGGGTGCAAATACATTCTTCGTACGGCTTCATGCGATTCAAACGGTTGACCACGAATTTTTAATTTTATTTTGGGAAATAGAACTGTATAGAAGATGGGACAAATATTTAACTCCTGGCTCCTGTATAAATTGGGCTGTTTCTAGTGCAGTGTGGACAGAAGCGATGTTTTGGTGCAAAAGATTCCAGGCAAACCAGTGTCGCTTCGTTCTCGATACACTAAAGTCTTGAGGCAGGCATTTTGTGGTATACCATCTGGCAGTAACACTCTTTTGTCCCCCAAGTGGAATTGTCACAATACGACCACTAGCTGAGAAGAAGGAACAGACCCTCTTCTCGCTCGCCTCACTTTAGCTGGAGGGGGGTTACACCCAGACCGACGACTGTCTCTTAGTTTCTGGATCACACGGTATATCCATCTTTCGTAGCCTGTTATTTTTATCTTCCAACATCACCATCTTCTATCATTTCCTGCTATTAAAGCACACATGCTGTTGTATGCTCCTCGTTTGTGAGGTGGTTGGGGATCCAACTTCCTGACTTGGTTTTCACTGCTGCCGATCCATTATTTAGGGTTTCTTGAGTTGGATAACGATGATCTTCCTGCAACAGCGGTCAGCTTTCATCACATTTCCATCGGCTGTTGCTGTAGCTCGCAGTACTGCGCGGTCTTCATCTTCGAGGGTATCCCTCGCTCTTCTAAAACCTGCAAGCCAGCGATAAATGGTTGATTATGAAGGGCAAAGCTTCCCAAATGAACGATGCAATCTTTCAGGGCATTCTTTCTCCCCCAAACCGACTTTAAAGTTGTAGAAAATCATAGCGCGGAAATACTCTCCATTGAGATCCATCCTAGCGTCTGGCGCTGCAACATCCGCGTACTCATACACAATATCCCTCTCAGATTTGCACATGTTGCTATCTAAAGCTAGGAAAACCAGTGCAACTTCTTCTTGTCCATTCTCGAAGCTTTTAGTGTGATCTTCTTTTGTGCAATAATCATTAGCCACCGCTTTTTCAATCATCTGATTCAAATAAAAAAGTAACTTCCGCTCCGCTGTGTTCAGTGTTTAGATATAGCTGCACAAAGAAGGCTATGTGTAGAAGATTGTGACATGTTCAAAATGGAGATTTGAGGTATTATTTAGTTCTTCACAAAAGAACGATTTACTCCAAATGAAATTAAACAGCGATTGGACGGTGTATATGGGGAAGCATCCCCCTCATATTCTACCATAAAAGAATGAGCCAAACTTTTTCCAATGAGTTGAAAAAGCATTGAAGTCAAGAGCGTGCTGATCGGCCCTTGAAAGTGCTCACTTCTGAAAACACTTCTGTGGAAGGAGAAATTATGGAAGTCCGGCGGCTCAAAGTTACAGAAACAGCGGCAAGGATGAGCATTTCTAAAACAACAGTCTTCGAATTATTCATGAACATTTAAACAAGAATAAGGTTAGTGCAAGATGGGTGCCTAGACTTCTTTCCTCAGTCTATGAAGCAGGAACGAGTCATCTGTTGTCAGGCATTTTTGGAGCTCTGTCATAGCAGCGACAGAGAAGTTCTGCAAACCATTGTTACAGGAGATGAAACTATAGTCCTGTATTATGATCCCTTGTCCAAAAGAGAATCAATGGAGTTCGTAAACCTGGCGAAGAACCGCCTCTAAAGGCCAAGATCACTCAGTCAACCAAGAAGATCATGGCCACAATCTTTTGGGGCTGTGAAGGAATATTCTTCATTGACTTCAAGGAGGGAAACGCCACAGTAAATGGGGAGTACAAGAGAAAAGGTGAGGAAAGCTGAGTGGTGGTGTGCGCCTTTTTCACGACAACGCGCTTGTGCACACAGCTCTTGTTGCAAAGGAAGCTGTGAAGAAATGTGGCCTCAAGGAGATCCATCATTCACCCTATAGCCAAATCTAGCTTCCAATGACTATTTCCTCTTCTCAAAACTCAAGAAGGATCTTCGAGGAAGAAAATTTAAGTGTGACGAAGAAGTGATGGATGCTGTTTATGCCCTTTTTGCAGATAAAACTTCTTTCTGACTATTTGGGCGGGGGGGGGGGTTGAAATGATAATTCAAAGATGTGAAAAGTGTATTGCAATAAAGGGTAACTATATTGAAAAGAAAAATATAGTTTTGTGTTTATCATACCGAGAAAATGGATAGACCTGAAACTTATGGACCTACCCTCCTATGTCCTCCCTATGCGAACCAGTGGTTTATAGCCTCCATGACACTGTTCTGGTGTTCCCTGAAGAAGGGTGGGTCATTGAACTGTATGCATCTTTCTTCCAAAAATAGCAAAGTTACATACGCACAAAAAGAATGCAAAACATAAGTTACTGATTCATAAAATGTTTAACTATTGAAACAACTGCTGCACTCTCAGTTTTTGTACATGCACACTGCACCCTGGTTTACAGCACTGGTCTAAAACTGAAATGCTGCAGGCTGCTCTATATACTGTATAATGTACACCCTATATGAAGTTTAGTCAGAATGGAATAGAATATTTATTTTAATATCTCATTACAAATAATTATACGTTTCTTGCAATTGAGACTGACCCAGTTTACTTAAGATCCTAAGAAGGCATTACTACCTGTAGTTCAACTCCTCTCCGTCATCCTGCAACGTCGTCGTACTTTGTGCTATAAACTTCTAATTTATATGGAAAATCTTCTAATTCAACTGTTAAATATGCCTTAAGTCTTCTGCAGTCAATTCAGAAACAGCAATGAATTCTTCATCCGGCTTAACCCCCCCCCCACCCCCGAATTGTCGTAATATCACAACAAATTGTGACATGTATGTAATTTCTGTCGTTTCGTAGGCCTGTACAAGAATAGAAATTTCCATTTCTATTTCTTTTCTAATCCCGTAGACAAAAAACAATTTTCATTCCACATGCTGTCAGCCAAGACGTTTTTTCAAGTAACAAAAAACCTTCTTAATTTTGTGTCGTCTTGCTGAGTAAGCTGCTATAGCTTTCAGTTGATGAAATCCAAATCGTTTCACTTCCAACTGAACAGCTAAACTTAGACGCGAAAACGGAATCTTCAATAAAGGATCCAATTTTTTAATTTATTAATCCAATTTATTCAATTATCATTTTCTTGTAACTTAACAGTTAAAACTGTGAAACTCCACTTTCCACTGACAAACAGAAAAGAAGCAACTCAATTTCAAACACAGTACGAAAACAACCCCCTAGTCAGTTATGTGTAGTGTCGGTAACCCATCAAACAGCCTGTGGTGCCTCAGTAGTAAAAACGGGCGTTAAACACTAGTCAAAAAAAAAAAAGTAACCCCTCAACATTTGGTTCCTAAGAAGAGAGAATACCCAGCAGCTTGCCCAAGAGAACGCAGAAATAAGCAGGAGAAAGTCTAATTCAGAAAAAGATAATCTTATAAATCGCTGACCCATGAAGACATAAGTTTAAAGCGTAACTTTCCCGGTCTGGGCTAAGAGCCTCCCCCGCTAACGGAGGACCTCCATGCTACCGCTACCACATTAAAAAGGAAATTCGCTTAATGCGTAAGATACAACTAAGAAATAATCGGTTATACATCGCTGTTTAATGTTTTTTTTTTGTTTTAAAAGTTGGCCAGTAGAAGAGAAAATAATAAATAATTGTGGTATTTCCTTTGGGGTTTCGGCCCATCTGGCCCTTATTGATGGGCCACCCCTGCTCCTAATTCTTTCTCACCCTCTGACTGTCTGTCAACATTTTTCTTGCTACAATATTGTTTTCCATCTTATTTCATTTTGGATCCCATATACCCTCTCTCCAAACACTTGCTTCCTTGCACTGTATTACTATGCCTCTTCATTTACACACAATTTCATTATTAAAGGGAAGTGACTACTGCCAATTACTACTTTACAATTAATAAACTTCTCTTCCACCCCTTCACTGCACAATATTTAGTTTTGACACTTTGCCCATTTGTATTTACAAACATAAACTGGCCTTCCAACTTTCCCCTCTTGCTCCATTACACAATGGCAAATTGTTAACTTTATAAAATGAAGTTTAGTTGTTTCATCTCCGTGGAAAGAAGTAGTTTTACTATAACAGATCAATATTATTAAAGCAGCAGCCATAGGAACGCTAAGTTGCTGAAACTTTGATATCGTGTGACTACACGGAACTTGCTTACCGGTCTCATATTTAATCGAAAAAGATTAAACCTTTTATTTTTTCTTTGATGAGCTTAGAACTTTCAGACTTAGGAGAAAATTGCGTTAGTTAGGCTGAATTGGCTTGCATTATTTCCCAAAAATTGCCAGTAACTCGGATTTAGGGACGGAGGAAGATATTGGGGTTCAGTTTTGCTCAACCGCTGGCCGTTTGTGCTTACGAGAGGGGGGAATGTGGTATGGAAGACGTCGGGTGATGAGGCTTGGGCGTGGACGGAATCTCTTAACATTTTTTTCCAGATAGAACACCCCGACGCCGGCGCAACCCTCTCCAAAGAGTTCGATTTCCTCGGAAAGTCCACATCCATACGACCAGTTGCCGGGGCAGAAAATTTTCCAAAGCGGAAGCCATGGTCACACCGCGCTAGGCAATTTCGACCATGTAATAGAATTAACGATTAAATACCAGAATAGAAAATACATGAAAAGGAAACATCCCAGTATTCCCCTAAGCAACGAAGAAAACAAAAAGGTTAGGATGGCCAGATGTGTTGTTTGTAAATCCAAAGTATTTAAAAGTAGTGGAAATTAGAATTAAAAACACGATTAGGCAAAAAAAAAAAAAAAAAAAATTAACATTAGAAATTACCTTCTTTTTTGTTATTCTGCTCATATCCAGAGCACGGAAGTTCAGGCATTTATTTTCGTTAAAATAGGCAGCCTAAAATAGGGTGGAATACTGAAAACAGGCAGTAATATAATTATAAGCATTTATTAAAAGCGAACAAAGTCAGTATTCCACTCATTATTAATGAAAATGGTATTTTAGATGCTTATTAATTTCTCTATCATAATTAAAGCACTTAAAGCGAACAAAGTCAGTATTCCACTCATTATTAATGAAAATGGTATTTTAGATGCTTATTAATTTCTCTATCATAATTAAAGCACTTAAGCTTACTTTTTTCTCGGTTACAAGCAATAGCGAGATGTTTTTTTAAGGTATCAACTGTCAAAGTCAGCCGCTTGCCAGAGAAAACATTTTTCATCATTCAGGACATTGTGAAAATGTTGATCAAGACAAAGTAAAGTAGTTTTGAATAGTCCTGGCAAATGAGCAACATCTGCGCAGTGGTTTCTGGTCCAGTTCATTATCTGTTTATGCGTTTATAGGGGAATCAGGTTGGTATCTCTGTTACTTCTGTACCGAACACATTGTAGGGACGGTTTATTACACAGCTGTACCACTCTCATCTTTCTCGCTTGCAATTGTTTGTCACTTTTAAGCAGCTCAGAAGTAACTCCTAGCACAAATTTCCTAGAATTGTCTAGAGCAGATCGACACAAGTCATTAGCCAGTACTATTCAAAACTACATTACTTTCTCATCCTCTCTATTTCCTGGTATTCGTATACCCGAGGTAACCCTTCGTTTCTTTTACTAATGAAGATTCTACCATTTAAAGAACTTAAATGAATCGGTTAAGGAGAAAATTTTTGACTGCTTGAAAAGAAATAAATGATAATAAGAGCGTGAACATATATTTATGTGAGGTGAACATGCCATTTAATTTTTATATCTTTTTTCACTTCCTTATATTGAAATTATGTGTTTTAATACGCGTAAATAATAGCAGAAAAATCCATGACGATCCAAAACAGCCAATTTCTTTTGAAACCTTAAAATAAGCAACAAGCCAAAACAAGCGAAAAGGCAAAATAAAAAATGGCCCCACGAACCCCAAATATACCGAAAGCACGTTTGGGCATTTTACCTACCCTCCATGCTCTATGCATATCGTTATCCAGTTATTTTGTAGAAATAGTACATGACCTATCTTTCTGTATAATTATCAGAGTAATATTTTAATTTTCTGTAGTTTATGTTAAATTAATTCAGTTTTTAATTAAATTCACTTTTAGGCTTGATATCTATATATTTTTTTTCCCAAGTGGTAACACTTCGAAAGCCTCCCCTGCAGTAAACCTGAAAGTACTGCAACATCACTACTGGAGTTTTGTCGGTGTAACCTGAAATTGCATTTCTCCATTGTCGACAGAACTGCTAAGCATAGGTCGATAACACCTAGGGAAGGAGCGTATTAGAATCTGGCAAATGCATAGCCATTCCTTTGGCGTTTTCTCTCCAAGATAATCTGGTTGTTTTACTGAGCTGGCAGTATTGGACCATGCGGTAGCTCTTGTGTTTATGGTAGCTGAAGGTTAGTTAATTGAAAACTCTGCTGCCCGTCCTTTATTAATTCTGAAGTACTCTGGTGCCCGTAGCGCTTAAAGCCGAGAGACGCACAGGAAAAGTGGTGGCAGATGTGGGTACTTTGTGTGTAAAATACGATTAGGGATACAAGCGTTTCCTGGGTAATACATTTTTTATGGTCGCACACGGCCACTCAAGAGCTTGTCTTCCCACTTTACGTTTTCTAAAAGCAATTTATTAGTTGATGTACAAGCCAGTCTTTGTAGTAACGGAGAGAGTGCTGTTTTGGCTACAGGAGTTACCTCTCTTTCTTTTTTTATTTCTCACAAACAGATGACAGAACCAGGCGAGCCGCAAAACCACCTCTGAAATGCAACAAAACCTCGATTCCTTTAGCTAATATTAAGGACACAATGGTGAAATAATATTTTCAACTTAAGAAGGTAGATCCATAAGTTTCCGGCCTAACCATTTTTAAGGTATAATAAAGACAAAAACTATATTTCCCTTTTCAATATAGTTACCCTTTATTGCAACACACTTCTCACATCTTTGAATTAATATTTCAATCCCCTCACAAAATGGTCAGAAGTCTTGTCTGCAAAATGGGCATAAACAGCATCCACCACTTCTTTGTCATACTTAATTTTCCTTCCTCGAAGGTCCTTTTTGAGTTATGAGAAGAACAAACAGTCGCTGAGAGCTAGATCTGGGTTGCAGGGTGGATGTTCGATCTCCTTGAAGCCACATTTCTTCACAGCTTCCTTTGCAACAAGAGCTGTGTGCACAGGTGCATTGTCGTGAAGAGGACGCACACCACCACTCATCTTTCATTGACTTTTCTCTTTGATGGAAGCACGTAGTCTGTACAGTAGGCCAGCATAGTACTCCCCATTTACTGTGGTGTTCCTCTATTTGAAGTCAATGAAGAGTATTCCTTCACAGTTCCAAAAGATTGTGGTCATGATCTTCTTGGTCGATTGAGTGGCCCTGTCCTTTAGATGCGGTGCTTCGCCAGGTTTTCGCCACTCCATTGATTCTCTTTTGGACAAGGGATCATAGTAGAGAACCATAGTTTCATATCCTGTAACAATGGTTTACAGAACTTCTCTCTCGTTGCCACGGCACAGCTCCAAAAATGCCTGACAACAGATGACTCGTTGCTGCTTTTGGACTGAGGAAAGAAGTCTAGGCACCCATCTTACACTAACCTTATTCATGTTCAAATGTTCATGAATAATTCAAAGGACTGTTGTTTTAGAAAGGCCCAACCTTGCTGCTATTTCTGTAACTTTGAGCCGTCGGTCTTCCATAATTTCTCCTTCCACAAAAGCGATGTTTTCAGGAGTGAGCACCTCCAAGAGCCGACCTGCACGCTCTTCGTTTTCAATGCTTTTTCGATCCATTTAAAAAAGCTTGGCCTATTCTTTTACGGTAGAATATGAGGGGGTGCTTCCCCATATACACCGCCCAATCGCTGTTTAATTTCATTTGGAGTAAGTCCTTCTTTTGTGAAGAACTTAATAATAGCTCGAACCTCCATTTTGAACATGTCACAATCGTCTACGCATAGCCTTCTTTATGCAACTATATCTGAACCACTGAACAAAGAGGAACGGAAGTTACAGCTGCGTGTTACTAACAGATAAGACTTGACAACAGATAAGAATTTTGTGAAGGGGATAAGCCTTAACGGCGAAACTTATGGAGTACCCTCGCAGGTTTTGCTTCTGCCCTTTCCGGCGATTGCGCTGTGTTTAAAGTGTCTTTGACCTAGCTGTTTCATTTTAACTTTTTCTTCCTGAGTCCTGGAGTATGAATAAATGAGTTAACTTCTTACCGAGATCATACCGGTGTTCTGAACACAAAGTTAATGTTCGCCGTAACTCGAATTGGCTATCGATTATTGTTTAAGACAGGATAAATGATACCAACCGTTGGAAGTATGAATGCTGTTCAATAAAGAATTAATCATAGTTTTTTTTTTTTTTTTTTTTTTTTTTTAAACAATGTACCTTTTAATTCATTCTGGTAAATTTGATCTTTCTCAAAGTATACAATATACCTATTCCAGGGTTTCTGAGGGTCTTCAAAGACATGTTGGGAACGATTTTTCGACAGATTCTTCAGAATTGCCGGAGCAGCCTACACAATTGCTTCTGATGATGAAAAATGCCTACAACAAAAGTGTTTCTTCAATTTGGGGAAAAGTCACAGGGAACTAAATCTGGATGAGGAACACTCGTCACATGACATTTTGGGGTTAATCAGCAACAACATTTGTAATCTGCGACCGTACATAATTGTGGTGCACAATCCTGCTTGGAAATGTGGCCTTTTGGGATAATATGACCTTGCAGAGTTTTCAGGACATTTTTGTAGAATGGTCCAGTTAAGTTTTGTTTTTGTAAACTATTTCTTTAGTATGGAAAAATGAAATGAGCACCAGAAGCAACCATTTTTTGCTTTATTTGTGTTGATGACCACACAGAGCTTTGCCGTTTACTCTCAGTATCGAAACAATGTAGTCAAATAACATCAGCAGTGGTTACCTTTGAAAGAAACTCCACAGCCTCCTGTAACATCATCTTCAACTCCAAGCAAACCTACAAGCGAATGTCCTTTTTCAGGAATCAGCATTCTTGGAACCCACCAAGCACATACACGTCTCACGTGCAATTTTTCAGTTATGTGTGCGTGGCACCTTTCACATTTTCTGAAAGTGTTCTTAATGTTACTCGACGATACTCTCTCATATTGACAGCACCGGTGTTGTTGTTTTCTGCTGTTAGAGAGCACAAACTGGAGCCCCGGTTCCACCTTTCTTTGAAAGCCATTGTCTCTGTTCTTTAAAGATTTTAAACGATTTTGGAGCTATGCTACAGGGAAGAACAAACTGCTAACAGGCCTCTGGTAAAATTTATTAAGATGAAAGCAGAATATTGTCTATCGCGTGTAACCTCGAGGAGCAACTGAACATGTTCGAACAGACATGAACTATCGACCAATGAAACGACACAAAATTTTGAATTTTGAACAATCACAGCCGGATTACGAAGTAAAATTATCGAAAAAAAAAATAATAAAATATGTTTTATCACATTTGTCTATGATCAGTGTAGCCAACTCTACACCTCCAGTATATAATTCCTGAACACGCATCACTGACCACTATAGATAGAGGCGGTGCGGAGCTATTGATAGCAACAAAAGCATGTGCAACTGACTATCATAACGCAAAACGGAGGGTTCTTCAATTCGTTTTGGTGATAAGTCAAATGTGCAAATTGATCCTATCATTAAGAATTCCAAACCACAGAATACAAAGTAAAATAGAGACACTGTATGTAATTTCTGTCCTCAGTTGGTATTAGAGAATCGAGCGGTAGCTGATTGTAATAGCCGATTTTTGTCCATTTCAGTCCCATGGTTCCTGAATAGAAAACATAAGTATAACATTTTATACAAGTGTTATACTTCTGTGCGCGAATTTCAAATATATGTATATCACCTTTATTCTTATTCTACTAATGAAATAATCCTAAATCCGTATTTTGCTCTTCTTTATTGCCATTACTGAAAGTACTGCCACGCGTGGCCGAGGTCGTTAAGGCGCGAACTCGTGAGCGGGAGATCCGGGGTTCGAATCCCGCCAGGACCGTCCTCCCTGACTGAGGTTTTTTCCAGGTTTTCCTCAGTCCTCATAAATAGCAAATGCCCGGGAGGTACCCTAAACATAGGCCTGGAACGTTTCCTTCCTTAAAAATAAATTCTTTCCCAAATATATCATTTCATCGCCTGTGATGCCTCTGTAGCAAAAATGGGCGTTAAACACAATTCATTCCATTTGATTACTGACAATCGGCATTCTTTTGTCGCTATATTGCTTGAAAAGGTTAAGTACAAATATACAATTAATGCAATTTTATAAGCCAAGTTTAGATGGTTCATATTTAAATTCTTATCTTATTCTTGAAATAGTCCTTACAAATATTAATGGAGGGTCCGAGCTTTCGAGATAAATTCACTCACTACGTTGGTGAATTTGTCGTTTAATCAGTTCCTCTCGTGATAATACTTATGAAAATTCTTTATTGGACAACTCTCGTATATGCAAGAGTTGTATGGCGATGTGTCATCTTTTGTTGTGCTTTGATTGAAGGATCTAAGGGCCGAAATCTCTTTTTCTTGTCAACAAGGTGAGAGAACTCGACTTTATTAATTACCTGCCTTGTTAGCCTGACGTAAATACAGGATATCCTGCTGTAGCTAATTACTTGCATGCTAGAAGCCTGTCTGTCTGTCTCTCTCTCTGTACGATAGATACAGTCATCTGCCAAGGTTCCCCACTTTTTCTTCCAACATTCACCGACCTGAGTAGGACAGATTATTCATTTTCTTTGAAATCGTATATATCGCCTCTTCGCTTCATGTACCTGTCCCTAACTCGATTCCGGAATATGACTTTGGCGTCTACCCCTCATCGCCGAATACATTTCTACTCAACCTCATTCAGCGTGTCAGTTCCCAGAATCTGGAACTCCCTTCCTCCTGAAGTCAGAGATTGTCGGATAATAAAACAATTTAAACTTAGATTACATTGTCATCTCAACTCTAGGAATCACAACAGTTAGTCTCTCGTTTCTTCTTCTTCTTCTTCTTCTTCTTCTTCTTCTTCTTCTTCCTTTCATTCTTCCCCCCCTTGGCTCGAGAAAAATTTTTGAAGAACAAGTGGAATTCTAACACTATTTTTATTAACTTTCTAACTATATTATGTAATATTTAGATGCAGTATATATTTAAATAAATCTTTTTTTCTGTATATTATGTAACTATGAATATTTACTCTATATTTTAGCTGTTTGTTTGTTTTCCCCGCCTGTTAGAGTGGAAGAGAAGGCCCCCATGTCCATAACTCTTCCTAGAGCAAATAAATAAATAATTTTTGGACAAGGTAAATTTAGTTTCTTCTGGATATTTTTCATTCTCTTAAATTGCAGCAAAAAAGTAGGATTCAGGGCATTTAATAGATCGCTTGGTCACCACGTAGATTACCCCGTTCAGTTACAAAGGCTTATGTCAAGAGGTTCTCAAACTTTCCTTGACCTCGAACCCCCTTTAAAAATCTTGAGGACTAGTGAAATTTTAAGATCGTAAATTTGCATAATATATATAGTAATTACACGTATCTAATGCGCACCTTTCTGTCCAAGTCAAAATTGTGCTGCACGTTACATTCGAGTGCAATTCCATTCCGCAGTTGACCGGTGGCTTCGAATTTATCGTTTATTACGTCATAATGCATTGCTGCAATTCTCGACTTAGTTACATTCATTGTTGGCCTATTATTGCACAGAGCGTTTGAATAGTAGGTAGTCCCGAAATGGAGGGAAAACAGAGAAGAAGAACATCTTATAATGTTACTTTCAAGCGTAAAGTAATTATTTATACTGTAAAAATGATAACAGAAAAGCAGGAAGAGAGTTCAATGCAGCTGAGAGCAGCTCGCTTGTGGCGGCAACAGAAATTGACATTATTTGCAACTAAAGCTGGTGGGAAGAAATTCACTGGTCCTTGTAAAGGAAGACATCCTGACATTGAAGAAAAAGTTTTGAAATTTTACATGAAAGCAGGAAGAACGTGCAACCTGTGACTAGTGACATCATAAGAAATAAACTTTTCTTCTTTGACCTGTGTCAACTGTCCTGGCAACACACGAGCGATGGATTTTGTCCTACGTGCTCCAACATGTAACAATAGTTCACTTATAAATTCTAAGTTCTGATTGTTTTATGAAGCGGACGGGCTTATCTCTAAGACGTCGTATAACAATATGTCAAACTCTTTTTTTATGATTTTAAGTTTTAAATTTAGGGTGCGCATTGCATTCACTGGCGCATTAGATTCAATGAAATACGGTAGACTCTAATATTCATAAACAAACAACAATTGTAATTTCTTTAATGTTTGCCTTTTTATTGTAGTATATGCTTACGCAATAGTTATTGTCTTAACAATAATATTAAAACAAAATGATATAAAAGACAAAACATTAATATTAACAACAACTACAGTATGATAGCAGAATAAAACTTGTCAATTTTAAATCCTGAATTTTTTTTAATGAGTTTAATGCCCGTTTTTACTACTGAGGCAGCACAGGCGATGGATACTGGTGACACAAGAGATGAAATGATATATTGGGAAAGGATTTTTTAAAGGAAGGAAACGTTCCAGGCCTAAGTTTAGGCCTAAACCCAAGATCGCGGGTTCGAACCCGGCCAGGACCGATGGATTTTTTCGGGCGTAAAAATCCTAAGTATGGCTTCCTTCGGAAGGGAAGTAAAGCCGTGGGTCCCGTGTCGTACATTTACGGCACGATAAAGAACCTCAAGCCTGAAAGAAGAGGCCTCTGAGCAAAATTTGTCGGCCGTTTCACGCCCTAAATAGAATGGGACGCTGATGACCTGAGATGTTAAAGAGTGTCCGTAAATAAAACAAATCAAATCTGGAAAAAAGGACGGTCCTAGTGGGATTCGAATCCCAGACCTCCCGCTCACGAGTCCGCGCCTTAACGACCTCGGCCACCCGTGGTGGTACTAATTCCTGAATGAGAGGTATTGTGCTGAATTTCACATACAAGTCGTGACATATCTGGCTTAAAACTAGAAATGTGTATTTTAACTCTGATTATACATTTCCAAACTGTTTTTTAGATAAGTGGGTGCAAAGTTCGAAAGTCTGGAAAAATCTGGTAGTTTGCTGTTGCCAGGGAAACTGTGAAGATACTCCGCTTAGCCATTTCAAAGCTACTTCCGGAACAAACAGTCGCCTTTAGTTTGATTCTAATTTACTTTATCTCAATAATAACATATTATACACTAATATCATCTTTCGTTTTCTCGATATTCATTGTTTGCATATACATTTCGCGGTCATTTTCCTCTGAAACAAAGAGGAAAATCCAAAATTGCTTCAGGCCAAATTTGAAGTGTTCTTAGGGGGATATAAGATAGCGAGTGATTTAACTGATCAAATTGATATTATCAAATGGAATTGTGTATTTTTTTTTCCTCAGTATAAACATTCTAGTTCATCTATCAGCTACGGAGATAGGTGATGTGATATTAGACAAAGAGACAGCAAATGTTATTCACATACTTTCACTCCTCTCTCTTTTGTTTTGTCGTTGTTATGGAGGAAACTCGTTTGTTTACGCGCAGATGCTCATTTATTGATATCGGTACACAAACGAGTGCTCAGTATTGCCAATTCAAACCTCAAAGGACATTATTCTCGGTGAGTTTCACTTCGTTTTTCAATTATGGATGTTCGATACACGATCAACGTCATGGCAAAGCTCATAAGAACGCTAGAGCAGCTTGCAACTTACACGGAAATCGATATCCTGAAAGCAGGCAGCCGTCTGTTAGAAATTTTCAGCGATTTGCAAACTTACTCTCCTAAACGGGAGGTGTCGCACCAAGAAAACACTATTAAATGAGGAGTGCTACTGGGGAAAATTCGGAAGTCGCTGTATTAAGAGTAGTTGCCGTTAATCCGGACCGAAATTACCTCAACTGAAACGTGATTCGGGAATCTCTCAAAGGAGAGAAATTAATAGTCGCAAATATCATCCATATCACATTAGCCTACATCAAGTCCTTCGTGGGGATGATTTTTAGAAGCGTGTTGAATTTTGCGTGGGGAATGTTACCAAAACATTAACATTTCCAGACACGTAAATTGATGCCGGTAATGTGAAAAAGAGTAAAAAACATTTACTGTTCTATTTGTGCACAATATCACGTCATCTATCGCCCCTAGCAGATAGATGTACTAGAGCTTTTATACTGCAAAGTAAATGCTATTTCCATTATCGGAAAAAAAAATTGAAAAAAAAAAAAAACGTTTAACCTTGAAATAACCTTGAGAATGGCATTTCAAGATGAGTTAAGGTAGCTATCTTATGTCCCCCTAAGAGCAGTTCAAATTTTATCTGAAGCATTTTTTGATTTTTCCCTTTATTTCTGAGGAAAATGGCCCGACATTATAAATGCCCCCCACTCTGTGTGTGTGTGTGTGTGTGTGTGTGTGTACATATATTTAAGAATAAATGCTGTTAAAAGTCCTTAATGCCCTAATGCTTAGTGGATACCCTTGGAGAACCTCACGGACCACAGCTTGAGAACCGCTAGTCTAGGTCATATTTTTAACTCCTCCAATCAAATAAGGGTAAAGACTTTATCAAAGGACAGATGAAATTTGAATGTCTAAAATAGTCAACAAAACCAACCAAAATTATATAAAATGTGTGAGATTAATTGACAACAGAAGCTGAAAATAACGCATATGGCAGATTAGGGTAGTCCTCGAGTCAAATAGTTTTATATAGACAGAGATGAAATAAATATTCACTATACAATTATCATTTTCGATTTCTAAAATATTTAAGTGTTTTTATCTGTTATGGATGGAAAATATTGATAATGAAGCTAATTATGAAAGTAGGGCCGATTATTTTTCTTATAATTTTCAGACGCACGTAATCCAGTGACATTTTATACGAGGGTACCTTGGTGTATGAAGGCCAGATATGTGTACCCCGTCTCAGCAGTAGTGTGACGCATCTGTCCGTTACGTCAAGTCATCGTGTTTTACAGCAGTATAGTACGTACAGTACGATATGAACCGCTGCACAGTGTTTATTGTCCGAAAATATTGGAAACAGTGACGACATAGAAGTGTCGAAGACAATTTGTTGCGCAGTTTGAGTTTCGGTTATCACGGTAAAAATATTTCATTGATTATCTGATTAAAAATTGAAACCACGGGAACGTTGTTGAATATCCACGAAGGAGGGCGTCAGAAACTGCTAAAAGTAACGATGCAGGAATTGTAAAACGGACTGTTATTATACCCACAAGAGGTATATAGTAGTAGTAGTAATAGTACTAGTAGTAGCAGTAGTAACGATGAACTGAAGTTTTGTACAGGGACATCTATATGTGCACTTGTGTGTTTTTAGGCGTGCTACTTTGTAGTCACTGAACTTTAATTCCATGGATTTTACATTGCTCACTGGCATGGAAGTGGCGAATAATCGATGTCGTACTCATTTTGAGAATTCCAAAGAGGGCAGGCAATTTGGAGCACTAGCGCCACACGGAGTAAACACAAAGCAATGTGATTGTTGCTCCAGTCTGCAATGCGGTTTGACTCCGCCTCCTGATCGATTTCCTCTCTACAGCGTCCTGTCCTTTGTATGTAACCATGACAGCACAGACTCCGAGGGCAAAGTCCGGTCTTTCCCTCCGTCTCTTCTAATTGCATTTCTCGCCTACTTTCCTGCCGTCGTCGTTAGCAAAGTTATTTCCGCGCCATCTCTTTCCGAAATAACTGACATCAGCCAAAACGTCACTAAGTTCATATTCTTTCTCCACCAAGATCAGACGGGCACACTCAGCCGATTGTAAAACGAGAAACTCCGTTTCTGCGACAAGCAGAAGAATATGTTCACTTTTTGTATGTTAACAGAACAAATAACTGAATGATCCGTTACATCTTGAGAAATCTCGGAAGTCGCGAAGAAATGCAAAATTATGATGTCGCGTCTGATTGAGACATGAAGGAAAGGGGCGGTTTAAAATTAAGAGGAACTTAAATGGGTGGTATTCAAATGCCTAGTTAAGAAAAGATTGTTAGCCTCTATCCGTATTGAAGAAATCTAACACGCGGGAGCATTTTCTAGAGTGCAGTTCAGAAGATTTTGTTTCTTCAGAAGCGGCAACTATACAGGATTTCCAACCAGTTTTTCGGTTAATAGGATGATGAAAAGGTGATGCAGGTGTACAATCCCGAATAGGTAGTACTTAGAAACAAATGAACCAGATATACGTGGCAACTTTCCATACTGGGAAACCTGTGACAGAAGACATGCGATTTAAGAATTTCCTTATTGCTGAAATGTTCACTGCTGAGGATGAAACAATGTTTCTGAATTGCGAATGACACGTTAATTTTCATACAGGCATTACAAGAACCTGAGTCCTTGGAGAATCTAGAAACAAGCAAAGTTCATACAAACAGGAATAACTCTGATTAGTGTTGTGGTTTCTAGTTATAACCATCTGTCACCTATCACAGTTGTCATAGTATGAAGTGCACAACGCTCACAATAGCATGACGAAAATCCTCTTGTAGTTTTGGAAACAAGACACCAACAACAGTTTAACATTAATGTACGTTACATTAATTCATCCTTTTATTTTACAAGAAACATTATATCGTAGTAACTTTTTATGGATAATTTAAATACTGCTAGTGCGATATCCAAATATCGGGGATTGAGTTCCTCACCTCATTCTAATTGATTTCTACATGCGGAGTGATTCAAAGACCACTGACAGAGTGTCCCACATAAAACTGGTATGCCTCGCTGTCTTCCACGTAACAGCCATGTGTCACTGTATTACGTTACTTCCTATGTTGGGAGATCAAGATGATTTTAGGGCACTGAAAAATTTAACAAATAAAATGTCAAGCAAAATTGCAGAAGAGTATATAAACAATAAAAATCAAACAAGAGAGGAAATTCAACTGTGAGAATTCGTATGCTTTTCTAGAAGATCCCAGAGAATCAGAGAAAAGGCAAGAACGGAGAATCAGTTCAAAAACAAGGTGATGGAAAATATAAGCAATATATGGATAAAGTAGAAGAGGGGGGGGGGAAGAAGAAGAAGCACATAGAAGGAAAAAGCATCAACACCAATCCAAGTCTATGATGTTGGTACAGATAAAACTTGAAAAGCAGAAGATGACTGCATAGCTGCTGCTTGAGACCTCATGATGTCCAGGTACCTGTTGCCTAGGGAGCAGCCCGGATACCGAACGTCAGTAGAAATGAAGATTTGTGGATAGTAAACTGTATAAAAATATGTAAATTAATTAATTTTAAGTGTAACTAATTGTGAAAGTTAAGATATCTAAAAAGACGTTGTTGAAATTTAAATAAAGTGTAAAAAAAATGTATTACACCCAATAGCAACTTAAGTTTAATTATACGTTATAGCCGTAGTGCTGGTTTCCAGCACCGGTTTACTTTTTTAACTGTAGCTTTGTTTAGTAATAGTGCTGTAGATTTTAAATTGTAGTGATAAATGTAAAATAGGAATAAATAAATAAAAATGAATCTAGAGCATCATGTCCTGATATTGAACCTAGAGATATTGCAGAATAAAATTAAAATTAAAAAATTACTTCCGATGTAAAGATCTGAAAATACCTTGTACTGTTGATCTTGCCGACAATGCGCATACCTGACTGCACACCACACGCCTTCATGCACAATATGTGGGTTATCTTGCGACCAATATCTGCAATTCTGTGAGTTAACACAACCAGACAAATGAAACCAGGCATGGGGTCCAAGTAATGATCGAAGACATGAACTAGTTGCAAAAGTAGCTTGTTTTGGTTCTGTCAATTCATGCACTACTTTAACAGAAATGCTCGGAATTTGAGCTCTTTCAGCACACCATTGCATGTTGTGTAGAATACCCCAATTTGCTGAAATAATCTCCTTGTCGATTTTAAGGCTTCTCATTATGTCCATGCGAAATCTGTCGAATACTGCTGGGGTCTTCATGGTCGCACGTTTGTTCCTCATATTAGCAACGGACCCTCTCCATTTTTTATACAGATTTTGAATTGTGTTGGTTGTGGGGAGCTTGATGCCAGGTTATTTCGCCTCAAACATATCTTTAGTCTCCTTAATGGGGCTTGTCTTTATGTGAAATTCCACAGTATCATTCGGTGTTCAACTAAAAACTGCACCATTTCTCTCACAACACCTTCACGCCAGTGTTGGTGTGGCAGACACGTAAATATAGAAGAGAGTAACACAACCCAAATTGAAATTCTGTATTAGAACTAATTTTGATTGTTTCAGTAGACATATGGGTAAGTTAAAATAACTAATTAAAAAGTATAAAAAAATTGACAATGTATTTGTATGACATTATTGCTTTTGTATTATGCTAATTTCCTAGGGATTTCTTGGGAGCTGTTATTAAATTCTTCACAAAAGAAAGACTTACTCCAAATGAAATTAAACAGCGATTGGACGGTGTATATGGGGAAGCGTCCCCCTCATATTCTACCGTAAAACAATGGACCAAACTTTTTCGAGAAAGCATTGAAGAGCGTGCAGGTCGGCCCTTGAAGTGCTCACTCCTGAAAACATCGCTCTTGTGGAAAGAGAAATTATGCAAGACCGGTGGCTCAAAGTTACATAAATAGTAGCAAAGTTGGCCTTTGTAAAACAACAGTCCTTCATGAACATTTAAACATGAATAAGGTTAGTGCCTAGACTTCTTTCCTCAGTCCAAAAGCAGCAACGAGTCATCTGTTGTCAGGCAATTTTGGAGCTCTTTCATAACAACGAGACAGAAGTTCTGCAAACCATTGTTACACGAGATGAAACTATGGTCCTCTACTATGATCCTTGTCCAAAAAAGAATCAATGGAGTGGCGTAAACCTGTCGAAGTACCGCCTGCTGTAAAGGACGCTGTGAAGAAATGTGACTTCAGGGATATCTACCATCCACCCTACAGCCCATATCTAGCTCCCAAAGTCTATTTCCTTTTTAGACTTCTGTTTGGGGGGTATTGAAATGTTAATTCAAAGATGCGAGAAATGTATTGCAATAAAGGGTAACTATATTGAAAGTGAAACATGGTTTTTGTCATTATCATACCTAGAAAATGTTTAGGCCGGAAACTTATGGACCTACCATCGTATAAATAGAAAATTACAGCTGTAGGACTGCATGTAAATAAACAAAAGACTAAAGAACTGAGGATACATAACAATGCAGATCCTAAAATTATTCTAGGAATGAGGAAATACAGCAGATGAAGGAATTTCAGTACCTAGGAAACATTATCTCAAAGGACGGAGAGCCTAATGAAGATGTCAAAGTTAGAGCTTTTTCTCTCAATGGAAATCTAAACAAATATTCCGGAAATTAAAATTAAGATAAAATCAGGTAAGGGTGTGAAACCGAAAGCAACTAGTATTAAAAAATTGTGTTCATTAATAGATGCTTGAGATTAATAATGGGAATATGGTGATCGAAAGTCATATCGAATATGAAATAAGATTCAACAGACGAATGGACAGGAAGTAAAATATAGGAAGCGGAGATGGATTGTGATGCGGAGAAATAAAAATATATCTAAGGACACTTTTGACTGAAATCCTCAAGGAGAAACCAGGAAAATTTGTGGTGCAACACAGTCAGGAAGGAAGCACAGCGGATTGGGAAGAACTGGAAGGAGATTAAGGCTACGGCGAAGAACAGGAAACGTTGGCGTGCTTTCATTAAGGCCCCATGCTTCCCAAGGGAGTACTATCCACTAAGTATAATATGCCCTCTTGCAGCATGAATTCTTCTCATTTGGCACAACAGCCCGGAGTGAGCTTTGCCCTGCCGCAGCGACCTCTGCTTCCTCTACCCCCGTCTTACGACTTCACTGATAGAGGGCAGTATTGCAGGGGAGCATGTAATCAGCATACCGACACCCTATCACGAGGCTTTCGTAATCGAAAAACGCTATTCTCCATCAGGCAGCTTCCCAATTGTCCTCATGAGGCTGGGTGAATGCCATTCCAGACCTCCCTAACTTAGTAAAATTTCGGGAATCGAACCCAGGCCTCCCAAACAGCAGTCAGCAACGCTAACTACTAGACCAGGGAATTAATCTACAGTGTGAATTACTTCTCCGATGCCTATTTCTTTTTATTTTTAGCTATACTTACTGGAAAACCTCCATGTTACTCACCTCTTGCAAGCAATATGAAAACCAGAAAAATTAACGTGTTTAAATGGCATTATGCCTAAAGCTGAAACAAGTAAATCCTCACAATTGCTTTCTAAATAATAAACGTGGGAGGTCAAACTTTCGCTACGAACGACTGATATTTTCATGATTACATAACAGTTTACTTAATTCCACTCTCCTAATTTAACCTGCGGTTTTTTTTATTTGGATATCTAGCACAATAATTCACTCTTTTTTTTTTTTTTCGTGACTGAAATGGACTAATAAAAGTAGATTTAATCAATTTTTTTCGTGAAAGGGGATAAAAACAGCATATTTCTATATTTTCCGAATAAAAATGTAATACAACCAATGCTCAATATATTATACAGCAACATTTATTTCTTTGACAAGTTTGTTTTGGATAACTGTAGGCGACAGCTAATGTACGGCCTTATTGATACCTTATTCATCAGTCAGATTTGAACTTAATCGATAGTTTTAAAGCATGACGCTCAAAAACTAATAACAAATAATTTTTTTCTCCTGCGTTCATTTGTTTTATTCCTATAGTCTCTGCGTCAATTCGACTAGGAGTCTAGGAAACCTGTTCTCATGTATTTTCTGTTCACTATTGGCGGTTAAAAAGAGTAAAATTGTAATTTAACTTTAAATTTAATGTTAAAATAAATAAAATTACTTTGAAATGTTATTACAACCTCAAATGTTCATTGTGTTTATTTATCCCGTTACAGATATCTTCGTAGTCTTTCTTGGAACAAAAATTAGTAACAATGCATCTATCATCTCTGCTTCAATTCTATTATCTCACTGTCTCTCAAAAAAAGGTCTCATCACAACATGAAATATGATATAATTGATACAAAATAGTAGTAAATGGTCATTGTTATAACAATGTTCAATTATGCGTGCTTTTCCACTACGCTAGGAAATACATAAATTAAACGAATCTAAATTTAACTCTTAAGAAACAAATATATGTATATATAAAATATAGAAGAAAAAGATAATTAAGTAACACTATTAACAACGTAACAAATTAACAGTAATTATAATAGTACAAAAGGATAAAACACTAAGAAAAAGTCACACCTGAGATCGCTATATTTTGGACTCGTGGAGTCCTTTTATGGCAAGAAGACATGTCTTCTCAAGCGATCTCGTGTGACTTTTTCTTAGTGTTTTATCCTTTTGTACTATTATAATTACTGTTAATATATATATATATATATATATATATATATAATAACGAAATAAATATATGAAAAAGAACAATATATATACAAAACAGATTTTATAGAAATACATGAATAAAATAAACAGAAAAGAAAAGTAAAAAATAAATAACTTACATCCCCTCACATACATGTATAAATAATTTTAAAAAATGTGACTCATGTTCACCTACCCCCGTTTCCGGTTGTCTTCCTCTTCCGATCTAGGCTGTCTTACTTTGTCTATAAATTTACTTACTCCCTCCTCCTTCCTATATACCAGCAAAGAGCAGCACTGCCCTCTTCCCCCTATTATTATTATTATTATTATTATTATTATTATTATTATTATTATTATTATTATTATTATTCGTTTTTCCCCCCGGAAGCAGGTATATTGGCTGACGTTTAGCAAAGATTAAGGGCACAGTTTGGAAATAAGAAGCTCTCTAAGACACAAGTGTATAGAGTGCTACAGAAGTTCCATACATGATCTAGAAACGGTGGAAAATAAACATCAAGTCGAACGAGCGTAATGGAAACAAACATTCGGGCCTTCCGGGACCTTAACGAGGTGACTGACATTTGACTATTTCTGAATTTGTTTCTGGAGTAGAGATAAGATATGGAAGTGTTCAATTCATAATGTCATATAACTTGGGTTACCGAAAATCTCAGCAAGGTTAGTTGCTTACTGTGATCAGGGAGAAACGTTTCTGCATCACTTCGTAACCTGCGATGAAACATTGATACACACTGTACTTCTGTGTCGAAGTAAGCGAGCATGGAGTGAAGTAAAGGGAAGCGAAAATCGCCTGGGACTCCCAAGGTATTTTGTTTATAAATTACTTTTATACACGTTGAACAGTCAATGCAGTGAGTCAATTGAGGCAAACGGGGCTTATGACGTCTACAACCAAATCGAGAAGTTCTACTCCTCCAAGGCAAACGCCCTTCTGCATGCAGCTGCTTTGATGAATTTCAGGAAATCCACTGGAACTCCCCACCGTTAAAAGAAGCCTTGGAAAGTTCGGTGAATCGACAACGATGAAGACGTGGAAACAAATTTGCTCAACTGACTAGAAACACAACCCCACTCTTTCCTCGGTAATGGAATCCGCTAGGAAAAAATGTGTGTGTAAATTGCGAATTATTATTATTATTATTATTATTATTATTATTATTATTATTATTATTATTATTATTATTATTATTATTATTATATTTAATTTCAATAAATTATTTTAAATTTTTGATGCACTCATATTATTATTTCATTTCATTTTTTTTTTATCCACAATGTGAATGAGTTGCAGAGTCACAAACTCGTGACCAAATAAATGTAAGAGGTATTAAAATGTCGACATCGAAAATGTGCAAGTCACCATTTGTTTACGTCATCGCTGGCACTGCGCTCAGCACCGCGCCCTTGTCAAGAACAGGATATGAAAGGACATCGATCCTATATTGCAGTCGATATCGTTGATATCAGCCCATGCGTCCCCACCTGGCTCAACATCCGACGCTGTGAAAGTATTTTGCAAATCGGTAGCCATGTTGTGAAAAGGAAAGGTCGGTAACCCGATACACGTGCAGTGGATTGCCTTGATCCGTCGTTTCGTAAACACAACTGCTTGCTAATTTCTCGGCACGACCCGCTGTTCCTTATTATGGATTGTTTCACCACACAGGGCTGCCCAAAGCCTGCTAGCATGGACAGTACAGTTCCGTCAACCGGGGTGATTAGGCCCACTTTTTACAACTTTAATAGTTTAAGAGCCACTTGAAGCGCCCAAAGTACTTGGTTCAATATTTTCAACTGTAACCATGGCATCACTGTTTGGCGCGCTATTTATTGTTGATCAGTCAAAAACAGGTTACATTGTTAAAAGACTATAGAGCAAGTAAATTTGAATGCAGTGAAACTTTTAGTTGTGCAGCGTTACATATCAAATAACTATTTTATTTAGTTAGATATATAACGAGTATTAACGACTTGTTTTCGTTTTATTTTTATATATACATTAAAATGAAAATGGCAAGTGGGCAGAGTTACCTCGTGTTCCATCATAAAAACGGGGTAACTTCGCCTATCTTGTTTGTTGATTGTATATAATTTAAAATCACTTATTATTGAGTATTTATACCTGTCGTCGTTTGCTTTACAGCACTACTGTCATGGTGCGGAACTATAAGGGAAAGCTAGGTTATTGTCCCTACAGAAATAATTCATAAATCCTCCAATCTCACATACATGTTGGAGATTTTGTTGTTGTGAAATTCAGCGGTAAGAAATTCGTTGAACGTTATATGGCCCAGTCCTGAACCTGGGTGAGCATATTTAAGAGTCAGATAGAAATTAATATGTTTCCGTGCATTTAGGGTCGGTACGGCGAGTTTTTATTTTGCCACCCCCCCCCTTGCCTATTTGGCTTCTATTGCTAATTTTAAGGCTTCAAACATTTTTTGCCTGTTTTGAATCGTTATGGATTTTTTCTGCGATTATTTACGCATTTTAAAAAACATATAAAGAACTCCAATATACGAAGTGAAAAAAAGTTATAACAATTAAATGGCATGCTCACCCCAGAAAAACACCTATTGAGAATCTTGTTATTCATTTATTTCTTTTCAAGCAGAGAAACATTCTCCTCAACCCATTCACAGAAGCTCTTTAAATAGCAGAATCTTCATTAATGAAAGGTTAACTCTGGCATACGAATACCAGGAAACAGAGGATGAGGAAAGTGCTGTAGTTTTGAACAGTCCTGGCTAATGACTTGTATCGACCTGCTCAAGACAATTCTAGGAAATTTGTAGTGGGGGTAACTTCTGAGTGGCACAAGTGTAGCAAACAATTGCAAGCGAGAAAGATGAGAGCGGCACGGCTGTGCAATAACCGTCCCTACAATAAACAGAAACTGAACTCGAACAAAAACAACTGCACATCTTTTGCTCATTCGTCAGGACTATTCAAAACTACTTTACTTTGTCTTGATCAACATTTCCATGATGTCCTGAAATGTAAATGTTCTGTTGTAACCGGTATGATTCCTTCTGAAATAACTTGTTCTAAATGTGCTCCAATCACTTCAGTGGAAGTAGAACGTTCTTTTTCCATGATGAAAAATGTTCTCTCTGACAAGTGACTGACTATGACAGTTGATACCTTGAAAAAACATCTTGGTGCTTGTAACCAAGAACAGTAAGCTTATATACTCACTTAAAGAGATTATAAAGTATCTTAAATAACTATTATCATTAATAATGAGTGATATTACGTTTTCACTTTTAATAAATGTCTATTTTAATTATATTGCTGCATATTTTTTTTTTGAATTTAAAGTGCCTTTTTGTTTGCCTATTTTAACCAAAATAAATGCTTGAACTTTCGGGCTCTGGTTATGACGTACATGCTTATCGTCACAATGACATAATTTTTAACATGAAATATTTTATTATGACATTACAGAGCAGTTTTCATGGTATTTTTATCACAAAATAGACTTTCCGTTAATTTTGATATCCCATTTCTTAGCATACCCTTTACAAAAAGGAGGCTCTCCGTCTTAGCACACAAATATTTTACCTTCACCCAGTCTAGTATTAACAGTAGACAAGCGTAATGCCGCGGGAGAGTTTATCAGTGTTATTGTTGAGATATCGAGTAACGGTCATATCAAAAGTTTGCGCCTCTCATATTTTCCTACTTAAAGATTGAGCAGAAATTATGAATATTTTCTGTTTCTGATATTATTATGAATATCTCAAAGGCTCTGAGGAATACGTGGCAACTATAAGCAGGCATATAACCGGCGGAGTTTGTTGCTAATCCCAAACTGTTATTAGCAGGAACAAAAATATTATTCGTGACGGAGAAACCCTATCACAAAACAACAGATCTCAGGTGCCGTAATAAATACATAAAAGTATTTACTCTCACTTCCAAACCCGATCTCTGTTAGCACTAAACACGTACAGAAAGAGATTGCAGAGACGTGACAATGTTGTTTTTCTGAGCAAACTCTGATACACCTTATTCCTCGCGCCATAACATAAACAAACAACTGAATGACTGTAATCTTAATTCCAAGGGGGAAAAAAAAGATCATCAATGCTTGTCTCGCTCTATATTACATTATCTGTATACATTATGTAATAAGAAAAACATAATAAATATTTAACCCAGAAGATTTTGCCCTAGTGCACACTGAAGAAATAATTTGGAAGCATTTTTTCAATAGCAACGTTTATTAGCATTGAGATAAGGGAAAAATTGTAAAATTATTTCTAAAGTGCAACTACTGCGACACATTCCAAGCATAAAAGTGCTCTGGAAAACCGCCTTGCATGACCTGTATCTAACAATCTGCATTTCCGAATACGTTATAATGTAACACTATCGTTTGTTTAAAATTACACGCGCTCTCCGTTCAACCTTGCTCTGTGTATTGTTTAGGGTGTCATCACATCAGTATCGCGGGAAGCGAGCGAGCTTGCGTTACCAAAAAGGAAGTGTGATTATCTAATCAAGAATGAGACATGAAACTCCCAGCTCTATCACATGATGAGACAGCTGTACAATGATAGGGGGCTTCTTGGGTGAATAATTTCACAAATACAACAAACGCCATTCTCGGTCAAAACACTTCAGCACAGTGATTAAATCTGTATATTGAACAGGGCACGATGTCATCGCATACCAGCTGCCGAAATCTTCTAGAAGTTCAAGGGAGTGCTGCATTAATGGCCCTATATTCTCGACCAGTTTATCTTGGAAAAATGCAGTATTTTATTAACAGTAAATTTGAATCTTCCCATGCTCTCATATAGGTTCATCTTCTTTCATACCTCCTGTGGTGTCTCAGTAGTAAAAACGGGCGGTAAGCACTATTAAAAATAAATAAATAAAAATAAAAAATCTTCTTTCAGAGTCGGTCCTGTAGTAACCAAACTTGTCTTACAAAGATTGCGGGGCTCAGTACTGGCCAGGGTCGATGGATTCTTTCGGGAGTACAGATCCTTGAGAACAGAAGTAAAGCCGTGGGGCCCATGTCATAGATTTACGGTACGAAAAAGAACCTCAAGCCTGAAAGATGAGGCCTCTGAACAAAACTGATCTGCGGTTTCAGGCCAAGAATTGAATGGAAAGCTGATGTTAAAGAGTGTCCTAAATATAACAAACGAACAAAATCTTCTTCGCTCTTTAATATGTCCGCACACCAGCGTCCCTTTCAATTCAGGGCTTGGAGCGGCTCTTTTTACAGGCTTGACGTTCTTTTACGTGTTGTAAATCTACAACATCATTTCATACCAACATAAATGTACAAATAATTATTTTACAAGAAAGCCTAAACTTTTAGATACGCTAAATTGTGAAACAAATTTATGGTATTATAAGTTATGAAATCAGATTTCTTCTTAATCTTTTTCACTACACCCGAAACCGCCACAGGTGGCCGAGGTCGTTAAGGCGCGGACTCGTGAGCGGGAGGTTGGGGTTCGAATCCCGCCAGGACCGTCCTACCTGACTGAGGTTTTTTCCAGGTTTTCCTTAGTCCTCATAAATAACAAATACCTAAACTTAAGTCGGAACGCTTCCTTCCTTAAAAAAAATCCTTTTCCAATTTATCACTTATCTCATGTATCATTAGTGTCCACCGCCTGTGACCCTCAGTAGTTAAAACACCATTAAAAAGAAACTTCACCCGAAACAGATAAGTATGATATGGAAATAAATATATCAAAACAAAGCTTAAATGTAAAATTTACAAAACGTATTAGCTAACAGTTTTTTTTTTTTCCTTTCTCGTTCACTTCTTCTTTTCGTTATATCTTTCTATGTCTTCCTAGAACTTAATATTTAGGCATAGGAATTTCTAAGCACTAAAACCAGAATAAGACCCAATGAAGTTATGTTGGCACTAGACTGTAAAGAACACGTGGGAAGGGTACAATAGGTCACAAGCTACAAACCACCCTCTCTCCAAATGACGTTTTTGCTTATATACAATGCAGTGGCCCATATCTTGCGTGTTTGCTGTTTGCACTGAGCTAGTACTTTGAATGTATCTTAATTAATACCCTGGAAAGAGTTAAGCCATGAGACCTACTTCTCCACTCTACCAGGTGAAAGAACCAGTAAAAAATACACAGCACAATATACATAGTTATATAAAATACAGAAAAAAAAAGTAAATTAGATATATGCTGCATGTAAATTATTACAGTGTGCTAGTGAAGTATATTTTACTGTAGTATATTGCAAAGTTACCACTAAAAAAGAGAGAACACAAAGTTTATCGGAATAACTTCTATAATGTAGCGAAACTTAAAGAAGATGCATCACTTCCAACCTGTGTAAAACAGATTAGTTCATTATGAAATAAAACTAATATTGACCAAAGTTGTGCGATTAGAAATATGATGGGAACTTATCCATTTACAGCGACTGTGCCTGGCTGCGCGGCTTGCATTCAGCTCTGAGCATTCCAAAAATAACTTAAAGCTCAAGAAATCAATGCCGATAAAGGCCAAACCGCTAAAGTAAGTCTAGATGGTAAAAATGCTCTTAATGCCAACATTACCCCAACTTGAGAGGACGAAAAGGCTGGAAACATGTTCTGATTAACACTGGAACGCAATGTTCACCTAAGAAGGGCTAATAATATCTTCCTTTTGTCTTTGGCAACGATAAGAAGAGAACATTCACACAAAAAGCATCTAAACATCTGTTAGAACAATTTCTTTACGGTTATAATTACATAAGCTCGCAACAAATGATAATAAATAAACCAGAAACCATCGTGACCTAAGTCGTTGCCCAAATGCTTCGTAACCTTCTACAGATGTAACTTCAAACTGGGTCAACTGTCAAGCATGCACCAGTTGTAAGAGATAGTGCAAGAACGAGCGAGCTTCAGTAATCCGACCTCCTTATGAGAGTAAATGTCAAAGAGGAAATACCATGGATTTTTGTGCATCCTGCACTATAACGCTGTTGTTGTGACCCTGTCACAGAATTGAAGCGGGCATTGAATTCTCATATTTTGACTTTACCAGCTTACCTTTCCAGTGCCAAGTCCAGCCAAGCAGTTACTGTTTAGTGCAGGTGTTTCATTACAGACGTTTTCGCTTATTTAATTGCACTTCCGTTTATTCCTGTCACCGACAGCGTTTTATACCTGAATTTACATCCAACCACAGCTAAAAGAATTTGAAATTGTTTTAATGGTGCTGTTAATATAAGGAATATTATATTGAATTAGTTTTTAGGCTTTAGCTATTAATATTTTCCACTCACAGCTTGGAATTCTTGATTTTTATATTTTATATTAACATCATCTTCCCCATATGTGACATCACAATCTGATTATTGAAAGTGCGGTACTTATTTTATTGCTTTTTCTTCTATCATAATTTTTGTTTCTATTGCGTATTTACCTTAGAACCCCATTACCTTTGTTTGGGGTCTTTGAAATTTTTATTTTATTTTATTTGGTATATTGTTTTTCGTATTTTTCTTGTAGAAAGTACGTTATCACGGCAGTATATATAGTGGGGGTGCCTGTGGAACTGAGCTCTAATAGGTTCGCTTGGATAAGGAGGTTGGATCTAATCTGGAGCTTCTGAGCGTTTCCAGTGGGGTTTCGGCTGCTGATTGGTTCGCGTGATTTCTTTGCCTTGGTATTTTGTGAGTGCAATTTCTTGATGGTGTAGGCGTTGGCGAATGTCAATCAACCCGGCAAAGAGCAACGCCATAATCTTCACAAAACGTCGCGTACTCGCAAAAGCCCCCACACTAACATACAGACGGCAAATGATAAGGTGGAACAACTCCATAACCTACTTGGGGATGCATCTAGATAAAGGTCTAACCTTCCGGGAACACACAGCCGGAACTGCTCATAGGGCGCAGGGAGCAATTGCTCAACTGTTCCCGGTCCACCTAAAATTACACCTTTTCAAAGCCCTGGTCATCCCTGTCATGCTATACGCCTATGAAATCTGGGGTATGGCAGCTGACACTTGGCTCGCACTTCTGCGAAGGGTACAGAATAGGGACTTAGAACCATTTATTTTCCTTATCGCTGCTTACCAGCTAGGCTACTACATGAGAGTTCTTCCCTCCCATATATCGAGGAGGAAATCAGACGCCGGGCCACAAAATTTTACGCCAAATTACCACTTCATGAAAGCGCTCTCGTTCGATCACTCGGCAGCTATCCCTGTTGCAATAGGCCTAAGTCCAAATTCAAGGTGCCACGCCTAGCGTGTGGCCACCTTGGATAACAACGGGGCATAACCTAGCGACAGGAAAAACATTCCAAACCCCCAACAATAACTACCAGAAAACAAACAACAGCAACAAATGACGATATGCTCCACAAAGTAGGAGAACACGCACATATCGCACAAACTCCAAGGAGGTCATATCCGCCCGCTTCAACAAGGATAAGCTTTTCCTGCACAATCCTTCCACCCCACACCCAAAACAGTACAACCACCCTACAACCCCCACCCCTTCTCTACGGTTAAGCCCAACACAGGGTAGGTACGCAACATTCACACACAGGCTGAGCACTAACCTCAGCTTGCCAGATCTGCTCAGATCTCGCTCAGAGTTTCTTCTTTCTTAAACAGCGGTTTCTGTGCTGTAAATTTCCTATCGCCTGATAATGCGATGTTGAAGCGGAAAACTAATTTTATGGTCTCCATTAGCTAGAAGGGCATGTTTAGCGATGGCTGGTTTGTCTGGCCTAGGCGGCAATGTGTCTAGTGCTCTGCACTGTGTGGTGCCATTGTAGACCGCACTACAAGAACAGGTATTCTGTAGACACCGGCTGAGGCAAGTGGTTTCTTTGTGGAGCGGAGTGTAGCTTGGAGATGCGATCTATGAAGTTTTTCAGAAACGGGAGATAAGCTGTGCTCTATCTGTTTTGTGTTGTTTCTGGGATGTAAGGCTCTACTCACTTCCTTGATTTCGTATCCGTTAGCTGGTAGTACTTTTTGCAGTGTTTTTTCTCTAATCCAAAGAGCTTTGGAGGTATCTATTTTTCTTGTCAAAATGGGAAGTCAACAGAAAAAGAAATGTGTGTGTGTGTGGTCTAAAACAAGAATGTAGGCTGTCTCCAATATTATTTAATATATATACCGGGTGTCTCACCTAACTCTGAAACTTCAAATATTTTCGAAATGAAACAAGATATAAACAATTCTAGTTGCATAGGAATGTATCCATGTCAGGACTCACACAATGGGAGGGCATGCACAATCCAAAAATTAAATAAAAAAAGTAATAGTTTTCAACTCAAAATTACATTTTTTTAAATTGAACATTTAGGCTTTTTTTTTTTTTTTTTTTTTTTTTTTTTTTTTTTTTTTTTAAGCGAACTGAAAACTAAAGGTCCAATTAGTGATAGCAGAATTAGTTTTACTTTCTTAAAAAAAAAATTACTAGTTGCCTGTAACTCAAAGAAACTTCATATTTGTTTATTTATTATTTATTTATTTATTTATAGACGCTCTTTAACATCTCAGGTCATCAGCATCCCATTCAATTCAGAGCGTGAAACGGCCGACAAATTTTGCTCAGAGGCCTCTCTTTCAGACTTGAGGTTCTTTTTCGTGCCGTAAATGTACGACACGGGACCCACGGCTTTACTTCCCTTCCGAAGGAAGCCATACTTAGGATTTTTACGCCCGAAAAAATCCATCGGTCCTGGCCGGGTTCGAACCCGCGACCTTGGGTATAGGAGGCAAGAATGGTACCCACTACACCACCAGGACTGACTTCATATTTGTAAATTATATCCAGTACAGGAAGCACACTCACAAATAATGAGTAACTCTTAGCTGATGAAACTGCGTCACTTCAGCAGATATTCAAAGTGATCCTCGTTTGCATCAATACACTTGGAGATAGTGAACAAGCGAGCGTTGTACAGATTGTATTACTGCAGATATTGCCCCACACGCTGTTTCGTACTCTCTAGTACCGTTGGGAGTTCCTGATACACTGCGCACTAGAGAAAGTAGTGTAATGGCGCCTAATCGGGGCACCGAAGCTGTTCATCTCACAGGACCACCCCGTCCTATCCATCGAAACTTTGCATCCATAACTTCTCTGGGAACATGCGCGAAGTGTGCGGGGCACCCATCATGCTGGAAATACATTGATAGACGTTTTTCAATCCCACGTCCACCATAAGGGGTAGAGCGTCTTGTAGAAATTATACGTATCACTGCCCGTTTAACGTTTCCTGATTAAAATAGGGACCTACAATGGCACCGCACGAAACATTCACACTCTGAGCAACCTCGTAAACCCAGTGGAGATTTTGCACCGACCAGCAGTGTATGCTTCTCAAATTGACATTACCAGATTTGTCAACGAAGTTTCGTCCGTAAACAAAACATTACTTAGGAATACATTATTACCTTGCAACTGCTTCCAAATATCAACATGGACCAGAGCAGAAGGCACTAGTACACTCAGAGTGGAGTGTGCTAGACTGAATGATTTATGTACTGTATTTTTGTAGTACAGACACTTTGCAAGCAACCCATACTGTGTAATGACTACACTAAACATCAGAGACAAATGTATCCTTTGCCACTCTTTAAATTTTACCTATTTCAGCAGGTATGAGGTTTAGAACAGTGAAACTAATTCTGTTATCACTAATTGAACTTCTAGTTTTCAGTTCGTTGGAAAAAAAACATAGATGTTCCATTTAAAAATGTACTTTTGAGTTTAACATGGGTACATGGTGGCCGAGATACCACCAGGGTGTTATTAAACGAAGTTCAAGCTGTGATGTCCGTCGACTGACTTACAGCTTGGTGATGTTCTTCTGTTTAATGCGGTGTTACAATTTCCCTCTTCAGTCTCGATGGCTAAGGCAAGAAGGGATGTTATATTGGGATAATAGGCGTCTTTTCGGGGAATAAGCTAGGTGAGCTCCTTCAGGAAAGACGAGGTGTTTCCAGACGTATGCTGAATAACTCAACAAACTATGCTAAAACTATAGGTATTTATTAAAGGGTTTTCTAATACAGATGGACGTGGATCCTGCAAGCACCAAGGCTTCTCTCCTGTCTCTGAATCAATTCAGAGACCTTTTATACAATGTAATGTCCAAGAAGGGGTAATGACCACCTAACCTTGACACAAGAGTTATGTTAAACACTTTTTACTACCATGAGGTCATCAGTCACCAAGTCCTGACATCATAAGTTCTAAGAGGTTCATGGTTTGGGTTTGTTAAGCTTAAAACTAAACAATACTTCATCAGCACAATAATTCTGTCTATCTATAACATAATATTTTAAGTGAGTGAAAAGAGAATTTTTTTTGTTTATACAATTGTTTATATGAGGATGCTTTCAGGTCACGTCATCTCTGGAATGCACAATGTGGCAAGACAAGTCACCCTTAACATTTATTACGTCTACGTCTTACTTTGTTTGGATTTATACAGTATGTTTCACTAACTAGGATATATAGCGAGCTCTTATACAATATCATGTTCTTAGTATATCTTGTCAATGTTACGATTCTTTACAATATCACACTTTCATGACAAAGGCGACTCTTTATCAACTAAATTTTTCACATCTTGTTTCATTTCGAAAACATTTGAGGTTGCAGATTTAGGTAAGACACCCGATATGCAGATATTTTTAAAGGATGGAAAAATATTTTACATAGGACAGAATAGATCAGTAAATAGTTTACTATTTGTAGATGATATAGTATTTTTCTCCTCTATGAAGAAAATCTAAGTTTTAATTCCGACGCAAATTCAAGGCCAATGATATTGATTTTGAGACAGGGACAAAGCGAGAAGCCCACGCAGATCCGGAAATAGCCTCTACCTTGAAGGTTGGCTGTTTCCAAATGAAACTTTTGAGAACATTTCTGATATTTCAAATTCTACTCCAAAACTTCCTTCGCATGAAGCTCTCGCAATGTTCGACCGTTACTGAAACCCTGCATACCTTGGCGGCGAGAGGTGCGCATCATGCAGCCTAGATTGCGTCACTAAGCTCCCAGAATGTTTCAGGCCGTGAATGGTAGCCATTTTACCACTATGTGCTCTCTCCCTCCCCGCTGCGGTTGACTCTCCCACGTATAACCCATTCATGTGCCCCACCCTACGCACGCTAGCCTTAGCATTGGCAATACCAGGAAATTATACCAGGATATCTGCCCGTTCCATGGAACTGCAGTTACCTGTAGCTGATTGCTTAAACAAGGAAAAATTAAATTTGTAGTCTAACACTTGTTTATCATTAACTTTCTCCAGCAGGGACCCCGTTCGATTCGCGGTTGGGATAAATTTTTTCGATGAGTTTCTCCGCTTTTCCCCCGCTTTCTCTCTTGGATATAGATCGCACGTTTCTGCAATCTTAATAACTGAAATTAACATTTATGTGAGCTTCGCAGAATGATACACGCGCGCTCATCACACATGCACATGCATACACACACAGATATGTAGTAACGCACATACTAATAAAAAAAAAGTATTTTTCTGGTTTCAATGGCAATAAACTTGCCGACGATTCTTTGAGTAAGTAAAAACTGCCCAGTTTTTGTAAGAGGGCTGTTAAATAAAGAACGATAAGTTAAATCTCGCGCTAAGATCTAAGGCCTATTGAGGGTTAGCACAGCTTGAAAATTGTTGCTGTACGGTTTGTGCTCTAACGGAAGGAAACATTAGCACCGCTTGGCAAGAGAGGATTGTTAAATAATATTGAGAATACTTTCAGAAATTCTAAAATGTCACTACCTGCCACCCATACGTTGGTAACTGAAAAGTTGCATGTGAGATGTGTTTGTGAACGGTGGGTTCCAAGACTGCTGATTCCTGAAGAAAAGAACGTTTGTTCGCTTGCAGGTTTGCATGCAGTTGAAGATGATGTTACAGAAATATGCAGATTTTCTTTCAAAAGTAATCACTGCTGATGAAACTTGGTTACATCATTTCGATCCTAAGTGCAAGAAGCAGGACATAAAAAGTGTTGTTTCTTTTGGGAATGGTATGATCATCTCATTTTTCGACATTCCAGGAACAGCTACCAGCATATCATATCTGCACACTCAACTCAATGCAGAGATGTCCTGAAAACTCTGTAAGCCCAATATGTATGTTGAACATTGTTTAATGCCCGTTTTAACAACTGGGGCATCAAAGGCGTTAGACACTGATGATATATGAGATGAAATTATAAACTGAGAAAGGGTGTTTTTTTAAAGGAAAGGAAAGAAGCATTCCAGGTCTAATTTTAGGGTACTTTCCCGGCATTTACTGTTTATGAGGACTGAGGAAAAGCTGGAAAAGCATCATCAGGGAGGACGGTCCTGGTAGGAATCGAATTGCAGACCTCGTGCTCACGAGTCCGTGCCTTAACGACCTCGGCCACTCGCGGTGGCCACTAATAGGCAATAGGCCACTAAATGCTGCACCACGATAATGAATGGCCATATATCGCAAATGTTGCTGAATATCATACAAAAAATGACTAAAGTTTGTCCGTCACCCTCCCTATAGTCCATATTTAGCCCCATGTGACTTTTTCCTTTTTGGGAGAGATTTTCATTCATCAGAAGCAGTGGTGAAGGCTGTGAGCTGTGAATATGCAGTTTAATTTTTATAACTTTTTTTCACTTCGATATAATGACATTCTTTATGCGCTTCTTAAAATGCGCAAATAATCGAAAATAAATCATTAACGATCCAAAAAGGGAGTTGCCTTAAAATAGGCTACAGAAGCGAACCACAATAAACTTTTTGATGGCCATACTTGAGTTTTACAGTTAAATCTTTGAGATATTTCATTAAGTTTGTGAATATGATAATGGAAGTCGTCTTCTGGTTCCCCCCCTTTTTTTTTTCCAAAGAGAACTTGGTCGTCAGCATGTCAAATTGAATTCGTATAACAAATTCTTGCAAATCTTATACCTCAAAAGGCGAAGAAAAAAAAATATCCAGCATTAATGAATACAAATGGACGCGACGTGTATGGGCTTTTAATGATATGGAAACCGCCTTTTTGTTAAAAATAACCCACGTAAGTGATCGTCTAACTTTATCAAATGCCTTTTCGTAGTCTGCAAAGGTTATAGGAGTTTCTAAGATAGGACATTAACTAAAGCTCTGCATGTAAAAAGTGTAATTATGTATTTGATACAGACGGCATATCCCGGAAAACGCATGAACACTTGTTTGTTTATTTTTAAAACACATTCTTTTAAGTTTGAAGCAAAACATTCCCATCTCACTAGTGGATGGTCACAGTTCTCACCTCTAGACTATCCAAACCGGTATGATATCTGGTCACGCTACCAACGTCTATAACGTGACATGTCGAAACTAAACAAACCTTTCTGGCACGCGTTCTGGGTCAGGTTGACTGCACGTGATACCCTCACGAAAATTATTCCTAGTGAATCAATATCAGACATCTGACAGTCTACTGTTTCGTTTTATTTCGCGTCTCTCTTCGTGGATAGCCTACAGATTGTTATTTATATTGCTTTTTTCCCCTCTTTTAAACTCAAAAAGAGTATGCAGTACACATACATCAGGAAAAACTGGAGAGTCCAGAATTATGTAAATATCTCCCTCCGCTGTTTAATCGATGGTTCCATTTTCCACGAGTGGTCGAGGTGGTTAAGGCACGGACTCGTGAGCGGGAGGTCTGGGTTCGAATATTGCCAGGACAGTTCTCCCTGACTGAGGTTTTTCCAGGTTTTCCTCAGTCCTCATAAATGGCAAATGCCGGAGAGGTACCCTAAACTTAGGCCTGGAATGATTCCTTCCTTAAAAAACAAATCCTTTCCCAATATATCATTTCATCTCATGTATTATCAATGTCCATCGCCTGTGGTAGCTCTGTAGCAAAAACGTCGTTAAACACTATTCATTCATTCATTCCATTTTCCTTTTTTTTTTTTTTTTTATGAATTACTCAAATGTTTCGCAGACGTAAAGACACTAGAAGCCTAAAGCAAGTAAACAAGTTTTTCTGCAGTCCTCACTGAGCGGGTTAAATTATAGATTCAAGTCACTCTTTCAGTTGTTTCCTTGTCACGTAATTTAAGTACAATATAAAAAGCTTGGCATTTTGTTTTGAACACTTATACCGCAATATGATTGATTCTTAATTCCTACTCGAGCTGTTCATCTGCTGGAAGATTGCCCTATCATCTACACCATCTACGCGAATATATTGCGCCATCGAATGTAATACGCACCCAAAATCTGAAACTTAAAATCATAATAATAAAAAAAGATTTTAGCATATTGTTGTACGGTGACCTAGAGATAAGCCCGTCTGCTTCATAAAACGATCAGAATATATAAGTGGATATTGTTACATCTTGGAGCATGTAGGCTATAAAAAAAAAAAAAAAAAATCTTATAGTATCACTAGTCACAGGTTGCCCGTTCTTCCTCCTTTCATGCACGAATTCCAAAACTTTTTCTTCAATGTCAGGATGTCTTCCTTTGTGAGGACCAGTGAATTTCTTCCTACTGGCTTTAGTTGCAAATAATGTCAATTTCTGTTGCCGCCACGTTACTCTCAGCTGCATTGAACTCTCTTCCTGCGTTTCTGTTACCATTTTTACAGTATAAAGAATTACTTTACGCTTGAAAGTGTCATCATAAAATGTTCTTCTCTGTTTTCCCTCCATTTCGCGACTACCTACTATTCAAACGCTCTAGGCAACAATAGCCAATAATAAATGTAACGAAGTCGAGAATTGCAGCAATGCATTATGACGTAATAAACGATACATTCGAATGAAGTTACCGCAGAACTACGGAACGGATTTGCACTCGAATATGATATATAAGATTTATTTATTGAAATAGACTTTACACATTTAAATATCAATAAATCAAAGAGATGTTTCCTTCAAAGTTTCTGGAACTTACGAATTTCGTACGAGTTTAATTTGGCATTCTCCCATGAATGTCAAGCAATACCTTTGCTTTTCGAAACATTCCAACAAATAACCCCCAAGATTTTGCCTTGGAAAGGTAAATTGTCTTTTGAAACAGGAGGACGAAAAATATTTACATTTAATTTTAATTTACTTTAATAACTTAAAATAACAAAATGCAAATATAAGCACAAAAAAGCCATAATTGAAATTTCTATACACTGTCCCCCCCCCCCCAAAATACAAAAAAATTTAAAAGAATTTACATACATGTTAGTTTAAGATCCTCATATTGCTAAGAGGGATTTCCCCAGCACCGATTTTCGTAACAAAATAAATACAATTTATATATTTGAAACTGTCAAGTAGACTTCATGATACCTGCAAATGCACTGCTGGTCATTAAAATTGCGTTCATAATAGCCATTCGGTTGTTTGACTGGGCGTTGGTATCCTTCACGCCTGTGTATTCGTCCTACCTCAATCCACTGATCTGAATTTGGTTTCGCTGTGAACGCATTTAGGAATAATACCCGGCACTCTCTGTAAGCCACAACTTTCCCTTGATCAAATTCAGACACCTGTTGGTATCGTCGTATTTTCTCATTCCTTCTGAAAAAATGTACGATGGGTTTAATGCGCATCTTATGGGAAATGCAATTTTAATGGAGAGCAGTGTATTTAAGTTACCTAGAATCTGGGTAACTGTTTAAAAATTAGATTTGTCCCAATCTAACAAATTTAAAGGTAATCAATTGTAATATGAAACCCGCAATGCCAGCTCCGTCTGTTGAAGTTACAGAGGATCCAGAACCAAATCAAGGTAGAAGTGAAAGATAAAAAGTTCATAATTGGGAAAAGATTACTAACTTTGTCAGATATGAAAGTTCCTTTCTTTCTTTTCTTCTGTTCTCTCCTCTCCTTCTCTCTCTCTTTCCTTCTCTACTTCTGTCCTCTCCTCCTCTCTCTCTTTCTTCTTTCTTTCTTTCTTTCTTTGTTTCTTTCCTCCTCTCCTTCTCTTTCTTTCCTTCTTCTCCTTCTGTCCTCTCTTCTCCTTCTCTCTCTCTTTCTTCTCTCTCTCTCTCTCTCTCTCTCTCTCTCTCTCTTTATTTGCTTGTTTCTTTCCTTCTCTAATTCTGTCCTCTCCTCTTCTCTTTCTTTCTTTCCTTCTCCTTCTATCCTCTCCTCTCCTCTCTCTCTCTTCTTTCTTTCTTTCTTTCTCTCTCTCTCTCTTTGCTTGTTTCTTTCCTTCACTACTTCTGTCCTCTCTCTTCTCTCTTTCTTTCTTTCTTTCGTATTTTTCTTCCAATAGTCCATCCATCTTCCTTCTTTATTTAGTTCGTTCATTCTATCCTTCTCTACTTCTGTCCTCTCCTCCCCTTCTCTTTCTTTCTTTCTTTCTCTCTTTCTTTCCTTGTTTCTTTTTTCCTCTCCTTCTCTTTCTTTCCTTCTTCTCCTTCTGTCCTCTCCTCTCCTTCTCTCTCTTTCTTCCTTCTTTCTTTCTCTCTCTCTCTCTTTGCTTGTTTCTTTCCTTCACTACTTCTGTCCTCTCTCTTCTCTCTCTCTCTTTCTTTCTTTCTTTCTTTCTTTCTTTCGTATTTTTCTTCCAATAGTCCATCCATCTTCCTTCTTTATTTAGTTCGTTCATTCTATCCTTCTCTACTTCTGTCCTCTCCTCCCCTTCTCTTTCTTTCTTTCTTTCTTTCTTTCTTTCTCTCTTTCTCTATCTTTCTTTCCTTGTTTCTTTTTTCCTCTCCTTCTCTTTCTTTCCTTCTTCTCCTTCTGTCCTCTCCTCTCCTCTCTCTTTCTTCCTTCTTTCTTTCTCTCTCTCTCTTTCTTTGCTTGTTTCTTTCCTTCACTACTTCTGTCCTCTTCTCTCTCTCTCTTTCTTTCGTATTTTTCTTCCAATAGTCCATCCATCTTCCTTCTTTATTTAGTTCGTTCATTCTTTCCTCCCCTTCTTCCTCCTTTCTTTCTCACATTTTTCTTTTTTCTTCCCTTTTCAGTTTTGTGCTTCATTATGTTGGATCTCAAAATCAGAAGGAAATATATTTTTCGGTCCGGTGCTTTAAAATGAAAATTAGAATATTACGATCTTTGTCTAAATATAACGTTTGCGAGTTATATTTATATACGGAGGCCCTGGAAACAGGTCAAGGTGTTTGTGGAAGATTTATTTAGTTAACTCAGTTAAGAGATAGCTTATATGTTCATAGTCGCGGTGGCTACAGGAAACCTTAGTGAACACTAGACTGAGCCCGGTCAGGTCAAGCTCTCTGACTAAGGTGTTTTTCCTTACCCTGAGAAGGTGAATGCCAGATCGCTTTAAGACGATCTCATTTGCGCCATAATTTCATTTCATTCATGACTACATACTTACAGTATTCAGTACACAAGCTACAGACGTCGCGAGAAGACCAAGGCAGTCAAAGCGTCAATAAATAAAACATTAAAAATGGAGAATAAAGAACGAATATTATGTATATTACTCGTGAAATAATGTTCTAGGGCATTATAGTTGTTATTTTTACAACGAAACTCCGTATATACCATTTATATAAAATAAGGAAAATAGTTTATGAAAACCAGTGAAATCAAATTATTAGTTGTGGGTGTTTGCCTAAAATCCACATTTAAAAATTACTCTAGTGGTACCAATATTTATTTTTTATAACAAAACTCAGCATATACCATTTAAATAAAATAAGAAAAATAGCTTCTGAAAAATGCTGAAATCACATTATTAGGAGTGGGGTTTTGCATGAAACCCAACAATTAAAAATTAGTTTAGCGGCACCAATTGTTGCTTTTTCGCAATAACTCGGTATATAACAGTTTAAATAGAATAAGAAAAATAATTTCTTAAAATCAGAGAAATCAGGCCATTAAGAGTGAGGGTTTACCTCAAACCCAAAATTTAAAAATCACTCTAGCGGCAGCAATATTTGTTTCTTCACGACAAAATTAAGTATATACCATTAAAATAAAATAATGAAAATTAGTTTCTGAAAATTAGAGCTTGAAAACCGAAATTTAAAAAACGCTCTTGCGTTTAATTTCCTCTATATTGTTTTAAAATAAAAGGACTAATTAATTCAGTATATAAACTGTATTTATAACGTTGCACGTGCTTTAGATTTAACAAAAGCATCGTCGTGAAGATAGAAAATATGAAATATTAATCTGTGTTTGAGAATTATATTTGTAGGTAAGAACCTTTAGAAAAAGTTTGAGTTATACTTTTTTACTACAATAAACGTTGTTTCTGGTGGTGTAGTAGTAACCATACTTGTCCCGTAGACCCAAGATCGGGGTTCATACCCGGCTAGTATGATGGATTTTTTTTCGGGAGTAAAAATCCTAAGTGTGACTTCTTTCGGAAGGGAATTAAAACCGTGGGTCCCGTGTCGTAGATAAAAAGAACCTCAAGCCTGAAAGAAGAGGTCTCTGAGCAAAATTTATCGACGGTTTCACGCCTGAATAAAACGGGACGCTGATGACCTCAGATGTTATTACTTTCTACACACATCTTCCGGTACATCTACATTGTTAACGACTTATCTAAAGAGCGTCCGTAAATAAAACGCAACAATTACAATAACATTTCAATTAAATTTCAAAGCCAATGAATATCGATGAAGCTTTCGACTGTTTATAGTAGATTGTTGCTTAGTATATTGTAATTGTTTAACACTAACATGCTTTTGTTTTATTGAAACATATGAACATCTTAAGTAAAATATGTAAGCTGAAACTTTCTGTTATTTCTCTCTATTTTAATGAATGTAAAGATATCAAGGGCTCAGTTCGTAAACAAGGTTTACATTTAAAAATGTATAACGACACAGAATAGTTTTGTGTATCAGTGGTCATACATTTCACTTTATTAATATTGCATTAATTTTTGTGGTTTACTCTCAATAATAATAATAATAATAATAATAATAATAATAATAATAATAATAATAATAAAAGTTTTTAATTTCTGTTTTGTAATACTTATAGATTGCAAGAATTCTAATTTTGTTTCCCTAATACCACACAGCAGTGCCATAACTTATTTCATTTCACTAATTAATAAAGCCATAATTTGGATTTTATACTCTTTTTTAAAGTTACTCTACTAGGTGAGGAATTCAGTTAGTTTTCGTAGCTCCAGCGTGACGAACTTTATTATGTTCTCTGTATGTTAATTCTTAGTAGAGGTTATATCATTAAGGACTGTGTTGAAAAGAATGAACAACTGTATGAAAGGAAATTATTAGGCTGAATTGAGAGGGAAGAAAAACAAAAAATAAAGAAAATGACACGCGCAGAAGAATCTGTTACAAAAGTCATTCAAACAGTGAAAAGGATATAGAGAAAGCAAAGGAGCGAAAGAATAAAAAGAATAAGGAAAATTACTAATTACTGTTCCCAAATGTTCAGCTGAAACATTAAAACGCAGTTTGTCTTCTCTTTTCAGTCTGTAAGAAATGGGTACATGAAAAACAAACATAAAATTATGGATTTATGAAGGTGTAAAAGCCAAACACGAATGTGATGTTCTAAACAGCCACGTCTGCCTGTTTGTTCTGCGACCCTGCAAACAATATGTGCAACTGAATCGTAAACAAAGCACCATCGGAAATGTTGACAACAGTTAAGAACAAAAACGGCATAAGGTTTCTTGAATGGCAACACACAAATTTAGTAGTCACACCTTTCAAAAGGTCCAAGCGCATTTACGAGGAAATCCCACACTCTATTAATTTTTTTAATGAATCTCGATATACGCCATTGAAATAAAACAAGAAAAACAGTTTCTGATAATCAGCGAAATCAAATTATTATGAGCGGGGGTTTATCTAAAATAAATAAATATATATATATTTGCAACGAAAGCGATATGTACCATTTAAATAAAACAAGAAAAAATAGTTTCTAAAAATAAGGGAATTCGGACCATTTTTGTATATCCTCAATCAGCGTTAATTGTTTTTACTACATCCTGTGCTATAGCACTCTATAATAACCTTCACATCACTTAGTTTACGCACCTCCTGATATTGTTCTGTGTCTATCACATTTTATTTTCTTTTGTTGAGTTATTTATACATTTTATCTTTCAAGAATCGCAAAGTTGTTGCAATGCTGTATAACTTCATGGTCTAGGATAATTAGCGCACGGATGCATATGCTGCGGTTCTATGGTGAACAGGATAACGAACGGAAACGTTTCTTAATTACTTGGAAGTTCCCGTGCTGCAAAAAGAAAAGCTCAATGCGTTTTAAGTTCAACGAAGTAATTCAGTAAAATAGTCTAATGCTCCAACGAATTATTTGGGGAAAGGAGTGTTTTACTCAAGAATTTTTAGATGGGACAACTTTGAATTTTCGATACAGCTTGGAGGAATCTCCTTTTCAGAATCTCAAGCCGCAAATACAAAGGTCAGTGGATAAGTATTGAGACACGGAACATTGGCCACTCCTAGGGAAAGCATTCTTGCTGGGTCAAAATTGTTGAGTCATTGGCATTGCCATGGTAGCAGGCAGAGTTCTGTTGTGTTATTTGTGTTATGCATTTTATGTCTGGAAAGTGTGAACGTTCTTGAAAGTGCAACGGAGACTCAGAGAAAGCATTTTTGTACGCTGATCTTGTACGATGGCTTAAATGAAACGCAGTTGCGTTTGGAGGGGGGGGGGGTCTTCGGGGACCTTTATCCTTCACGTGCTACTGTGTCCCGCTGGTTTAGAGAATTAAAGAGGGGGCGGTAATCTCTTAAAGACGAAGAGAAGATTGGCAGACCAACAACAGTAGTAACTGAGAAGAATATCACCTCTGTGGAAACATCGATCAGGGAATGAATGATAACGGCAGTTTGTACTACAGATGCACCACAGGCGATGCGATCACGGAAGATCCCAGACTACTCTACAAGGACATTGAGGTGGCATTAGCGATTAGTTCGCCAAATGCTTCAAATCTTCATTATCATCTTCGTGTAAAAAAAAAGTCTTCAAAATGGGCGCCCCATAATTTGTCTGAAGCAGAGAAACTCCACAGCGTGCTGAGAAATGCTGCAAAGAATTTAAATATTAAAAGTCAGATATTGTTATGGGTAACGAAACACGGATCTATCAGTTTAATCCAGAAACAAAACGTCAGTCCATTTGGGTTTTCCCTGATAATCAACCATCCGTTAAATTGAAGAAAATTGTTGCCTCTTTCTCTCCACAAGTGGTCACGTGGCAAACATTGTGCTCGAAATCAGAGAACTGTCACTACAAAATATCATACAGAAGTTTACCTTCCGAAAGTGTTTCAGAAAATCCAAGAATGGCATCACAGATAGGAGTTGCACCATGAAAACACTTCAGCCCACACCGCTAATGTAACAATGGAGTTTCTGCAAGGAACTGAGGCAAAACTAATGACTCATTCGTTCTATAGTCCCGACCTGGCACCATGCGATTTCTTTCTGTTCCCTAGAGTGAAGAACTTCATGGCCACGGATTTTCTAGCTCCGAAGATGCGGTTGCAGCATTGAGGAGGAGTTTCTGCAGTGCCGTGGATGTTTCCAGAAGTGATTCCAGAGGATGGAACGCTGCATACAGTGCCAGGGGGGATACTTTGAGAAACTGGGATAAACAAAACGTTTCTATGAGTATTCATATAATTATCTAGTGCCCCTAAATAACATGGAACCGTGATGCTTTGCTTATTCAAGTTTTTTCAGTGGAGGCTACATTCGTGTAACCCTAGCTACACACAATACTGAAACACACATCTACTTACTGTTTTAGACTAGAAGGCTAATTAAATAACAATATATATTCAACATAAACTACTACAAATGTACAATAGGAAAAAGAATCTTTTACAATAGTATTTACGTACTGGCACAAGGTTCACTGTTTGTACGTCATTTTGCGTAAATGCAATAATGCACAATAAGCAACGGAACGACGCCATATAAAACGGAAGCTACAAATCACACCAACCGCTTCCAAATAGCCGGAGCTATTAGCAAACAGCGTATAAAAATACGTTAACAATAAAAAAGTTGTGTTTTTGCAGCTACACACCATAAAAAAGTAGCTAAATCACTATACTAGTCAGTGTAAAATTTAAAAAATGTTTATAGCTAAACGAATTCTTAATATATACATTTGGCAAGTTGGCAAAGCTCGCTGGCTCGCGCATCCTTCTCATTTGCTATACAAATGGGGCAGTCAACACACATTTCTCCCCATCCTAGACGCTACCCTCGATTCTCAGTTTAGGCTGTACATGCTATCTCGGAGCATAAAGCAAGCCTCTTACCAACCGGTCGCAAGTGTAACCATGGCAACCATTCTGACGGGATTGAGCTGTACCAGAGGATACAGGAGTAAGGCTTTGCCAAAGCAGTGCGCTTTACAAATAAATGTATGTCAGCACTCAGAAACAGCGTAAATTTGAGTTAAAAACGGAAAACCATGAAATTAATAATGACGTATATACAGGATAAAAGATTGGTTATATATCTGCTTCACCTAAAAAACTGGCTCTTTATTGGCGAGTATATAAGTTAGGTGCCCATGAAATATTAATCTGTTCACTCATGCCCTTCCAATTCTAAATCACAGAAGTAAAAATGATCATTTTTTACGAAGGAAAACAAACTTAAAACATCTGATGTTGAATTCGGCAACACGTTCAAAATGGTAAAAATTATTATTATTATTATTATTATTATTATTATTATTATTATTATTAAAATGAATTTTATGAAACGTTCCTTGAGATATTCTAGTATGGAAAAACAATACGAAAATCCATAATAAATGTTGAAAGTTCTCTATTAGACATATAAAATGCAGAGAGAATGCTAGAAGAGTGACCAAGAACGCACTACTAAGGATGATGTTAAAATAGATATTCCACGAAAGGGAAAGAAAGGGTAAAGGCATGTTTAAGAGTACAAAGACAGACGAAAATCAAAACTACCATGAAAAAGAAGACTAACAATTCTCAATTATTTTTAATATCTCGTCGCGGAACCCTAAGCTTTAATCAAAATTTAATATTATCTTTATTTTTATAGTTATTTCTTATTATTTTACAAAATTTAAAGATTAAATAAATTATTTTTGAAATATTTGTCCTTTTATTATAATGTACCTTGTACAACAACAACAACAACAACACAACAACAACAATAACAACAACAACAACAATAACAACAATAATAATAATAATAATAATAATAATAATAATAATAATAATAATAATAATAATAATAATAATAATATACAGTTTAAAAAGCAATTTTGGTATTTCTTGATGGTTAAATTTCAAGAGTTGGCAAGAATTAAATGTGCAAGAAAGGTTAGTGCTGGTGTATGATCCTCTCGTTCAGCAGATTTAATAGTATGTGATTTTTATCTGTGGGTTGCCTGAAGGACAGAGATTATAAAACTAACCCTCACGGACAATATCACAAATGAAATCAGAAACCGAACTTAAACGTGTCAATCAGAATATATTTTCCCGATATAATGCCTGTTTAGTCGAAAGGGAACGACATTTTCCCTCCATCTTCTATGAGGTGAGATTTTATGCACACTTTTAGAAGCGAAATTAAAGTACATTCTCGGGCGGCAGCGACACGCCCAGCCACCGAGATTGAAAATGCCGCGTGTGTGCGGGATACATTTTACCTGAAAGCTTAACATTGTTAATAGCTAAGAGGCACATTATTATTGACTATTTCACTCATGCGACATCATCTTAAAATCGGGCAATGAAACGAAACAACATTTTGAATTTTGACCAATCACAGCCGGATTACGGAGTAAAATTATTAAAACAAAATTTTATCAGTATCCGTTTTATCAAGACGTGCATTTGTCCCGTGGTCAAATCAACTCTATACTTCCTGAGCACGCATCACTGACCACTTTTGCTAGTGCGGCGGTGAGATTTTGATAGCCACAAAAGCATGGACAATTGACAATCATAACGCAAAATGGAGGATACTTCAAATCGTTTTGGTGATGCGTCAAATGTGCAAATCGATCTTATCGATCGATGTAATATTCGACCTTTATCCATTTCAGTCTCACGGTTTCTCAATAGATATTCTGTGGGCGAATTTAAAATACATGCCAATTTTATTATTATTGTAATAATGAAATAGTACTAAACCCGTATTTTGTTCGTCTCTATTGGCATTACTGACAATCGGCAATCTTCTGTCGCAAGATTGCTTGTAAAGGTTAAGTACAAATATACAATTAGAATTTTTACAATTTTATAAGAGAAGTTTAGAAGATTTATACTTAAATTCTAATTTTATTCGTGAAATAGTCATAATAAATATCACGAGAGGGTCTGAACTCACTACGTTCCTGAATTTATCGGTAATCTCACATTTTCATGAATCGGAAGAAGTATTTAACTAAGAAAACTTGATATGTTGGACTTATAAGGAGAAATTTGTAATTTAGTTCTGATTCTACATTTTCTCAACAATTCTATTATTTTATTGAGATAAATGTACAGAGAATGATTTTTTCATACAAGCAAGTTGTCATGGCCTTCTTTAATGTTCCGTCAAAATATGGGGCTCACTTGCCTGAGGCTACTGCTTCCAAAATACCAGATCAACCTGAGCAAAAAATTTCTTCTCGGTTTTTATGGCTTCCTCTTTTACTAAAACATGTGATAACATTTTTCTTTTCATATTCTCATAGGTAACACATTCACCAAGGCATTTATGTTTTGTTCTCTCTTTCTTATATGTAAACATTTTTAATACTTAGGTACAATGTCTCTCATGTGTTTTCTTTTCCGGTCCTGCTATTGCTTTCCTCCGGCGATGCCCGTCTAATTTGTCGCTTACAGCGTTCTGCTTCGGATGTCGCGACAGTCATTTGCATGTAGAAATCTGTAGCGACGTCAGCAAGTGAAATCTGCCTTCATAATGAGAACTTGTGCCAAGTAAAGCCCCTGTTTTCCAACATAAGCATCACAAACAGGCATCTCGTCCACGTATTCCTCACTCATGCATTGTTTTCACGTTTGAGTGGCGTGCGTATTTGCCACCTACGTTTGCTTTGGGGCAGTGCTCTATTAGATACAGGTACAGCGGCTGGATTGTGTCACTTGTTAGCTCTACCGAGTATTTCTTATAATACTTTGATAAAAGAAAACTGCCCTATGACAATGCTTTGATTTACTTGTTAATTTAATCCTCATTAGCCAAGCTGTAGCTCGTGGTTCCTCAAATCGAAAATGGTGAGCAGTTTCCGTGAAAAGTTTGTAGCAGATAAAGGCGATGAGTAGTTTAGGATATCCACAGATCACGAAAAATTCAATAATTTGTTTTACAGTTTAAAAAAATGCTTCTACTTTATTAATATTGAGTCAACCAATTAACCGAACTGCTACGTTGGCTTTGAGTCTCACGCCACTCAACGTCGTTTAAACAGTGAAAGAAAGTCCTAGAGAATACTAAATGACAAATACCTGGAAAATTAATAAAATAAAGAATCAGACTTAAAAATTCGATAGCACTAAGCACTCGCATTCGGTAGGTCCTTAATTCCAGTATTTGCCGCCAGCCATCCTTACTTAGAGTTTTCTCGTGTGATTGTGCTAGGATGTATCTTTACTTACCATGAATTTTCCGCCCGTTTGTTCATTTACACGATCGAGTAGGCTAGTGCTGTGTGAAATTTGTGTTACATGTTGTAAAGGTTTCTGTCCCAGCGTCTGGTGTGCAAGCGGTCCTTGGAAGACAAACTCCGCGTGCATCAGGGAGCTCTATCTGAAAATTATAGGTTCATGCCTCGCCGCACCACAATCTGGCACCTAGTGTCCCCTCCTAGCTCTAAGAGGTTATAGGGGTGATAGTTATAGAAGAAAAAGGTGGTTGGAATTAAGCACGCCCATTATTCTGTGTAACGCTATAAGCTCTGACCAATGACCAGGAGTGGCTAAAGCTAAACATCGCAAGCTCTGACAATCACTCTGGCGGACCAGTGGAGAAGTTGGGAGAAGAGAGTGGAGAATTCTTCGTAGCTTTTGTTATAAATATTTTAGCGCTGGTTTTTTGATTTTGGAGACTTCGGTGTAGTTCCACGTGGTGTTGTTGAAGGTTGTTGATTTGATGTATTTATGGACGCTCTTTAATAGCTCCGGTCACCAGCGTCCCATTCAATTCAGAGCCTGAAAGAGCCGACAAATTTTGCTCAGAGGCCTCTTCTTTCAGGCTTGAGGTTCTTTTTCGTGCGGTAAATGTTCGACAGGGACCCACGGCTTTGCTTTACTTCATTTTCGAATGAAGTCACACTTAGCATTTTTACGCCCGAAAAAATACATCGATCCTGACCGGGTTTGAACCCGCGATCTTGGGTTTAGAGGGCAAGTATGGTCATCACTACACCACCAGGACCAATTTGTTGAAGGTGAATGCCTCACAGTATCTGTTGGGCCGGTGGCTGATATACAGGCCGTAGTTTGGCCTAGCACTGATGACTAGTTTGCATCATTAGTGGTGACTAACATTGTGTGATTCTGCAGTATGTCTAGGTTGGAGTGGATTTGAGGTATTTCGAGAAAATGGTACTTGCAGGTGGTAGAGAGTAGTTTCCATAAATCATTATCTTGGTTTGCTTTTTCCTTCTTGTTGTCCTGAATATGTGTTTGGATGTTGTCTGCAGTATGAGTTTGATGATCTTCCAGTGTTGTGGCGATGGTTTTGAAGTTTTTATTGTGACTGGTGAGGATGTTCTGAGTTGAAATTTCCCCGTTGGATTTTACGCCCTGAATACGGCGCTTCAGGCCGCCTCAATTCATCTAGTGAAAAATATTTTCCTCAACAGTGCAGATGAGCCGGCGCAGTTGGTCAATGGGTTCCTCCGAGCTGCCTAACCTTGGCCCGTGCTTAGGTCACGCTCCGGAGGTCTTCCGCTGGCTCGAGGTGTGTAGTAGGGCTCAAGGATTATTAATTAGGGTCGTCTTCGAGAGGGGGGGTAGTGTAGGGTGAAGTAGATGAAATGCTTGGAGTTGGAGTTAACGTGATCTACTTGCGATCTAATTTAACATAAAGGCCTATAGCTGGAGAAAAATAACTGCCCATGAGAGAATATATAAGAAAAGTGTGGGAAAACAGTTGGATGAATGTGAAATTCGGAATGCTCTCTTCTAATTTTCCGTGCATTTTTTTTTTTTTTTTTTTTTTTTTTAAATAGAAAGAGCGATGTTTTGAGTAAAGGGGGTGTGAGAGAGCTTGCATATCTTAACATATTAATTTTAAAAAATCTCAATAATGTCTTGGATATTACCTTATTACCTTCATTTTTTGGCAATGCGCGAGTATTATATTCATAATGTCTTATGTGTATTTCCTTGCTTGCTTTGTATTCCTTTGGTTGGTTATTTAAAAACAACGTAGCTATATCTGATTTCTTGCACGAGCCGCTACTGAAGGTATCTAATAAACACTATAGGCTGTTCACTGTGCATATTTTGGAACTTCCGTTCAGTATGTTTGTATCTGGGTTTCCAAGAATCCGTTTACGACAGTCTGCGCTTTGCGGCTTATAACTTGTTTATAGTACCTCCTGAAATAAGCAATGTAGTCAATAATGCAGTATTTACCCGAGCATCATACATTCGTGTTACGAAACTGCATTTGTCTTGTCTTGGCACGCAACCGAAGTACTTTTCAAGTCAGTCTGTAACAAGCACTAGGAGAGAGAGAGCGGGGGGGGGGGGGGAGCAAACACAATTGCTCTGTTTTAGAGAATCGTTTCGTAATTAAATTCCTCATAAAGGAAGGAAATTAACGAGAGAATGAAATTGGCCTCATGGGAGCTTATCAAAATGTGGTAGCTATAACTAATTTCAGCAGCATTGATGTTTATCAGCTATAGCTAAGTTATTTCATACATCAAAACAGTTTATTTACTACTACTAACAACAACAGCAATAATAATAATAATAATAATAATAATAATAATAATAAAAGGTAATAGTAGAAGAGAGATAGAATATAATACTTTTTTTTAATAGTGTTTAACGCCCGTTTTAACTACTGAGGCACCACAGGCGGTCGACACTGGTGATACATGAGACGAAATGATAAACTTGGAAAAGAATTTTTTAAGGAAGGAAACGTTCAAGCCCTAAGTTTAGGATACGTCCCCCGCATTTTCATACATGACTGAGGAAAACCTAGAAAAAACCTCAGTCAAGGAGGGCGTTCCTGGCCGGAAACGAACCTCAGACCTTTCACTCACGAGTCCGCACCTTAACGATCTAAGCCACCCGTGGCGGTAAATATAACAACTGATCATGTAAACAATTGGTGCATAAAAGCAAAATTGAAAATAGCTCCTCGCAAATCATCATATATGTTTTTAAAAGGAAACTTAAACAGAAATCCAAGTATTAAAATTAACAACAATAATATAAAAAGACAAGCAAAATATCTAGGTATCTATTTGGATGAAAAATTAAATTTTAAGAAATATGTAGAAAACGCAAGAGCTAGGGCACCCATCCCGTAAAGACCCGCCTGTGGTGTATGCAAGCGATCGTGCAGATTGGCGAAAGCACTACCATGGGAAATCTGTAACATGTCTGCCAGTCTATCTTCTCGAACAATGACGGCAGCTGTGTTAATCATGATCTCTTTCACTGCAGTGGTTGTAGCACCTGAACCGCCCTGATTTGCTATTGAAACAACTTCATTAAGCTCTTTGATAAGTGCGATTGATTGTGACAAAACACCGTTGTCATATGCTTGCTATAACATTGCGTATGTTTACATACCGGATTTCTGCAGACGGAAGCAAAATTTCAGAGCAGCGTACTGCTCGTTACGAAGCGACTCCATTTTACGCAGCCGACTGGTAAACACTCACATTTTGCTCACGTCCTGCACTAAGATGTATGCGAGTACATGCTTCCAATTTTTTTAACCAATCGCTTGAGACATGTTCTTGTCATGAAAAATTGTTTCACCACCATATCTCTACTGTGTGATAAGAAAAATGTCTTTATTGATTAGCCTTCGTCCTGTACTATTTTTTAATTTTGAGAGAGCGTATGACCGAATGGATACACGGAAGTTCTGGGTAATTTTAGAAAAAAATAAAATCATTATAAATTTATACCGCCACGGGTAGCGGAGGTCGTTAAGGCTCTGACTCGTAAGCGGGAGGTCTGGGGTTCGATTTCCTCCAGGACCGTCCTTCCTGACTGAGGTTTTTCCATGTTTTTCTCAGTCATCATAAATGGCAAATGCCGGGGAGGTACTCTAAATTTAAGCCTGGAACGTTTACTTCCTTTAAAAAAAAATCCTTTTCCCATTTATCATCTCGTTTCATGTATCATCAGTGTCCACCACCTGTGGTGCCTCAGTAGTTAAAACACGCGTTAAACACTATTAAATAAATTATAAAATTACAGGACAATTTTAAAAATTACAAGGATTAAGGCAAGTTGTAGACTATTCCCGTTTCTGTTAAGGAATGTAAATTGTCAGAACCACTGGGTATAATTATAAAATGTCCGAGTTCTATGGCCCGCTATAGTCCTAGAAGGGCCCTTCGCCTACCGCGGCGTGCGTCATACGGACATCAATGGTAGAGGGCAGTATTGCAAGGGTGCGTGTGATCAGCACATTCCACATTCTACCAACTGCCATATCGCACGGCTCACGAGATTAAATATCACCACCTCTCTATCAGGCAGCTTACCAATTGTCCTCACGAGGCTGGGTGAACCCCATTCCAGATCCCTTTAACTCAATAACATTCCTAATTAGGTCCCGGGAATCTAACCTGGGCATCCCATTCAGCAACGCTAACCACTAGACTAGGAAGGTGGTGTTAAAAAGAAGTATGCCACGCTAAATACTATAATATTTGTAGATTAGTTAGTAATGACAGAAAGGGAAAATGGTTTACAAAGGTTCGTTTTTAAATTACAAAACATTTTAATTTATTATAATATGAAACTATTAGAAAAGTAATGGTGATAAGTAACAAACATTGTGTAGGGGAAAAATATACATTAACAATAGTGATAGATTGTTTTTATTTAGGAAGCCAGATCTCAATATTCAATTACTAAAAACAATTAAGAAAAAAGTATGAAATATAATGGAGTAAAAAGAATTTTGGTAAGCGAAGGAAGAAGTAAATTCAATTGAGATTCAACAACATACTTTCAAAACCAACTTCAGTACATGGCAGTAATGTTGGATATCACAAAGAAAGTTAAAAACAGAATAGAATAAATGCCTATCAGGAGTCACACTGAGAGATCACATCTGAAGTGAAGTTCTCGGAACCAATGGAACATGAAGAAATGACAGATCACTTTCGTAAATATCAACAAAAGTGGGGAGAGCATATTTTACGATACCAGCCCATCGTTTACCATTTAAAATCTACGTAGGCACAGACGTAGAGAAAGACTTGGTCGAAAATTCTCATACAGTTTTTAAAAATTATGTGATAATGGATGCTTTCAACAAGATGCTGCTACAATACACACAATGTGATTTTTTGGAGGCTCCAAGGAAGATTTGTATGACCAGAGCCCGGAAGTTAGGCAAAATGCCATTTCTATCTCAGTATAAATATTCAAGAGCCAGCATGTTTTCGTACTTTGGGATCGGCAGAACGAGTTTTCATTTCGCCACCCCCCCCCCCTTTTGTTGCCTATTTTGACTTCAGTTCTCTATTTTAAGGTTTAACCCTACGCCCCCGCCCCCTTTGCCTGTTTTGAATCGTTATGCATTTTTCAGCGATTATTTACGCATTTTACAAAGTACATAAAGATTTTCAATATATCGATTTGAAAACAGCTATAAACATTAAATGGCATGTACATCTCACAAAAATATCAATTCAGAATCTTGTTATACATTTATTTCTTTTCAAGAAGTCAAAAACTTTCTCATTAATCCATTCACTTAAACTCTTAAAATAGCAAAACCTCCATTAATGAAAGGAACGCACGGTTACTTCGGGCATACGAATACCAGGAAATAGGATAAGGAAGTACTGTAGTTTTGAATAAGCCTGGCGAATGACCTTATTCTAAGAAACTTGTGGTGGAGATACCTTCTAAGCTGCATAAATGTAACAAACAAATGCAAACAGAAATATGAGAGCGGTACAGCTGTGCAATAAACCGTCTCTACAATGTGTTCAGTACGGAAGTAAGAGAGATCTAACCTGATTCTCCTATAAACTCATAAACTGAAAATGAACTCGTCCAGAAACCATTGCGCATCGTTTTCTCATTCGCCAGGACTATTCAAAGCTACTTTTCTTTCTCTTGATCAACATTTTCTGAATATTCTGTTGTTAATTGGTATGAATTCTTCCGAAATAGCGTGTTTGAAATATGCTCCAATCACTCCAGTACAATTCTATTTCTATAACGTAAAACGTTTTCTCTGACAAGCAGCTGACTATGATAGTTGATACCTTGAAAAAACACTTGTTGTTGCTTAAGTATCTTAAATACATATTTTTATTAACATTACTCTGTTTTCACTTTTAATAATGCCTACTTTAGTTATATTACTGTCTATTTAAGTGCCTTTTTGCCTGCCAATTTTACACAAACTACCCGGGCTCTGTTTATGACATTTGTTTGCAGATTTTTATGGTTCGAACGCTAATAAACAAAGTCTATGTAAATAACAATGTCATGGATGAAATAAAAAAAAATTTAAGAACAGAAATGTGACAATTTTTGCAAGTAGAATTTTTCAGTGTGAATGTAATTTTATCACAAGATGTCAGGAATGTCTGAATACAGACAGACATTACGTTAGTATTCATTATAACACAAAAATAATAATAGTGTTAGTATATAGGGAGATTACGAAACAAAGGCAGAGTCCGGTCGGTTGGACGACCAACTGGGACGCATGATATTTACATTCAATATTCTAACCCGAGAAGAAGCAAATCGCTGTTTCACATACAGAAGCCAAAGAATAATAACGAGAAAACTCTACTGCTCACTGTATATCATTACAGTGTTTATTCCTATGCTTATAGCCGTTCCTGGCACTCCGAGAGAGGGAAGCTATACACAGTTCCTGCTTCATTGGAGAATACAATGATTCATGCAAAAGCAACACGCAATCAAACATGTTGTTGGGTACAGTAATCAGAAAGGTCAAGTTTCTACATTTCCCTATAAGCACGTGCTAATACTGCACGTGAGCACGTGCTAATACTGCACGTGCTGCTAAAACACATCTACCTAACAAAATATCGTAAGCAAATTCCTCGTCAGGTGGAATATATGTAAATGCTGTGAGCAGGAACTAAATAGAAGACCTGATAAAAGTTGAATAAAATAACCATCTACATTTTTATGTAGATATATTACATTAGAAATATTTTATACTCGTTTTCCAAATATTTTCTGGAAATTTATTCGCGAGGTGATGTATATAATAAGTAATTGGGGATGTATTAAAAAAAACTAATATTTGTATATTTTAATGATAGTTCTCGCCTTCATTTCTAGAAGAGTAATTCTAGAGAAATGTGATATGTTTAGATACAAGTACTATTTTCATGTTTTATTTAATTGAATATTACTATTCTTCAAGTTCAAGATAAATCATAACTTGAATTGCAAATGAATAACGCATTAATTAAAATTTACGTAAAGAAAATCAAAATAATCCCTCGAGCGAGTAAACATATGAAATTCTGTATTCTAAACTACAAAGAAAGATGAAGTAAAAAACCTGAAATATTAACGTTACAGCAATGGCGAACGTAAATTACTTGAAAACAATATTATTTCATAACATTTCGACAATACCTTTATATTTTAAGAAATTGTTCACATTTTTTACATATTCCAGACAATAGCCAAACGTAGTTAATTATATCAAAAACCGAGAGCCGACTCCCGTGTGCAGAAAAGTACAGAGATAAAGAAAATGAAATCATGGCGCTAACTAGCGGCAAAAGAAGGAAAGTAACTCTCGAAAATTTGAGAGGAAGGCAAGGTTACTAGCGGAGCAAATACGCATAGAATTCAAGCAGAGCGGCGAATGCCTACATACCGCTCCTTTCTGTTGAAAGGAGACCTTATACAGGTGTCGGTTATTTATTCTAAATTGTTAGGTCCGGGGCCTTCTTCATCTCCTACACGTAGGTAAAATGTAGTTTTGAAGCATTTTACGCTAAGTTCTTTATTGTACCGTATTATATTGGTTTAAAGTTCCTTTTGTTATAACTTTTGGTTCGCAAGGAACGTGCATTAAGCCGAGATATCGAAATAATTGTAATTAAAGGACAGTATTCAAAGCCCTTTATTCATTGCTAAAGCAGGAGATTTTACAATTTGCTTGTGCTCTAGCATTTATTGTCCAGCAATTTGGTTAATTATTATATGGCATATGAGGCAAATATTTAAAGATTTAAAGCATTCAAGATCTGTGATTTAAATCTTAATATTTCAAATGTTTTATAAGTGTTTAAATTATGTTTTCTCCATTTGAAAGTTTAAAGTTGTTTTCTGTTTAATCGCAATTTGTTATTATTCTAAATTGGAATCTTTTTAAATGTGTTTCATATATTTATATTGTTATTGTTCAGAATGATATTGATTTTCTAACTGTTAGAAACTAAATTCTTCTCCTCCCTTTAAATGGGAGCAAAGCTACCTTTCCATGGCTATATCCTGGGGATTTAAAAGTTAAAACTTGTCTTGATATCCACGGAGTGTGTCAAATTGAGGTTATTCAGTTACATAAACGTGACTTTGTGCAAATATGTTGGTTCCAAAATATCGAGCGTCATCCCATGCTTTCTTAGCATTTCTAGGAACATTCTCATTAGGCAATAACATTATTACCAACGGTGACCGCCACGAGTGGCCGAGGTCGTTAAGGCACGGACTTGTGAGCAGAAGGTCTACGGTTCGAATCCCGCCAGGACCGTCCTCCCTGACTGTGATTTTTTCCAGGTTTTCCTCAGTTCTCATAGATGGCAAATGCCGGGGAGGGACCCTAAACTTAGGCCTGAAACATTTCATTCCTTAAAAAAAGTCCTTTCCTAATATATCATTTCATTTCATGTATCAACAGTGTCCACCCCCCGCCTGTGGTGTCTCAGTAGTCAAAACAGGCGTTAAACACCACCCAAAAAAAAAAACGCAAAGGGGATTGGCATTTTCTATTTTTTAAAAGTCTTTCTACACCTCAAAACTCATATTCATTTATATATTTATTCTGGAAAGAGTTAAGACCATGGCGCTTTCCCTTTCTCTCTACCAGGAAGGGGGGATAGCAAAAATACAGAGGACAATACACAATTATACAATATACAGAAAAAATTAATTTGAAGCTATTCACGTGCAGTATATTATTTTTAATGTGTAATATTTAGAAAGTTGATAAAGATAGTGTTAAAATTTCACTTTTTCTTCAGTAATTTTCAGGAGTACAAGGGCGGAGGAAGGAAGAAGAGAAGAACAAAAAGAGGAAGAAGAAGAAGAAGAAGAAGAAGAAGAAGAAGAAGAAGAAGAAGAAGAAGAAGAAGAAGAAGAAGAAGAAGAAGAGGGAAGCGAGAGACTAACTGTTGTGATTTCTGGAGTTGAGATGACAATCTACGTTTAAATTGCTTTATTGTCCGACAATGTGTGTCCTCAGGAGGAAGGGAGTTCCAGATTCTGGGAACTGACACGCTGAATGCGGTTGAGTAGAAGTGTGTCCAGTGACGAGGGATAGACAGTAAAGTCTAATTCTGGTACTAAGTGAATTATATATAAATATTCCGGAGTTAACAAGTACCTCTTGACACAGCATTACAAGCTATTGGTTCGCCAGTATTTTTTACAATATGTTAGTGAAGTAAAATTGTATTGAAATGTTAGCACTACAACAAACATAAAAGAGGACAGAGGTATTGCGAGTAAATCAATGTCAGAAACATGTTACTGCAGATATATTACAAGTTAGTAATCATGGCATGCGTTGAGGCAGTAGAAATGCGAAGAAACTTTATACATCGGTGGAATCGGCTAATGGCGCGACCTTGGCACCGCAGAGCTGCGTTAAACTGCGCACGGAGACAAAAATAATTCCATGTATAAGTGTATTATTAATGTAGGGAGCGTTATTTTATTTTTATTTTATTTTAATTATTAAAAATATAATATTTTCAAACATATTTATAATGACAATGCTACCGCTTGATTGTAAGCAAAGTGGTTTAAAAGTGTGCACCTCTAATTTCAAAGAATGTTTAGCAGGATCTTAAAGATTAACATTATTAATTATTTCAGCCAAGTAATTGGATTATTTCAGTAATTATCAAACGTTTTCTATATTCCCAAAATGTCCTTTCCCTATTGACAATCGAGGACTGCCACTTACTGAACAAATTCAAAAGGCCAGTCATTAAAATCCACCTATTTCCGAAACTGGAGGCCATAATTAGGGACCGTAGCTCCGCTTGCTTTAGTGTGGCATGGTTTTATAGTTTTATGGCATAAATACACAGAGTTGTAACTTATTGCCTGCACCTGACGTAATAACCTCACTTTGCTACTGTGCAGGTGGGAAAAAGGCGGAAAGAGTTCAGAGGAACTAGAGCAGCTGTTTCTAGGCAACGAAATCCTGATCTGCCAATGGCGTTTGTATCACCAGCGTAGGGGGCCTTTAAGCAAAAGTGCAGCTGGCTTTGCGATTTGTTTTTGTTCTTTTGTGTTACGGTGGCTACTGCAAGCTCTCTACTAGAGAAGTGATCAGCATAGTTATACTTTTTCTTGGCTGAGTTTGAGCTGTGTTGACAATTGAACGCACTGAAAAATCCTAAATTATATGCACTAAAATATTGAGAATCTGCAAATTTATAGAGGAGAGAAAGTTCATAAGCAATAAAACATTTATCTTTAGAACCTGGAGACTTTTTACATCCCTTCAAAGTAATTCCCTGCCATTTTTATCTACCGCTTCACACTTCCGGAAGACACTGGACATCGCCAGCTAAGCCGTTTTTGTTGCGTTTCCAGAAAGAGAGCTCTACTACAATACTGTAATATGGCCTATCTTGATTTCTGCGGCTAACTCACTCTCTGTCAATCAACGATCCAACTCTAGCAGTGATTGAATTAAATAAATGCAATGTGTTTCAAGAATAAGACGACCTAAACATAGTGCATCTTCCACTCTATTGCGTCCTTGTCGAAAGTATGACACCCCACGAACCACCGTTAGATATACAAAGTTTCATTGCCACAGACTTCTCGCAGACCTGCATGACATTCCCTCATATTCCTAACACGTGCCACTTCAATGTACACTGCTCACTTTCAGGAAACATTATCCACATTTACACCATTGCTCGACAATTTCACTAGTGACACTGAAAGTGTTGAACAGCTATGCCATTTCTTTTTCATTCCAGCCCTCGTATAAAGAATCAGAAATAGAAAAACAAATAACCAGCATTATAAGAGGAAATCTTCAAATCTTAAGCTTAACAATAAACACTGTACCTTCTTAGTTATTCGCAGCAAATGAATGTACGAAGTTTTATAGCACAATAATTTGCCCCATATTTTTCTAATTTATTTCTCCTGTCCGTAAAAATAAAATTGTGCGTTGAAAATGTCCTTTCCACATCATGAAGTGACGGAAATCTGGTAATAAGCAAGGATTAATGTCACATCACACTACCATATCCTTGAAGCTCTTTGCTAATTTCACTCAGCTATTTCAGATAATCGTTCTTTCCCAGGATATTCGCCTATTTGCGTTTTACAACTTCAACCTGCCTACCATCCGTTACATTGAACTTAATTTGGTATTTTCCAATTAATTTGATGGTGTTCCTGCTGCAATGAATACCTCACAAAGCTCCTGGTAAAAAAGCATCTGCCTAATTGATATTCGCTTCTGCAGAGTTACCAAGAAATGTATGTTTTACTTTCGCAAGCAGAAGAGTGTTTCTGTGTTCACATGAAAATTTGTGTGGCATCTAACCTACTAAGTAGGAATTACCAATAGTAACGCTCTTACAGAACAGTTCAAGTTGTCAAATACTTCTTAAAAATTGAAAAAAAAAAATATTAATCCAACTTTAAAAAAAACTAAATTAGATAAATATTAAGCACTGAAATATACGAGAGATAGGTCATAAGTCATGACAACTATTTTTTTTTTCTCGCGAACAAGGGACAACACGAAAAATCTAATATATACGATTGAAAGTGTATGGATTGTACTTTCGAATGAAGCTAGCAGACGGTGTACGTGATCAAAGCTGCGCTTCTCAGCACACCCCGAAGTTTAATTGGTGAGCGACATGCAATAGCATTTCTCCGCGGCCGGAATGCACGAGAATGCCACACAGAGCTACGGCAAGCACTGGATGTGCGTGTCCTGCCTTATCGCACAGTAGCGAGGTAGATAAGAGGCCTTCCCATAGCTGACAACGAACCGTTGATATACTTGGAGACTACTTCGAAGGCTGTTAAACACCATGGATTAACTGGAAGACCCATCCTGTAATGGATTTGGTACCCTTTCGATTACACTGAAAAAATGTAAACCTTTCTTACCTTGCTTACAGGGTCACCCCTGTCCACGCTATCCCTACCACGATTCACATCTCTAAGGGGTTAGTGCCATAAGTTCTACGTAATTTCGAAATAGAAAAATCAATGATTCGTTGATAGGCTGCTCATCAAGCACATCCTTTCATGTTTTCTGTATATCAGGAATGGGCAATGCCAAGCCAAATGAGAGGTTTGCAACCCGCATCGCTCCATTTCTAAGTGGCGGATAGCAATAATGCATGGGCGGGAGGTATGGGGTTCGATTCCCACAAGGACCGTCCTCTTTGACAGAGGTTTACGCCTGTGATGCCTCAGTAGTTAAAACGGGCGTTAAACATTAATAAAAAAAATAACATAATGCCATCGAGGATGATGAAATACGATTCTTCGTTGCTGTGCTATGCGGGCATAATATAACTAGGATTTGGCTCGGCATGTATATCAGTTTCAAAAACATACTTCTGTTATTCTGGAAATGCTGCCGGATAAATATAATTCTGATTATATACTTTTTTACATTCATTAAGATTTTACTTAGAAAAAATACCTTGCAACTTGATAAATACAAGCAGTTTATATTTAAGGCTTATGCTTAAAGTTCCTCTAGTGTCAAAAACCATTCAAACTAATTTATCTAGGTCTTACTGAGGGTTTCAACCGACTGTCTGGTTATGAAAACTCAAATGTGCAGAATAAACATTAAAACCAATTGCTATTAATTTGAATATTGTGCACAAACATATAAAAGCACTTTCATTTTTATTACTTAAATAATTTTGACATTCCAAGCATTTATTTTAGAAATATGCATTATTATATTATTATTATTATTATTATTATTATTATTATTATGTTAGCACTAGCCTGACAGTAAATGCAAATGTTTTTGAAACAAGTTCTTCTATTTAAGATTACTTTCAGCGAAACTGTATATATTCTCAGAGTTTTTAAAGACATTTACAATGTTGCTAAGAGCTTCCAAGAGATTTAGAAGACATGCAAACCCATTCTAGGAAGATGAAGGTCTAAGGCACAACACCTCCGCAGAGCAAGCTTAATATTGGCACGTGTATCACGGGATATGGTATTTATAGTTGTAGGGGATATCTCGCTTGCTTTGGGTCGACGATTAGAGCGTGAAGTTCTTCGTGACTACCCTGGCAGTACTCCCACGTTGTGTACCGCGAGAAAGTGCAGCCTGACGGTACCGTTTCCGGGCGGCGCAAAGTAAACAAGAGCTAGGGATGTACAAGAAAATGAATTGCCAATGTTTTAAGTTTTCCTATGCAAAACCGAGGCATTCAGAGCTTGGTCCCCCGTATGGGTGTGATGTCCCAGTTCCTCTTGAAGAAACGGTGCGATGTTATATTTGGAAACACCAGGAGATTGCTTGTTTGATACTCCCAACAGATTTCAACATGATTTAACTATTGCTTAATGAGCTTTTATACGTAAAAAAAGTTTGTAGGGCACTTCGATCTTGCGCCTGACGTTTGTGTTTGCGATTAATTAGTAGGGGACTTGCTTTGCAGTAGCGGTGCAAGCCAGCATTATGATACGTTTTGGAGTATTTTGGCCGAGAGAGGAGCCATAGAATTATGTGTATTCATCACCAGAAATGTCACCTTCCGACATGCGCCTTCCCAGAAATGTTAGCCTCGGTTTTATGAATCAGATTATTGTTGAATGAAATATTTTAAAAAACTGTTACATAAATTTTGTGAAATAGCAACACGTGCACACATACACACAGAGTGACCCAATGGAAGTTACGGTTTTCGGAACCTTCTTGTGCGAAACTTGTATAGAATTAAATAAAAATACATTTTAAGGAACAAGTATTTATTTATCTGAACTTATTTTTTAAAACCACGTTTTTAAGCGGGCTCCATGACAACAAATAATTCTTGTAATCGGCTCTGTAAGTTCAGCATAACTCTCGGTCCTGGTGGTGTAGAGGTAACCATACTTGCCTTCTAAACCCAAGATCTGGGTTCAAACCCGCCCAGGACCGATGAATTTTTCCGGATGTAAAAATTCTAAGTATGGCTTCCTTCGGAAGGGAAGTAAAGCCGTGGGTCCCGTGTCGTACATTTACGGCACGAAAAAGAACCTCAAACCTGAAAGAAGAGACCTCTAAGCAAAATTTGTTGACCGTTTCACGCCCTGAGTTGAATGAGACGCTGATGACCTGAGATGTTAAAGAGCGTCTATAAATAAAACAAATAATATATAAAAAAAAAAAACCTAACTCGCTGTAATAAAACATGATCAATGTCCCTAATTTCATTAGTTATGTTTTCTTTTAACTGCATGATGGTCAGCGGTCTGTTACAGTACACTTTACTTTTCAATATCACCATAAAACTAGTATGCTGCCGTCAGATCTGGAGATAGCGCTAGCCAGACTCAGCAAATCGAGAAATTACACGCCCAGGAAATAGAGTGTTCTTTGTTTCACGAGTGGTTTGAGCTGTGGCACCATCCTGTTGGAACGAAAACTCAGTTTATCATTATCATCTATTTGAAAGTCCAGTGTTGCCAGCATTTCTGCATATCGCTGTACTTTAACCATTATAGTACGCTTTCCTCTTCAAAAAAGTATGGACCGATGATACCCACGACAGAAACGTTACGCTACACTGTTACTTTCTGTGAATGTAATGATTGTACATGCATCTCCATGGGTTGTTCGTCACTCCAGCAACGAAAGTTTTGTTTATTTACGAACCCAGACAGATGGGAATGAAATCAGTTTGTTCATAATATTTGTTTCTTATTTATTAAATGGCATAACACACCCCGCCGTTTACTTCAGCTATCAAGCTGCAAAATTTTAAAACTTGCTTGCAGTTAAGCGCGTTCTCTATGAAATCTCATGTAATGCAATCTCGAACCCCCTCCTGCTATCTTGGCACTGCTTTAAGTACTTACAGCACCCAGTAAAGCAGATAAAAGGTCACTGCCCAGTCGAATGCGCCTAACGAGTGTTCGGCGATAGGCAGCAGGAAGACGAGACAAACAGAACATAGGGGAGGGTTGAAATAAAAAGAACAGATAGAAGGATAAAGATAAGTAGCAACAGAACAATACAATTTTATAGAAAGTCATAAAAATTTAATTATCACCATTAAAATCATAACCATAGGAAATAGCTCATTTATGAATTAAAAAAATCTTCGCGTCAAGTCAAACCAAACTGGCGACGTCGTTTGATAAAAAGGAGGTTCGACAGAACCATTGCAGTATCCATGAATTTTTTTGTTTAGGCTTGAACGTTTTTTTTCAAATATATATTAAATATATGGTTTCTGTACTTGCATTACCGCCAGGGGTGGCCGAGGTCGTTAAGGCGCGGACTCGTGAGCGGGAGGTCTGGGATTCGATTCCCACCAGGACCGACCTCCCTGACTGGAGTTTTTTCCAGGTTTTCCTCAGTCCTCATAAATGGCAAATGCCGGGGAAGTGCCCTAAACTTAGGCCCGAAACGTTTCCTTCCTTTAAAAAAACTCCTTTCCCAACATATCATTTCATCTCATGTATCATCAGTGTTCACCGCCTGTGGTGCCTCAGCAGTAAAAAGGGCGTTAAACACCACTCAAAAAAATATATTTGCAAAGAGAGTCTGCCAGGAGGATCAGATCAAACGACCGCTGTGTCTCGAGTAATTTTGATAACTATATCATTTATAGTCTATCTGCATTATCACTTATCACCTCTTTTACTCCACAATCGGTAATCTTTTTAACACAATATTCAGTAATGAGATATGCACTTAGTTTGTTGTTAGTTCGGCAGGTTTGATGTAAGAGGGTACGTTCATAAGTTTCCGGCTTAGCGGATAAGGATTATCGCCTTCACAAAAATCCTTATCTACTGTCATACATTATCTGTTAAGTAAATAATTGCACCTGTAATTTCCGACACGCTGTGTTCAGTTGTTCAGATATAGTTGCACAAAGAACGCTATATGTAGAAGGTTCAAAACGGAGTATCAAGCTGTTATTAACTTCTTCACAAAAGGAGGACTAATTCCAAATGAAATTAAACAGCGATGGAATGATTCGAGAAAGCACTGAATGGTGTTTAACGCTCGTTTTTACTACTGAAGCACCACAGACGGTGAACACTGGTAATACATAAAATGAAATATATTGGGAAAAATATTTTTTTTGAAGGAAACGTTCAAGGCCTAAGTTTACGGTACCTCCCCGGCATTTGCCAGTTATGAGGACTGAGGAAAACCATAAAAAACCCTCAGTCAGAGAGGACGGTCCTGGCGGGATTCGAACCCCAGACCTCCCGCTCACGAGTCCGCATCTGAGAAAGCATTGAAGACGAAGAGCGTGTAGGTCGGCCCTTGGAGATGCTCACTCCTGAAAACATCGCTCTAGTGGACGGAGAAATTATGCAAGACCGGCGGCTCAAAGTTACAGAAATAGCAGCAGTTTGGGCCTTTCTAAAGCAATAGACCTTCGAATTATGTAGCTCCCAGTGATTATTTCCTCTTCTCAAAACTCAAGAAGGACCTTCGAGGAAGGAAATTTAAGTGTGACGAAGAGGTGGTGGATGCTGTTTATGCCCATTTTGCAGACAACATTTCCGATTTTTTTTTTTTTTTTGTGGGGGATTGAAATGTTGATTCAAAGATGTGTGAAGTGTATTTTAAAAAAGGATAACTTAATTGAAAAGTGAAATAAAGTTTTGTATTTATCATAACTAGAAAATGGTTAGGCCGGAAACTTATGGACCTACCCTCGTATAAGTAAAAAATTCTGTTGAAGTTTTCCAAATTTAACAGAAATTGTTCTCAGCAGTAGCCTATCCACTTGCAAGTTGCTCCCTGTGCGAGCATTTAAAACTGACTTCCTGCGTGACAGAAGAATGTATACCCCTGTCTCCAGGCAACAGGATGTTGAGCATGTACCGACTCATGCACGAAGCTGCCAACTGGATGCACAGATGACGTATACATCTGTCTGCCGTTCTCGGAAACACTGATATATAAATTTAGCAACCATATTTACCTTCCAACACCGCACATAGAGCTTCTTATCGCATTCACGATAACGGGTTTATTTTCCTCGTGACTGCCATTTAAGTCACGTTCAATATCGCTCTTAACCAGGAAGGAAATCGTATTGGCAAGTAAAATATCTTTAAATGTGCAACACAGTAAAAAGAAAGCCTATGGTGCATAGATTATAAATCAAGGAAATAATAAGTGGGGTGCTTTTAAAAAAACAGGCTGAACATTTAACAACGTTAAAGTATTAAAAATGTTTTCTTAGGTGTAATAGCTGTTCAAAGTATTCTTTTATCAGTATAAACTGACATTTATAACGATATAATTCAGTTGCAGGAAAAACAAGTCGACATATTTGCCTCGTAGACCAATGATCGCGGGTTCAATCCCGGGGGAAGTGAATTTCGGCACGAAAAAGAACCTCAAGCGTGAAAGAACAGGCCTCAGAGCAAAATTTATCGGTCATTTAACGCCCTGAATAGAATGGGATCCTGATGAACTGAGGTGTTAAAGAGCGTCCATAAATAAACCAAATTAACAAAAATCAAAGCAAGTCAAGTTGCATAAATCACACACACCTGAAAATTTCACATCACTGAAAACGGTTTGTAATATTTCGAATTGATTTATATCCAAATTGTTGATATAATTTCAAACATGACTATCATTTTTATCTCTCACGTAGTAATTTTTCACAAAGTTATGCGAAAATATGAGTATAGTATAAGATGGAAACATCATTTGGGGGAAAAAAAATGCAAATTAATATCCTGGGGAAGAGACCGCTTATTGTGAGATTTGTAAACGTACACGTCAGCGACTTAGGCCAAAGCACAAAGTTTGCAAATGCTCACCCCCATGTAACTCTATTGTGATCATTGTTGATAGTCTAATGTGATAAGTAGCGGAGGAATTTGTTGATTCAATGGATTTTTTGTCGATTTCCTCTTCTCCTGCTGCCTATCGAATATCGCCGTCGGTGGATTCCTGGAATTTTATGACCCTCTTAGGCCAATGAGAGAGGACCGGGAATTATGCAAAAGACGAACACGAATCGTAGAAATTAACGTAACACAATTTATTTATATTTAAGTAATTTTATTTTTCAAGGACCGCCTTTAAGTTCTGAAAATATTAATGAGTGTTGGCAACTAACTCGATGGATTCTAGTCTAGCACTGCACTGTAATTGTACCAAATCTTTCACCGTTCCACTGTTTTTCTTATTGTACCACTATTTTCGACATGGCTTCCTGTTAACACTTTGCGTCTTTCTACACCACAAGCCTTCCTATTGACTGCCCTTTTTAACCTTTATTCCTTCTGTTTTTCCCCTGGGTTTCTTTAGGTAATGTTGGTTACAAGTTATTACACCCACAAGTTTCTGTTGTATCAATAGGTTTTTACTTCCCGGCCTGTCCTGGACTTTAATTAAAAAAAAAAAAAAAAAAAAAAACTTCTGTTGGTCATGGAATGCCTAGGGATCTACTACTCTTTTTCCCTAATAATTTTCAAATTCTTAGCGACGACCCTTCTTATACAAAGCTCCTTACAAAATATATACAAAACATGTACAGGACCATATGGCTCTTTTTGTCCCGTTTCCAAATCACAACACTTCCTGGATTTTGCAAACAAGTTGTTCTACTACTCAGGAAATACGTAAAATGATTTAACTATTAATATGCAGACATAAAAACTGTAAAAATTAATTATAATAAGATTTTATAATACATGTAATTAATTTAACTAATATCAGTGATATAAAATGGAGGTTGAAGGCATTTTATATATTGTTTCACTATTAACAGCATGCATTGATAAGCAGGCCAAAAAAAAAATGATAATATGTAGGAGACTGAAATAATATATATATATATTCATTCATTCAATACTTCTAATATTTAATTTAGTCTTTAAAAAGATCCACGAACATGCAAATCAACAAAAACTAACGTCTATAAATTAAAAACATGTACACTAATAAACATTTTAAGAAAATAAAAACCAACCAGCTCTTGATAACCGTTCAAAGGGTCGATCTCACCAAATTCTTACAAACAGAGAATTAAATAATTAAGATTTGAGTTAATTAAGGAAGTTAATCCCCAATTATATCTTTTATATGTCATTAAACTAAATATGTAGTCAATTAACTAATTCGTATTTGGGTTATCAGAGCCTTCTGAATTATAGAAAATCCGCAATTTAGAAGGCCATGGACACAGCAAAGCATATGCTATACACCGTTTGTAAAATACCGGAGATCGTTACTCATTTGTTTTTCTGACAATTGCACATCAGAAATAGAGAGAAAGAATAAATTTAATGTGTAAGGGAGGAAGACGAGGTTTAGCAGCGCTCACTCGATACGCAAATCGTTGGGCTGTTGCTCTACTAAATCACCTGCTGTTGTGCTGTTGTAGCCTGTTACATTTAATGTAATGTACAAATGGCTTGATTCCTTAAACAAACACAATGCGCTACTTTCAATTACATTTCATTTTATACTGAGTGTTTGACAAGCTTCCGAAATATCGGCAGACATAACCTAAGATTCTTGTTTATTTAACATTTACCGTGAAATAATAAGACCTTAATATTATAAAAAATTCACCTGTCTATTGGGAATTCTAGGTCATCTTCTACAGAACTTAAAATAGCGAATGCCGGAACTTTATTCAGCCGAAACCGCATTTGGAAATCTGTTTCCTTCACACTATTAAATAAATCTTGTTTTCCGGAAATTATCCTCGGTTGTATTGGAATAATGTGGTCTTCAAATAGCAAATACAACATCCGCCTTGTCATGATGAAAAGTTGATTAAGAATTAACTCGTTAACTGGCCAAATATACGCCAATTAACGTAATTGGAGTTTAATGACGGATCAGGAATTGTTGGTGAGATGCAACACCCTAATTAACGGAGAATTAAATAGGAATTAAAGCTAATCGAGCTCGGTCAGGCGGCCCTAATACTCAAAAACGATCTTTCATCCGTACAAGCGACATCGGAGCGGTTAACTCCGGAAGAATTTCGGATGCAAAGCTATCATTTTTCAGAAATTGCACAACTGAGGAAAAATTATCTAAGAAGTTTTTGTTCACCTTTGATTCCAAAATGTCGATTAAGTTGCGATGCAATGTCAATACTGTCAATGTCTATTTGTGATGAATTGTTCAACTTTTAACTAAGGAATGAGAAGTGACGTTTTCAAATCTAAACAGAAGACAATGATCTTAAGCATTAATAGGCAAGCGGTGGCAAAGCTGCGATGAGCACTTTTAGTAGTAAATACTCCCAAAATGTGTCATAAGTGTCTGATATTTGGGAGATAGTCTGTCAGGCACTGAACTAAAGAATATGCTCTCTGAAAACTTTGTGGTGCTTTCTTCTAAGTGTTAACTGCACCAATGTGATAAAATGTCTTGCATAAAATATACACACACACAATAGAAATAGACATTAAAACATTTGCTACATCTAATGAATCTGGTACTGACAATTCTTCTAGAAACTGAATCAGTTGCTCACAACTGGAATAAATGGTGACAATGATAAGCTGGAATCTATCAAAGAAGTTCTTAATATTAACTACATCTTTGCCTTGTAACATCTTGAAGAATGAACGTCTTCACAATCAAACGTCAGGTTTATAAATTTCGAACTAAAAATTAAATTGATATCAACATCATATTTTTAAAATATTGAGGGCACTCAGTCCCTTCTGCAAAAACTATAGCCCCTAGGAGTCAGTGCCTATACATAAGGATACGATATTTGTGTGAATTCTCTCTCTTTCTGTTACATATGCTCAACCACTAACGTATGAGTGTTAATACTGTTTATTAAGATTCTAGAAGCCTGTGATCTATATTCAGCAGTAGCAGTAGGAAAGTTGTACACCTCGGATTTATGCTGCCGCAAGCGATCGTTGATATATCGAAATTGTTCATTAAATAACCGCTGAATTGAAATAATTGCGTTTATCATAAAAACAATCTAATAACGCCAAGATATGCTGCGGTATACGAATTTCTAGTCTTCTTTTCTGCTCCTCCTCCTCCTCCTCCTCCTCCTCCTCCTCTTCTTCTTCTTCTTCTTCTTCTTTTTCCATCTCGGATTAGGTCGTGCCCATTCCGATCTCACATTTTTGTTTCTATCCATGTTTTTTTGAGAGGGGGGTCTTCCGGTATATTTTCTTCCTTTCGGGTTGTATATGAACATTTTTTGGTCTTGTCTTTTATATGGTTTACTCATCCTTGTCTATAATTCCCTAATTGCTGTAATATTGATTGCAGTTCTAATTATTTACTTATATCGTCTTCTTTTATGCAGCCTTTGTCGTAAAAAGCGCATTTCTGTAACTTGAATTTTATTTTCTTCTTCTTCTTCTTCTTCTTCTTCTTCTTCTTCTTCTTTAAAGTCCAAGTCTCATTTCAAAAAAAAAAAAAAAAAAAATTATATTAAAATAAAATCATGCAGCCATGGCTGTGTGGAATCTTAATTGCATATCTTTTCTTATTTTGTTTAACATCTTGATCTTCATATATGACGTCACAATCTAAATATTGAAAGTGTGATACTTGTTCTATTATTTTTTCTTCTATCAACATTTGTGTTCTTATTGAGCCGCCGGTCTTCCATAATTTCTACTTCCACAAGAGCGGTGTTTTCAAGAGTGAGCACCTCCAAGGGCCGACCTGCACGCTTTTCGTCTTCAATGCTTTCTCGACCCATTGGAAAAAGTTTGGCCCATTCTTTTACGGTAGAATATGAGGGGGTGCTTCCCCGTATACACCGTCCAATCGCTGTTTAATTTCATTTGGAGTAAGTCCTTCTTTTGTGAAGAACTTAATAACAGCTCGAAATTCCATTTTGAATATGTCACAATCTTCTATACATAGCTTTCTTTATGCAAGTAATATCTGAATAACTGAACACAGAGGAGCGGAAGTTACAGCTGTAATTATTTACTTAACAGGTAATATATGACACCAGATAAAGATTTTGTGAAGGCGAGGCCGGAAATTTATGGATCTACCCTCGTAATTTATACATTATATTTAATAAGCTTATTCCTCAAAACCTTTTTCATTTATTTCTTTGTTCCTTTTTAAATACTGAGATAGTTTCAGCTGTCTCCCATTCTTTTGAAATTTTCTACAATTTATAAGAAAATATAATTTTAATATACTTTATTTGTTAAGCTCCAGTTATAGTTCTAAGAAACGTTAAATGTTACGTAGCTGCTATGACAACATCACCTCCCTCTTGTTATGTTTACTCTCTTCCCCCTAAAAATCCATACATGTAAATAATGGAGAAGCAGCGAGTGGGGCGGATGTTATCGACCGTTATTCTTGCTTCCAAATACTGAACTTCCGTTAAGTTTAAACTTATCTTTGCTATCGGCAAGCGGCCCGAATTCCACTGCTATTTGATTCAGCGTTGTGCTTCTGGGAATTGTGGATTTCGACACGGGCTTCGTTGCTCTTGTTATCTTCTGGATGTGTAGTGTGGACCATATGGATACTGAAGTACATATACGTAAATTAGTTCTTGTGTTCAGCATTTGCAGAGTTAGGATTTATATTTATAAGCCTATGGGGGCTGTTGAATAAAAAATGATGAAACATTTTACAGCATAGCTTTACTCATTCGCATAATTTGAATCTTTCTCAAGATAGTTCCCTTGGATAAAATGTATTTGCTCCGTTTTTTGACAAATCCTTCAGAATCGCCTGTGCAGCATTCGCCTTTAATTGTAGAAAATACCCGCCACTGTGGCGTTTCTTCCATTTGGGGAAAAGGAAAAAGTCATATGGGAGTAAAGCTGTACCTTAGGGAGATAGGAAGACGCACTTAATATTGATTTTTGTCAGATATTCAGCAACAACATTTGCGACGTGCAGTCCTACATTATCGTCGTTCAGCTTCAGCTTATTGTACCAAAATATGCCACAAGGCCACGATTGGGGCACTACAGATGAAGGAACCTTTCTCGAATGTGATTTGATGATTTGGTTTATTTTCGGACGCTCTTTAACATCTCAGGTCATCAGTGTCCCACTCAAAATCAGGGCCGACAAATTTTGCTCAGAGGTCTCTTCTTTCAGGCTTGAGGTTCTTTTTCGTGCCGTAAATGTACGACATGGGATCCAGGGCTTTAGTTCACTTCCGAGAGAAGTTACACTTAGGATTTTTACGCCCGAAAAAATTCATCGACCCTGGCTGAACCAGCAATTTTGAACTTACGAGGCATCCCCGAATGCAACTGAGACAAAGGGAGTTTTACATTAAGTAACATGACATGACCCGTACAAATCATATTTTAAGAAAATTGGAAAAGCGGAGAGTGTCAATTGCATATGTGGGATAAAGGATGCACCTGAGCATGTCGAATGTTCTGGATCACACGATGTTGTCCATGAAGGCAGGAGAGTTTTAGCGGGTAAGAAAGTGTTGAGAAATAAAGATTATTACAAATGTTTTGGATGAAGTATCTAGAGGCAGAAATGTAAAGCAAAACAACAGGTTGAAGTAAACGAACCACGGAAATCCATAAGAGTTGTACCAAAGCAAATAAATACGGTTCCATCTGCAGGAAAAGTCATGACTATAGTTTTCTGCAATTCTCTAGGTGTGGTGCTCGTAGACTATCTCCAGAATGGCAGAACCATCACTGGAGTATTACACTTCACTACTGGACCAAGTGAAGGATGCTGTTCAGGCTAAACGTCCACACCTTGTAAAAAATAAAATTCTCTTTCATCACGATAATGCGCCTTCATACACTTCTGGGATTGTTGATGCAAAACTGCATGACTTTCGCTGCCAAATGCTTCCACATCCACCATATTCTCCGCATTTGGTTCCAGGCGATTTTTTTTTATTTCCCAAAGCTGAAAAAATGGCTGGCTGGACGAGGATTTCACAACAAATTATGAGATTGAAGCTGAGAGAGATGCTTATTTTTCACGTTTTGACAAATATTTTATTGAGGACATTAAAAAGTCGGAAAGCTGTTGGACTAAATGTATTTATTTGCAAGATTTAAAAACAAATAAAACATTTCACTAAATCTTGTGGGGGTTTTTTTTTGGGGGGGGAGGGATCAGGCCGAACCTTTAGAACGCCCCTCTTACTTAAAAATGAAACCGACATATTATTCTAGAATAGGTTTATTTACGGAAGTTATTTAACATCTCGGGTCATCAGCGTTCCATTGAAATCAGGGTGTGAAAGAAACGGCCGACAAATTTTGCTCAGATGTCTCTTCTTTCAGGCTTGAGGTTCTTTATCGTGCCGTAAATGTACGACACGGGACCCACGACTTTACTTCCCTTCCGAAGGAAGCCATACTCACGATTTTTACGCCCGAAAAAAATCCATCGCTCCTGGCCGGGATCGAACCCGCGATATTGGGTTTAGGAGGCAAGTATGTGACCACTACACCACCAGAACTGACGAAATATCCCAGCAAATGTTGCAGATATTATTTTAGAAAGTGAGCCTTTCGATTCAGCTCCGAATGACCCATTTTTATCGCGCTATGATGTCTACAGTATCAGAAGCTACTGACAGCGCACATACTTCCTTCAAATTGAAGGGGAAAATCGGAGAAAAAGTAATTAAAACAACTAGCAACCTTGCATGAATATATATTTTACTTAAGGCGTGCAAGAATTGAAACTGATGTTATACTTGTACCATTTAGTTATCAGCAAGTCCAACATTACGTCATCATGACGCACGTTTATCCACCTCGGGCTGTTGTGCAACGTTAAGGTAAAAGTGCAATTAGTTGCACGTGGTGACTGTGCAAAAGTGTGGCATACCGGCGAAAATTAATGGCATCCCGCAAGATAGCCTTGTTCGTGCTCGGTGTTTATTTACCTTTTGTGGCAATAGTTTCAGTTTTTCTCCCCGTTGCGCCAGCGACATTATCAGGAGTGAAAGCTTTGAATACATAATTTCAAATGACCAATAAATACAACATAATCGCAAATTGGATTTCATGCTTTGAAGTATTTAATTCAAAGTAAATGCAAATTAATATTCCTTTATAAAACACACACACGTTACATTTGGTTTGCAACATTTAGCTGTCGTAGTTTTGTTTTTGTTATAGCGTTACAAACTGTAACCCTTATACTTAAGGGAAATGTATAAAATGTCGATACTTGGCCGATAAGCTCTAACGCTTACGAACTTATCTATATCAGCTCCCAAAGCAGCAATAAAAACAGCTATAACTGCTTTCAAACCAATTCCCTTTATCAATCACTCTTTCTAAGCAACTTTTCTTACCATAACACCACTGAAATGGCCTCAAACCTCCTCTACCGAAAAATCAAAGCAAAGTGTTACTTCACGATTCTAGCTAGCATTTGTTATTATTGGCTCCCGAATTTACAGCCGAGATAATGCGTGCAAATCGTTGTTTCAGCAATTAAGTATGTAGGTTTTGTGTTTTATTTCGCCTTAATGGTACAAAGAATTGTGAAGTAAGAGTAATAAAAAAATAAAACCATGCATGCACTTAAGAAATACTGCTATAAGGTTTTAGTTAAGAAGCTACAATATATTTTAAATAGATTTTCATAGGATTATGTTATGCAAACGTGCGTCTGATGGCCCCTGTAGAAGGATAGACCTGGGGCATACCGAAATGGAGTGGGGGAAGGTCTCTTTTATTGAGACTTATACACCTCCCTGACACTGCAGCGTCATCGTGCTTTTGTGCTATAAACTTCTGCGTTATATGCAACTCTTCTAATTCAGTGTTAAAGTATGCCTTAAGCCTTCTGCAGTGAATTAGGAAAACACTAAATATTAAAATCTTTCAACCGGTTAACTTCCACTGATATATCGTAATATCACAACAAATTGTGCAAGCATGTGATACATATCCCTTCGTCGGCCTGTATTAGCCCTTTTTATTTTTATTTATTTAATCTTATTCCTATAGACAAGACAGTTTTTCACTTAACACGCTGTCAGTCAAGATATTTTTACAAACTTAGACGCGAAAAGGAGTTTTCAATAAAACGTCCACTTTATTCGTTGCCAAGAAGCAAATACGTTTTTGGTAACTGAATAGTTAACACTGTGAAAGTCAACTGACAAACAGCGAGGATGTCATTCAATTTCAAACAAAATACGAAAACAACTGCTAGTCACACATAACCGCTCAACATCTGGTTTCCATGAAAAGAGAGAATACCGAGCGCTGGCCATGGGCTGTGTTTCTGCTGGCCCAAGAATAAAATTTTCTGGGTAATGTAGGACCTACATGCTATCGCTACTAAAAAGGCGCTTATTGCTTAAGATAGAATTAAGAATTAATCGGTTGTACATAGATGTTTTAATGATTTTTTTTTTAAAAGTTGACCAGTAGAAGAAAAAATGGTAAATGATTATGGCATTTTCTTTGGGTGGGCCGGACGCATCTAACCCTTATTGACGGGCTGCCTCTGGTTTATAACCAGATTTAACCAGTTGTGAATTTTACTTATGGGGATAGTCTGAAAGGCAAAGTGTTTCACGCAAATTCTCATACATTGTAGGAAATCCAGGCTAATATTAAACAGAATAATCGGAATTTCAGTTTTTGAGCTTAGGCAGTGAATGATAACATATTCTCGCGACATGCAACTTACATAAGTGAAAGGAGGTCACTTTCAACACCTTCTCTAAGTTAAGGTTCATAATCCTTTTGGGCTTCCTTATATGCATATGGATAATGAAATAATAGTTTATCATTATCAAGTGGTGTGTTGCACAATATACGAGTATCTTCTGGGACAAAAGAAGGCCCGAGAAGATTTTTCTAAACGTTTCGTTTAAGCTTTGCGTTACCTAACGACGCATCTATTTACTGTAAAATATTCGGTTTCAAGTAGACATCTGGACTGCCAGAATCAAAACATGGCACTGTTTTTAACAGGGAGCGAACTCGCGTAAAGGCGACAAACACCTGTCATTGTGCTAATGCAGAACGCTTCACTTTCACCTCTCACATAAAGTGAGAGTTTTATATTTGTACATTACATTACCGACTTGAGAGAGAGAATTGAATCGCTTTTCTGCAAATAACTTTAGGGAATACAATTTTCCCCTCGGGACATCAATGACTGTTTGTCAATTATGACATGTAGAAATCGATTATGTCTTTTAAATTAACCTATCAGGTCTCAGTTTTTTTTATGTACAATTCCCCACCATGATAAAAATAATATAATGTATGGTACATACTATATCTTTATTACGTGCCTTTTGCAGTATGGATGGTAAATAAATCATTATACGCAAATTAAAAACTTAGTAGTTATTACGCTTGATAATGTTTGTACTTGGTGAGATCCCAAATCTCTAAACTTATTGTGTGTCACATACAAATTTATTACCAGAAATCCCTTGCTGGGATGGTAGCATCGGTGCGGAAGTTTGCATTGGAAAGAAGTGTAAATCTTAAGAGATAAATACACTCATAAACATGTTATTGATTCTTTTAAATTTGTTTTGAGTGGAACTTTCCTTTTTGGTTTGATGATCTACGAGGGTAGGTTCATTAGTTTCCGGCCTTGCCGATAAGGATTACGCCTTCACAAAAGCCTTATCTGGTGTCATACCTTATCTGTTAAGTAAATAATTACACCTGTAACTTCCGCTCCGTTGTCATGTATGAAATGGAGTATCGAGCTGTTATTAAGTTCTTCACAAAAGAAGGTCTTACTCCAAATGAAATTAAACAGCGATTGGACGGTGTATATTTGGGAAGCATCCCCCTCATATTCTACCGTAAAAGAATGGACCAAAATTTTTCAAACGGGTCGAGAAAGCATTGAAGACTAAGAGCGTGCAAGTAGGCCCTTGGAAGTGCTCACTACTATAAACATGGCTCTTGTGGAAGGAGAAATTATGGAAGAATGCGGCTCAAAGCTACAGAAATAGCAGCAATGTTGGGTCTTTCTAAAACAACAGTCCTTCAAATTATTCATGTACATTTAAACATGAATAAGGTTAGTGCAAGATGGGTGCCTAGACTTCTTCCCTAAGTTCAAAAGCAGCAATGATTTATCTGTTATCAGACATTTTTGGAGCTCTGCCGTGGCAACGAGAGAGAAGTTCTGCAAACCATTGTTACAGGAGATGAAACTATGGTCCTTTACTATGATCTCTTGTCCAAAAGGGAATCAATGGAGTGGCGTAAACATGGCGAAGCACCGCCTCTAGAGGCCAAGGTCACTCAGTTAACTAAGAAGATCATGGCCACAATCTTTTGGGACTGTGAAGGAATACTCTTCATTGACTTCAAGAAGAGGAACGCCACAGTAAATGGGGAGTACTATGCTGGCCTACTGCACAGACTACGTGCTTCCATCAAAGAGAAAAGGCGAGGAGAGCTGAGTGGTGGTGTGTGCCTTCTTCATAACAACGCATCTGTGTATACAGCTCTTGTTGCAAAGGACGCTGTGAAGAAATGTGGCTTCAAGAGATCGGCCTTTCACCCTACAGCCCAGATCTAGCTCCCAGTGATTGTTTCTCCTTATAACTCAAGAAGGACCTTCGAAAGGAAGGAAATTTACGTGTGACGAAGATAGATGCTGTTTATGCCCATTTTTCAGACAAGACTTCTGACAACTTTTGGGGATTGGGGATTGAAATATTAATTCAAAGATGTGAGAAGTGCATTGCAATAAAAGGTAATTATATTAAAAGGTGAAATATAGTTTTTGTTTTTATCATACCTAGTAAATGGTTAGGCCGGAAACTTATGGACCTACCCTCGTAGTTAGTGCTGTGGTACTTTGAAACAATATAATGGTGTGTTATTGTTGGACTTGTTTATGTCTCCAACAGGATAAAATGAGAGACACCAGTATCGTAATCATTCAGATTATTTATGTTTGTAGAAAGTTCACACCAAAATTCCAAAGGAAAAACATCTTTAAAGTTACTAAACATTTACTCAAAAAGACCAATGGTTACTTGTAACCTAGAGACCCTTTATCGGAACATCATGGGGAATGAGGCCTATGATTTGTCGGTGGTTATATACACCGTGGTCATTAGGCCTCGGTTAACTTATGGTATTGTGGTGTGATGGCCGAAGATGTTGTAAACCACCGTGATGTCAAAATTCTCAAGTCTGCAAAGTACTTAACTGCTGCTCTAGAGATTCTGTTTGATCTAACACCTCTAGATGAATTCCTTAAATCGGAATCTTATAGATTAGTGCATTCAGAACGATGGAGGGATGGTCCGGACATACTAAAATATTAGAGGTCATGGATAGTCCAGAGATGAGATAGAGATCAGATCTCATGATTGCCCAGTTCTGTTTTCAACGAGATAAATCATGGATCTCGATCTGACTGGCAGGAGGGATCAAAGTCAAAGAAGAGTCAAGGACAAGTGCTTAACCAAGCCGGAGCCGTATTTACGATGAAGCCTCCGGGACTAACATTACTAGTCTTGGGAAGTATTGGACCTTGTTTCAGGCAGAGATCTTGGCACTCTTGACCTGTATTCAAAAGAGTGTAGAGATGGGCTAATGTGGTAAACATACTCTGGCCCTCTCGGATAGTTAAGCTGTTCTTCGAGCACATTTGATTCTCGCCAGTTTAACTTAAAGTAGGTATGGGACTGTCTTCAAAAACGGATAGCTGTGTCAGATGATAACTCTGTTGAGTTGAGGTGTAATAGGGAATAAAGCAGCAGACAAACTGGCCAAGAAGGGAGCATCAAGCCTCTATATTGGACCGAACCAGCCTGTGGGGTTAGCAAATCCACTGCAAGAACAACAATTAGCTATGTGCCAGAGGGAAACATAAAACACGATGGTCCAACTATCCCGGACAAACCTTCTCTAAAATGTTTATCAGTGGACACTCACTAAAACTCCTGAAATTAGGAAGGAAAAAGTTAAGACGATTAGAGGGATTTATTACAGCATATGGTCAATTTAGGAAAAGTCTCTATAAAATGGGACTTTTTCAGGGAGAGCCTATTTGCAGACTTGGCAACCAATCTCATGAGACTGCGAAGCATATTTTAATATGAATTGTCTCCTTATAGGAAGTAAGGTTCTGGATTTTGTTAGGAATACAGAATTCGAGTTACCAGAAGGAATTTGGGGATGACACAAAAAGCTCATGGCTGAAATGCGGGAGTTTTATGTGAGCTATTTCGGTTGTATTCATAGACAGCGTTTTTAATAATCTATCCAAAACTGCATCGATGCATCTAATAGGCACCTACAATTAAAAAAAATGTATAAATATGTCATATATATATATCCGTTAATGCTCTAGCGGTCTAATTTTTTTTTTTTTTTTCCTCAACGAAACATGGCACGTAGCCATCAATTAACAAATGATTCATCGGGTTTAGTAACCAGTAAAATTGGATTGTTGGGGGTAGAGGTTAACCTACAGCGAAATTTGTTTTAAAAATGAAAAATCGCTCTAGTGGCAGCAATTTTTGTTTATTTCCAACGAAACTGAATAAATTCCTTCAAAATAAATTGATAAAAGCAGTTTTCGAAAATAGTGGCAATCGGGCCATTTGGAGTGGGGGTATACCTTAAGAACTAGTGCAGGCTACAGCGAAATTGTTAAATTAAATATATGAACACCGATAGACAAAACTATACTGTGTGGGCCTTTTTAATGTCAACTACAAAAACAATAATAATAATAATAATAATAATAATAATAATAATAATAATTCTAAAATCTTTTGTGATCTTATGGAATTCAAGAATTCTAATTTTGTTCGCCTAATATCACACGGTAATGTCATAACTTATTTCATTTCATTAATTAATAAGACCATGATTTGAATTTCATGTTCTCTTGTAAAGTTACGTTACCAGATAAGGAATTCGCTTAGTTTACGCAGTTCCTACATGATGGACTTTTTAAAATCTTTGTTAACATCAACGCTATGAAAAATCTAATTTTGTGAACCTAAATTATTCACTTATATTTTTAAGTGATTTAACGCCAAAACGCGTTGATTTGTGAATTAACAAAAAGTTTTATTTCTGTTTCTGTTTGTCTATGAATTACGAAACATTAAAATATTACCTTAAAGTCAGAGAAAAGCATTCTTTTTCCGGTCAAACAACACGTCAATGGCCAAAATGCTGATGGAAAATGTTATTCTATTGATTCCATTGTGTATATTTGTGTAATATTTAAAGATATGTCATTCAAAGTTACAAACACTTTTGAATAAGCGTTAAATGTGAAAAAGTTTGCAAACTGATACGTTTTTCAATAATTCATATTAATTTTATACTTTAATGTAGTTAATTGTAAAAAAAAAAAAAAAAAAAAAAAAAAAAAAAAAAAAAATACAACATATATGATCGCTACAACTGGATAATGTCTCACATTCTGAAAAATGGTGAGTAATGAAACGGTATGCAGGGAAAAAGTTTGAAAAGAAATACCAGTTACAGCTTAGCGCAACACTGCGAAACACTTAAAAGCTGCTCTGACCTTTGGCGCCAAGACGTTCCGGCGGAAAAACCCCGCTCTGAATCACAATGATCACGTTTATCCAGCCAAACCGTATACAAATAAACAAAAGATGTTTGCAGGTGCTACCCAAACTTTCACTCTTGAGTAACCTTGCTGCGTCATTCAGCCTGACGTTTCGCTCTTGCTCAACTGTTTGCCGACGTGGCCAACTTGATGGGGCCTTGCTTTCTGATCAAGGCTTTCCCCGATTTTCTCAGTTTCACGCCAAAAGATGCGTGCAAAGAAAAGGTCATGTTACAGTCGACCGAAAATAGCTTTTACGTCTTCAGCTATGAAGCAGGGCTGTTGATGTTGAATAAAGCGTATGGAAATTGAAACGCAACCGGGAGAAATATTTACATAATCCGAAGAACCAAGTTAGTGGCTGTTAAATGTTTTGTACATAAGTTGTTGCAGTCTGAAGGTCTACACGTGAATAAAACGTCACTTATTTATTAATTTTAAACCAGCTTATAAAAATAAAATAAAATTAATTCAATTTAGCTTTAAAATAACTGATGCAATGCTATGACGTGTAGAGTAAAATTATTTAATGAAGTGTTTTTATCCATTCACAACCCATCGAAGAATGCGAGAAATCGATTGATATTTTTAATCGAATGAAACTCATTTGATTACTTGCAAATTGAAAAATGATTGATAGCTTTACATATGAGAATGTGCAATGAGTAAAGCAAGACCTTCTATGTTATCCAGACCCCAATGCGGAAAAAATGGCGGCCGTCGTAGCCCTGATACTGCCAAAAGCAAGCTTGAAACTTATACGCAGTATTATGTTTACAAGATGAAACTATTTATCAGAAACGTAATGACTATCTGCAAATTTAATTATTAGGACTATTTCACAAAAAATAATAAATATAATTTCCGTAAACTTGGCTTAAATATTGTAATAATTGTACATTTGTATTATGAATACTTAACTTTTTCAAGACATCTAGCAACAGACGAATGTCGATTGTCAGTAATTTTTTTTTTTTTTTTTTGAGTAGTGTTTAACGCCCGTTTTTACTACTGAGGCACCACAGGCGGTATTGTCAGTAATGCCAATAGAGAAGAACCAAATGCGGTTTAGGACTATTTCATGGATAAAATAAGAATAAAAGTGATATATATTTGAAATTTGCGCACGGAACATTAACACTGGTATAAAATATTATGCTTATGAATACTTACCTATTCAGATACCGTGAGACTGAAATAGACGAAAGTCGACAATTATATTCGTTACCGTTAAATTTACTAATACAAACTGAGAAAAACAAAACAGAGAAAATATTTTACCATTTTGAACAGCGTGTTTAATAAGATTTATGGTTGCTTAGGCAAATATTGTTACATAATTTACAAAATGATTTCAGACTGTTTGGCTGAATACGCAAAAACAATTGCTTGAGTGAAAGCACATTAAGTTAGTTAAATTTAAAATTACTGAAAACAGAAAAGTGGTCAGGATGCATGCTCAGGAATTATATACTGGAAGTATAGAGTTGGCTACACTGATCACAAGAAAAATGCACGTCGCGTGATAAAACGGATTTGATATTTTTTTTTCCGGTAATTTCACTGTAATATCCGGCTGTGATTGGTCAAAATTCAATTTTTTGTTTCATTGCTTGATTTTAAGATGAAGTCAAATGAGTGAAATAGTCAATATAAAACATTTCAATGATTTTTAATAATCTTAAAGTGTTTACAAACAATATTTTTCATATATAAACTAAACATGAAATAATATGAATTTGGCCTTATACAAAATCACCCAGTACAAAAAAAGTATTAATCAATTACTGCTCAGTACCTTTTACTGTAGTGATAAGTGATGGAATAACAATAATAAGAATAATATTATAACATCAACAACATGCATAAATAAGATTAACTTAATCAACCATTTTTCATTTATTGCTTCATGCACAGCGCAAATTTACTGCAATGCAAAATTAATAGATCATTTAAACACACCTGCATCTCTATACAGCTATGACTTTTGGCTTTTGTAAAACTACACAAATATAAAACCATTTGTATCTAATAACAGTGCTCTCTGCAAAAAAAAAAAAAAAAAAAAAAGAAAAAAAAAAAAAAAGTTATGCAAAATACAATGTACGTTACAATGTGTTAAGAAAAGTTTCAGCCTTTATTAAGAACCCTATTGGATATGTTACGAGCTTTCTCTATACCTAAATCACCAAATCCTTTATCATACACTTACTGGTACACCCATGTAACCTAACCTTAAAGGAGACATACACATTATTATAGCAGGTTGGAGAATAGCTGCAGATATTATCATAGTTCGGAGCTCGTGGCCGCAAGTAAACTTAGATGTTGCGCTATGAATGTAGCAAATTTCCACATTATTAACACTTAATACCGTTCAACACCTGATCTGTGTACCTGCATGGCAGTTTCATCTCATGATTTAGGTGGTAAACTTTCCTTGACGTTTATTAATGAAGTCACTCTTTCAACGAGCTAGATATCATTATTATAATTAGCAAGGTAATTGGCTAAATTGTCCAATTTGTTCCATCTGTCATATTTTTACTCCTTACTTCCACTGCACTCCAAAATCGAACTGAACTTCTTCACAGGCAAGCACAAATCTTTAAAAATACACTAACTTTCAAGCTAATTGACACAGATGGGACGGTATCATGTTTATCATAATCTATTTTAATGAAAAAGGACATAGCCTTCCTTGACAATAGTTATAAACGGGTGTACCGTCTTTTCTTAATCTCACTTGCAAAGGATGTGAAACATATTATAAGTTATAAGATCCTGCTCACACCATTCATTAAAACTCTCTTTATCTCGCTCCAAATATCGATTAATAAGTTCTTCCGGCTCTTTCCTTTCATTGTAAAACCTCACTGTCAATGATTACTGAAAATTTCACATGGAAAATGTCCTCCCTAACCACGAAACGTTTAATACTACATTTTTATCATTAACTTCAAATATGCATAGTGTATGCTCTTTATCCACTCCTCTTGTAATGACCGCTCTTCAATCATTTAATTGTGGTATTATGCAGTGCACTGTCACAATTAAGACATACAACAAGAGCAATCCATGTTGCACTAAACACTTTCTGTTACACCAGTTCCTGGTGTAAATTCACTATATCAATATTAACTTAATAAAAAACAAAAGAAATAATACGCTACTGTCGATTCTCTTGCAACTATAAACCACGTAAGTGAAACGAACCAAATAAATAAACTCAGGTGATTCATAGCCTGAACTTCAATTTCCGCCATTTTGTATACTATCGACACCTGCGTTTCGGGTATGGGTAATGTAGTAAGTTTTGAGTAAAATAACAGTTTACGTTATGGTATAAACGACGACAATGATATTCCCATTAAATATGGTTCATTAAATCATTCTTCCCTCTGGTTTCCGGTTTAACATTTTAAGTTCCAATTGTTAAGAGAAAAGATTTTTAAAAGGAACTCGCCGCTTGGTAGCAGTATATTGAAAATTGATTGTTAACCTTTGATCTGATAATTGTTGTGCATCAAGGCGAGGCAATAATACAAAAATAAGGTTCTGCCATCTATGGGCATAAAGAGCTAACTTAAATGTAATTTATTCTGAAAATTATTTTGAGTAACGTTAGCATAAGAAACTAATGCATAAAGACTTACCTCATCCACATAGTAGACCTCGTCGACAGAGTATTGTCTCTTGACATCTTCCGGAGTCAGCAGTTTTCCCATCCAGATAGCATAGTGGGGCTCAAAGCGTGGCATAAATAGGATAGATTTGCACGTGTCTACCAGGATGGCACCATAGAATCCAGGTTCCTTCACGCCGAACGTCCAATGAAAGTAGGCTTCCTGCACAAAAAGAACATACTTGATGTTCACATTATATTTGCTTGTTAACATCATACACTCTGTTTAAAAATATTGAGCTGGAATGAACGATAAGGCGTTTTTAAAGGATTATGGAAACAGATAAGAGTTTAATATGTGGCAAATTGACTTTGTGTTTTATATCTCTAAAATTAAACACAAGCATACAAATACTATTTTTATAATATTCCATATTTAAATATTTTACTTTATTTGTTGATTTAACCAATAAAAAAAACTTTTATTTCTTATATAAAAGCATTCAGAAAATTAGCACATGTTACTCTAGTAAAAAGATAGTAGTGACCACTATTAATGAACATATGAGAGTGTTGTTTCATTTGAAGAAAGGGCATTGCTATTCACCAACTCAGCGTCACTAGTGCATTGCATATATGTGGATGAATATAAAGTTGTCAAGTGCTGATGTAAATCTGGAACGCCCTAAAGGCATGTTTTTATAAAAGACGGCATCATACATGAATTAAAATTTAGGTGGCACGTGACGGGAACCCGGGGGAATGTCATGCGGATACTCGAGAAGCCTGTGGCAATGAAACTTGCCACCGGTGACCCATTGGACGTCAAACTTTCGACGTGATAGAGTGGAAGATGCGCCAAGTACAGGTCTTGTGATTCAAACACTGTTGGAGATACGAGGGTTGATTTTTTTGTAATTCATTTAAACCATATTTTAAAAATGGGATATATTTATTTTTGCTGCATACTTTCCGGATTTACTGACACATTTTCCACAGTTGATATGAAGCTTCTTAATGAAAGAGTGGGGCTTGGGGCTGGGTTTCCAGTTCGTTGTTTGCGTAATCTTCTACACCTTCAACGATATCGAATTGCCGCCGCTTCCAACGCTTCTTTTAATGATACAAACGTATAGTAATCGCAAGGCTAAAGTATGGGCTTTAGGGAAAGTGTTGCAATGCTGCCCAGTGAATTTCCTCGAGTTTTTCCTTTGTGAAAGCATCTCTATGTAGTAGGACGATGTTTTGGAAAAGAACTTCTCGAATCAGTTATTGACGTATTTTTCGCCGATAAGCGCGTTTTGCCTCAACCGGAAGCTGCCAGTAATAAAGGTACGTTGACTGTTCGTTGTTCAAGAAGAAAATCGACGAACAAATTCCTCGGGAATTCCAGAAAACAAGAGAAACCTTACCAGATGACAGACGATAGTTTAGCTTAGACAGGAGCAGGTTTCCTCTTTTCCTCCACTCCATGCTCGCTTGCACCGCCACGGGTGGCCGAGGTCATTAAGTCTCGGACTCGTGAGCGGGAGGTCTGGGTTCGAATACCGCCAGGACCGTCCTTCCTGACTGAGGTTTTTTCCAGGTTTTCCTCAGTCCTCATAAATGGCAAATACCAGGGAGGTAACCTAAACTTAGGCCTGCAACGATTCCTTCCATAAAAATAAATCCTTTCCCAATATATCATGTCATCTCATGAATCATCAGTGTCCATCGCCTGTGGTGCTCTGTAGCAAAAACGGGCGTTAAACACAACTCATTCATTCACTCATGTTCGCTTGCTTCGTCTCAGTATTACCCGTGTTTCATCGCAGGATACTAGTCAATGCAGAAAAGTCTCCTTGATCCATATTGATCCCAAAGCCTCCGACACATTTCCAAACGTGCAGCCTTTTGAACCCATGAGGAACCCATATTGTCGAGATGAACAGAATACTGCCTTAAAGTATGTCAGTCTCAGAGGCGATTTTAGAAATTTCCAAACGTCGGTCACATTTACCAGAATAGCCCAAATATTTGTTTCCGTTTCGTCTAAGGTCGAAGTTGGTAATTTTAATTTTCTACAGTTTCTCATCTTCTGTGAAATTTTGCGCCACTCATCCACTCGTGTCTTACAGAGCGTCTTACTCTCAAACTGTGCCCTTAATATTTGCAAAAATTCGGTCTGTTTTACTCGCTCTCGCGCTAAATTTAATTAAGATGCTCTGTGTAACGACGAGTGTACCTCTTGCTTGGACATCCTGCTACTGGCAACGATACGGCTATGCCAGGGAACCTCTATCCCACTCATGCGCATCTGACTCCGTATTACAGTGGTGCAATAGTGTCATACTTTGGGTGTCCAAAGTCTTCTCGAAATGTAGCGGCGAGTGATAACTGTGGCAGGGAATTATATTGAAATAATTTAACAGTCTCCAGACTTATTTACTACTTTCTTACTAACATCTGAAATACAATGACAAGATATCTTTCATAATTAAGCTTATAAACCTATAAATCCAATTAGAACATACGCTTACTTGCAGATGACAAGACACGAATATCCAACTGTGACACCGGATGCCCATGCATAAAGCTAGTGAGCCATCTGGAAGAACCAGATTAAATTTCTGTGGGCCGGTCATCCTATTAATATCCCCCCCCCCTCTCTCTCTCTCGGTTAAGCGAATGCTCTAGCTGGATATATACATTTCACGAATTTTTCTCTTTCTCATTTCATAATACTTCATCCTGATGGTTCTCTTACAGAGTCCAAAGGGCCAGGACGTTGTATTATGGTGATACCAAAAATGTTGTTATCACCAGCGAGCAGTTCCTGCTATCGATGCTTGAGGAAATTTGAACAATATTGATATAGTATATAAACAAGAAACTCATTAAAAACTCCTTCGGCTCGATTCCTTTAAATGAACCTTATAAATGTCGCATTGCAATGTATTCTTTTGCCGCTTATCTCGCTTTTAGGTTATAAACAAGAGTTTATATTGAATTTTCCGCAAAATCACTATGATTTCAGCGCTTTTATCACTTATATGAAGGCAGGTTTATTACTTAAGGCATATCTTCTTTATTGGCTGATTAGAAATCAGAACATTAAAACGTTTGTAGACTCAATAATAGCACAACTCCACAAGGTGATATGGGAAATCGTACGTGGCCTTTTCCACGATTTCACCTATGATAACAATGGTCCATCTACCACAGCAAATTTTTTAAATAATGCTTAACGCCCGATTTAATTACTGAGGCATCATAGGCGTTGGACATTGATGGTATATGAGATGAAGTGATAAATTGGTTTTTTTTTTAAAAGGAAGGAAATGCCCCCTTCACGACATTTGCCATTTATGAGGACTGAGGAAAACCTGGAAAAAACTCTCCGTCAGTGAGGCCACAAGTCCGTGCCTTAACGACCACGAAAATCCGTGGCGGTCCACAGCACATTACAGAGACAAGATGTCCATTTGCCAAGTACCAAAAACTTTGTACACCATACCCGCATTCGATGTGCACCTAGAGCATACAAGAATGAAATTATAATCCTGTGCCAAGAGTTTAAATGTCAACTATCGGGGTTCTCGGCAGACACATATTCTCTGCGCGACTTTATTTTCCTCGGGAAGTTTTCTTTCGACCTGATAAAAAACTGCTAGTTGACTTCTTCAAGTGTTGACAGACCTTGCGTTCATTAATGTCAAGATAAATTTATGGTTTTAAAGAGGTATGACACTCAGGATGGCAAGTTAAAAAGTGCAAAGAGCGAACAAAGCTTTCAGAACGAACTTCTCGAGCAAGAATACTTGGATCCCACCCAGGAATTCCAAGCATGTTTATTGGTCCTAGAACCTCCATATGAAAACTGTCTCAAAATCTACAACCATATCTCCACACTGATAAAGTGAGAAACGATGATGCAACATGAGAAAAAGTATTAGCATTTTATAATATTATTAGTGGTGATGATGATTTTTAGCATTTTTGGAGCTTGTATATATTTTTCATTTAGCATTTTGTAGCGTTTTGAAGTAAGTCAGTGGAAATAAATATCCTGGGTGACTTAAAAAATACTTAGTAATATTTTGTACACAACCATTACCTATAGTACAAATATTTGTTCTACATATTTTCCATATCTGTGTACAGGTTCCGCACGGCTTATTATACTAGTGAACATAGCACCACACTGCGCAGAACTGTTTCAATATTTTGTACAAGCTCGTCTAAACTACAAGGAATGGGAATCACTCTCCATAAACAACAAATAAGGATATAGGAAATTTGAATATCTAAAAATCAGCTGTCGAGTAGGCGCCCATTCCCGTGAACAATATGAGAGGCTGCTCCATCTTGTTGAAATGCTTCCTTGTACATATAAAAGTTGTCCAGGGCACAGAAAAAAACCCCTGTAACTTGCATACGCTTGTGACGTTAATTCTAATTCATGTGCATATTCAATGATGCTGGGAAGACACAGCGGCCCACACTCTCACTTTCTCCGAATGGTTTTCTCTGTTAAAATTCATCCGGTTTCTCCCAGCCGAGAAAATGAGCGTTTTGCTTATTGACACGGCCACCAGTTTTGAGATACTCAGAATCTTGATACACGTTGAACATAACAGATGCACAATTTTGGTCTCACACTATGAAGTCTGGCTCTTTCAACTATGCAATGCCATGTATAACATTATCTTTTTGTAAGAATTGTTTTGCATACGATCTTTGGGTACCTTTTTTTAGAGGGTAGCACTGTACTTTATTATTTTAAGCATACAGTTATTAAAATAAACTTGAATAGGCACAGTCACAATAATTTAATTTAATATACAAATACTACTGTATATTACTTAATATTAATAGAGTATTCATTCCAGTTTTCTTGCATAAGTACATTAAATACTTAAAAATTCGAGAAATGAGATCAAATATACCTATGTTATGTAATTTTTGATTTCCTCATAAATCTATGCAGGTTACAATTAAACTCCTTGTATTACTGAATAAAAGCATTCAACATTTATACAGGATGACCCAATGGAATATGACGGCTCTCAGAACGCTGCCGCTTCCAGCGATTTTGCGTTACAGCTATGGTACTGGTTCCCATGTAACCTTCTAAACATGCAATTCATTCTGTCTATGTAGTAAACAACAGGGCTGTTGGAAATCGTGTATTCGCTGTTTTAATCTAAGTCAATATCCTACGCTCAGAGAATATTTACGATAGAATTTAATGTGCCAGAAATGTTGCCCACACCGGACTTTTAGATGGATGATAATGATAAGACAGAGCTTTGGTTCCAGCAGGATGGTGCCACAGCTCACACCGCCCGTGAAACAATGACACTCTTAGGATCCATAATTTCTGCAGCGGTATTAATAATGGGGGGGGGGGGGCTATGGCGGCGTACTCCTGCTGTTGAGAAAATGATGAACGCTCCGCTGCTATGAAGTGTCGTTCACCACGTCAGAACCAATGCTCCGGCGCATGAGAATGACTTTGTTTATAGTTTTTTTGGGATCTCAGGGTTTATATTTGTTTTTTAGTTTTTGGAACGTATGCACGTTACCAGGGAGACAGGATGGGAACGGGGGACACACTCTCCTTCACTTCAAGACACATGTAAATTCCTTTTGAGAATTGTTTATTCACAGTTGCAGAGGCGATGAACCTCTTTTATAAGTTATAATTTCTAGCCAGGAGAGAATCTCGGACTGTTTGAGCTATAAGGGAGCTAACTGCGGGCTGTCTGAACTGCCTCAAAATTCATCAAAACTGTTTAAAACTCGTCACACTGCTATGATCAAATTGCCTCGCTAAAAACTTGATCACACTGCTCCTGCCTTAACTGCGGGGCTTGACTAAAAATTCATTAAACTGCTCAAGAAACGACTCCTGCCTGAACTGCTACGAAACTACGTCAAGGTTCTTCACAAAACTGAGGGACTAGGACTGCTTAACTAAAACTGCATCAAGATTCTTCACAAAACTGCTTGGGAAATGCTCCGGAACTGATCAAGGACTGCGTCGAGATTCTTCAAAAACTGCGGGGCTTTTCTGCTTTCCCCTAACTTTTATTAATTTCACAGTCGGTCAGTCTCATGTGCGTCTTTTTAATTTTGAGTTCAAATTCTTGTACCGCCTCTTTAGGTTCTACTCCTAGGTTGGCTACATGAGAATCACTTGATTCCCGGTTCGTTCCCTATAGGCTGGGATTTGGCACCGATTTCTGTTAAGAGTCCTCCTACTAATGAACTCCTGAGCTTGTTTATCTCATTTCTCCCCTCAGATCTCCCCTTCAAGTAGTTTTCGGGTCAGAATCATGTCCCGTTAGCCTTTGTTCAAGTTGCACGTCTTCAAGGTCTTTCCTGCCATAATATCACCCCTAGCCTAGCTGTATGTTAAGGATTGGAATTTTTATGACTTTAGAGGGGGACGCAAGGTTGCGAGGTCCTGACTTGTATGACTTTGCAGAGTTACTGCACAAAATGTGTGTATCATATTCTCAGAGGTTTTGCTTTAATTTATATTGATAATGTCTTATTAATGTTTTAGATTCATCAAATTAAACATACAATTTTATATTCTCCCTAATCTCTGGGGCTAGGAAATACTGCTCCATTTCTCCATTTGCTGATGTTGCCCGGACAACGCGATCGCCAGATCTGACGGGAGCATTATAAAATGTACTGCCATAGGCCACGGCCTATCATGCAATTAAAATAAAACATTACTGGTGAAACTTGGGACATTGATCACGTTTTATAGCAGCAGCGAGTTAACTTCCACAACTGATTACAAGAACGTGTTAGGTGTAATGGAGTCTACTTAAAAAATGTTATTTTTAAAAAATTAGTTTAGATTAATAAATTGCATTGTATTACTTGTTCCTTGAAAAAAATTTTTTTATTTAATTCTATATGAGTGGCCCACGTGTAGGTTCTGAAAACCGTCAGATACATTGAAGAGCTGCTTTAGTAAACTCCAGAATGGCTCTGAATATACTGCTGACCATTAAAATTGCAACAAATAACAGCTTCTTGCTCGGTTGTTTGACGGAACCACTGGGATGCTTTACGTCTGTGTGTTCGCTCAACCTATCCACTTGTCTCACGCTCATTTCGCTATGAAAGCATTCGTCCAACAGAGTAACAATTTTTCGGAATGACATCCTTCACTCTTGGTATGCCACAATTCTCCCTTGATCAAATTCAGACACCTGATGGTATTGCTGTTTTATTTTCGACAATCACACTCGTTCCCTCTGAGAAAATATACGGTACGCTTAACGCGTCTCTTATTAGGCGTTGCAATTTTAATGGCCAGCACTGTGTGCATTCATATCCTTCATATCCTTTAATTATTTAATTTATTTCAATATGTCGGAAAAAGCGTTTCTTTCCATTGCTTTCAGACAAAGATCAATTGCTAATATCTGACACGTGATGACTGGATTAGACGATGACAGACTTTTTAGAAAAACTTATTTGTATACTTTCTTGCACATTTTTAATATAGTTGTTTAAAACGTGTCAATCCAAACGTTGGTTACACTTATTGTAAATGAGAATTTCCAAGTTACTTACTAAGAATTTCAAATTATTAAAGTTTTCTTTAATAATTTAGGATTATTTTTCTTTTGTTGAGTGAGATTTGTTTGGTAGTTTTGAAAATGAAACATCATTTACTGTTCCAGGTTTCACTGGGAGAAGAATTAGGCAGAAAGGCACGGAAGAAGATGTGGCAATTTTTTAAAAATGTATTTGTGTCTTCTGTTCATGAAGATTTTCTTCTCATTTTTAAAGTCTGTGTTTTAAAGATAATTTTTAAATTATCATTTTATGCATTTAAAGCAAGCGCATTGTATTAAATTATTAATAAAGTAGTAATTGTTTATATTAAAAAGCCTATATTATGTAATTTAAGCTACTTCAGTGATATAGTTGTGGCGTTTGTAACTACTGTTCAGGAGATCCTGGATTCGATTCCACTGAAGTCAAGCTGTCTTTTCGGAATTTTTCCTTACTGGGAAGGTGAATGCCACATAGTTTTAAGGCGCCATCATTAATTCATTTCATTCATTCTTACAAACTCTGTTTAATAACCTAACCATAATCATATCACCTTTACTGTCATCTTCATGGGACAACGTAAGCGCCCCGGCCTCAGAAGTTCGCTACAATACCACCATGCCAAGTTAATAAGAATAACTGGGTAGCATTTAGAGAGAGAAAATAAAAACTAACATAATTTTAAATATTTGTGCTTATTGGTTAAATTAATAGAGAAATTAATAATATTTATGTAAAGCTACTGATAAATGTGGATGCAATAGATATATTTTAAATATATTAGTTTACTTAACGTAAAAAGACGTTCCTTGTCGTTACAAAATCCCCTGCCTATTTCCTGAACTACTGTAAGTCAGAACAGCAACCTTGCAAATGAGTTCCACTCTGTGAGTTTAAGGGAGAAATTCATTTTCATGACAGAGAGAAGTACTTATTTTACGAGCAGGGGAAACATGACGAGAGGGGAATTCCAGCATTCTCCCCGACGTTAATTTGAACTTTGCTTGTAAATCATAGCCGGTGGCAAGATATTTCCGCCGGAACTATTTCCGTTTCATATTAGGTACTATTGTCGCATTAACTCGAGTTACTTCTAAGAATTACTGTCTTTATTTCAGCTCTCAACAACTGTAAAATAAATAGTTTATTGCATTTCTAATTTTAAAATGGCCTAAACTAATTTAATTACATAAACTGATATTAGCTCAGTTAAATATTTTTGCAAGTTAATTCGGACTTGTGGGATGTTTCTTCCAGCCTGGCGAGAGTGTAGAGGTGCTGATTTAAGTTTCCCAGGCATCATCTTAAGATCTGAAAATACCTGTAACTGATGTGTCGGGTAATGTAAAAGACTATATGTAAAAATGTTAAAGAAAGTGAAATAAGGAGAATTATATAGCCTCATAAAGCTGGAAAACTGCCAAAAAATAAGGTTTTATTGGACAAGTGTTAAAGTACATAATATGAAGAAAATGTCGGGAATATTTTGGGGTTAAAAAAGAAATTCCATCATTGCAAAATTTTAAAAAGCCGTAATAAAGACATTAATTTATCCAGGAGCAGAGAACCCGTTAGAAAAACAGTGGTCTATAGGATTTCATTTCACAAACTGGGGTTAAAACAAAATGTTTTGTTATGTGAGTGCAGTGGCGTAGTGGCTGCCCAAAAATAATTTTGGTTCTGGGTTTCCGCTGGAGAAAAACCAAAAATAATAGGCGGATATTAATAGAGCAGGAAAACACCCGGGAGAACTTGAGAAGCATGAAGAAATACAGAGCAGAATGTCGTCCTATCATCTTCATGGATGAAACCTATGTTCATAGTTCACATACAACCCCATCAGCTTGGAGTGACGACTTTAGCTCCGACTGATTGTGTTACATGCAGAAAGTAAAGATGGTTTTGGTGAAAATGCATATGTATGCTACAAGGCTCATCAGAAAAGTAGTGCTGCCACGGGTGGCCGAGGTCGTTAAGGCACGGACTCGTGAGCTGGAGGTCTGGGGTTCGAATCTCCCCAGGACCGTTTTCCCTGGTGAGGCTTTTTCCAGGTTTTCCTCAGTCCTCATAATGACAAATGTCGGGAAGGTACCCTAAACTTATGCCTTAGTGTTTATCGCCTGTGGCGCCTCTATAGTAAAAACGGGCGTTAAACACTATATATATATATGTGTGTGTGTGTGTGTGTGTGTGTGTGTGTGTGGCGATTATCATAACGATATGAATTATGCAAATTATGAAAAATGTACGGCTCATTCCTCATAGTGTCCTTGTACTGGAAAATGCACCATACCTCACGACGGCAGCGTGTTCCAGGGGAGTGTCGACGGCGTGCACCCTGGGGGCAGGTTCGCCTGAATCGCTGTCGTTCGTGGGGTGGTGGTGGCTACCTTAATGCTGGGGTAACTCACCCCTTAAGTGAGTAGGTCAAACTAGTATGACCTATCCACCAGTGAATTACTGGCAGCTAGGTGCGCTCGGCTGTGAAGCTAAGTTCACTTGGCGCGTCTGGGTGTCGCAAACGCCTGCAGCCGAACGGCGGGTCGGAATAGCTTCTAGCTGCCGTCCTAATGCAAAAACCTACGGGATGCGTAGACCTCTGCGAAAAGATTGAGCACCTCAACATCTCATGGTAATGGAGAGGGATCTCCTTATAATACCACAATGTAATGTTTAATCCTTCTCTAAATTCCAATACCCAAACCTGAAATGATATTCTGGTTTGCTAACCAAGGTCCATACAACAGTTTCAAGAAACTGGCAACTTAAATAATTTAATAAAACCGCATCTGTACAAATTGATAACAAATGTTAACTCCAAAGACATCACATACGATGTTGATGCAGTTTTAGAAGAGATAAATCATGCAGTCATACGCCTTCCACCCCTAACCTCATAGAGTTAACGTGGGACTGAGCGAAAAACTGGATTGCAGAACACAATGTCACGTTTCATATGCAGAATGCTATAAAATTACTAGGTGAAAGAATTGCTTCAATTACGAAAGAAGATTGGAAAGGCTGCTGTGAAAAGGTGAAGAGGACAGAAAAACAATATTTTGAAAAAGAAGGTCTGTAATTAGTGAAGACAGTGGCTATTGTGAAAACAGTGAAACAAATTCAGAAAGTGATAATGCGGAACGATTGCTTGCAATTGTTGATTCATCACAGGTGAGTACACAGCTGTACCGCTCTCATCCTAACAGTAACTTTGTTTCACTTATGGAGCTGAGATGTTACCCCCACTTCCAATTACCTAGAAGTCTCTCGCAGATCGGTAGGTGGTCATTCGCCAACTCTATTAAATACATCTATACCTGACAGTGCCTTACTATCGCTAAAGTTGGTTAGGGGGTGGGATTTATTACGGGTACCTGTCTCATTTATGATTCGAAATCTAAGACATTCGATTGCCACAAAGAAATGAACTATGAAAATTATACCACATGAATCGATTGCCGCAAAGGATAAATGTTGTCCTTGATAATGGTCTGTATCACAACAACGAGAGAGCGAAATGCAAAGTCATATATACTTTTTTGATTTATTAACGAACGCTCTTTAACATCTCAGGTCATCAGAGTCCCATTCTATTCAGGGCATGTAACAGCCGATAAATTTTGCTCAGATGCCTCTTCTTTCAGGCTTGAGGTTCCGTATCGTGCCGTAAATGTACGACACAGGACCCACGGCTTTACTTCCTTTCCAAAGAAGCCATATTTAGGCTTTTTGCGCCCGATAAAATTCATCGATCCTGGCCGGGATCGAACCCGTGATCTTCGGTTCAGGAGGCAAGTATGATTACCACTACACCACCGACTTAGATATAACATAATATGAATTATACACTTCTCTAAAGATATGCACCCCTCCTTATAAAATACACTAACTTTCAAATAAGTGGATACCTTAAAACTAAACGACATAGTTGGGGCAGAATCATATTTATCATCGTCTAAAGGTAGTAGTCTTCCTTGGCAATAGTTATTAACGGGTGTACCGATCTTGTCTTAATCAAATTGCAAAGGATTTGAAATATATTACCTGCTCACACCATTCATTAAAATTCTCATCTTGATCCAAAATCCACTTTATACCTTCTTCCGAATCCTCACTGTCGCATAAATACATACATATATACATACATGCATACATACATCATACATACACTGTCAATGAACATTATTTTAATATTTTATATATATATATATATATCATTATTTGAGCTTATGTAGTTTAATATTTTAAGTGTTGTTGCGCTATTTCAGTACGGGAATCCTAAGGTAGGCCTTAATTGGCTGATTTAAAGTTATTGCTAATTTGGTTTTATTTACGAACTTTCTTTAACATCTAAGGTTATTCGCGTCCCATTGAACTTAGGACGTGAAAAGGCAATAAATTTTGCTCAGAGGCCTCTTCTTATAGGCTTGAGATTCTTTTTCGTGCCGTAAATCTACAGGGAAACAAGACTTTACTTTCCTTCCTAAGGAAGCCATACTTGGTTTTTATAAGCGCGGAAAAAAAATCGACTCTGGCCGGGATTGAACCCGTGATCTTGGGTCTACGAGGCAAGAGCGTGGTTATCAATAGACCACCAGGACCGACTTCATTTGCGGATGTTAAAAACATGATGTATATTATTAACAAGGGGTTCGCTCTGCTAAGATCTAAAAAGGGTTTTGCGATTCGAAAATGTTTGCGAGTCTGCATTTGTAAAGCTAACTAATAACGGCCTTTAGTGGAAGAAATCTAATCAATAGTGCTGCGTTACTTAAGACTGTTAAAATATGCAAACATAGGATGAATAAACAATCCCCTTCCCGCAGCTGGACTCTTCTCATTTCGTTTCAAGAACGAATAACATCTGAGTCATCAGGCAAAGCAACTTTATTGATCTTCGGTGCTTCTGGAATGTATGACGTAGCGGAACGTTAAGTTGTCTGGTATTTCTATGACAAGTAGTCCGTCCGCACCACGTGTTAGTAATGAGGAAAGTAGCCTACTTTCTTATAGTCTGCTGCAACAGCTGGAAACGGGCTTTCGTCGTTTATTTTGCGGCTAAAACAAAGACATTCCGTCACGCAGGAGCTAAGTAAAATAAGCGAATTTCTCAGCAAGTGAATTTGTGAACATATTACATAGCGCTAGGGCATAGAAGTTACAAATCTGGTTTACTTACAGCGATAGACATTCCCTGTCTTACCGCCACGGGTGGCCGAGGTCGTTAAGGCACGGACTCGTGAGCGGGAGGTCTGCGGTTCGAATCCCGCCAGGACCGTCCTCCCTGACTGGGGTTTTTTCCAGGTTTTCCTCATTCTTCATAACTGGCAAATACCCTAAACTTAGGCCTGGAACGCTTTCTTCCCTTTAAAAAAAAAAAAAAATATCCTTTCCCAATATATATCATTTCATCTCATGTATCATATGTGTCCACCGCCTGTGGTGCCTCAGTAGTGAAAACGGGCGTTAAACACTACTCAAAAAAAAAAAAAAAAACCTCTGTCTTACCGCACCAAACATATTTTAGCTTCAGCCAATAGCAGTCTGGTGTTATTGTTGGATTTTCGAGTAACGCATATCAAAAGTTTGTGGCCTCTTTTGATACCGACTGGGTATACCAGGAGCCCGGCAATAAGACAATGTTTCACAGTTGCTATCTTTATAACAATGCTTTTAATAAAAATAAAACGTATGCATCGTTATAAATGAGTTAATTTGTTCCTCTTCAAGGTTCAGATAAAGCCGCAATATGATTTCGTTTATTTTCAGGGACTGTTTCTATTATTTTATTTCAATGGCATATACAGAGCTCGTTCAGTTTCGAAAAAGAAAATATTGATGCAGCTAGGGTCATTTTTAAATGTTGAGTTTCAGGTAAACCCCCACTCCTAATTATATGACTTCACTGATTTTCAAAAACTATTTTTCTTACTTTATTTCAATGGCACATACCCAGTTTCCTTGAGGGAGGGGGGGGGGGCTTGGCCAATAGCGCGATTTTTAATTTTTTTTTTCAGGTAAACCCTCGCTCATAATAATCTGATTTGACTGATTTTCAGAAACTATTTTTATTGTTTTATTTCAAAGGCATATACCGATTTTCGTAGCAAAAAAAAAAAAAAACAAAACAAAACAAAAAACAAAAACAACTAAAACAAATAATGATGCCAATAGAGCTATTTTTAAAGTATGGGTATCAGGTAAACTCCCACTCCTAATAGTTTTATTTCGCTGATTCTCAGAAAATAATTTTCTGGTTTAATTTTAATGGCAAGTGTTTGAGTTTCATTGAGAAAAATAAATATTGCGGCCGCTAGAGCGAATTTAAAATTTTCTCTTTAGTTTAATTCCCGCCCTTAATAATTAAAATTTTCTCTTTAACTGACTGGATCAATCGTTTGTTAATTGATGGTTATATGCCGAGTTTTGTTTAGAAGAAACAAAAATTGTGGCCGTTAGATCGTTAACACCCACACCCCCACACACATTTTATTCGATGTCATTTTCCTACCTAATAGGTAGGATCGAAGAAGATTTGAAGAAAATTTTCAAATTTTTCAAAATTCAAAAATTTTCAATTTTTTTTAACAAATTGTTCAAAAATCGTACGCTAAAAGGTACCAGAGCCGTCTGAAAAGTTCTCGGTCTGAATAATAGATGGCAAGATATTTATTTTTAATCTCGGTGCATCTGTCCTAAGCATTCTTTGTTTATTTTGCCCAACCTTCTAAATAAAAAATGATGGTATTTCATAAAACGAACAAAATTGGGTATCGTGATGTGATAAACTTCTTTGTAAAAATAATTTTAAGCCCCCTCCCCCAAGAGACTATTCTCTTTTTGTTTGGTTTTTTCCCCCAACGATAATCCATGATATGATATTAGATAACTGTTGAGTTGCAGTGTGTAAAATTGCTGAGATTATAGGCATTTCAAGTACAGTGAAGTTATTCATATTTGCAGAAAATAAATGCCACGTTTGGTGACATCAGGTCAAAAACACATCGTTATGATAATATCGCAACAGTATTTGGAGCATTTTAACAGAATCGATTTGGTACGTCGACTTCTACAACTCTTTTCTGAATGATACTTGGATCACACATCTGCAGGAAACAGTATGGCATCATCTTTTGGAACACTAATTCATACTTTCAGAAAGGTAAAACAATGCCTTGAGAACTCTATTCAAAGCATTAAGCCAACTGGATGAAAAAAATCCACTCTGAGGTCAACAAAAGAAACAAAAATAATGCTTAATCAAGACAATGCACTCACTAAATTGTTCCTGTGGTGGAAATATTGAAGCACTTGAAGTATGAATTGCTGAGCATTCTTTCAGGCTTCGCACACTATGACTTTCAACTGTTCCCTGGCTGATTAACGTTTTTCATCAAATCAAGAGGTGATTCCATCTGTACAGGAGTATTTCGTAGACCTTCGGGGAAACAACTTCAGAGGAAGGATATTAGCATTGCTGAAAGAGTTATTACTTCTCAAAGGAGATGATGTTGAAAAATAAATATAACGTTAAAGTTTAAATTTTCTTTCTTCACACTAGGTAAACTATTTCACTCATGTGACATCATCTTAAAATCGACCAATGAAACGAAACAAATTTTTAAACTTTGGCCAAACACAGTCGGATTACGTAGTGAAATTATCGGACGGGGGAATTCAAATCCGTTTTATCACCCGACGTGTATTATGGCAATTGTAACCATTGTAACCAACTCTATCCCTCCACTGTATTATTCCTGAACACGCATCACTGACCACTTTTGCTAGAGGCGGTGGAGAGCTATTGATAGCAATAAAAACACGAACAAACGACAATCATAACACAAAATGGAGGATTCTTCACGCGTTTTGGTGAGGCGTCAAATGTGCAAATTGATCTTATCATTCCAAAACCACAGAATACAAAGAAAAATAGAGGCAATGTATTTTTTTTTTCCAGTTGGTATTAGAAAATCGAACGGTTGTAATTGTCGACTTTTGTCCTTTCAATCTCACGGTTTCTGAATAGAATAAATATTCATAAATATAACATTTTATACAAATGTTAATATTTTGTCGAATTTCAAATATGTAACTTTTATTCTTATTCTATTCATGAAATAGTCCTAAACTCCTATTTTGTTGTTCTTTATTGGCATTACTGACATCGGCATTCTTCTGTCGCAAGATTGCTTGAAAAGGTTGAGTACAAATATACAATTTACCTTTTGTAGGCCAAGTTTGGAGGAATTATATTTTAATTTTTATTTTACTGGTGAAATAGTTCAAATAAATATCACTCGAGTGTCTGAGTTTTCCAGATACTTTCGTGAATTTATCCGTAATCTCAGACCCTCTTGGGTTAATATTTGTGATAATTTCAGAGACTTAAAATGAGAATTTTCTAACGTTATTATGCAGAGACTGTTTTCCTGGGAGGACACGTTCGATTATCATTTGTTGCATTTCGGTTGGTAAGCTTACGAGTATGGAATTCGACAAACAACCCGGCTAAGCTCCGTAATCAATGTTTTTCCTCATTCCATAGGTCGAATGTCAGCTGTAGCAAACAAGCAATTATTACCACAGTGAAGCAACATCAGAAAGTTCCTACCTGGAGGGCTACTGGGAAAAGAAAGGTGTACAAAGTCATGAACCAAAAGTAGTGACTTATTCTTTGCAGGATGTTCTGCAAAAGTTATCATAGCTTCACTAATGCTTTATCGCGGTGAAGGGCCCTCTCGTTAATTCTGAACCATAAATATTTTTAAATAATTTCTGTATAAATTGTCAACTACAAAAAGAGTATACAATTTAATAGATGCAAACCCTGAAACTTTTAGCACAAGGTATGCGTTTTGAACGACCTCTGTGAATGTGGAGACAGTTTGGTGTATAAAAATGAAAGAATAGTGTTTAACGCCCGTTTTTGCTACAGAAGCACCACAGGCGATGGACACTGATGATACACGAGATGAAATGATGTATTGGGAAAGAATTTTTTTTAAAGGAAGGAATAGTTCCAGGCCTAAGTTTAGGGTACCTCCCCGGCATTTGCCATTTATGAGGACTAAGAAAACTGGAAAAAACCTCAGTCAGGGAGGACGGTCTTGGTGGGATTCGAACCCCAGACCTCCCGCTCACGAGTCTGCACCTTAACGACCTCGGCCACCCGTAGCGATCCACACAGCTTGGTGTGTATGTGTGAAGAGATAGAACTAGGGCACACTCTCCTTGTGTCCAGGCTTAGCAGGGCAGAATGCTTTGGTTTAAAAGGAGTTGTTATGAAACTAATGGGCAAGGATTCTGATTTGGTTTATTTACGGACGCTCTTTAACATCTCAGGTCATCAAATTTTGCCCAGAGGTCTCTTCATTCAGTATTGAGGTTTTTTTTCGTGCCGTAAATGTACGACACGGGACCCACGGCTTTACTTCTCTTCCGAAGGAAGCCATACTTAGGATGTTTACGCCCGAAAAAATTCATCGATCCTGGCCAGAACTGAACCCGCGATCTTGGGTTTAGGAGGCAATTATGGTTACCCCTTCACCACTAAGACTGACGATGGGCAAGGAGACGAGAGGCCTGTCACAGTGAAGTTTCACGAAGGGCACGCAGAATCTGTGGACTTTCAATGCTCATGCGCACTGAGCAAGTCCTCCCTATCGTAGCGCCTGCAAGAGGAGCTTCCGTAAGCGATTTGTCGTGAGGTTAACGTTACTTTCCATTTGCTGTATGCTCTTTCAAGCAATGGCTTATGAAGACTGTAAACTGTAAGAAACTCTTTCACTATAAAGGTAACTCAAATAATGCATGCTTAAATAACATTACGGGAAAAAAAAAAAAAAAAAAAAAAAAAAAAAAAAAAAAAAAAACCGCATGATCGTAAATAAGAGTAAACCGGGAGGAAGTATATTTTGGTATTTCTATCACCGATTTATTGAACATCTTTATATAGTGTAAAGCAAGCAAATTTAACTAAATAAATAAATATAAAATAAAAGTAATAAAAGTGTTGTCGCGGACATAGCAAAACTGAACAAAGGTCTGAAATGCTTAAGAAATTTAAGAAAATGTGAATTATTTATTTTGCTAATAAACGTGTTAAACGTGTAGTGAATCTTTAACGTCAAATAAAAATTGAATATGGAAAATGAAAATTACAAGAAAACTGAAAGTGTGCTTTTGTGTGTGTGTGACACTGGTAGTGTATTTTTGCAGATCAGTGTAATGTTATTTTTATAAGTTGCGCCCCACTAACTAAAATGTGCACGAGCCGCCACTGCTTCGTTCCTACTGAACTGAAAGTAGCAGTCTAGCGGCACTGGAATAAAACAATTGAAGATAGTGCTGGAAAGTAACTTTACACCACTGTTTTAAAATTTATAACTGAAAGTAACAGTTTTGCTATATCACACAATTTAACAGAATAAATTTACAATTTGCAATGCAAATTATTTATGAATATTTACACTACACGAGGTATGCTGCGTAAAGTTAATTCTTGGTGTACTATTAACAATAGTAGGACCTGAAACAACATCATTCTGCATAAAAAATATTCCATCAAAAATTTATTTATGTCCTCCCTTGTAAATTGCTACATATCCAATAGCTTTTCTTTTCAATAAGGCGATCATACTTGCAAACTTCGATATACCAACACAAAGGCTCAGATTTTCTCCAGAAAATACGCTAACTAACATTTTCACTAATTGTCCTGACATTTTTCTTTTTGCACAAAACTGTTAATAAAACACGTTATCGCTCATACCGTTTTTAGATTTCTCAGGCAGCAAATCATGGCTTATACAAATCGCCTATTCATCCTTCAAAACCTTTTTCTCTTTCGTCAAATTCCATTATAATTTTCAATTAACTTTCATATCGAACTACTAAACGTTTCAATAAGTAACAATACACTAACACATAACTATGGTAGCATATTAACAAATGCTAAATCGATATTTCTCGTTCTCGTTATTTTTAACTTTCCATATTAAAATAAATTATAATAAATTAAAATAAGTTACATTGCGACAGTAAAAAATAACATGTAACATACTTGTTGAAATGCTCATTGCGATCTTCGCGTGAAATACAACATTGAGTTGCAACCAATCACACTTGGATGCGCAATACGTGCCTTTCAACACTTATATTACAATATGCTATTTTATAGAATCTCTTTTCCATTACTTTAAGCTATCTTTTTCTGGAATAATTAATTCCTCTATACTATTGTTTTACAACAGATTTCCTGGAATTTGCAATATTGAAAAATAATGTTTATTTTTAGCAAGCAAACAAGAAGATATCACACTTGCCTATACAGAAAGCTGCAGTTCAGGAATAAATAGATTTTATGTTTGTGGAAGTCACGTTGAACATAAAAGTTATGCTTGGTACTTATTTTAGAAGGAGAAATGAATAAATAACATGTTACTTTTAGTAAATATAAAACAGGGTGTCTCACTCGCTACCGAACCCCGAATTTCTTTAATAATGTTAACATTAATGAAGAATTTGCAACAAAATTTATATTTTATGAGAAATGTTATATGTCTAGAGGGGGGGGGTTGCACATTAGCATGTTTCATTCCTTGAAGGTTACAGATATGCATAAATGACAGAAACGTGTTTAGGATATGGTAGTAAAAAACGGGCATGTAAATGCATATTTAAGGAGTTGGAGCATTTATCACAAATATTTGCACATGAATGCATTTTTTGCCCAGATATCGTTGAAACATAAAAAATGTTCCATAACTGTGAAAATAAAATTCAATGAAAATTAAACCGCAAGTTAAGTTTTGGGGACAATTAAATGTGTTTACGCCTGGTGTACAGCTTGCCTTCTATGGATCTAAAACATCTGGTGCCCCTGTTCGTAGTTCAACCTTATCTGCATCCATGTTTGATTCATTCACAAAGCATATCATGGGTTACAATTACAAACTCTGCATAAACTGCGTCTTTCAGCTGCTCGTTTCCGACGTACCACCATTTCCACGTCTCTTCTTTAACAATACCCCAGGGTGTGGTTGGATTAGCGCAGGGGATCTCAAAATTCTTGCATGCATGACCCCCTTTTCGAGAATGAAATTAAACTTGGCGACCTCTCCTTTCACTTCGCTGCTAATAATAATTAATTTGCAAGTTGTTGCACTGCTGCATAACTGATCAAAATAATCAAAGTGCAACAGTTAGCTAAAAATTCTTAAACTTCTTAAGTTTATTAATTTATTTATTTTATTTTTTTTTTTTATTTATTTTTGCATGCGGGTATCCCTTTCCAAACCAGGGGAACGTACACAGAGATCTGTGCAGCCCAATGGCATTTTATTAGAGGCCTCTCTTTCAGGCTTGAGGTTCTTTTTCGTGCCGTAAATGCACGACACGGGACCCACGGCTTTACTTCCCTTCCGAAGGAAGCCCATACTTAGGATTTTTACGCCCGAAAAAATCCATTGGTCCTGGCCGGGTTCGAACCCGCGTTCTTGGGTGTAGGAAGCCAAGCATGGTAACCGCTACACCACCAGGACCGACGTGGACAGGTCGCGTCTAGCACAGACCCACCCAATTTAAGAGGTGAGTCCTCAGCATTAAGGTATCCACTATCCACCCCAAGACAACAGTGATTCAGGCAACTTCCTGCCCCCAAGTTACACGCCATAGGCACTCCCTTGGGACAGACTGCCACCGTGGGTTACGGGACCATTGCCACGTCGAGTTCAACCCATCTGGACAACTCCCCAACGGGAGGGGCTCGAATAAGTCCGCCCGGCTGCTTCTAGTAATGTCAGAAGTACCGCAGAGCCCGCACCTGCAGCATCTGTAGAACAACGACCGAAGTCGCCGCCCCCCCCCCCCTTATGGAGAAGTTCTTATATAAAAGTACTCTTCCCATTTAAACCGCGACCTCCCTAGGAGCCTTGACTCCACAGTTTGGGATTACGGCTTCTTGAAGAACCGAAGATTGTTGATTCACGTCCAATTCAGTGATTTAGGAAAATTTCGTCTAGGTGTCTGCGGACGTTCAAAGTAAAATGAGCAGGTGTGCCGTCCTGTTGCAGCCAAGCTGTGTTGGCAATTCCTTTGTAGCACCATTCATCGATTATTTTTAACATAACTGTTCTGATTATTAGCGTCATCAAAGAAATAAGATCCAAGCATATGTTTCACTATCATCCCAGCCCATAGCATAACGTTAACTGGGATGTTACTCACTTGCTCAAAAAAGTGAGGATTCTCTTTCGCCACAAAGTCATTGTATTCCGATTATTGGACATTCGTGGACCCACACACAAACCAGCACAGTTTCCACACTAAAAGCACTTCACAACCTCTTCTGAGCGGTAATTGTTGCGGTTTTTGCTATTAACACCAGAGTCGCATCTCGAAGAGGACAAGATCGGATGCTCGTTCATTATTATCGTATTCATATTACGAATTCTATTCCTTCATGCAACCGGAGCAAGTAAAGTACAAAGCGACTTTTCGGTCAATATGTAAAAAGAACAAATTAAAAATAAACAAATAAAAGCATGCATATATTTTTATACACCAACTGATCAGAATTGCTGAGTGGTTTTTATGAGTTCCCGCAATGGGCGCCAATTTGAAGCGATTATGTTTAGTGAATTTATTCATTGCCTCGTCGGCTTGTTGCCTGCCTACGGTTCTAGTAAACAGAATCTCAGGGTAATGTTCGCTGCTTTATTGAGACCCGCTCAACTGGACTCGAGACGATACTTTACACTGCCTAGTTGATAGTAACTTTGTTTGCAACAGTATGCGTTTCTGAAAATAACTGGGTTGGGTGTAGTGACCTTGACCTACATCCGATGCTCGTAATATTATTTTGCGACGGAGATAGTAATTAGAATCTAACTTTGATCTTAGGACTACATCTGTCCTCGCGTTTGGGTCACCGGCCTTCTAATTACTATATATAAACATTCCACTACTCACGCGGCACTAGAAGTATTGCTTTTTCTAAGTGAACAAACTATCGGTTACTTAACTCATAACACATGCTTCTTGCGTCGAACCGTTCGAAGTCTTGTCGAAAAAGTGATGACGCAGTGATGAACAAGTGAAGCCCAAACGAAGCCTCCTTATATACTCCCGTGAAAAATCACCTCCCAGTGGTTTACAGACGCACACGGGGTTCACAAATGTAAGATTATGAACCACGCAACGCTTTAAAGATTCAAAATATACAAAAAGTATTGGATCACTACAACTAAATTATGTCATAAGGTGCGAAAACCCGGCATCCTAATCAAAGACAAGACATGATCAAATCCACCCGACGCTTGGTCATTAAAAAGATGTATGACTTGTCTTTTGTGTTCGCCCTTTTATTACATATTGCTAATTAATTTTCTTGAGATTCTTCCTATTAGCATTGCGTTGTACAAGAGAGTTATCAAGTAAAAGACTTATTATCCTATATTATACATTACAAGAAATACACAATATTAAAATTATTAATTAAAACAAAGTAATTTATTATATAAATATTTACAAATTATTCATATTACGCATTTTAGAATATTTTACTATGACCATTTTACTTATGTGACGTCATAAAATCGACCAAGATATGAAATAAAATTTTGAATTTTGACCAATCACAGCCCGATATCGCAGTGAAATTATCGTCAAGTTTTATCAAATCCCTTTTGTCAAGTGAAGACCATTTGCCTTGTGGTCAGTGTAGCCAACTCTATACATCCACTATATAATTCCTGAGCATGGATCACTGACCACTTTTTGTTTTCAATAACTGTAAATTTAACTAACTTAGTGTATATTCACTCAAGCAATTCAGCCAAATAGTTTGAACTCATTTTGTAAATTATGTAACAATATATGGCCTAAGCAATGGTAAATTTTAATAAAAACGTTGTTCAGAATGGTAAAATGTTATTTCTGGTATTTTTTTTTTCAGTCGGCATTAGTATATCGAACGGTAGCGATTGTAATAGTCGATTTTCGTCTATTTCAGTCTCACGTCTTCCTTTTGAATAGTGCGTATTCGCAAGTAAGTATAACATTTTACATATAGTTGTTAACATTCTAGACGCGAATTGCAAATATATATATATATAACTTTTATTCTTATTCTATTCACGAAATAGTCATAATCCTGTATTTGGTTCTTCTCTATTGGCATTATTGACAATCGACATCCGTCTGTTGCAAGATGGCTTGAAAAGTTTTAAGTATTCACAATATAAATGTACAATTATTACACTTTTGTAAGCCAAGTTTACGGTAATTATATTTAAATCCTTATTTTATTTGCGAAATAATCCTAATAAATATCACTAGAGAGTCTGAGAATGCCAATAATATTATATTTGCGCAATACTTTACCTCTAACTTTTCTTTTACAGCAAATGTTCGATTTCCAACGATGAAATTAACTTATTTTTCACGTTTCCTTTCAAAAATCTATTTGTGAGAAAAAGAACCCTACATTTTTTATTTCAAGGAAAGTAAAAAACTGGCATTTTGTCTCTTGTTTGACATATTTGTATTAATGTAATGTTAATTAGCATCAATTATGTAGATAGTGTATAAAATAACGAGAAATAGAACTTGAAAGCTATGGATATAACCATGTTTAGGTTAAACATTTTTATCATATAATGGGCACTGCATAGCGATGTCCAATGTGACATGACGTAACACTATATCGAGACGCTTTGTTGTTTACATACCGTTCCTTGCCCTAGTTCGCATGGCTAGCGCTGAGTTTCATTGACAATGATGCTGACTGTATATCCATTAAAATCAGTTGATCAATCCAGGTCATGGGCGGACATGGATGGCCTCTAAATTCTCTCTTACTCTGTTCATAGGAAACATCTCTGACAAGTGCTAACGGATGTTGCGGTTTCCTCCAGGAATACCACAGGAACAGGGAAGTTGAAAGTGCGTTTCCTAGTGCAACGGTTTGCAAAAAATGCACACATGAGACAGTTCTAGCACTCACTGGCGCTATAAGTCTTACTTTCTTTGCAAAATGATCGTTTTCTGTTACGTAACCTACAGCTGTTATCAGTCGATTACAGAAATCGCATAATAACGAAAGAACGGAAATGAGCCCTACTAGTGCATATTGCAGTAAAAGGAAATATTCATTATTTATTTTCTAGTATATCGTTCCTTCCCTTTCTGTCAGTATTAATTCTCAACAGAGAGGCTTCATGCAGTGCGTCCCAGTTAGGCATCTGCCGAAAGCCACACGAACAAAATCCTCGGCGTTATTAATCCGTAATTTTCCAGCGTAAGTCAATTCCAGACGATAACAGAGCATGTCACAAAGTAAGTAGGTATTAACCTTGCAGCACCTTTAACAGCCAATCTTAATGTGGGAGTAGTAGAAAGTATTTGCGTATTTATAAAGAAATTTCCTGGGGTTCCGGTTTTGCATAGAGACTGGCCTGTATTATTAGGGACGGAGGTCCTCCAGTCGTACTCAAGGGGTGAACGTTTCTGCCTATGCCCCAAATGGAGACATCACCGGGAGGAAGGGATGAGGAAAGGACGAACAATGGTTTGCATCGCGACTACAAACCAATTTTATATACCTCTAATTTACATGTTATTGATTTCTTTGGCGTTACTTCACCTGCGTAAGTTATTATATTAAAATATTGCGTTAACAACCTGGTAGATATCTCACTGTATATACTTTTGTCCATTATTAAGCTAAATAGACGGGAACTAAATGAATCGCTTTTTCTGACCTCTTTTAAACATTTTATATCGTCCGTTAATTTTTCCGTCTATATACAGTGGTAGGAAATTTTGTTGCATCATCCCTTAACTCTTTAATTGTTCCATAAATGTGTTAAGATATTATTGCTTTGCACTTTAATTTTATTTTATTTAGTTTACATGTTTTTTAATAAACTAAATACTTTCAGAAAGAAATAATATGAGATTGTGAACAAATGTGATTATTTGTTATTTTAAAATATAATTATAACACGGTTAAAACCCACATTAGTGATACATAGTCTAGTATATACTTTTTAACTTTTAGAACCAGTTGTCTAATCGACTGAAGTGCTTTCATTAGTACTTTGTTGGTCCACCACGTGCTTTAATCGTTTCCTAGCATCATTATCGAGAAAATCAAATTCTTAATGTATTCCTGGGTCAGTTCAGGAAACCACAGACGCACAGTTGTTTTCTGGAACTCTCTTTTATTGCTTGGCTTGTTTCTTACAATAGTACTCCCCACCTTCCAGAAGTTGTCGATGAGATTCAGGTCCTGGCTATTTCCAGGCCAGCCTAGCACCTTCACTCTGTTTTTTTCTAAGGAATGATTTTATCTGAAAGGTTTGAATGACTGATAATTGCATCAACACTGCCTGTATTCCAATTAAATACAATATTAATCAAGGTAATTGCCTGCAAAGCTCTGTGACAGTGGGCAGAGTCATCTTGTAAAATGCAGCTTGAAGGATCGCCAAAGTGGTCTCATAATGTGTGCATGAATTTGTTTTCAAGGATGCTTAAGTAGACGTCTGTATTAATAATGACACTTACGAGATCCTATGCCATGGCTGGAAATGCACCCCCAAAACATATGACCTTGTGGATTGTTTGTGTTATGCATGAAGGTAACGGTTCTGCGACGCCAGTACACTTTCCCAATGGAGCCATGCAGGTATGTGAAAAAATTACCCTATTCCCCATCTTTACTGCCCATGCAGCATGCTCTTTTGTCCACTGTAGCTGCTGTATCGTTGTTTTAGTCAGCAACTGGTCACTTGAGACGTCACATTGCCGCTTCAGTTCTGAGAACGATAGCCAACGATCACTGATTCAAATTCTTTTTAGAATTCTGTTCTGTTTTGGAGTAGATGCTCTTTCCTTGACTCTTCCTTTCACGCGGTCAACATTTCCCTTCTCCCTGTGCTTCTTTAGTACTCTTGAAATGATACACTGATGAAACATGTTCAACAGGCTATGTCTTTGGTGCTTAGATGGAATAAACAAGGATAGGACTTTTCTTCCTAGAGGTCAATTCCACTCCTTTGCTCATCTTGTCACCATAATATCTCAACTAGAAATGAGTCGACATTGTATTTCTACAGTGTAAATTGAAACAAATAGTGCAGTGTGTTTAGTAAAAATGCACTTGGAAGTCCAACAACGAGACAAGAACACAGAAGCAACAAGTGAGCAACTGCTACGGTTTTATGGGGGGGGGGGGGAAGAAAGGGTAGTTATTTGATTGATGGGTTTTAATTAATCAGAATACTCGTATTTGTAGCATCAATGAAGTTCTCCAATTTTTCTCCTGCCGCTGTCTTGGAGTGTCGCTATGCCACAGCTAGATTAGAGAGTCTGTTTTCCTCCTGGTACCTCATTAAGACAGGGGTTCCCTCTGGTTCAGTACTCATACCACTACTTTTTATGCTGTTTTTTTTATTTGTTTTATTTATGGACTTTCTTTAACATCTCCGATCATCAGCGTCCCCGTGAAACAGCCGATTAATTTTGCTCAGAGATCTCTTCTTTAGGCTTGAGGTTCTTTATCGTGCCGTAAATGTACGACACGGGACCCACGGCTTTACTTCCTTTCCGAAGGTAGGATTTTTATGCCCGAAAAAATCTATCGATCCTGGCCGGGATTAAACCCGCGATCTTGGGTTTAGGAGGCAAGTATGGTTACCACTAGACCACCAGGACCGATCCTTTTTATGTTGTACATTAAGGACATTGCTAAAGCGATAAATCACTCCAATTACGTTCTATGCACTGACGACTTATAACTATACATTCACACCGCCCCTCGTTCTATCCATGGCACCCGACTGTCGTAAATGAAGATATCTCCCTTTGGATTAAAAAAAAAAAAAAAAAAAAAAACTGGATGCACTTAAATCACAGGTTAAATTCGTGGGGCATAAACGTGCACTACGTAAAATAAACGCAAACGATATGCCGCCCATCATGATAAACAACAATGTAATTAAATATACCAGCACAGCAAAAACCAGTGTTAATATAGACTCCGATCTAGAAATACATAGTGAGATAACTTCCCTCTCAGTCTCAAAAAGAATCTCTTTCAAGTGTTTGTTATACCTCATTTTGATTGTACTCTAATCTGAATACTGGGCAGATCGACGGATAACAACGCGTTTATAATGCCTGTGTTCGTTTCGTCTTCAACACTCCTACATTTGATTAAGCGAGACCCCTATGCAATCAACTGTCTAAAAGAACACATGACTTTCCATTCCCTTACGCTCCTGTTCAACATCCTCTGTACCTTCACCCCTCGGTATACCGTCTCTCGCTTTATATACCTGTCCCTACCCCTTATCACCGAACACATTTACTCAAACTCATTCAGCGTGTCAGTTCTCACAATCTGGAACTCCCTTCCTCCTGAAGTCAGAGATTGTTGGACAATAAAGCAATTTAAACGCAGATATTAAATTGTCGTCTTAATTCTAGGAATCACAACAGTTAATATCTTGTTTCTTCTTGTTCCTGTTTTTCTTCTTCTCTTCCTACCCCCTATACTTCAGAAAAATTATTGAAGAACAAGTGGAATTCTAACGCTACCTTTATTAATTTTCTAAAAATATTAAAATATGTAATATTTACATGCAGTATATTAACTTTAATTTGACTATTTTTGTATGTTATATAACTATATATATATATTAATTGTACTCTGTATTTTTTGCTGTTTTTTTTTCGCCTGGTACAGTGGAAAAGGCCCCATGTCCTTAACTCTTGCTAGGATAAATATATAAATAAATGTCCGAATTGCATTTACAGCTGCAATAAAGATAATTGTAGCATATTTTTAGTTTGCATGACGGTAGGCACGGCCCTCAGATAACTTACAAACTTATAAAAGAAAACACACAATACACGAAATTCAATTCCAAACGTTACGCTATTAAAGAATTCGTTTTATAGGATACACTTTAAAAACAGCCTTAACGATACCTAGGCTTCATTTTAGCTTAATGATAGTATTGTTCTGTCTGAAAGGTTTGTTTACTACTTCAAATGCAAAGTGAAAATTATTGGAGTTCTTAATAACTTCTTGCATTCAAGCTTTTGACATATCTATGACCGACCATTGTCGTCTAAGAGCGCCTTCATATTGCAGACAGTAATAATCAGATCCAGGTCATGGTGCTACACAATGGAACAAGAACAGACCAGTTTTCGCTGCTTAGCGAATCATTACCCACATATCTTAGCGCTAGAAAATGGATAAGTGAAACATGCATGCGCGTTTTTTTTTTAAATCGCTAATAGTGTTTAACGTAAGGTCGTTAAGGCACGAACTCATGAGCGGGAGGTCTGGGGTTCGAATCCCGCCAGGATCGCCCTACTTCCTGATTGGTTTTTTCCAGGTTTTCCTCAGTCCTCATAAATGGCAAATGCCGGGGAGGTATCTAAACTTAGGCCTGGAACGTTTCCTTTCCTTTAAAAAAATTCCTTTCCCAATATATCATTTCATTTCATGTTTAATCAGTGTCAATGCCTTTGGTGCTTCAGTAGTAAAAACGGGTGTTAAACACTAAAATAAAAAAAAAAAAAAAGTAAAAACAGGAGGTTGGCACTGATTATTGATGATACATCAGATGAAATGTTAATGGGAAAGTATTTTTTCTAAAGAAAGTAAATGTTCCAAATCTCAATAAATGAGTTTCCACGACAGCACCATTTGTACGTATGTCTGCAAAACTCAAATCGCACCAGCTGTTTCGCGGAAAATATTTTTTAAACATCCTTGGAGTAATTTGTGCAACTGCTTATCGAATGCGGTCTTTCAACACTACCAAATCATTGATTTTGTTTCGGTAGACTCTGGATTTTACAAAACCCCCTGGGTCGGTCTCCTGGTGTAGTGGTAACCATACTTCATTCTAAACCCAAGGTCGCGGGTTCAAACCCGACCAGGATCGATAGATTTTTTCGGGCGTAAAAATCGTAAATATGACTTCCTTCGGAAGGGAAATAAAGCCGTGGGTTCCGTGTCGTACATTTACGACACGATAAAGAACCTCAAGCCTGAAAGAAGAGGCCTCTGAGCAAAATTTGTTGGCCGTTTCACGCCCTGATTAGAATGGAACGCTGTTGACCTGTGATGTTACAAAGGGTCCTTAAATAAACAATAAAAAAACAAAAAAACAAAACTAAGCCCCTGGGAAGAAAAAAAAACACCACAGCGTTAAATTCGGTGACCTCGGTCATTTATTACCCTGTCCATATCCAGTGATTTGGAAACCAATCGTTAGATAGTCCTGCACGATTTTCGCATAGTGACACGGTGCTCCATCCTGCTGGAATACATTAATATTTTGAATTAACCTTCAGTGCATCCCTCTTTGCGATAAGTCCTCACACCCACGCAAGCCCAACAATGAATGCATTTAGATAATTTAAAATGTAATAATTATTAAATATTATAATAGCCTGTATAGCAACAAACAGGTACATGGACATATAATTCTATGACAATAGGGAAAAGGTTGCTCACGTCTACTGATAATGGCTAGAGCAATGGGTCTTTCTATTGTGACAAAAGCTAAGTGCATGGAGGTGTCCATACAACATATCGTTTGTATCTTAGTTGCTTGAGATGCTTCGAAATTCGCTAAAAGAGGAACAGGTTTCGGCGATGACGCCATTACATCGTATGATAGATAAGGAGTCAAAGAGGGGATTAAGCGCGTTTGGGAACTCAAGAGCTCGCCAATATTTAAAGGCTCAGGAATCCGTGGGCGCTATGCTGTGAACCCTGTGAGCTCTTGTGACCACGTGGCAACGTTTTGAAATTTATATATAAGGGGAAACAACTTTGCAAAAAAACGCTTTGATTACCAACATCGCTTTACCAGAGAGAGCAGACAAGAGGCACACAGATGCAATTTCGAGCACCACTATCAGCGTCATTAAAGTCATAGAGGTAACGAACCAGGGGGCTGATAACAAAGAGTCGTGTGATTAAACATTCCAATGCGTTCAATGAAGCAAATAGTGTGATTTGAACCTCCTCCTGTAATCACCAAGACATTAAAGGCGACTTCGGGCCCCTGAACGACCCGGGGTATGAAGTGGGACCCTCGGGTACATCCAACAACACCCATGTTAAAAACCGCTTCATCTTACATGTAACAAATTCTAGTGGTTTTTCGATGGTCCATATGCGACAGTTGTGTAAGTAGACCTTTCCGCAAGTGTGGAAGGTGGCTTCGTCACTACAGAGAACGTGTTCCATCATACATTCGTCTTCGATCTGTTCAACTAATTGTTCACACATAGCTGCTGTGTTTTCTTCATAAAGGTTCTTTGTTGTTGAATAGCGTTTCACGTCCGTTTTGACTACTGAGGCATCCCAGGCGGTGACACTGATGGGATGAAATGATAAATGGGGGAAGGATTTCTTTTTAAGGAAGGAAGCGTTCCAGGCCTAAGTTAGGGTACCTCCCCGGCATTTGTCATTTATGAGGGCTGAGGAAAACCTGGAATACGAGTCCGCCCTGAACGATCTCGGCCACCAGTGGCGGTCGAAAGCTATGCAAAGTGACATGCTTGGTCCCTTATCAAAAAGTTCACGTATTAATTCAACGTTTTGATCTGATGTACTTGGATGCCCACTTCTTTTCGCATCAAGATCAAATGCGTTGCGTAAAATTTATGGAATAACTCACGTATCGCTTTATCGGTAGGCTTGTGGAAACGTCGCTGAAATCTCTTTCGGATAATGTTACACTTGTATCCTTGATACGAAATGTCGCGACTAGAGACGTTCTACTTTTGATCACAACCTGCAATATAAACCAAATAGATCATGGAATGAGGTAAATAGATAATGGCATTATAGACACTCTGTATAGTACGTGGCCAAGACCTTGAAAAAATAACCTTCAAATAAATGGCATCCCCTTAAAGCTGTATAAGAACGAACAAATGAATGTGACATTTTAATATCCGTTGCTATGCCACGAGTTATCTACCTGCAATTTTAACAGAATGTTTGGCTTTTATTGGGATGTTAATATTTATGATGCCGTAAACAGTGTTCTATACCTAATTATGAATTGAAAACATTAATTTCCTTTTACAAACATTGCAAACAGGTGTGCGCGTTTTCAAACAGATGCGCAAAGCTTTGCTATTTCTGTTAGGGGCAGGATAGTTAGACAAAGAGATGATTTTATGTGCGTTTCATTGATTCGGTGATTTAAATTAAAGCGTACAATATGGCATTAATTTATAAATTTAAAAATTACGTTTGTAATGAGACTTTCAAAACAGTATTTGCTGAATACAGAAAAATCCGTCATGCATGAGCTGCGTAAACTAAGCGAATTCCTCAGCGAGTCGAATTTGTGAGGAATATTACAGAGCATTAAAGTAGATAAATTAGTACAGCTTGAGCACTTTTTAAATTTCGGCTTTTACGTATTACCTCCACTACTAATATCCCGATTTCTCTGATTTCAATAGCGTTTTTCTTATTTTATTTAAATTATACATTCGTTGCTAAACATGAAATATTGGTGTCGCTAGAGCGATTTTCAAATTTGGGGTTTCAGGTAACCGGTCTTATTTCACTGATTTTCAGCAACTATTTTTCTTATTTTATTTTAATTGCATATGCCGAGTTTCGGTAAGAAAAAAAAATGCTGTCCCTGTGGCGTTTTTAAATTTTTGCTTTAGGTTAACCCCACCTCAATTGGTCCAATTTTTCTAGTTAACAATCTCGATAAATCGTTTGCTAATTGATCATTCCGAGACTCGTTAAAAAAAAAACAAACAAAAAAACAGACACGAGGGTAGGTCCATAAGTTTCTGGTATGCCGATAAGGATTATCGCGTTCACAAAACCCTTATCGAGTATCATACCTTATCTGTTACGTAAATAATTGCAGCTGTAACTACATCTGAACAGCTATGTTCAGTTGTTCAGATGTAGTTGCATAAAGAAGGCTATGTGTAAGAGATTGTGACATGTTCAAAATGGAGTATCGAGCTGTTATGAAACTCGTTACAAAAGAAGGACTTACTCCAAATGAAATTGAACAGCGATTGGGCGGTGTATATGGGGAAGCATCCCCCTCATATTCTACCTTAAAAGAATAGGCCAAACTTTTTCGAATGAATTGAGAAAGCATTGAAGACGAAGAGCATGCAGGTCGGCCCTTGGAGGTGCTCACTCCTGAAAAAAAAATGGAGATCGACCATCCCACCCTACTGCCCAGTTCTAGTTTCCAGTGACTATTTCCTCTTTTCAAAACTCAAGAAGGACCTTGGAGGAGGGAAATTTAAGTGTGACGAAGAAGTGATGGATGCTGCTTGTGCCCATTTTGTAGACAAGACTTCTATTTTTTTTGGAGGGGGGGATTGAAATGTTAATTCAAAGCCTTAAGAAATGTATTGCAATAAAGGGTAACTATATTGAAACGATAAATATAGTTTTGTCATACATAGAAAAAGGTTAGGCCAGAAACTTATGGACCTACCCTCGTATATAATTTTTCATCGTTATTTTTGGTGTCTGGTCAGTAGGATCGATGGAGATTTGAAGATTTTTTTTCAAAAATCTTCTAATGGTTACAACTGCAAGAATTACTTCTTTCAGAATTCGGTAAAAAGAAAAATGCGGGCATCTATTGAGATTCTCCGGTAAAATGCATCGGCCTTTTCACACCCTGTAGCAATAATAATAACAATAATAATAATAATAATACATAACGTATGTTTATATTAACCTTAAACTTACAATTCCTTATATCTTAAAAACACAATTCTTCTGTCAGAACGTCCACGAATGTTCATGAAAGTAAAGCATGCATTGCTGTTGGAGCAGAGAAATGCCTTTCGTTTGTTTACACTGGAATCATTGTTAAGGTTGCACAGGAGCACTGCTCGTTCTCGCAAAGGACAAGAGGACAGTGCCATTCTGTTGTCCTTGCCTCGTGTGTGGGCAGGTCGGAACACCATGACCTTCCTGGCGCTTCATGCAACGCACGCGGGAGAAAATAAAAAAACAACACGTGTGTCTGACTCGGAGCGGCATCCTTTTCGCTGCGCAGTAATTTACACTTCTTGCAAAGGTATCACATGAATGTTACGCTCTACTGTTTTCCATTCCTAATACCGATTATCAGTCACTAAGAACAGCTGGGTTAGTATTCAGGCTCAGTGAGAACACTTGAAGCCCTCTTTGGGTATTTGAATGTGCTGGATCCATTATGAATAGAAAAGCAGAACATATTACACAAACTAACAACTTCTATAGTGTTTAGAGGTAACTTGCACATTTTATCTTGTACTTGTACATTTTAAATGTGCAATAATTTGTTAGCTTAATGCATGGTGCCAGTGTAGTCACTTCCGCTTCCCGCCTCTGAGAGATGTGCGAAGAAGACAAGTTCAGTTCCGCCTGCAGCATACGCGACGAACAATTTGCTACTTTGAAATTCTGGTCTCAACAAATCTTCAACTGAGGCATATGGAAGTTTGTTCTTTTTATAGCACTGGCAAGTCCAAATTTTGTGAAATTGAGGTAAATGGTGTATGGGGCTGTTTTCCACCTGCATCGCATATGGGCAAAATATTTGCTCATAAGCCTGTTGTATAGACACTGTCTAATCAGCCATGAGAGTCGTTGTTTCCTAGCCAAATAGATCTATGAACAGCGATTCTGAACTTTAAGAAATACTTGCCGATGACAGTAGCAAATATTCTTCAAGAATACTACAAGCAACTGTTATGGAGACATAATTTTTGAATTGTGAACTTGCACAGCAAACAAACTACATCCGAATGAAATCTACCTATGACTTCATTGACAATTGTTTTTATGAGTGTAAAATAAGACATACGAGGATAGGTCCATAAGTTTCCGGCCTCGCCGATAAGGATTATCTCCTTCACAAAAGCCTTATCTCCTGTCATACCTTATCTGTCGAGTACATACTTGCAGCTGTAACTTCTGTTCCGCTTTGTTCAATTGCTCAGATAGAGTTGCATAAAAAAGACATAATCAAAACGGAGTTCCGAGCTGTTTATTAAGTTCTTCTCAAAAGAAGTCTTATCCAATTGAAATTAAACTGCGATTGGAAGGTGTATATGCGGAAGCACCCCCCTCATATTCTACCGTAAAAGAATGGACCAAACTTTTTCGAATGGATCGAGAAAGCATTGAAGACGAAGAGTATGCAGGTCGGCCCTTGGAGGTGCTCACTCCTGAAAACATCGCTCTTGGGGGAGGAGAAATTATGGAAGGAATTAAGGAGATCGACCATCCCACCCTACTGCCCATTTCTAGCTTCCAGTGACTATTTCCTCTTTTCAGATCTCAAGAAGGATTTTCGAGGAAGGAAATTTAAATGTGACGAAGAATGGATGCTGCTTATGCCCATTTTGCAGACAAGACTTCTATTTTTTTTGGGGGGGGGGGAATTGAACTGTTAATTCAAAGATGTGAGAAGTGTATTGCAATAAAGGGTAACTATACTGAAAAGTGAAATATAGCTTTTGTCTTTATCATACCTAGACAATGGTTAGGCCGGAAACTTATGGACCTACTCTCCTATTTGCATTTCAGCAACATTTGTAAACACAAAAACATGCCCATTGACAGGGCGTTTGCCAAGATTGAGAAACAATGATGAATAATTTCGTGTAATTGTATGTAACACGATTTATTTACTGTTTAATATCTTTTCGGTAGTCTTTACGTCTTGAGGAATTTTGGTGTCCTTTATGTCACTCTTGCGCTACCTAAACTGAACGATCTCTGATTAAGTTCTGCTCTATACACATTTCACGAGATTCAATAATACTGTTCACTTGTTCTCTTTACTACTATGCATACATATTCACCTTAGTGTTACTATTTAACTCTATAACACGACTATATCTTTCAGACAGTCTAACCGCAAGATAATGATCTCCAGTTCTTGTCGCGTAATAACTGACTTTTTTTATAACAAACACTGTCTCCTACTTCCGCTTCTTAATGCTGTCAAGTCTCGTACAATTAACTGAATGACTGATAATTTGATGAAGACGCTCTACTCACTTGCTACGCTGTTATTTTCTCTAGCTATATTAGATCACTGGATATATTATTCTCTCACAATATTCTCCTAGTTGTATCATTAACCGTGTACTAATCGTGGTGTCATCTGTCGTTCGTCCATCCGTCGTGTTATGTTGTACCATCTCGGGTTCTCGAAATCTTTAACTTTTATTAACAATACAGTCGTCCGATCAGGACGCTATATATACGACCTTTTACAATACGACTTTTGAAAAAAATTTGACTTTCTCTTCTTCGGCAAGGTTTTCTATTGGATGTGATCTTAGATCTTTATTCGCTCTGAATTCTCTTTTTGGATGTGATCTTGAACCTTTAATTGCTCTGTTTACTTACTATGTCCCGTAAAGCTGTCCTACATACGTGCTATTCAACTTACAGGATATTACACCACAGGGGGTTTTATTACACAGTTCCCTAAACTAATAAAAGACTAACCTTTATGCATAAAAACAAACTCTTCGACCTTCCTTATCCAACATATACAAAAGATATGAGTCCTTGGGTTCTCTTGCCTAAACAAAAATACAAGTTACACAAATCTATTGCAATATATATATATATATGGTATTGGTAATTGATTATAAAAACATTGGTAATCTAGGGGTGGGGATTGAAGCTAATAATTACCTCTTCATCTTTCATGTTGATAAAAGTATTAAAGTAGGTATAGCTCCATCGTTTGAGGTAGTACATGTGAAGCACCTAGACTTAGATGATATGCAAGGCGCTAGACAATTTGAACCACAGCTATGTAGCTCCTGGCAGGCTATAAGTCTTAATATCACTTAAAAGCCCCATCCTTTCCAGCTCTAGTCATGGCAGGTAGAAGAGAATCAGACGAGTTGTCCTTTAGCAGTTATGGTTGAGAGATCAATAATGAACATTGAAAGAGAGCACATTCGTGTGCGATTTCAAATGGGGCTTGAACGATTGCCATGGGCTTTTGGAGACATTGCTCCCTCACGTGCTACGTTTTTATCTGGTTCTGTGAGTTTAAACAGGAAGGATATTCGTTAAAGATGAGAGCAGCTGGAGGCCATCTTCAACAGTGACCAAGGTGGAAGTAATGAAGATCCATGATTGACCTACATTGGTCAGCCCGGTTGATTGAATGATTTGATTTATTTGCGGACGCTCTTCAACATCTCAGGCCATCAGCGTCCCATTCTATCCAGTGCGTGAAACGGGCGACAAATTTTGCTCAGAGGCCTCTTCTTTCAAGCTTGAGATTCTTTTTCGTGCCGTAAATGTACGACATGGGACTCATGGCTTTACTTCCCTTCCGAAGGAAGCCATACTTAAGAATTTTACGCCCGAAAAAATGCATCGATCCTGGTCGGGTTTGAACCCGCGATCTAGGGTTTAGAAGGCAAGTATGGTTACCACTACACCACCAGGACCGATGGTCAGCCCGAGGATTAGCCTGGGTGTGGCAGTCACCTTATAGTGAGGAAATTTTCTTCTCGATTGATGCTGATTGAGCAGAAGATCACAAGGGTGGAACGATGCACAACAAATTTGGAGTATCAGACATTGTGAAGGATGCTATGACCTGGATGTACCAGTATTGCCCATAAACCAAGTGTCAGTCATCGGTTTGCGTCTTTCCAGATGAGCAACGACCCATCAAAGTCAAAGGACCACGAAGTTTGTAACTCTTTTCTTTGTAACCATTTGGCGATTTTATTGCAACTGCTGAGCTCGAAATCAGAAGACAGCGACAGCAAAACGATATTCAGAATTCTGCCTTTCTAACATCTTCTGAAGCATTTAGGACATACAACCCGAGAGCGATTTTGCTGCATCACGACAATGAACCTACTCACATGGCAAATGCAACACCCCTGTGGAGATAATGACACGTCTTCCGTATACTGGTGACCTGGTACCCATCGATTTCTTCCTGTTTTCCAGAAGAGGCTGTTGCGGCCTATGAAGAGGAACTGAATGTAATGCCAGAGGGAGACTACTTTGTAAAAACGTAGTGGTTGAAATGAAATTTCAAATGCCTGTTGACACCTGTCTTGAACATCCTACAGCCATTTTACAACATTAGACGAGTGAGATGTGCTATCTTTGGTCGTGGAAACCTTACAAAGGTTCTGGTTCTAGAGACTGCCCACCATGATGTGCCACACCTGTGCAGTTATTAAGAGATAGTGCAATGCTAAACGACATGGGAAATCTGCATGCTGGTCTGTTAAGAGGGGAAAACTTCGGGATTTTCACTCCAGATATTGCAAAATTGTTATCATGCTTAATAAGATGAAGTGGCAAATATTCACTAGTGGAGAAAAATTGAAATTGTGCCAATATTCTTGTTAACCTCTTGGGTCAATATGAACCCAAATTTGAAATAAAAATTTCTGCTGTTTTTAAAACTATAATTTTCAAAATTTATGACTTTATTCCTCTGAGTCAACTGTATTTAATGGCTTTTATTAATAATTTTTATATTTTCAACGCATTAAAATGTATTCATTATATTTGCGCTGAGTATCATTGGGGTCTATATGACCCCCTTCAAAATTATATATTTTTTTCTTTGAATGTAACGTTATGAAAGTAATAATGCTGACCGTTACTTTGAACATCTGTTATACGAAACACGTAGGACAGTGAAAATAAGTTTTCCCTCTTATTTGTTACCCATTTTTAATATTGTTGCCTCATTTATTATATTGTCGGTCCTATAGTGTAGTGGTAACCATACTTGCCTCCTAAACCAAAGATCGTGGGTTCAATCTCGACCAGGATCGATGAATTTTTTTCCGGTGTAAAATCTTAGGTATGGCTTCCTTCGGAAGTGAAGTAAAGCCGTGGGTCCTGTATCGTAGATTTACGGCTCGATAAAGAACCTCAAGCCTGAAAGAAGAGACCTCTGAGCAAAATTTGACTGGTGACCTGAGATGTTAAAGAGCGTCCGTAAATAAAACAAAATCATTTGTTATTAATGTTTTGCCTCAAGAAATGGAAGAAGAGAAATACAGTGAAGGGACATCTGATGACGATGGAGAGATTGATGCTATTATAACCGAAGACATTGATTCGGCCGAATATTTTGATGATATTGAAGATTTAGAAATTACTTGTTGTTTCTGAAGTTGATGACATCTCAAATTTGAATGCTTTCAAGTAAGTATTTCGGGGGGGGGGGGGCAAATGTGAACGTTCTATGGACAGAAAACATCATAGAATGTTCTTTCATCTGTAAACAATATTAAGAGTTACTTTGTTTCAAATGTAAGGACGTTTAAGATGAAGTAAGGCAAAAGTAAAAATGTCTAATATGATAGTTATACTGTTTTCAAGGTAAAAATGTGTGTTTTAACGTAGTTCATTAAAACAATTGCAATAGTCAAATGCAGCTAAATTTCTTACGTTTCTCATTTTCTCATTTTTCATGCAAAAATATTTTTAATATTTTTAAGTTCAAAATATTAAAATGTAGATTTTGGTTCCTATGCATAAAAAATTGGATAAGAAGACCTGATAACATTGACATAGAAAACACATAATTACTAAAAAAAAAAAAAAAAGACAAAAAAAGGTTGTTCATCTAATTAGAATTAATAGATGCTTGTGATGTTTTGAAATATTCTATTCATTCTCCTGAAAGATGCAATTTGGAGTTAACAACTGTAGGTCTCATTGCTTTAGTTTTCCTCCAATTTCGCTATTGGAATTTGAAATTATGTATTAGGTACATTCCTCACCATTTAAAAGCGAGATTGTGTCATTAAAACGAAGTAAATTTATCTCGTAAATAACGTGAAACTGAGTAAGCAAAAATGACTGATAAAATATCGACAACAACATTAATCAAATTATCTGTCAATTTCATATAATCTCTTGCCGCCCAATTGGATGTAACACCAACAATAACTTGGAGGACATGACATTGTTTTGAGGAAGAAAAGATGTAGCCAGATACACCAATCACGCTAGCAAATCAACAAATTGGCAACGTTGGTTGCTATGGCCCGCAACACTTTGAAACAAAATAAAGTGAGAAAGTGGAAGAAGAGGAGGGAGGGAGGCTGCGAACAAAGCTACGTCATTGTGTGTCGAGAGAAAACAAAAGACCAGTTGTTATGTTCTACATCTCATAGTGTTCAAGTAGGTCACATATTTACATGCTAACTCGTCCACAACTCAACAAAAACTGCTTTTTCTATTATCGTTTTAATTTCTTTGCATTTGTGACCAGCAACATTTTATACTCTTAGAATAGTATCCTCCCATATTTACATATCTAAAATGGGCCAAAAGTAACTACCCATGAAAAATACAGTACAATGAAATTAACTTTTATTGAAGCTACATGATGATTAATGTTTATAAAAATATTTCTCAAAATGATTTCCATCAATTGAGGTAATCTTTGGGGATATAGGTGGCACCCTTAAATTTCAATATTTTTTACATGAAAACACTCACCAACGCAGTTTCGCACAGGTAATGCATATGTTGTGGAGCGCCGTAATGCTGAAAATACAGTACGTTGAAATCATGGTGCATCTGTTGCCCAGGAATGGCTAAGTAGCTAAAATTTCCAGGCATTTCTCTCCAGTGACTGTGTCATCAAAAGTCCAAGGCTCAATAACTCCATGACACGAGATTCCACCCCAAACATTGACACCAGGTTGATTCAGTTGCTTCTCAAAGACAAATCCATGGCTTTCGGTATATCAATAGGTGCAGTTGTGTTTGACGAGGTCTGTCAATTTGATAGATGCCTCATCACTTCAAATTATAGTCGGTCCTGGTGGTTTAGTGCTAACCATGCTAAACCCAAGATCATGCGTTCAAACCTGGCCAGAATCGATGAAATTTTTCGGGCGTAATAATCCTAATTATGGCTTCCTTCGGAAGAGAAGTACAGCCGTGGGTCCCGTGTCGTACATTTACGGCACGAAAAAGAACCTCAAGCCTGAAAGAAGAGGCCTCTGAGCAAAAGTTGTCGGCCGTCTCACGCTCTGAATAGAATGGGCCGCTGATGACCTGAGATGTTAAAGAGCGTCCGTAAATAAATACAATAAAAAAAACCTTCAAATTATCTTAGAAAAAATTAACCCTCATTTCATTTAAAACAAACTAGCAAAATTGAACCCTACGATCAGGATCATCTTCCAATAGGCCATGTACAAGACGAGATATGTAACGTTTGAATTTGGCCCCATGTAAAGTTCTCCAGAAGTTCTTGAAACTTTTTAGAACTATGGATAATCGCAGTTAAAGTTTCACCTTACTGTCTACCTGAATTGGGGCAATCCGCTACAGATCCAGTATCCTCAAAACGTTTACATAAATTTAGACTGTCTTCCATGTTGGTTGTACAGTGTTGATGATGATTTTGGCTTATTACGGACGCTCTTTATCATCTCAGGGCATCAGCGTCCCATTCAAATCAGGGCACAGAGGCTTCTTTCAGGCTTGAGGTTCTTTTTCGTGCCGTAAATGTACGACACAGGACCCACGGCTTTACATACGTAGGATTTTTACACTCGAAAAAATACATCGATCCTGGCCGGGATTGAACCCACGATCTTGGGTTTAGGAGGCAAGTATGGTTACCATTACACACCAGGACCGACAGATTATGGATGAAAGAACAAAGAAAGAGTACAAGGATGTGGGATATAGCAACAGATAAGTTCGTGCAAACGTCACAAGGAATACACGGTGCTATTTGGTTCAGTCACTTTATAAATGTTCGACCATGTGTCAAAGCCTTTGTAATAAGGAATCGGCTTTGTAACGAAAGCGTGGTATTATAAGAAATCGTAACATTGACAACATATACAAGAACATGATATTGTGTGAGAGCACGCTGTATATCCTTGTTAGAGAAACATACTGTATAAACCCAAACATAGTAAGACGTAGAAGTAATAAATATTAAGGGTGACTTACCTTGCCACCCAGAAGGGACGTGACCTGAAAGGGTCCTCATAGTAACACTTGTATAAACAAAAAACAACCCTCTTTTCCACTCACTTAAAATATTATGTCTACATGTGCATGTTATAGATAGAATTATTGTGCTGATGAAGTATTGTTTAGTTTTAAGCTTAACAAACCCAAACCATGCATCTCTTAAAACTGATGATGGTAGGACCTGGTAACTGTAACCTCATGGTGGAGGGAAGTGTTTAACAATAACTCTTATGTCTAGACTAGGTGGTTATTACCCCTTCTTGGACATTAAAAGTATATAAAAGGTCCCTGAATTTATTCAGAGACAGGAGAGAAGCCTTGGTGCTTGCAGGATCCACGTCCAACAGTATAAGAAAACCCTTTAATAAATGCCTATAGTTTTAACAAAGTTGGTTGAGTTATTCAGCATTGGTCTGGAAACACCTCGTCTTTCCTGGAGGAGTCGACCTAGCTCGATTTCCCGAAGTGAAGCCTATTATCCCAATATAACATCTCATCTTAGCCATCGAGACTGAATAGCGAAATTGTAGCACCGCATTAAACAGAAGAACATCACCAAGTTGTAAGTCAGTCGACGGACATCACAGCTTGGACTTCGTCTAATAACATCCTGGTGGCATCTCGGCCGGCGTTATTATACCTCAAAGTTGTATGTTCGTAACGTTTTAATCACAGAAATTGTTAAATACATTCTTTACGTTTTGTTTACCTTTAAAAGAGACAGTACCACCAAACCAAATAAAAACATCTGAGAGCGTATACAGGACGCAAGTTTCAGTCTAATGAAATATAAATAGCATTCTTAATGATCATTTTCATTTATGTCACAAGTATTTCCACAAGGGAAGGAGTGCCGAAGATTTTGGCTGACATTTGCAGAGCAGTCTAACATATCCCCAACCTTTACAACAATGTAGCTTGGAGACGCGCCAGATCCTATACTAGGCTTGCGGCTACAGAACAGCCAGGGGTGGGGTGGGGTGAGGGGTGTTCCGCACATGGACCCGTCTCAGTTTTCTTGTATCTATTTCTGTGTTGCTTTCCGTTCCACGTGGATCACCTCAGTTCCTTGTGGCAGGTCGTCCTCTGTTTATGATTAAAATAAGCTACATATAGTGGAGTGGAGGTCGACCTGGGGCATTGTGGGACCGGTGAAAACTGGAACAAACTCTACACAGCGTCCATGCCTGAGATAATCTGCTAAATTAACAACCTAAGTCGTGCATTAGTAAGTCCCTTCTGTTTTAAGGGGAAAAAACTTTTGAATGGGCTTTCTTTAGAAATTCACCACATATATTGTTAGATATTTTCAATATGATAAGAGAAATGTTTCATTAAAAAAAATTATATCATGCATAACAAAGGATGTCTTTAAAAAACTGTAGTCAATGCCATTAAATTTTGCCAATATTTAAAATCTTCATTAGAAATAAGGTTATTATTATGAAGCAAGAATATGCTACAGGGGAATAATAATAATAATAATAATAATAATAATAATAATAATAATAATAATAATAATAATAATGTTGCATCTAAAAACGTACCTTCATAATATTCTTTAATTATGATTATTAATTATTTTGAAAAGATTTGGTCAAATAATGTATATATCATATAACAAAAATCTAATAATGCACTATGTTCAGGAAATAAAACGGGCTCTATTCATAGTGTTTTGATATGCTGCGAACTATCAAGTCCTTCAAAACGATAAATGGCATCAATGAATTAATGCTAACACAAATGCATTCTAAAGTTTACCAGTCCTTTTGCCTTTTCTATTCTTTGCGAAAAACTCGGGAATTAGCCCAACTTTGCATCTTGACTCAAACAGGATTGTGCAGTTGATTGCAGCGTAATGCTCAATCTGCAAGTTCGGCCTTTTAATTTAACGGTACAGTCCTGGTAGAGGTTATTATTTTTATAGCTCTTCACTGAGCTTAACGATCAATAAAATGCACTAGGATTAAGTGATGGAGCTCCTGTCGCAGGCGCTGCTATGAGGGATGAGGCAAATATATGGACTGGGCAAGTAAACTAAAGCAAAGAGGTGCACAAATCATCTGGATTTATCAACGTCTGGATTCATGCCGAGGCTTGTTTAATCATCAGAGTTCCTGCGAGCTGCATAAACACTGCCTATATGTTTAAAACATTTCGAAATTAACTACTACATTTGTAAAGTAGGAGACAAGCCTTTGCAACTGAGATAAGCCATTCACGTTGATGTACCGTGAGAAGTGAGTTTGGGAGTCCCATTTGAGAGATCCTGGGTTCGTTTTTTCTAGTTTCTCTATGTAGCTTTGCCGAATGCTGCGATGGATGTTTATCCCCCCTCTCATTTCATATCATCATTCCGTTGGTTCTGTTATAGGGTAGGTGTGATGATGGTTTGCGCTTTGGAAAGTTTTAGCTTCATGGATGGATGAGGGTCCTCCACCAACGTCGGGGTGTTCTATCTAGAAACTTGTTTGGACCAACTATGTCACGTAGTTCCTGGCATCCCGTGTCTCTTTCACCTTATTCCTTCCTCCCGGAGGTGCACCCATTGAGGGCGTAGGCATCAATGCTTACGTCCGCCTCAAACAATCCAATACATTGAAATGATATGAGTAGAAATTAAGTCAGAGTTCGCTCAGTTGATTTGCTTTATTTACGGACGCTTTTTAACATCTCAGATCATCAGCGTTCCATTCAATTCAGGGCGTGAAACGATGATAAATTTTGCTCAGAGGCCTCTTCTTTCAGGCTTGAGGTTCTTTATCGTGCCGTACGGGACCCACGGCTTTACTTCCCTTCCGAAGGAAGCCATACTTAGGATTTTTACGCCTGAAAAAAATCCATCGATCCTGGCCGGATTTGAACCCGCGATCTTGGATTTAGGAGGCAAGTATGGCTACCACTAGACCACCAGGTCCGACTAGTTCGCTCAAGAAAACAAAGATGTCATGTCCATGGAATCTCTTTAAAACAATTTAGTGCTAACAGGGATCGGGTGTGAAAATGGGAGTAAAGTATTTTATTAATTTATTCCTTATTTGTTATGACACCCTCTGATAGAAATACGAAATGTTTATAGATTCTACTCAGTGTTTGTGAACGTAACAATAACAACGCTGGAGATCACCAGATATCTCTTGGTAGCGTGTCACTGTTTACAGAATGGGACGACCCGCACTTTATACATGTGTACTTATTACAGTACAGTCTCGAGTAATTTAGGTTAATTGACTTCTAATCTTTAGATATCACGCTATGATAATGAATAAATTTATTTATTTATTTAAGTGCATTACATAACAAAATATTACAATAAGAGAGTTGTAACCCCAAAAGAGCAAAATCTCGTGCTCGGGTGCAAATTTCGTTCCTGGTGGTGTAGTGGTGACCATTTTTTTCGGGCGTAAAAATTCTAAGTATGGCTTCCTTTGGAAGGGAAGTAAAGCCGTGGTTCCCGTGTAGTACATTTATGGCACGAAAAAGAACCTCAAGCCTGAAAGAAGAGGCCTCTGAGCAAAATTTGGCTGTTTCACGCCCCCCCCCCTTTTTGAGTAGTGTTTAACGTCCGTTTTTACTACTGAGGCACCACAGGCGGTGGACACTGATGATACATGAGATGAAATGATAAATTGGGAAAGGATATTGTTTTTAAGGAAGGAAGCGTTCCAGGCCTAAGTGTACGTACCTCCCCGGTATTTGCCAGTTATGAAGACTGAGGAAAACCTGGAAAAAACCCCAGTCAGGGAGGACGGTGCTGGCGGGATTCGAACCGCAGACCTCCCGCTCACGAGTCCGTGCCTTAACGACCTCGGTCACCCGTGGCGGTGTTTCACGCCCTGAATTGAATGGGACGCTGATGACCTGAAATGTTAAAGAGCGTCCATAAATAAACCAAATCAACAATAGGGTGCAAATTCAGTTCTGTTTATACTTATACCATGAAATATTGTGCATGTAAATTAATAATGTAGATGCAGAAAAAACTTAAAATATTATATTAAATACACGTATGCAAAAGAATAAACTATGTATCAATATAAATTCAAAATTTTGGAGTTAAAGCTCAGCATATAAATCAGATTAGCAAAATAGTTATTTTTAGTTTACAGATATTTAATATACGGTTTAATGAGATATTTACAGGAATATATATATATATAT
>CM060836.1:3045000-3262500 GCA_030762175.1 Metallyticus violacea | reverse complement strand
TTATGTTCTTATTCCTTTTTCCACTCATGTCAAATCTTATTCCAAAATAGTCCAATTGTTTAACGGTCTGGAATGTAATAAGTCTTTCAAGTGTGGCAAGCATGCAACAAATCCAATATTCAATATTCAATTATTCAATATTCAATATTCAATTATTCAATATTCAATATTCATCCAACAAATTCAATATTCAATTCCCAAAATAAAATGAATAATCAGTAAATAAAAATAGGTTAGAAATGTTAGGGAGACTACTGGAGTAGGTAGTTGAAACAATTCAATATTAAATATACCGGAATTATATTCGCTTCAAAAAAACAACATAATCTGCCAAAAAAGGAAGGCGAATAGTCATGAGGTCATCTTTTTTTTTAATAGTGTTTAACGCACATTTTTACTACTGAGGGACCACAGGCGGTGTATACATGAGATGGAATGATAAATTAGGTAAGGATTTTTAAGGAAGGAAACACTCCAGGCCTAAGATTATAGTACTTCCCCGGTATTTGCCATTTATGAGGACAGAGGAAAACCTAAAAAATACCTGTTAGGGAGGATGTTCCTGGTGGGATTGGATTTCCTATCCCCTTCCGTTTGTCTGCCTCTTCCGAACTGAGCTGTCTCATTTGTTTAAAAATTTACCTACTCCCTCCTCCTCTTTCCTATCTGCCGCCAAAGAAGTCCAGTATTCCAAATGCCCTCTCCCCCGGTTAACAAACAAGACGGGTAGCTATTTCTTTTTTAGCTTGTTTTCCACTACAAGATATACAGGAAATTTAAAACTTATTAAATGTTTTATTCCTTAAGAAATGCAGATGTGTTCTCAAAATTTAATTTTGTGATTTCATTTGTAAAAACAAGCTCGTGAAAACATCTTATAGAGTTAAACTCTTCAAAGAAATGCTTTCTAAGAACTTTCCTCTGCTGTAGATTTTTACTAGATGAGGTAGCAACAATCTGGAGATACTGTGTATATTAATATCTCTGCGCGCTTTTTAATTCGTTGAAAATGTGATAATTAACAAATTACAAAAACTACTCTTCTATTGATTCTGAAAGCTTCTAAAAGAAGTTCTGCTCAATCAAATCAAGTAAGATGATAGATCTGCAGAGCGAGTTAGCCTACACCAAGACGCATTTCGGAAAATTGCCATTGACTGTAACTGGTTTAGAGAAGGGAGAGAGCTGCAGTGCACTCCGCATTAGAGCTGAATAGAGGAGCATTTGTGAAGAACGCAGTACCAGGTGCAGATAAAATTAAGACTAGAGACTAGAGCCCTTGAGCTCTCTTTGACGTTTGTAATGCTCGCATCAAAGTTTCGGCTTATCGGTACTTGTTTATCAGTGCTTAATTATTTTCTCATAATGTGCTGTTGAAGTCCATAGAAATGCAAAGTTTTGAGTGGCAGAAAAAAAAACGGTGAGAGTGCGGGAACAAGAGTAGCTTCGTTGCAACAATTTCCATAGATATGAATAGAATTACGTATAAATGTTTTTATACACAAGAGAACTTATTAGTAAAATTCCGGTAGGTCCATAAGTTTCCGGCCTAAACATTTTCTAGGAATGGGAAAGACAAAAGCTATATTTCACTTTTAAATATAGTTACCCTTAATTGGAATATACTTCTCACATATTTAAATTAACAATTCAACCACACACACCCCCCGCCAAAAACAGTTACAAGTCTTGTCTGCAAAATGGGCATAAACAGCAGCCATCACTTCTTCGTCATACTTAAATTTCCTTCCTCGTAGGCCTCGAAGACGAAATAGTCACTGGGAGCTAGATCTGGGCTGCAGGATGGATGGTCGATCTCCTTGAAGGTAAATTTCTTCACAGCTTCCTTTGCAACAAGAGCTGTGTGCACAGGCAGGTTGTCGTGAAAAAGGCGCACATCAACACTCAGCTTCCCCCGCCTTTTCTCTTTGATGGAAGCACATAGGCCAGCATAGTACTGTGGTGTTCCTCTTCTTAAAGTCAATGAAGAGTACCTTTCACAGCCCCAAAAGATTGTGGCCATGATCTTCTTGGTTGACTGAGTGACCTTGGCCTTTAGAGGCGGTACTTCGCCAGGTTTACGCCACTCCAATGATTCTCTTTTGGACAAGGGATCATAGTAGAGAACCATAGTTTCGTCTCCTGTAACAATGGTTTGCAGGACTTCTCTCTCATTGCCACTGCGGAGCTCCAAAAATGTCTGACAACAGATGACTAGTTGCTGCTTTTGGACTGCTCAAAGAAGTCCAGGCACCATCTTGCTACAACCTTATTCATGTTTAAATGTTCATGAATAATTCGAAGGAGTGTTGTTTTAGCAAGCCAACCTTGCTACTATTTCTGTAACTTTGAGCCGCCGTTCTTCCATAATTTCTCCATCCACAAAAGCGTTTTTGTCAGGAGGGAGCACTTCACCTTCGTCTTCAATTCTTTCTCGACCCATTCGAAAAAGTTTGGTACATTCTTTTACAGTAGAAATGAGGAGAATGCTTCCCCATATATACCGTCCAATCGCTGTTTAATTTCATTTGGAGTAAGTCTTTCTTTTATGAAGAACTTAATAACAGCTCGATACTCTATTTTGAACATGTCACAATCTTCTAAGCATAGCCTTCTTTATGCAACTATGTCTGAACAAGTGAACACAGGCGGGCGGAAGTTACAGTTTCAATTATTTATTTAACAGATAAGATATGATACCTAGATAAGGTTTTTGAGGGCGATAATCCTTATTGCCTAGGCTGGAAGCTTATGAATTTACCGTCGTATAATGTAAAACTGTGTCCAGGGAATACAAATATTCTCTTATAAGATGGTTAAACATTTAAATAACATAGTGCAATTTTCAAAGCAGAATGGATGGGATACTTAACTTTCAGTAAAAAGAGGAAAATACGCTAACGAATGATGAATATTTATTTTTGGCTTTAGATTTAAATTTATAAGAAATGCAGAAGTCTCTAAAGGAAACTAAAAACAGAAAACAGGTCCTGATAAAATAAATATAGAACATGAAATATGAAACAATAATGTTACAATTAATAATATTGAGTTTTATTAATAAACGCTGGCAACTTTGGAAAATACCAGAATTCTGGAAATTTTCTGAAATAGTTTCCATATTTAAAAAAAGAAATAGAAAAGAGTAAAATGTAAACGTTATTAGTTTTATGAATAGAAACAATATGTAAAAATAATTAATAAAATGCCGAATATAATACTCTCTTAAAAGTAAATTTCGCCTCCAAGATCAACAACAGATAATATTTATATACTCCAGCCAATGACAGAAAAAGTGAGTTTAATTTTCAGATTCATTTTGCTTTCATTTAATAGTAATGGGCGTTTATGCTTATAGGTTTACAAGTACACAACAAATTATTTAACTTTCGTATGAACCTTACGGCCGTCCCTGATAATACAGTCCGTTTAAAAAAAAATAAGTATATTATACAGAAGAAAAGTAATATTTGATGATTACATTTGTATCCATTCAGCCAACCATCGATCGATCTATCCATCTACCTATCTCTCTGTCTGTCTGCTTTTCTGTCTGTTTACCTATATACAAACATACATATACACATTAATATATTTACATCATACATTTACTATGAATAAATTTATATACGTATAAACAAAAGCGTGTAGAACTGAGCACTCTTCCCGTTACACCCTCCCTCACTAACTTCTTTTGTTCTCTGCAGCTTTTAACCTTCTTGATTGGGTCTTCTTTAGAAATATTCCGGATCTGTGTGTGAGTATCTCGCATGTCTAGCACTTCCCAGCAAATGTTCAAACTTCTATTGGAATTCAAATATTGCGGTGGTAAATGTTCATTTCTTAAAATCTCTGTTTCCATGCATTCTACCAGAATATGCCTTCAGGTATCGCTTTCTCGGCACAATGGGCAAATTCTTTTCAAACAAGCATTAAGTCCCTAGTCTGAATCATGCGAGACCTCTTCTTTTTTTCTTCTCTCCCACAGATATCTTAAGTAATTCACACACTTGACCTATTCTAGTCTGCAGGCTAAGCGAAACATTTTTTGCGTATGGTACCTCAGTATATAACCCGCAAACTGTTTGGCTGAATACGCAAAAAAAAAAAAAAAAAAAAAAATGTTTGAGTACACATTAAGTTAATTAAATGAACAATTATTGAAAACACAGAAAAGTGGTCAGTGATGCGTGCTCAAGGAATTATATAGTGGAGGGATAGAGTTGGCTATACTGACCACAAGACAAATGCACGTCACATGATAAAATATATTTTATATTTTTTTACGATAATTTCACTGCCATTTTGGGCTGTAATTGGTCAGAATTCAAAATTTTATTTCGTTTCATTGATCGATTTAAAGAGGACCTCACATAAGTAAAATAGTCAATATAAAATATTACTTCATTGCAAGCATTTTTAGCTCTCACTAGATTTTAAATTGATCCAACAAATTCTCATTATTCTATCATCGATTAAGTAGTTTGGGTGTTCTTCTCGGAACACTGTGCTATCGTAACCCGTTCTCTGGGCTTATTCCCACTCGCACTGTTTTCATTTATTATGATGTTGAAAATTTTAGTTTGAAAATATATGCCAGAGTTGTTAATTCTGCCAAATCAAAAATTAACACAACAGTGCTTTATTTTCATTGCTCTCAAAGTTAAGTCTCGATTAAAATAATATTTTTGTAAGCCTAAACCTGTCCTTTAGACATTATCATTATCAATGAAAGAGAAATAATGTCTAGCGTAGAAATCTGAAGAACAAAAATAGAAGAAATTATTAAACAGAAGAAATCACCTGGAGGCAGTGAGAAAAGTAGAGTAAGAAACACCTGAAATTTGGAACAAGTAAAAATATTACAGAAACAAAGAGAAAAGTTGCATTGAAAGCTCGGGGGATCCGAGAAGAAGTGACAGAAAGGACACATTAACGAGTTGTTATAGTTTGTATATATAAGCTGAAATGTTCAAGATCAACCATACCCACCTTCAAAGATTAGATGTAGGGGTTAGAAAACCAGGGATAGCAACAGAAGTACATAGCCTATCTGATGTTTACAGTCATTTTAAGTCAACATTTGTTTTGGCCAGTTAGTAATGAAATAAAAAAATGCTTAATTAATTATACAGAGTAAAATTTCAAAATTTCCTCTCCAAGTTCAATAATTTTAAAAATGAATATAGACTCTAAATTATGGCCTTATAAATTAATGAATTGAAATACGTTATGACATAACCATATGGTATTAAAGAAACAAAATTAGAATACTTATAATTTATAAGTATTCAAAGAGAAACCACATTTTAGAATTATTATTTAGATTAACCCGCAAAAAGTAATGGTATGCTATAAATTAAATGAAATATATAACAACCGATAGACAAAGATATACTGTATGGATATTTTCTGAAAATACTTTTATAAATTTATTGCAAAGAAACAGACCGAGTTTCATTGAGAAAAAATAAAAATTGAGGCCGGTAGAGCGATTTTTAAATGTTTAAAGTCTTTTTTTGTTTTAAGTTAACCACCACTCCAATGGTCCAGTTTTGCTGGTTAACGAAATCGACGAATCCTTTGTTAATTGATTATTATAAGGAGAGTTTCGTTGAAAAAAAAGGAAAATGCCACCCACAGAGCATTAACAGACACATATATAATTACATAATATAAATGTAAAATAAAATAACATTTTGAACAATGTAACTACTTATAATAATAACAAAAGTAGCAGAAAAAGGATACTCACTTAAATAAGCACAGATTATTGCCACTATATTTCGAAGCAATTGTGTTCTTGTTGCAGACGAGCGGTTCGAAATATAACGAGCGATAATCTGTGATTATTTAAATTATTTACCTTTTCTCTGCTTCTTTAGCTATTGTTATTAATTATATATAACTATAACAATGTATGAGAGTATGTCCATAAATTTCCGGCCTCGCCGATAAGGATTATCGACTTCACAAAGCCCTTATCTGGTGTCATACTTATCTGTTAAGTAAATAATTGCAGCTGTAACTTCCGCTCCGTTGTGGTCAGTTGTTCTGATACAGTTGCATAAAGAAGACTATGTTTAGAAGAGTGTGACATGTTCAAAATGGTGTGGTGTTATTAAATTCTTCACAAAAGGAGGACTTACTCCAAATGGAATTAAACAGCGACTGGACGGTATATATGGGGAAGCATCCCCTTCATATTCTACCTCAAAAGCACGGGCCAAACTTTTTCGAATGGGTCGAGAAAGCATTGAAGACAAAGAGCGCGCAGGTCGACCCTTGGAAGTGCTCACATCTGAAAACATTGCTCGCTCTTGTGGAAGGAGAAATTATGGAAGACCGGCGGCTCAAAGTTACAGAAACAGTAACAATGTTGGGTCTTTCTAAAACAACAGTCCCTCGAATTATTCATGAACATTTAAACATGAATAAGATTAGTGCCAGATCGGTGCATAGACTTCTTTCCTCAGTCGAAAAACAGCAACGAGTCATCTGCTGTCAAGCATTTTTGGAGCTCTGCCGTAGCAACGAGAGAGAAGTTCTGCAAACCATTGTAACAGGAAATGAAACTATGGTTCTCTACTGTGATCCCTTGTCCAAAAGAGAATCAATGGAGTGGCGTAAACCTGACGAAGCACTGCCTCTAAAGGCCAAGATCACTGAGTCAACCAAGAAGATCATGGGCACAATCTTTTGGGACAGTGAAGGAATTGACTTTAAGGAGAGTAACACCACAGTAAAAGGGGAGTACAATACTGACCTACTGCACAGACTACGTGCTTCCATCAAAGAGAAAAGGCGAGGGAAGCTGAGTGGTATTGTGCACCTTCTTCACGTACACAGCTCTTATTGCAAAGGAAACTGTGAATAAATGTGGGTTCAAGGAGATCGACTATCCACAATACAGCCCAGATCTAGCTCCAGGTGACTATTTCCTCTTCTCAAAACTCAAAAAGGACCTTCGAGGAAGAAAATTTAAGTGTGACGAAGAAGTGATGGACGCTGTTTATGCCCATTTTGTAGGCAAGACTTGTATTTTTTTTTTTTTTGGCGGGGAATTGAAATGTTAATTCAAAGATGTGAGAAGTGTATTACAATAAAGGGTAAATATATTGAAAAGTGAAATATAGTTTTTGTCTTTATCATACCTAGAAAACTGTTAGGCCGGAAACTTATTGACCTACCCTCGTGTATAGTATGTTTCACTGTCATTTTTGGTGCCTAGTAGATAGGATCGATAGATATTTGAAGAATTTTTTTTCAAAAATCATTTCATGGCTACAATCATAATATTGAGAACGCACATCGGTGTACCTGCAACCACCATTTTCATTCTCCTTGTACAGCAAAGAACGTTTTACTACACAAGAAAGCTTTCTGCTGAGGCTTCGGAAGTATCTCCTTGTTCATGCAACATCCACCCCTGTTTCCATTTAGCATTCTAACAATTATGAAAGTGACATCAGCAAAACGAGGAAAGTAGGTTACAGCTGTCTCATACTGCCCTAACTTTAGGAAACTGTCTTCAGTGTTAATCCGTTTTACTTGCTAATAGTTTAATGGCAAATCCCTGCCAATGGAGTCCCCCTGCCTCTTAACTCCCAGCTCTGTAAACCAATTACTCCTTAACTTTAAACACATTTTAGACTCCAGAAATCACTCCCTCCTTCATTGTACTGTACGTTGTACATTTACTGACATGTCTGTAAATTGAGCTGGTCGACCTTACTGTGGTACACCTACTATGTACGTCTGTCATCAAGCATAAGCATTTCATTTCTAGTTTATGGTAAGAGTTACAAGCTCATATAGAACGTGAATTATTGCTCTCTTTTGGGTTATTACTGCCTAATTTCTGTTTGTCCTACAAGTATCTTAGCCACAAGAAGAGACTTAATAATGTATTACAGTAAATACCGGGAGTAAGGTACTGCCAAACTTTAGGACAGAATAAGAAAATATGTTATATGGACTGGATTCAGAAACTCTTTATTTTGATGTTAGGAACAATGTTTTACAACTCTTCATAGGACATTAATCACGGGAAACACACAGGAACGGAACGTGCCAGCATACCTCATGAAACTCTTTCTTGCAAGAAATGTTCAAAATGCCCTTTTGGTTACATCTTGTTAAATTGTAATTCCTTGCTTCACCGCCAGTGTTTTGTGTGCGACCGGATCTGAATTTACTAGAATTTTATTTGTGGGGGCACTTGAGAGTCTTCGTGCTCGTATTGTGGAAGACTGCGAAACATTACGGAACTCTTCAGGGATACTGTAGTATGCTATACGTTTTGTTCTATTCTTGTGTGTCCCATGATTAATGTACTATGAAGAGTTGTAGAAAACAGTTATAACATGAAAATAAAACGTTTCTGAACCCATGTTCATGTATTTTCTTCTCCTACGCATAATCGTGAAAGTTTGGCCGTACATTATTGTTATACCTGGTATTTTATTTAATTTATTCCATCTTCCCCCCCCCTCTCTCTCTCTCTCTATCTCTCTCTATCTCTCGCTCTATAAGCATAAATGTTTGTCAGTTGCTCTTAAATCGAATCACAAATGCAGAGTCTTTGAAATAGTAAACTAAATCAATTCACTGCCTTAATACTAAAATATTTATAAGTGAACCTTTGGACGTAAATGAACTATTTACACTTTGTAAGTGCTTGAGTAAACTTTTTCAAATATTACAACTATCTAAGTGAAATTTTGTTTCAAATTCTGTACATTTTGATCGTAAAAAATAGGCATTTTAGCAAAATAGTTACAATTGTAATACTACAATTAGATATCTTCACTTACCTACTTGTAGCATATATATATATATATATATGCTTATATACATTGATATACACTGCCCAAAAAATTAGAGGAACACATGTTCAAATCAAAATCCCAAAATAAATATTGATAAAATTTAATTTTTGACAGTTTGTCATTATAGTTTGAAGAATTGATTAAATTATAATATGCATGGTAACAATATTTTATTTCACAGAATTATAAATATGAAAAAATTATTAATTGATATGCAAAATAGTGACAGTACTAGATTACCTTGTTAGTAATCAATGTCTCCATGGTTATTTCACACTCAGTACCCAGTGTGTACTCCGTGAGCTGCGATGACTTATAACATCCACATAGCAGCTTCGCACCAGCCTCCTAATAAAAATTTGGGGGTTTCTCTCCCATTCCTCAGTCAGTGCATTCGCGAGTTCTCCCAGGTTATTCCACAGATGCTCAATTGGATTGAGGTCAGGACTGCATGCAGATCAGTATATCATTTGATTTGGCATTCTTGCAAGACCTCTTTATATTCCGTGCTGTATGAGATTTAGCATTATCATGCATTAGAAGAAAATTAGGGTCCACACCATAAAGAAAGGATACGACATGTTGATGGATGTCATTAATGTAAACATTAACATTCATGCGCTGTGGGACAACAACAGGCTCTGTCCGAGACTCAATAGTAATACCAGCTCAAACCATAATATAACCGTCTCACATCTGCCATGTTCAATAATGGTGGCTGGAGCAAGAACGTGTACGACCTTTACAACCCTTCAAACGAAATCTTGACTGATCTATGAAGAGAACAGCCTTCCATTGGCGGAGCTGCCAGTTGAGATGATTCTGAGCAAATCACAGCCGGGCTTCCTTGTGCTGACGCGTCAAAGTAGGAGCTTGAAAGAGGGTTCCAGATCTCAACACTGCATTTCCCAGTCTGTTTCTTACAGTCTGATAAGAAATGGAGTATGGCCTACTGAATAACAGAGAGGCATACCTGTTTTATGTGGGACACCGTTTATTATTCCAAGAGTTTACTTTCAGTGCATCAACCAATACAGTGGGACTCGGATAATTCAAAGATTTTTCTCTGTCCCTCCAGTTATTGTTGTACATCATTTTGTAGATCTCTGCTGTAAATGTGCGTCTGAGCAAAGCTGATAGGACAAGATATTTGTTGTGCACCTTTGTCGTCTTCTTCTTATACCCTTGTCCGAGGCGCCTCTTGTAGCCATCTGTTTCTATATATCACCTTCAAACCCTATGGAACCCTAAGGGCTGACATGAAGAATACTGGAGACAAAGCGATTAGAATGGTCATCATCATCCACGCAACTGCTTGTGCGACTGATGTTTCATTCAGATGTCTCATTGCTTTGTATTGGCCTCAGAGAACACAAAATAACATTTTCCTACCACAAAGTGTTGTTAAAAGCTGTTTTCAAAAACATAACTCAAAGAGCGCTCACTTTGGTTTCAACATATCTTGAAGCTTCACTAATTTATTCAGAAAAAACTAAAAAATACTAGGAGATTTTAATCTGGTTTTAAACAATACTTAAAAATAACATCTGACTGTCAAAAATTACATTGTGTCAATGTTTATTTTGGGACTTTGATTTAAACATGTGTTCGTCTAATAGTTGATCAGTGTATTTATACATACGAGGGTGAAGCATTAAGTAAGCCATACATTTATGTGGGGTACTACATGTTTGATTGAGGTATCTAAGGCTATTGCTACTCGATGGCAACATTAGTTCTGTGGCAACTGGAGACATTCGACACTAGACAATCCATGTTTACAATAGTGAAACAGCAGTTACAATATGGCGGCGCCCTGAATGAGTGAACAACCCAGAGCTGCACTTCGTTTTGGATTTTTGTGATCAAAACGCATGGAAAAACAGAATATTCATAGTGATTTTCTTCCCATCTATGGTGAGAAGTGCCTATCACGTCAAGCTGTTTACAATTGCATGCAGAAGTTTTCGAAGCATCGAAGACGAACACCGCGTAGGCCTTCCAAAGGAGATTATCATACAGGCGAATTTTCAACAAGCTGAAGACTTAACCCCAGAGGATAGCAGGGTAGCTATAGCCTTAGCCCCTGTTAGTGGTTGTTCAAACGGCATTCCCTATCTCATAATGCGTGAAAGGTTGGGTTTTCGCAAAGTCTGCACGATGAGTGTCATGTATGTTGACCTTACATAAAATGTTAAGGATGAAGCTGGCATTATAGCATCTCAATATTGAAACGGTTTTTGATTTTGGCCCCACAGTTGATCGACAATTTGAAACGGGTTATTTTGAGTATGGTTTCAATGCTGGGATCTCAGGGTAAATTTGGACTGTTTTTAATGACTTAAAGTCATTAGGGGAGGAAAGAGATTGTTCACTGTATTAATAAACTCCGGCACTGGTTGAATATTTCATTTATTTTACACTTGACAGATTACTTCCTGACGGCTCGTAGCTGACCTCACTACTCACTTAGACTGACTTTAGGATCAACTTAGAATGACTTAGAATGCCTTCGACCGTTTTAGAATGACTTAGACTGCCCTCGACTGACTTTAGAAAATGACTTAGCCTGATTGCTTTCGTATGTCTTAGGCTGCCTGCTTCCGATATCTCTTGTATGAATCTTCTTGTGTCTCTCTTCAGCGACTGCTCCGTATCTCTCGTCTCGTGTCTCTTTTTCGTATATATCATTTCTGATCCTGTACTCTAGTTTTCTACCACATCGCCACGCCTCTCGCTAAATGAAATTTCCTCGTTGTTATCCTATTTCCTTGTTATATGTTCATCATTGGCTATCTTTAAAATATTTATTTGTATCTAAGTCCTCCTTATTCGTTGATTTTTATCCGATGCCCATTGGCTAGAATTATTCTCTCCTCCTGATCTACAATATCTTCCCACGAGCCTGAATTTTCCAAGAACAGCCTGTCATAAATCTCGGCACTTTCCTTACATGCTGATTTCTATTGAAACTTCTTTTGCCTCCCTTAGTTTGTAGATTTCCAAATGTTCTCAGAGATAACGCACGGAGTTATGGGCGGTTTTTAATACCTTGTACCCCCGACTTTCCTGTAATAAAAATTTTTCGTCTCCGTTCTGAAATTTCCATTTTCTCTTAAATTATTGCTATGTCTGATTTTGATCAAATACTGTCCCGTTACAGCCATATGTTTTCTTACTGTGAATTTTCTAAGTAATTCCTGGGCAGAAGTTTTGTGACCTAACAAAATATAGTTTACCCTTTCCTCAGCCTTGTCTAAGGAGCGGTCAGCGGGCGAGGCGTCAGGTATACATCTCTGTCTCTTTCTCACATCTTTTACCCCTAAATGTATACAAAAACCTTTTGTAAGATACAATCACCTGTCAAATGACATACATATAAGTACAAGTTATAAATTATATCAATTTCTGTTATACTTATCTCAAAATAATTTCATTATACATATACATATTAATTATCCTTATCAAATCTAATGCCTTTAGAAATAAAACTCTGCAGCCTCAAGTTATTAAATTAATAAAGGCAGCCTTATTTCCGGCTTCAATATCTATCACGATGAAGGACGCGATATGCTATCACAGTTGGGTTCACCATACCAGGCCGAGACTCAATGCAGTGGAAACAGCCTGTGCCGCATGCGAAAAAAGTGACACCACTCGCCTGAATACTGATGTTCACAGTCTTCTGGCTGACCGCATTCCAGCTTCAAGGACAAACCGTAATTGCCGAATTCCACTGTAAAATACTCAGGAAACTTCAACGGGAGCGACTAAGGCACCTCACCGCGTATATGATCCTGCATGCCAATGCGCGTCCTCATACAGCCAACAAGACAAAGAAGACACCGCAGAATTTCAAATGGGTGGTTCTCGACCCTCTTCCGCATAGCCTCGACCTTGCTCATTTGTTCGCTCCTCTTAAACACCATCTTTCGGGTGAATATTTTCCAGACGATGAAGCCACCGCCTGAGTTCTATAGTAACTCTAAGAATTTTAAGTTGCTGGATTTCAGGGGCTTGTGAAACTATGGTTAAAGTTCTTCAAAGTGCAAGGAAATTATATTGAGAAACAAACATTTTTGTAAACAGTACTCTTATTTGTTTTAAGTTCTTTATTCCTTTGTAGCTTACTTAATCACTTACTCTCGAACATTCAAATAACACCGCTAGGTATCTACAGTTGTCTATTATAGCACATAACAAATGTGGACTTTCAATTAATAGTTGTGAGATGGCAAATTGTGATTTTAAGTGTGTGATGTTTCTTCCTCCTACTGTGCAGCACATATGAAGGAGGGGAGGACGTAACTTGAACAGGTACGTCACAGTTATGGCAGAAGTTTTGTCCTTTCTTCGTTTAGAAAATATAGATTTGAAGTTTTTAGTGATTAGCCATAGTGAAAAGGAATGAGCTGCAATGTATTCCGCGATAGGAAGAGAATTTAAAGACTGTAGCGAAAGCTTTGTGATCTGGAGACTGGAATAACACTGCCAGAAGTTCAAGGAGGAGGGGGAGGGGGGACATTTCATACATTGTGTTTGACTTACTGACTGAACATATTAAGAACTAGAAGCAGTTTGAGCATTAAGAAGAAATATGTTAATGTAAACCCATTTAGAAAGCGCAAAGTGCGTTGATTAAACTTTCCAAAAGCCAGACAGTTGTATTGAGGTTATGGAAGAAATAAGCAATGACAAATCTTGGCAAACCTGAAATATTTACCAGACCGCAAGGCAGGTATCGATAATAGACTGAATTGTAGATTATGTGGTTCATGTGTTAATTTAATCACGTTATTAATTTGCAGCCATCTCGCTGATAACAATAGGAATTAAATAAACAGTAGTGTGTTATTTCTTAGTTTTTTATTAAATTGATATTGACTTAGTGGCATCACACTAGGAACTTCTTTAATATAAACTGTTAGTACCACATGGATTGCTCTTGTATGTCTTATAGCAGTGCATGGCATAATATAATTCCTAAAGTGCAGTAATTAAAGGAAGAGCGGATATCGCTCAAATTTTGAAGTTAATGATGAAACTGTAGTGTGTATTAAAATTATCGTACTAAACTTTGTGGTTAGAGAGGATATTTTTCCAGAAAATTTCTCAATCCACCATCGTATGTGGCGATGTGGGTGTGAGTTAGCAAAAAAAGGGAAACTCCGAAAAAACGTATGAAGGAAAGTTCGGATCAAGGTGATGGGAGTTTTACTGAGTCTGATGTTATAACATGCTTCCACTCGTTTGTAAGTGAGGTTATACACAGACAGGTACATTCATAGTAAAACCGTTCATGTTGCTACTATTAAACCGTGGATTTGTTTATTTGGTTTGTTTCGTTTACGTGGTTTATTGCAGTACTTTATAGTTAGAAGTAAATAAACAATAACTTGTTAGTTATTTAGTGTTTTATTAATTTAAAATCATTTATTGAAATCACACCAGGCACTTGTGTAATAGAAAGTGTTTTAACACAACTTGGATTGCTCTGTGTGCACCCCTTAATACCATATTTATATTTCCTGAATAGCAGTAGTTAAAGAAGGGAATAAAGAGAATACACCGTGAAATTTTTGAAGTAAATGTTGAAACTGTATTAAATATTTCTTATAAAATTTGTGGTTAGAAAGAACATTTTTTGTGCAATTTTCCTTAATTTACTATCATTTGTGATAGTGAGGGTTAATGAAACGGAAAGATCAGAAGAACGTACGAAGCAGGTTTTGGAGAGAGATGATGAGAATTTTAATGAATGGTGTGAGCAGGATATTATGTTTCGACTGCTTTGCAAATGAAGTTAAGACAAGAAGTACATCTGTTTATAACTATTGCCAAGGAAGACTGTGTCCTTTTACTTAAAATAAACGATGATAAATATGATACTGTTTCAACTATATTGATTAGTTTTAAGTTGTCCAAATATTTAGAAGTTCGTGTATTTTATAGATCTGTGCCTATTTGTGGAGAAGTTTTAATTAATATTATTTTATATTTTGTTTACATATGAGAGATATTGTTTGTAAACAATTTCAGATTCTTTAAATATATTCTAATGATAAACGGTGTTATTTTGTAAACATATTACTGCGTAAAAGCTCAGTATTTGCTATTGGCTACTTCAGCCCATTTTTTCTTATTGGAGTCTGGTAAATAAAGTGCGTCTTGCCTTTAGCCTGTGCATGGTACCAGATATTCAATTTGATATGTTAAACTTGCCACTTCTCTTTAAAATTCATCCTCCTGCTTTTAGAAAACACTCCAAAGGGGTTATTTTAAAGGCTAACACTTTGGTAAGGCACAGGGATGTATCAGAATAAGAAGAAGAAAAAGTAAGAATAAAAGTATAAGTAAAAGATGATTGACAATTATGAAAAGATTCTTATGTGTAAAAAGTGAAGTTACCTTTTTATGCCAGAAATTATAACCTTTGTGTTAAAAGGCATAGTGTGCAACATTTATTAATAAACATATTTATGGCATGTTTTTTATTTTAAAATTTTTAAATTTATTATTAATTGAAGGGTTAAATGAATGAATATATAATATAAAAAGAAATTTGAGTAATTCAGGGATAAATCTGTTACCTTTGTATTAGGGTTATGTAATATAACTATACTCTACTTAGTATATTTGTTGTTATGGGACAGATATCTATATAATTCATTTCGCAATAAATTTTTATACTTATCACTTTCATTTAGAGAGAAATATTGATGTATGGGATCTTCAATATTTTGTTAATCACCTAAAGAATGTGAAGCTACAGAGTGCTGGAGGTCGCAGATTCTCTCCGAAAACTTTGTGAGTTCGAGGAGTAGGGCGGTATGTCTAAATATGGTACTGGATAAGAATAATTGACAGGGGCTATATCAATTTATTAGGAAGATAAGATGGCCAAGAGAAGCTCTCCGATTAAAGAGGACTTAGCATATAATATACTTCTATTTTCTGGTTATACACCATGTATACACTGAATTATGTTTTATCTTGTTAGGGGTCGGTAATGATAAATTGAAAATGTTTATTAATTGCATCTTTTTACTCCATCATGACTTGGGGAGGGGCAGAATTTTATTATTTTAGTACATCGCTTAGTGTCTGTACTATAGTAATTCTATGTATTTATGCTTATTTTCTCAACACTTCTTATATGTAAATAGGAGCACAAACAGTTATATTCTAAGCTATTATTGAAATAAATACACTTACTACTCTAACCATCTAAAATTACGATAGAATAAATGTACAGTATTTTAAACTAATAAGCACTTCCTTTTAATGAAATAACAACTTAATACTTTCTGTTACTGTTTACAAAATTATCCTATTAAGTTACATTCACCAAACATTTGAAGTGTTTTAAAATTTTTGGTTTATTCCCTGTTCGGAATCTACTATTTTTACCCTATTTTATAAAAGTGGGAATTGATCTTTTGTGAACGTTTTTATAAGAATTTAAACCTTTTTTTCCAACATCAAAGTATAAATAACTCATTTTAATCAGCTGTTACAACTCCATCTATTTGTGGCTGTTTATTTTCTATAACCTGGGTTTGGATTCCGGCTTTTATGAATAGGGAAATGCGAAATAAATAAAGAAATGTAACGAGAAAAAAATTCCAAGTATACAGCAGACAGTAGAAAAATATTACTGCATTGTTTGTTTAACCAGCCTGCAGATAAAACATAACTGGACTGTGTAAAGATATGCCACTATAAACAAGAAATATACAATTTCTGTGTACAGCGGAAAATGCAAAACAAATAACAGTTAGCCGAAATGTTTCCGACATTGCGGTATGTTGTTAAATATACAAATAATACTGTTGACACTATAAGAATTGTTCAACTAATGCATGCCTATGAAATATTGTGCTGTTAAATTTCTAAAGTAAGGCTCCATAAAGACTACAAACATTGAAATGAAAACAAACACCTCATAGTTTCTTCACCGCTGCACATATGCACTAAAATGCAGCAAAATTTCATAGCTATATGTTAAAACAAAGTTTGTTCATTGCTGACTCTGGTGTTTTTAATTTAACGTAGCTGACTAAATGGAGTTTATTTTGGTGACGGTAATTTTTATAAGGGATATTAAATAACCACCTAAAAATATAAAGCATTGTGATGCTGCAGACGTTAACATCAAAGATGTAAGCATTTTTATGGGTAGTAAATAAGGCTAGAAACACAATACCTACTTAAACAAATAATTTATTCTATCAATTACAATCGCTATTTCTTCAATCTCCAATCGCTCTGCTACGTGACCAGACAAGCATAAGGAGGCGGATCTGAGCACTGTGTTGCTGCATTACTACCCCTCCATAACGTCCGCCAAGGCTAAGTTCATTACATCAGTTGGAACTGAGCTGCAGGCACTTCAACATGACCGGCATGATTGACTCTCCCGCCAAGTGCCAGTTGCGAAACGTCATTCATTTTCTGCAGGTAGAAGGGAATAGTGCAGCAGAAATTCATCCTAAAACGAGCCGTGTTTACGGAATGAATGAAGGTGTAAGAAAACTAAAGAAGACCGAATTGATGTTGATGACGAAGGTGGACCAGAATGCAAGTCTGTCGCTAGTGAAGATCTTTGTTCAGCGAGTTGATCAAGTGGTTCGAGAGAGATGCAGGTGTACCACCAGTGAGTTGTCTGCAATTTCCGTACATTTCAAGATCGCTATGTACACGATTGTTACAGAGCACCTAGGCTATTGAAAACTTTGTGCACGCTGTGCTCCCAAAAAAAAAAAAAGACTTTTCTCCATACCTTCTATGGATAGAGTATTGGAAAGGTCGTCTATCGATATGCCAAATGTCTTAATCTTCACGGTGACCATGTGAAAAAGTAATTGTGACTATATTTGATTCCTGGCGATAAAAACCATTTTGTGCTTCTCATTTGTCTTCGGGGGTTGAAATAAAAAATATAGTCCTGATACATGCTGTTTCATGCAGATATAATATACACCTACATTTTCAACCGTTTACAAGTGGACCACCGAGTTTAAATGGGGCCGTGAAAACTTGGAAGATGACTCATGCAATGGACGACTAAAATCCGTCTGATTTTATGCATAGATTTGTGACCAATGATGAAACGTGTATGCAATCAATCTGAAAGATCATGGCGTCGGTTTTCTGGGATACCAAGGTGTACTTTTAATTAATTATCTTCCCACTGGAACATCTATCACTGGAGCATATTATGCTAACCTTTTGGACCTATTGAAGATAAAAATGCAGGAGAAAACGCCGGGTTTACCAAAGAAGAAAGTACCCTGCATCAAGACTTGGGGACAATGCTTGGCTCATATATGTGTGGTTGCAATCGTAAAAACGAATAATTTGGGCTACGGTGTGCTGCCACATCGTCCTTATTCCCCTGAATTGACTCCATCTGATTTCCACTTCTTCCCTAAACTATGAAAATTCCTGGGTAGAAATAAGTTTTCGTCCCATAAGAGCTTAAATCGTCAGTTGAGGCGTATTTTTTCGTGGTGGGACAAAGGCTTTCGACAAAGTACATTGGTGTCAAGGGAGATGAATATGCAGGAAAATAAGAATAATATAAAAAACTATGCTGTCATTCCTTTTCCCTTCCCCTCGTACAAAGAACAAAATAAATACTGAGGGTGCCATAAATTCTGTGCACACTTTCACAGTAGACATCTATTTAATATTTCAAATTTAGACCGCGAAACAGCAAAAATGTGTAGTATGCTGTTCTGTAAGCAGATGGGACTCACATTACGTTATGCTAGCGTTGCTACAACAAAATGGAGCCAGGATTATCCTTTGAACAGTGGAAAGTAATTTTAAGTGGTACTGGAAAACCGAGAATGTGTTGAAGTTCAAAGGCAATGGAGACGTGTGTACGCGTCACATTCATACACTCTACGGAAATGAGGAATTTTACTTTCACAGGATGGTGCACCACCACATTACCACCGAGATGTACGTGCGTACCTTGATGACAATCTTCCAAAGCACTGGATGGGACGAAGAGGTCTGTTCAGTTTCCACCGACGTCTCCGGATCTAACTCCGTTGGACTTCTACATATGAGAAACTCTTAAGGATGTTGTATACCGTATAAAACCAGCTACACTGACAGCACTTCGGGAAGAAATTGAAACGTCATGTGCTGCATTTGCTGAGGACACTTTCGCAAACGTTGCTCAATCAGTAGTTCATTGCACTCAGAATTATTGTAACTGTAAAAGGCTAAAATAATTAGTGCTCTTTTTGTGTTAATTCAGTTTTATTATGTTAACACAGTTTTCTTTGCTTGAAGTGTGTATACATTTTTGGCACCCTCTGTATACGCAACAACTAAAACGTAAGAAATGTGATAATAACTGTCAGTCTGTAAGCTGGCAAATGGGAAGGAATGTACCAAGCACTCCTTGTGTCAGTTTGCTTTTATGTCCAATGGAGATTTTTTTCAAGTTCATACAATGCAAAAATACAGGACAACTGGAAATATTTTAAAACATTTGTGTGTCTGAACAATTTTTACAATGTAGAGAATATAGCAACTATTTGCAGTAGCCTGAAACAGTTAATCCCAGCTAACAGAGACGACGCCTTAACTACTGAGTCACTGCGCCTTCTCCGGACGTTATTTGGCTTCTCCCATTTAAATGCATATCCCGAAACGCACGAAGGTTATCTCTAAGAGGGGTTTAACACTTAAGCCTTAAGAGAAGGCTTAAGACAGACCAACCCTTTAGTTTTAGTTACCCGCATTGTTGTAAGCGTTGATTGAACATATTATATAACACAGTCCTCTTATAAAGGGTGGGAGGTTTAATCAGGGAAAATACTACTGGGGTTAGCGCCCGTTTTAACTACTGAGGTCCAACGGGCGGTGGACATTGACGATACATGACATGAAATGATAAATTGGGAAAGGAGTATTTTTTTAAAAGGAAGGACGCGTTCCAAGTCTAAGTTTAGGGTACCTATCCGGCATTTGTAATTTATAAGGAGGAAGAAAACCTGGAAAAACAACCTCAGTCAGCGAGGACGGTCCTGGCGGGATTGGGACCCCAGTCCGCACCTTAACGACCTTAGCGGTGAAAATGACAATAAAAAAATGTTATATGTCGGTTAACGCTCTAGCGGTCGCTATTTTTTGTTTCTTCTCAATGAAACTCGGCATATAACCAATCAATTAAAAAAAAAATCATTCGCGGAGTTCGTTAACCAGCAAAATTGGATCATTGGGGGTGGACGTTAACCTACAACGAAAATATTTTTAAAATTATAAAAATCGCTCTAGCGGTTGGAATTTTTAACTATTCTCAGCAAAATTTGCTTTATATCTTTAAAATAGAGTGATAAAAGTAGTTTCCCAAATTGCATCAACAGATTGCGCCACTTGCAATTACGTTTCGAGTCATAATATATTTGCGCCATAAACCCAAACTCATTAAAAACATATTCGTTTTAGAACAGTACCACGTTACGACATTATTTTATTTTTGAGTGGTGTTTAACGCCCGTTTTTACTACTGAAGCACCACAGGCGGTGGACACTGATGATACATGAGATGAAATGATAAATTGGGAAAGGATTTTTTTTTTTAAGGAAGGAAGCGTTCCAGGTCTAAGTTTAGGTACCTCCCCGGCATTTGACAGTTATGAAGACTGAGGAAAACCTGGAAAAAAACCCAGTCAGGGAGGACGGTCCTGGCGGGATTCGAACCGCAGACCTCCCGCTCACGAGTCCGTGCCTTAACGACCTCGGCTACCCGTGGCGGTGTTACGACATTAGGGCACATTTCTCCGTCCCACTTTCACTCAATGCAAACTGGCATGCGAATATACGCGCGATGTGGTTAAAAATTGTGCTTGTATTATTTTAAATCAGATTGTCAAAAATTACTCTAAAGCCCGTCACAATATGTCATTACGAAAGAAACAACTGTAACGTCGCTGCAGTACACGGTATTCAAGAAATGTATTGGGTAGTCGGAAGCTTTCACGGCCAGAGTCAAGCTTAAAACTAAATGTTTCTTCCGGGCTTGGAAGCAGTGGTCTGTTGGAGCTAAGGTGTCCAAACGTTTCATCCCCACCTGCGGAGGACATCTTCAGTGGCGCGGCCTGAGTCTTCTAGGCGAAGGTTCTGGCACGACTGTCTGGCCCTTCATTAAGAAATGTATTATTATGTCTTTTATAAAATAGCTTTAAGGTAGGGCGACTTTTCTTTGACCACGTGTAACCTAAGATAGTTCGGTTTCTGTCAGACGTTTGGTCTTAATTGTGCAGACGCCTTTCTGTACCATCTGGTATTTATTTTTTAACCTTTTAACTTTAATGATTATTTGTGGTTTCTGGTAATAAGTTACGCATGGCATAGGTATCTAACCTGGGGAAGTCAGGCAAAACCTACTTGTTCTGTTACAGCGTTCATTCTTAGGTTGATGTTGTGTGTTATAAATTAAACGGTTACTACGATAAGGGAAGAGAAAAAGAGCGCAGGAAGAAATTTTTCAAAATAAAAATAATTTATGGAGTCATAAAATTTCAGAATACAATAAAAATAATCAAATTATCGAAACATTTGTTTAGGAATAAATGTATATATCCACTTTAATCCCAGTGTCTATTTTTCTATTTTCAATAAGCATTATTTTGACTGAAAGGATAGACGATTTCCAACGTATTTTCATACGCTTTTTGCTTCTGATTAAATGTATTACATATAATGTCTATACTTACAAATGCAGTTATAGAATTCGAATTATCAAATATATTTATAGCTGGGCAAACCGCCACGGGTATCCGAGGGCGTTAAGGCACGTACTCGTGAGCGGGAAGTCTGGAGTTCAAATACCACCAGGGCCGTCCTCTCCTGACTGAGGTATTTTCCAGGCTTTCCTTAGACCTCATAATTGGCAAATGCCGGGGAGATACCCTAAACTTAGGCCTGGAACGTTTCCTTCCTTAAAAAAAAAAAAGCCTTTCCCAATATATCATTTCATCTCATGTATCATCAGTGTCTACCACCTGTGGTTCCTCAGTGGTAAAAACGGACGTTATACACCCTTCAAAAGAAAAGCTGGATAAAATCCTGTGTACAGTACTATTTCAGAATTTACTATTTACGTTTAGAATATGAAAAATTAAGACTGCCTTGGTCTATTGGTTAGCATTGCTGATTGCTTTTTTTTTTTTTTTGTTAGGAATCTGGTACGGGACCTCGTGAGGACAATTGGGAAGCTGCCTGATGGAGAGGTGGCGTTCTTCGATCAAGAAAGCCGGTCGATAGGCGACCTGAGGGGTCACATGCGCAACTGCAATACTGCCCTCTATCAATGAATAGTAAGAGCAGGTAGAGGAAGCAGAGGTCGCCATGGCAGGCCAAGGTTCATCCCGAGCTGTAATGCCAAGTGAGAAGAAGAAGAATATGAAAATAAACTAATGAACATTACTTTCTGCACGGTATATTTTTTTCCATATAATTAAATTAACGCTTTCACTTGCTTTTGTATGTAACTGTTTGCACTTTTGTTTTGAAAAAAACATTAAATTGCAAATGTTATGCATTTTAAAGCTGCAAATTGTTTTGAGAATTTATTTAGGAATAAGAAAATAAACACAATAAATGGAGTATTTTAATTACTAAAAAGTTAACGGTCACTTTGCTTGTCTATCGAGACTGAATGCAGTTGCCACCAATATCACCAGTTGCTCCTATTTGAAAAAGTTACGATATTAACTAGTTTATGCATATGGTTATTAACAAGAGCAAGATAATAACGTAAAGTAAAAAGTGAAACACAAACTGGTAAAATTACACGATATTTCGGATCTCTGCGTATTACGCTTCAAAGGCAAACCAGCGACCGTTACTAACAACGTTCTTCTCTAAAATAACTCGGATAATATTTCACTGCTAGCATGACAGGTCTAGAATATTTGTCATTTTCAACAGTTCTGCAGATCCCATTCCTGTAATATGGGTTTTCCTAATATGCATATAATTTTATTGTGCTTATTATATAATTCCTACTTAACTGATTGCTTTTTTGTACTAAAAGCCGACACTTAGGCATATTTATACACTGAATGAGGACAAAGTATGTCCATAAATTATATAACTGTAATATAAATAGTATAATTTATTGTAATTTTAATAATTTACACGTTTTATCACTTGTTTGTATGCTCCTATTTTATCACACAAGTATTATTTTGTAACATTTATCTGAAATATCATTTTCTCTGTTTGAGTATGGATAAAGTGAAAACACTCTAATACATTTACTACTGAACTTTATATTTTCAAACTTATGTGTATGTGTATGTATAACACAGAATGCTACTTTGCCCCTAAGCGCATTCTGCACAACTCATAACGGTGATGCAATTCAGTCTATGCAAAGAATATTCCATACACTTTATTGTGACTCACTCCACACAATACGTTAACTTTTGGACTTGATCTTTCAAGCTCATAGGAGACATCATGTAGCTTTTCCAAATAATGCAGTTGTATTTCCTCTCCCGCTGACATATCTGCAGTTTACAAAGCTATCATCATCTTCAATCCTTTAGCATATCATGAAACCAGCTTCATGATCCTAATCGCATAAGGTTTGTAGACGTTGTAAGTGATAAGGGTACAGTTTAAGGTATTTCGAACAATATGCTGACAGGACGTATATGGCACATTCATCTCTGCTGACAGTCGTTTTTAACTTTACGTAGGACTCCTTGTCATGGCTTCAGAGATAGCTGCTTCTCATACTGGGTTTTGTCTGCGACCTCCTGCATGCTTTATAAAACAAAATGTTCGATACCACAACATTATCATTTCCATGATATCCATTTGTCATTATGTATTGATTTTAATTCTTGTACTGTATGGAAACTCACAACTTTTAAGCAAAATATTACTAGCAAGAAATGTCTCTTATTATCATATTAGCTTTTATAGCAATATTTAATACCATACATACCAAAACGGATCATCCTATATATTAAAATACTTTGGGTTAGCGGGGTACCGCAGCATCATAACTGATTTCTTAGCTGATGTTTCGATAATTTTGCTGTGGTCTTCTTCAGAGCTGAAAAACCTCATCTTTTGTGTTAGATTGTCTTTCTCATCTCATGTTTGGTCGCCCGTTTCACAGCAGCTATTGGCTCAGTAGTCAGAATCTCCCAGTGAAGTCGTAATCGATTCTCAAGTTTTCGCTATTGATATGCACAGGAGATGTTGGAATGTTGCCTTGCTGCATCCACACATTCCTGGTATATTTTTCAAAAAAATTTTTGTTATTCGCACGCACCAGCTCACCTCCCAAATTGAGCTAATTTAAACTTGAAAGCATACAAGGTAACTGTTGTCCACGATATGTAGGCCGGTGATCCTAGGTAAATTGCTGTAATTTAATGTTACGCAAGTTAATGATATAGTAATTTATCCACTTAATCTCCTTTAATAGTGAAGCATGGTTCCATTAACGTGTTCATTTTTTGATGTAAAATAACACACAAAACTCCGATTTTATACACGGAGTCCCTTTACACGACGAGAAAAATCTGTTAATGGTGCGTAGTAAATGCATACAGAGTATTAATGTTTATCTTTTTGGCAATAATAATGTAACTTTAAAAATATCTAAAATTATATGAAATATTAGAAATATTAGAAATTATTAAATATTAGACTTTATTAATTAATGAAATGAAATAAGTTATTTATATAGCATTAGGGGAACAAAATTAGCATTCTTGCAATCTATAAGTATTACAAAAGAGAAACTACAATTTTAGAATTATTATTATTAAGATTAAACCACAAAAATTAATGATATACTATTAATTAAATTAAATATATCCACTGATAGAAAAAGCTATACTGTGTGGGTATTTTTAAACATTTTTAAATGTAGCCATGTTTATGAACTGAGTCCATATCATCTTTACATTCACTAAAATGGAGAGAAATAATAGAAAATTTGGAGTTACATGTGTATTTAAGAGAACCAGGACGTTAAAATATAAAAGTTTTCTGTTTTTGCTATATTATATCAAACGTTTCATTCTGTGCAAGAATATATAGTTCACGGGGTTTATTTATTATTTATGACCTCTTTTATAAGGGTCTGAAATGACAGGCACCCCTCTTCTCTGACCGTTCCTGATTCTAAGGATTTCCAGAAAGTTTTAGAAGACAGCCCTTATGATAATTTATAAATAAAGAAGTTGAAATGTGTTGGACACGTGCAAAAGAGGCTTTGAGCTCGACCAAGAAAGTTACATACTTCTATGAAAAAACAAACTTTCTAATGGAAATTTTATTATTAATCGTGGTATTCTTGCAGACGCTGGAATAAACTTGCTGCAGAAGTACTACGTATTAGAAGTGTAGAGAATGTGGAAGAGCTGCGAGAGACACATATTTTCAACAGATGAGAATCCTTACTATGGTGGCTGCCCCAAAGGTGTAGACCCAGGGTGCAAATGTCGAAAGGCCCAGTTGACAGGTGAACAGTACAGTCATAAACATATGAGGGTAGAACCATAAGTTTCCGGCCTCGCCAATAAGCATTATCGCCTTCACAAAAGCCTCATCTGGTGTCATACCTTATATGTTAAGTAAATAATTGCAGCTGTAACTTCCGCTCCGATGTGTTTCTTTGTTCAGCTTTAGTTGTATAAAGAAGGCTATGTGCAGAAGATTGTGACATGTTCAAAATGGAGTTTCGAGCAGTTATTAAGTTCTTCCCAAAAGAAGCAGTTACTACAAATGAAATTAAACAGCGATTGGACGGTGTATATGGGGAAGCACCGCCCTCATATTCTACCGTAAAAGAATGGGCCAAACTTTTTCCATTGGGTCAAGAAAGCATTGAAGACGAAGAATGGGAAGGTTGGCCCATGGAGGTGCTCACTCCTGAAAACATCGCTCGCTCTTGTGAAAGGAGAAATTATGGAACACCGGCAGCTCAAAGTTACAGAAATAGCAGCAAGGTTGGGCCTTTCTAAAACAACAATCCTTTGAATTATTCATAAACATTTAAACATGAATAAGGTTAGTGCAAGATGGATGTCTAGATTTTTTTCCTCAGTTCGAAGCAACAACGAGCCATCTTTTTCAGACATTTTTGGAACTCTGCCTGGGCAACGAGACAGAAGTTATACAAATCATTGATACAGGAGGTGAAACTATGGTCCTCTACTTGGTTCCTTGTCCAAAAGAGAATCATTGGAGTGACGTAAACATGGCGAAGTACCGCCTTTAAAGGCCAAGGTCACTCAGTTAACCAATAAGACCATGGCCACAATCATTTGGGACTGTGAAGGAATACTCTTCATTAACTTCAAGGAGAAGAACATCACAGTAAATGGGGAGTACTATGCTGGCCTACTGCACAAACTACGTGCTTCCATCAAAGCAAAAAGCGAGGAAAGCTGAGTGCCGGTGTGCACCTTCTTCACGACAACACGCCTGTGCACACAGCTCGTGTTGCAAAGGAAGCTGTGAAGAAATGTGGTGGATGCTGTTTATGCCAATTTTGCAGACAAGACTGAAGACTATTTGGGGGGGGGGGAGATTGAAATGTTAATTCAAAGAAGTGTAATGCAATACAGGATAACTATATTGAAAAGTGAATTCCGGGATGGCATACTGACAATATGTGATATTTGTAAGGTGTATTGAACAAAGCCCCTCACATTAGAAGAACTGAAAAAAAATATGACCACACTACCACAAACCTTTGAATGTGTGAGTCAATCTCTGCGTCACGAATGTAAGCTTTGTAATCTCATTATAGGTCGAAGATTCAAGCCCCTCTTGTACTTAAAAGCACAATGTGATGTTCTTCTTGTGTTGGTAGAGGTTTCTTCAGTAAATGTGAAACGCACGCCCGGCACCATGTCAGAAACAATGTCATATTTTGATGCTCCACAGCGCCCAAACCTTTGCCAGTTATGATTCCCTTCTTAAAAATGATCAATTTACCATCCTTCACAACATACCAAGCTTGTAAGTGTTACATTTAATCAGTTTGTGTATACTAGTGACTTCAAATACATTCATTGGCAAACATCCAGGGGATTGATGTTCGGTGATTTGCCTCGCTAACAAACGGTATTTCATAACCTGTCGGTTAAGGTTCTGAGCAGGTAAGTGTATGATCACGTTTAATTATTGCAATAACAATGTTACTTCGATATCTGAAGATAAATGTCTTGCAGCTATACCTAAACATTATATTTCTGAATCCTGATAAAGGAATATTACACAAAACTCCTGTATGAGCATTGTCGTCATTATTAGCCATCCGAAAGTCTGGCTCCCAATCGTCTTAATAATAGTATACAGAGGGGTCCAAAAATGTATACACTGTTTGATCATCAGTGACCGTGTAATGAATTGAGATACCAGTCTCAAATTTGGTGAAGGTTTAGCTTAGTGACTAGGATTTAGGTGGTCTTGAATTGGTAACGTTTATTATTTGTTTAGGTGAACAGCAACACAGAATTTCGAATGCAAGGCTACCATCCCAAGAAAGGAAGGTGATTTTGAAGTGATTTGAAAGTTTGTCTGCAGTACAATGACAATGGAGAAAGGAGTTTCGAACACAGACACCGACACGTCTCACAATTGCGAGCATTCAGAACAAATTGTCCTTTCGGGAGTTGATTGGGCCGTTTTTTGAAGGATCAGTTACTGCTACGGTTTATCTCTAAAAGCTGCAGGCATCGAATTTACCTGCGATCCGAGAGCTGTATGAGGATGAGAGGTTTTATGTGCAACAAGATGATGCCCCAGGTCACTACTATCGAGACGTCAGAGAGACCTAGAGTGCAACCCTATCTGGACCATGGATATGCCGAAGAGGCTCTGTCGAATATCCAGCACGGTCCCCAGACCTAACACCTCTAGACTTTTACCCTAAAGGATGTTATGTATCGAGCAAAGCCACCTACCCTGACTGTATTATGCCAAAGCATTGAATTTTCGCGCGCAGCGATTTCACTACACGCGTTACAGAATGTGGTTCGTGATGCTGTTCGGCAGTATCCACTGTGTTTGACGACTAGAGTGGCTTTGGCGTAGCAGCACTGCGTTCAGTTGCGGACGCAGATCAAATACAACTGCTGGCTAGTTGAAGAGGCGTAGAAACAACGGACATTAACTGTGCTAAAGGACAGGTTGGGTGTTTCTCTAGTGGTATATGCTCAGATAACTCTGAACCTCCAGAAAAGATATTATCTTAGTCTTGTTTTAACTGTTTGCCTTAATCTTGTTTTAACATTTACATTGTAAAAACATGTTCTTTGAAACGAATTTTGGGACTAGAGGGGACACAGTGAACTGAGAAATTAAGAGAGAATTCGGGGTCTAGAGCAAGACTATAGAATGTAAAATCAGAGTAGGGAAGTACTGATTGCTAATTATTCATGGAAACCAAACTTTAATTAGAGCATTGTGTTATCATGTCTAGCTAGGAGTAGAAGAGAACAAGACCTGGATATCCAAATTAAGAAAGGGATCAGAAACAATAGGAATGGGCTCTATTTAGATGGAGGGCCAGGGAATATAAAGAACTCATGGAGGAAGGTTAGGGGATATGGATAGACAGCATACAGTTGCGCAATGCAGAGAGATAATTTCGCTGGAAGTACAATCGAAGCTAAAATGGGAATGAAGCATGGAGCAGAACACCAAAACAGGAACTAAATTCACTAATCAGGGGCTCACATGGCTCAGATTAGGGACATGACGTATGATTAAGATAATTGACGACTATGAGGGGAGAATTTGTCCCATTTGTGAATAAAGGGAATCATGGATACATATTCTGGATGAATGTAAAGGTATTGAAAAGTGGAGGGAAAAGTATCTACCGCAATCCTTTACAGGATCAAACAGAGGGAGATGATCATGCTGGACTTTACTGGCGTGCAAAGAAGAGGAGAAATTAGGTAAATTTCTGATGAAAGAGAGACAGCTCAGATCTATAAAGACTGATAACTGTGGAGGGGGTTGGGAGGATACGAATTGACTAAATTCGGCTGTGTAATGGGATTTCTTTGTATTTTATACCTTTTTAATATTTTAAAAAAGGATTTCTGTTATTATTTTATTTTTATTTATTTGTTTATTTTAATTACTGAATATAATTATATGTTTTATATTTAATTATGAATATCTTGTGATAAATCAAAACATACCAAGTGGATCATAAAAGCACTTACGGTCTGTTGAACCCGTGTGCCTGGTGAAGTTCTTTTGTATTTCATTAGTGCTACAGTAATAAAAAAGTTGCATTGTATTCATTCCCCATAACTCTTATGAAATGCATTATTTAAATATGGAATGATGGCATATAAGAGTCTGTTGCGCAGTAAATGATCGGATTTTTCGCGGTTAGGGAAATTTCCAGAAAATCCCCACTCTACAATTTGTCCTTCGGCAATAGAACCCAAAACCGGCTCTTAATGGAGTAGAAGCATGTAAAAATATCGCGTTGGGTCATCATAGAGAAGTGTCTTATATTACAGCTGATATATATCTCAGGTCATAATCTATATCAAGAGTCTCCTAAACGTAAACAAACTGTCAAGTTTCAGAAGCTCGCTAAATATGGAAAGATGTTCAGTTTTCTTACTGTGTACATTAGATATTTCAACTGAAGTTTTACTGTTTCTGCAAACTTTATCTATCTACGCTTATATTTCCAGCTGTCATTACTTGGGACTAAAACTTTGGCAAACATTTTGAGCATGTACCAGGAAAGTAGGCTTCGGACTTTGTAATGTGAAAATAAAAGCTAGTGTCGGCTGAGTAGCAGGTGAGAGCAGCGCATCGTAAAAGGTTAACTCTTGCGTTGTTTCAGAAAGTTAATTTTGGTTCTCTAGTTAATAATGCAAAAATACTGCAGATCTGCCAGATAGTTACTTCTTTTTTCATTACTTACCTAAAAGGTTATACCTTTGAGAGCAATAAGAATTTTTTTCTTTCCTGCGGCAAGAACTTTCTGCAGTATAACGAAGAAAATTTCTTGCGATTATACAGAGCAACGTGAGTGAGCGAACACTATATTGCATGACTAGTTTCTGGTAACTCAAAAAGTAAACTTCACTCTTCTTCTTCATCGTATTTTATAGGAACCAATTTCATTAATAAATGCTGTGATCTTTTTTCTTTTACAATTTTCTTCTATTACTATTTCCATCCAATTTCTTATTTGCATTTTAAAAAATGCTTTTAGGCTTTCCTTTAGCTCTTATTTCGAGATGTTTCAACATGCATATGTTTTTAAATGATTCTTTCGCCTGGCATTCTACAATTTTTTGTTGATTTGTTTTTATTTACGAACGTTCTTTAACATCTCCGGTCATCAGCGTCCCATTTAATTCAGGGCGTGAAACAGCCGACAAATTTTGCTAAGAGGCCTCTTCTTTCAGGTCCTTTTACATGCCGTAAATGTACGACATGGGACCTAATGCTTTACCTCCCTTCCGAAGGAAGCCATAATTAAGATTTTGACGCCCGAAAAAATCCATCAATCCTGGACAGACATTTGTGATGGTTCTGTCTTTTATTTTATTATACAATCCTTCTTAATCCTCCATTAGCCGTTCTTGTCTTTAATAGGTCTGAATGTTCGTTTTAAATTGTTCTCTGAAAAAACTAGATATATTTGCATTTGTAAATATTTAAGCACCCAGGTTTCACATTCACATGTTATTATTGGTCTTTTCAGCTCCCAGCAGTAGTTTGATATTGTTTAAATAACATTCAGATATTATGTCTTAAATCTAATTTACACAAGATTAAGTCCAGGGCTATATTGAACAAATTGGGGTCAATATGTTTCATTTTAGATTCCACTTTAAAATCTTAATTCATTGTTTATTTCAATTCTAGCTGTATTAATATTGCTATTAATCTGATCGATTTAGTTGGAACTTTAAGTAGGTATTACTTCTAAAAAACCAATTAATTAATTGGTCTTAATTCTAAAACCAAATGTTTCTGTATAATCTACAAATATTATTTCAATGACATCACTTGACTTGCAGAATGAGGCAGGATGCGAGATTGTAACAGGCTTCTGAGGTCGGGATGCCTGGAAGGCGCGGCTACGTTATTCCAAAGAGGGTGATAGATAATAAATCATTCCCCTTAAGACTTGAGGAAAATTTTCTTGAAAAACACAGTAAGGAAACTTAGCCAATCGAGAATCGAATCCGCGTCTACCTCGTACAGAAAGCACGAATGCAACCACTAGACCAAGACTGTGTTAACGTCCAACAGAAGTTTGGACATGTTACGGAAAGTGTTGGTGCATGAGAGATACACACATAAATCGGGAATATTTCTAGCGAAAACCCGAAAAGAAGGTTAATGGCTATAGTAAAGAGAGGGGAGTTGGAGAGGTGTAAGGGTGCTATTAATGTTTGTATATGTGTACATAAAATTATTCAAATAAAATATGTGATATGAGTAAATAGGCATGTATATATATAATCGGTGTATATATACATACATACACAAATTTAATCATTGCAATTAATGTTAATTTTTGTGTATTGTATATTTTAATTGTTAAAAGGACGGTTTTAGCATGTATGGATATAAGGCGCATGTGACAATTATACTTACTTGTGTGTACTTTAAGTCGATCCTGATGCCTCCTAATCCCAAGATCGCGGGTTCGAACCCGGCCAGGACCGATGGATTTTTTCGGGCGTAAAAATCCTAAGTATGCCTTCCTTCGGAAAGGAAGTAAAGCCGTGGGTCCCGTGTCGTACATTTACGGCACGAAAAAGAACCTCAAGCCTGAAAGAGAGACCTCTGAGAAAAATTTGTCGGCCGTTTCACGCCCTGAGTTGAATGGGACGTTGATGACCTGAGCTGTTAAAGAGTGTCCGTAAATAAATCAATCAAAAAAAAATGTGTGTACTTTAAACCTGCCCAATGAAAGAGCATAAATATATATAAAAAGTAATATTATTCTCAAAATATGTTTCTAAATTTTGTATAACCATAAAGATAACCATTGTTGAATGATTTGGCCTAAAATTTGGCAATTTACAAATCATTTAATTTTAATGAATAATTTCTGATAATCACCATAGGTTTTTGGCCGTGGTATATTCCAGCCTACCATCTCTTTTATACATCGGACAAATAATTCTCTCATTTAATTTATTCAGTGTTCACTCTAAAGGTGACATTTTTGGCTAACATTTTATACCATACTCAACCTAATCGTAAACACCTAAAATGTGTTTTTAAGTTTTTAAAGTGTGCTTTATTCTCGTTACGGTAAATTCCATGGAGGATGGATCATATGGTATTAGGAAATGGAATTGTGTTACACCCTTTTAACCACATTGAGTATTGAACTACCCTAAGATTAGATCTTTCGAAAAAATTGGTGCTATGACGGACGTCCTAGTGAAGTTGATGATGTTCAGCTCCGGAAAATCATTGAAGCAAATACACATCAAAATATTCGAGAACTTAACAAGACTTGATAAATGTATTCCACATGAATTGAATAATCATAGGTTTAAAGTCTTCATTCTTTTGGTAACAAATTATCACTTTTTGGTTCGTGAAGGAAATGGATTCTCTACAACCACCACAAACAATCGGAACAATGGCTGAAACTCAATGAAGAACCGAAACACTTCAAAAATAAAAATTACACCGGAGGAGATTGTGAGGAAAGTGTGATCCTACAATCTTCTAACTCGTTCGAAACAATTACTTCAGACAGCATCGTCAAAAAAGTGACAAAATATATCAGAAAATGCAAGAAAAGCAGCCAATATTAGTCAGTATAAAAATGACTATTTTTCTTCATGGTAACGTCCTAACCACACATCTAGCAAGAACGAAGTCAAATGAACTGGCTGCGAAAGTTTATCTTATATTCACACGAATATAGACCAGTTGATTAACTAAACCTCCTGTACAGTTTCTTAAAATATAAAGTCTTTAATAACCAAGAAGAAGTTGATGCATCATTTAGAAATGTCATCGTCCATAGGAGCCATTGTTTTTTCGGAAATTGTATTAGAAAACTTCTATATGCCTTTTGTTTATAGTTTATTTTTACACAACAAGAATAATCGTAAAAAATTAGGCATAAAATATAAGTACATATTAAATATAACTAACAATATATGACGACACAACTTCATTCGTTAATTTTAATTCCCAGATAAAACAACAGATTATGCTGCATTTCACTTACAACACGAGATTTTAATAGGTGAAGAGTTACATTCTGAGTTTTGATGCTGTTTTCCAAAAGAAATGCTTTTTTCTTAGACAAATGGGTGCAGAAAGTGATTTTTTTTTTCACAAATTAATTTGTTAGGAAAAGTAACAGTATATCCATGGTCTTTTTAACAGTTTCAAAAATCTGAAGCCTACCCTGTTCGCTACCAAAAGATGAATGCTGTTGTTAGGGAAAGAATAACGGTATACGAGGGCAGGTTCATAAGTTTCCGGCCTAACCATTTTCTAGTTATGATAAAGACGAAAACTATATTTCACTTTTCAATAAGTCTTGACTGCAAAATGGGCATAAACAACACCCATCACTTCTTCGTCACACTATTGAAGATCCTTCTTGAGTTTTGAGAAGAGGAAATAGTCACTAGGAGCTAGATCTGGGCTGTAGGGTGCATTGCTGATTTCCTTGAAGCCACATTTCTTCACAGCTTCGTTTGCAACAAGATCTCTGTGCACAGGCGCGTTGTTGTGAAGAAGATGCACATCACCACTCAGCTTTCCTCGCCTTTTCTCTTTGATGGAAGCACGCAGTTTGTGCAGTAGGTCAGCATAGTATTCCATATTTACTGTGGTGTTCCTCTCCTTGAAGTCAATGAAGAGTATTCCTTCACAGTCCCAAAAGAATGTGGCCATGATCTTCTTGCTTGACTGAGTGACCTTGGCCCTTAGAGGCGGTGTTTCGCCAGGTTTACGCCACTCCATTGATTCTCTTTTGGACAATGATCATAGTAGAGGGCCATAGTTTCATCTCCTGTAACAATGATTTGCAGAACTTCTCTCTCTTTGTCACACCAAGGCTCCAAAAATGCCAGACAACAGATGACTCGTTGCTGCTTTTGGACTAAGGAAAGAAGTCTTGGCACCCATCTTGCACTAACCTTATTCATGTTTAAATGTTTATGAATAATTCGAAGGACTGTTGTTTCAGAAAAGCCCAACCTTGTTGCTATTTCTGTAACTGTGAGCTGCCGGTGTTCCATAATTTCTCCTTCCACAAGAGCGATGATTTGCGGAATGAACATCTCCAAGGGCCTACCTGCACGCTCTTTGTCTTCAAAGCTTTCTCGACCCATTCAAAAATTTCGACACATTCTTTTACAATAGAATATGAGGCAGATGCTTCCAATCGCTGTTTAATTTCATTTGGAGTAAGTCTTTGTTTTGTGAAAAACTTAATAACAGAATTCTCCATTTTGAACAAGTCACAGTCTTCTACACGTAGCCTTCTTTGTGCAACTATACCTGAACACGGCGGAGCGGAAGTTACAGCTGCAATTATTTACCTTACAGATAAGGAATGATACCAGATAGGGGTTTGGTGAGGGGATATCCCTTATCGGAAAATGATGGATGTACCCTGATATATCAATGTTCTGCCTAGTCCATGTTTTCACCTTCCCATTTGTAAATTTCCCTCCGGAAAAAATAATCCTATTAAATTTTATTATATTTTGGTTACTTCAATAAATATACATAATAAATTTAACAACCTTTCGTTTTCTCTTAATTCTTTGTTTCTGTCTGTGCATTCAAGACAATTTTGCTCCGGGGGCTACCTGGAAGGGAACTCGGGCCCCAGTGTTGAGAACTGCTGACTTAAAGCATTAATGTCATTTTTAAATCTTCAGGTTTTATCATTAAATCTTCCTGTCTCATCTTGATACTATTAGAGAAATGATCGGACAAATTTTAGCATGTCTTTGTGATGATTTAAACGGTGGGAATGAAGGAATATAATTTATATTGCACATTCCAAAAGCTAACAATGATTAGGGTTCAAACTCCAATTAATTTAACATAACAGTGTAAGAATATGTACGGAAAAATAAACTAGCAAACAATGGTAAAGTTCTGGCATTTTGCCCTAGAATATTACTCTGCCAGAGCTATACAGTTAATTAAACAGCTTTAAAGCATCACTGCTGTTTTGAGTTTAAAATAGCCGCGTGTTAATATAATTAAACTTTAAAAACTAATAAAGCAGTAACAAAGTGCTGCAAAGAAGCAAAACTCTAAAGAGAAGTTTACTAAAGGAACAAATAAATAATTGATAAAATAAGGGAGAGTAAAAATAAAAATAAAATTACATATGAATCGTAATTTTAAAAACAACCTAACTGAAAAAAGTTAAATTTTTAGACATTAAAACATCAAAATAAAAAGGAGGCAATTAAATTTGTGTTTTTGTTCACTCTTAGACAGACAATTTCACACAAAATAGTTAACCTTATACCTTAAATTAATCATTTTTTATTGTGTTTAACGCCTGTTTTAACTTCTGATGGTGGACATTGGTGATACATGAGATGAAACGGTATTTGTTTATTTTCTTTTGAATAGTGTTTAACGCCCGTTTTTACTTTGAGGCACCATGGCGCTGGACACTAATGATACATGAAATGAAATGATAATTTGGGAAAGGAGTATATTTTTTTCCGGAAGAAAGTATTCCTGGCGTAAGTTTTAGGGTACCTCCCCGGCATTTGCCATTTATGAGAACTGAGGAAAACCTGGAAGAAACCTCAGTCAGTCTTTGTGGGAATCGAACCGCAGACCTCCCCTCAGGGTCCGTGCCTTAACGACCTCGGCCACCCGTGGTGCTTTAAATTAATCCTAAAAGTACTACAGTTATGCAATATATAATATAATGGATATTTTAATAAAATATGTTATAATATTGACACTCTTAACAAATAGGTCTCAATTATCACTTTTAAAACACTAAATTATTATAATTGACATACTATTTTGTAATTAATAAAAGGAGTATTCGTTGATGAAATATTTAACTTAATGTTTGTATTCTGTTTAATTATCTGAAGAGTATTTATAGAACTAATTAACAGCATATTAAAAATGCAATGAGCTTATAATATCGCTTTATCCAATTATTTGATGACAAACGGGGCAAATGAGATACAATACTTGGGGATGGGTGGAGGGAGAACATAAAGAATCGGTGATGGAAACAATGAATTGAATGTCTAATAAATTCAAGTGTTTTTAAAAAGTTATGTACTGACCCATGCAAGCAGATGCTAGATCAGCTTGTCTACACCTTTTTGACATTTGATTATGAAATTACCTGAAATCCTTCCTAATCTTCTTAATTAAATCAACTGATCTCTTAACGGGTGCTATTCTTTAGTATGTTTAAAGTGTGTGGATAGTAGAAGCGCATTACAACTTGAAACACGCTCGCTTAGAATTTGTTCTTCATAAAATCTACTAGCAGCACAGATTATGCATAATAGCTAAACACTTGTTGTGGAACATTATAGTTAAGTGCAATTGATATAATTGCTCTAAGATTAGACACGTTTTGTTTCTTTCACTGTTCAAATGACACTGGCTGAGTGGTGTGAGGAAAGGTTTTCGTTAAACTCGCTTGCTAGTTCGACTCGCGTAGCCCGGCCGTTCTTTGTCTATAAAGACAACTTTTTTATTTTATATTATTTTGCTTCTTCGTTTTTTTTTTAAATTCCTCTTATTTTTATTTCATTTCCATTCTTCCTTTAATAATTCAAGCAAATTCTTTGTCATCGTTTTAATTTCTAAACTTGCGACAATGTAAAGAAACAAGTGTTAGTGTAATTATATGCTATGTAGGCATATATTCACATCTTTTTTAGTCTCTTGGAGAAAATGAAGGGTTTGATTGTCCCTTACTAGGGCAAATCAACAACGACTGAGAGTAATTATTTCTTTATCCTGCATAGCAAAGAAGTGTTATTGACGTAATTTCTCTCGCGTATGTGTCTGTACACAGGGAACGGGCTACTACGAGTTCGTCAGTCGCCTACATACAAATGGAGTTGATTCATGAAGAGCAAGCAACATGTTGCGTTGAAGTTTTGCTTTCGTTTGCAGAAGTCCGGCATGGAAGCTTACAGATTGCTGTAGCAGACACACGGTGATAATGTTCTGTTACAATCCACAGCACTTCGATGGCGTAAGGAATTTAATGAGGGCCATGTTTCAACAACAAAGCCAGGCCGTCTAGGGGCTCCGGTAACAACAGTAAACAAAAACATGATTAACACAGCTGCTGGCGTCATTGTTCGTGAAGACCAACTTGCAGACATTTTACACATTTCCCATGGCACTATTTCGATTCTGCATGATCACTTGAACATGAGACGCGTTTATGTGAGGTGGGTCCCAAGATTAGTAACCGCTGAACAGACGACGGTGCGAGTGGAAGTGTATAGGAAACTTCGAAAGTGTCCCACGCCCTCCATACTCCCCAGATATAGCCCCTGTGACTTTATCTCTTTCCCTGTCTGATAAAGGAGCTATGGGGGAAAGTTTTGGCACTTACGAGGCCGTTGTGAAAAAGGTTGAGGAGGTTTTGAAGAAGATGTCAAAAGATGGCTTGCAGCACGTGTTCCAGGACAGACAGACGCATTGGGCAGAGTGCATTCAACTCAACGGAGCATACTTTGAAAAAGACCACCCCAATCTGGACCGAGCCCAGTGTATTCCATGAATAAAAAAAAATTTCAGTCTTTCTTGACTAACTCTCGTATGTACTTATAAAGTTCATCGTTCAAACATCTCTGAGATTATGTTTTTATCGATCACTTTCTTTCACCCCTTCCCTCACTCACAAACGCAACAGACCACCTTAAGGGTTACCAAAGCAGCATTTGTTTTCGGGTCGCATACGTTATTTCCGCTACAGACACTCAGTACGTGCTGGTATAGCCTTACTTTGGGAAATAGGTCAATATTTAGCCGTTGTTAACATCAATGCTTTCGCATGAAAATTAGGCTCAGTGATGCAAAATTATTCACATTTTTTATCAAGGGATTTAACGTAAAAATGCTTCGAATTACGAAAAAAAGTACAGTAAAGATCATTATTTCTTAAGTTTTTGTTTGTCTATCCATTATTACAATAACTGTAAAGCACGAATTTTGTCGAATTAACATTTACAATACATGAAATATAATGCAGAAATTGATTAATTTGGAGGATGGGGTTGGCAATCAATATGTCAAAGACCAAAATGCTATTAGCAAATTTTGTTCTATTTATAGCACGGAATCAACCCATAAAAATTGACACCTCTTTCCCCTTTGCATATTTTAATTATACAGCTTTCCAATTTGTTTCATAAACGCAGACAAGGTTCCATTATTTATTATACTATATCCGTGCACAGGGGTGAACAAGGTCCAGGGTTTCCTCAGTCCTTTACAATCACAAATGCGGAATGCTTCTTAAAATCCCTTTACCAGTTTATTATTTCATCTCATGTATCACTGTGATGCTTTAAAAGGGATATTTTCTGTTGGACTATACCGCTCTAAATGAAACGCTATAGTATTATTAAAATTAATATATCATGGTTCTTCTTCTTCTTCCTCTTCTTCTTGTTCTCTACGGAAGAGGATTTCGCACATCGGCCGCATCTATTGGTGGTACCAGAGGCGTACCACCAGCAGGAACAGTTCGGCTGACTCCGTACCATAAATTGGCCTGCATAAACCACCCCTGATGCCATCTAGGAGTCCCGAAGTCTCCCAGAGAGGCCCCCAAACAGGTTGATTAGGTTTATTTATGGATGCTCTTTAACATCTCAGGTCATCAGCCTCCCATTCAATTCAGGGCGTGAAAAGACCGACAAATTTTGCTCAGAAGCCTCTTCTTTGAAGCTTGAGGTTCTTTTACATGCCGTAAATGTACGACACGGGACCCACGACTTTATTTCCCTTCCGAAGCAAACTATACTTAGGATTTTACGCCCGAAAAAATTCATCGATCCTGGCCGGGAATGAACCCGCAATGTTTTGTTTAGGAGGCAAGTATGGTTACCACTACACCACCAGGATCGAACTCCAGACAGGATATTTCCTGGGCGCAAGCTACTGCCACACTGCGACCGCCTTTGCCATGGCACTCTTCCAACCCTGTAAACTGATACTATAAAATGAAATGGAAGAGTAATAATGTGTAAATATCTATTCCAGAGTTTTCTTAATTAACCAGGGGAACCACAAAAAACTCAAGGTCAGGATGGCCAGTTCCAAGAGGACTGAACCAGGGACCTCCTGAGCCACCCCGCTGGGTCATCCTAGATTTCACCATTTTGCCATAAAATAAAGTGTAACTATAAATAAGTGTTGAAAAATAAACCTCGGGGTCAAACGCTAGTGGTGACTTTTTATGGTCTTACTTGTAACAAGTGCCAGAGTGTAGGCAGTTATACCAGTAGTAGTAATGAACTTTTACTGTAGCAGTTTTAAAATACACACAAATAAGTATAACTGTAGCACAGACCTTCCGGCCGTACATGCTTGTAACAATGCAAATATACATACATACCTATATGCTTACATACATACAATCAATATATTTATATCACACATTTGGTATGATTAATGATATATATATATATATATAAACATGAATAGAACCCTTACTCCTGAGTCCCCCTTTACTCAACCCTCCTCCCCAACTCCTCTTTCTTCTCCATAGTCATTAACCTTCTTTGTCGGGTCTTCGCTGAAATATTACCGATTGGTGTGTGTATTTCTCATGTACCAACACTTCTAGGCAGATATTCAAACTTTTGTTGGAATTAAAAAATTGTGGTGATAAATGCTCAGTTCTTAAAAACCCTGTTTCCCTACATTGTGCCAGAATATATCTCCAGGTATCGCTTTCTCCGCAAAGTGGGAAAATTCTTTCCCTCGAAAGCATTACCTGTTTTATTTCCTTTACAAGTTTCTAACCTAAGCAATGCAAAGACCTCTTCTTTCTTCTCTCTCACAGACATTTAGAAAATTGCCCTCCCCCATGCCTGATCTATTTAAACCTGCAGAATAAGGGATACAAAAAAGTAACCTGTATCGAGTCTCGGTATTTTGCCTATCTATTATCTTGCAACGTCTATTGTAACAACTGCGCGTAATGACCTCTTCCCTTAACTGCATTTCCCCAGCCCAATTTTGTCTAACCTTTCCCTTATTTCCTCCCTCCGACAAACTGCTCAAAAAGTGTTTAATCCCCCCGTATTATTCTTAACTGTTCTTAATTTTAAATTTACATTTTCGTTACGGATACCAAACTCTCTAAGAGCCCCACAATTTGCTGTACCCCTTTCTACTTGTAGCAACCGTTGTTTTTATATACCTGTACCATAGCAGAATATTCAACAACAGAACTGTGGGAAATTGAAATGCACATGATTTTTTTTAAATGTGCCCCTAGTTCGGATACATTCATGAACCCCTGACATGGACTCCCTGACGCGCTGATGTATACCTGCAATATCTCGTATTATGTGGGAGCCTTGCAGAACACAAGCACGAAGACTCTCTACTACATCTTCGGATATGAACATCTGCCAATTTCGCATTTAAATATTTCATTATACTGTATGTGGAACAAGTTCCGTAATCACACAGAACTGACAGTACGTGCTCGGTGCTACGTCAAGCAATGAAGTGAGTTGCATAACAAGCGGGCTACGTGGCACAGACGACCACAACAATGGTGAACCTAGAACTAAGAGTAGTTACAACACCCCCACTCCCATTTAACCGGAGGTAAAAGCGAATGTTTACCTATTACATATTCAGCAACTGCTCTGTTGTGGGAGTATTACCACGGGACAGCTATGCTGGCATTCTAGCTTGCATAGCACATCATGCAGGTGGGGGTGTAGACAAAGAACTTTAACAAGATAACAAAGCATTTCCGGACCCATGTTTCATGTGCACCTTTACGTGCAAGGAATGTTTCCCCAAAGTTTTGACATACCTTTTGTTACACATCTTTATATACAAATATATGCATCAGCTTAAGTTAACCCTCACCGTAATGGTCCAATTTTGCTGGTTTTTAAACTCCATGAATCATTTATTAATTGATAATATGTCCAGTTTCGTTGAGAAAAATCACAATTTGCGGCAGATGGAGCGCTAACACACGCATGCATATATATACTTTTTTCATTGTAATTTTTCTTGCCTAGTAAGTTTCACTTTTCATGGGTACAACTACTAAAGCTACTTTCCTTCCGAATTCTCTATAAGTAATACAGTATCCAGTTAGAAGAAAATATGTGGTTCTTGTGTCGAAACGTTGGAATTCTTGTCAAAGTGTCCTGAAAAGGTGAGTGAATCCCAAAGCAACTACCTGCTTATATTGTCACGTGGTTTACAGGCGCCCATGGGGTTCAAAAATGTAATCACTCGCTACCCGCGATGCTTTAAAAGTTCAAAATATACAGAAAGGATTGCCTTGGTTAAAACTAAATTACGTCATCAGGCGCAAAAATTCAGCGTCTTGACGCAATCAAGTTTATAATGGAGGCTTGCATTAATATTGTTTCACATTTTAGAAGAAGTTTATAACTGGTTGTATGCGATACTTGACTTACCAAAGCAATGCAAACTGCATCCACATTTCTCACCAGTTTTCCTGTCCGGAACAGTTTGTCTTTTCGTATTTCACTTTAACTGTGTCTTTCTTAAGATGATTCCTTTTCCATGTGTGTGGTTCAGAGTTTCAATTCTCTTTTGGAATTCATTTTTCAAATGATATTAACAACTTACATTTTTACTCTAATGAAACAAGCTGTAGAGTATTGTCATATTATTGAGGACCAACAATAAATGTTAAACTGCTTAAAAGCAATTAATAACACTCAACAATACATTATGAAAAATCGGGATAATTAAATAACAAATTTCAATAGTTCATAAACTGAGCAAAAAGTATGCCTGTTAAATATTGTAACCGTTCTACACAGTTTATGCAGAACAACTCTTATAATACAGAATGCGGCAGAAACAGTGATCCATTTTAAATCGTGCGCTATTGTTTGTCACGGCTTTCTAAAGAGATGATGTTTTTACTATTGCGTTGTACAGTTCAAAGCATTTTCTGTACGCCATATTACATGACCTTGACCGCTCGCTCCGCTGCACAGTATTACTTGACAGACAGTATGGAGTGCAGGTCGAATGAACATGGTGCGTTTGCAATTGAAGCGTTTTTTGTTTTTCAAATGTGATGATTGTGTGGTAAAGAATGCAGTTTTTGTTTCGGCAACATTTCGACATCGGTCGTAATGTACAAGCTCCATCACGGAAGACGATTACTAGATGAGTTAGGCAGTTCATGACATCTGCTTGAAATAAAAAGCCAACTGGTGAGTCACCTACGGATCGCATTCCATAAACATGGCAACAGTAAGAGCTGCTTTAGAGCAAAGTCCAAAGCGATCAGTTCGTTGGCATTCCCAAGCCCTTAAAATATCGGATAGATGGTTACGTTCTTACGACAATGGCTCATTGCTTCTGCCGCACCTTGTGCATCTATGCTTTAACTCAATTTAGAGAATTCCAAAGGAATAAAAGATTTTTTAAAAAGTTCTTCAAATCTCTATCGATCCTACCTACTAGATACAAAAAATGAAAATTAAAAAAATATATATATATGTATGTGTGTGTCTATTAACGTCTAGCAGTCGAAATTGTTGTTTTTTCTCAACGAAACTGAGCATGTGACCATTAATTAACAAATGATTCATTGAGTATGCTAACCAGCAAAATTGGACCATTGGGGGGGGGGGGGGTTAACCAAAAGCGAAATTTTAAAAATCATTCCAGCGGCCTCAATTTTTGCTTTTTTCATCGAAACTATGCCATTAAAATAATTTAATAAAAACAATATTTGAAATTCAGCAAAATCAGGCTATTAGGAGTGGAAAACCGAAGTTTTAAGAAAAATAGTTTCTAAAAATTAGGGAAATAGTACTATTGGGAGAGGTGTATATCTGAAAACTTAAATTTAAAAAACGTTATAGCGTTTAATTTTCTAACTATTGTTTCAAAATAAAAGGACACAGTAACTCAGTATATAAATTGTATTTTTAACGATATATATGTGCTATATTTAACAAAAGCATCGTCGTGAAGATAGCAAATGTGAAATATTAATCTAATGCGTGTGTGAGAACTATATCTGTATGTAATAACCTTCAGAAAATGTTTGCGTTATATGTTTCTACTATTATCAATTTTAAATTTAATTTCAAAGCCACTGAAAATAAGCGGAGCTTTCGACTTTTATTGTTATGTATATTAGTTTAATAGAATGAAATTTTTTCTGAATAGTAATATGTTTCTATTTTATTTAAATATATAAACATCTTCTTAAATAAACAATGTACTTTCTATTATTTCTATTTTAATGAATGTAAACATGATACAAAGCGCTCAGTTCATGAACATGGTAACATTTAAAAATCTTTAAAAGTACCCTTATGGTATATCTTTGTCTATCAGGTTTCATATATTTCATTTAATTAATAGTCATTTGCGATTTAACCTCAATAATAATAATAATAATAATAATAATAATAATAATAATAATAATAATTCTACAAATATAGTATTTCTTTTGTCATTCTTATAGATCGAAAAGATTATACTTTTTCCCTAATATCACACAGTAATGTCATACGTTATTTAATTTCATTTACTAATAAGGCTTAATTTGGATTTTATATTCATTTTTAAAGTTATTTAACTTGTTGAGAAATTCGCTTAGTTTCCGCAGCTCATGCGTGAAGGACATTGAGCCTCTGCACTACTTGCTTTATTTAATGAGAGTGAAATAAGTGTATCAGCACTGCTAAACAAATGTTCAGACCTTTAGATACAAAAAATGGGACCTTATACAAAAATGTGAGTAACACTATGATGAAAATCAAAATGCTTCTGCTTCGTGAGAAAGAGATGGGCAGGAGAGTAAGTAAATTAAAGAATAAATAGAGAGGAATGTGCATAGCGCATAGCGAATGCTCCATTTGACATTTATTTGACCTAAGTTTGTTATATTTTAACTTGCCTTGCCGCTGTTGCGACGTAAATGAATATAAATTCAACGTAGGAAAGCCATCAGATGGGGATTACACGAAAGGAGGGAGGGAGGAATGTCTGTAAGCAAAACTCCTCTCCGGTGCTGCATGCTGGAGCAACTGATGAGGAATTAAGCTGTGTGGATCATCTTTCTCCTGTAGGGTAGGGCACCCGCAGCACGTGAGTCCACTATCCCCCTGTTGACCATCAACCAACGCTCGCTACTTTTTGAATTTTGATGAAACTAATTTGCACTCCTCTATGGTTTAAAAATGATCCAATCTTCGGTCAGAAAACCTCTTCCCTCCCGCCATCCTTTTCCTGCATGTAAAAAGGGAAATATTCCATGGCAAATTAATGTGATACACCATACAGGAAGTTCCTGACTAAGTTTGCCGTTACTCCCACAGAACCACACCTACCAACTGTAAAAATATTGTTGTAAAATCAACGTACAAACGAATTGGTTTATACAAAAATTACAAAATGTCACAAAAAAGCATCTAGCGTGGTGCAGCCTGGCCTAAGTTAATTGTTTAGGTTAAGAACCTAATCAAAATGGTGGTTAATTCCTTCCTGTAAACGAATTTTGAAAATAATGCTAGTGCTAAACGTTGAAGCATATAACTACGTTATATATGTTGCTTTTAACACAGCAACTAAACTCATTTTCTTATGAAACATATTAAACTTTTATTAAACAAATTAAACAACAACAATAAAATAATAATAGCGGCGTTCATTATGCAATAAATTAAGAATTAATAAATTATAATTGCATTTACGACTTATCTTTTATAACTATCAGAGGATATACCTAAACAATGGAAAATCAGCACAACTGTCCACAAATGGCATCAGAGCTGACATAGGCAACTACAGACCTCTAAGACTTGAGATAGTATTTATGAGCCGCACCCTCATATTTAATTAGAGTAAATATAGTATGTAATGTAATTTTATTTCCTGTGCAAATAGTGAATTATTGAATGAAAAATATTATTTTCTTGCCAGGGTGCAGAAAGTTACCCTAGTCATAAAATCTGACTTGAGAATTTCTGTTGCCTATTGTAACAATATTTTTAAAGATGACCCAAGCAAACCGATGTTTTCTGGAGAAATTATTAAAGAAGAACCCTGAGTAAGGTGTTTATTTGTATATTGTTAGGGAATTGTAAAGCAGGGTAGATATAATAAAACATATGGCAACTACAGGAATGAAAAGACAGGCCGATAACCTCTTCAAGGGAAGAAGCTTGTAGTTTGAGTTGATATCTACACGTAAAAAGTCACGTAGGCCATGTTTGTTTAGCTTTGTAATTTTGCGGCCCGCAGTCAGTTTTGGAAGAGTATTCAGTGTGGGGCATTATCAGTGTGGAAGATATGCGCGTCAGTTCAATTCCGTTCAGTGGAAGAGCTTTATTAGTTGAGTTCAGTTGCGTCTCAGGATTACTTGATTTCAGGACCAGTCTTTGTAAAATTAAGAAACGTCAGAGTGATCGCCATAGTTAGTGCGAAAGTGTGCATACTCTCCAGAAAATACTGGCAGTACCTTTTATGTGGAACAGTTCATGAACAATAAATTGTGCTTCATCTCCCATAAAGAGAAATCTTATTAATCTCCAAGATTCCTTCCGCTATGGTCACAGGGCCATAAAAATATCCAGCAGTAGAATCTCAACAACCGTGGCAAAACTATAAGTCAGCGGAAATCAATCCCCATTGGAGAGGAAGAAATAACATTACCCCTAAGAATCCAAAATAATCAAATTAAACCCTTTCCAAATCCTTCCCTCCATCCAATACATACTAATTATTTCCTTATCAATTTTATATACGATACCGTGGCAACCTGATATCAAAGATATACAAACTGTTTACCAACATCTTAATTAGAGGAATAACGAAGACCGTGGATGAAAATCAGCCACCAGAACAAGCGGGTTTCCGTACAAGATTTAGCACAATCTCTAAACTATAAACCAGCTGATAGAAAAAGTAGAAGAATCCTATCTGACACTATATCTCGCCTTTATTGACTATAAGCAAGACCTTCGCCTCAGGGGAACATACAAGCAAACCACACGCCTTGGCAGCCCAAGGAATAGAGGCATCCTACACAAAATCCACAGTCAAAGTTTCGTGAAGGTAAAAACAAAAGAAGAAGGACAACCATTCCGACTAGAAAGAGGAGTTCGCCAAGGCGATTCAATCTCTCCCGAACTATTTACCTGTGTAATGGAGCATATATTCAGGAAAAGTGCACAATAATTTCGAAATGAGCATAACCAGCAGTCGTTAACAAATCTAAGATTTGCCGACGATGTGGTTTAATTCTCCAAAACACCGAAAGCACCACAAATTATGCTGGAACAATTATGGGAGCATAACAAAAATATAGAGCTGTCACTAAACAAATTGAAGACAGTTAATTTCAAACGGACCGGAAATAGATGTAACAATCCTCACACACACACACACACACACACACACACACACACACACACACACACACACCTAGGACAACAGATTTTCTTCCATGATAAAATGGAAAAAGAAGTACAAAGAAGGATCTCATTAACCTGAAGCACATTTTGGGCCTTAAGTTTATACTGTTAGAACGAACATTAAGAAAATCAGATTCCCAACGCTCGAAACCTGTGTATATCCTGTATCACTATATGAGTGCCAGATGTGGTCACTAACAGAAAAACAAAAGAACAAAATTCAAATATGCCAAAGAAAAATGTAATGCGAGATCCTGGGAATAACTTTGAAGGACAAAATACCTAAAGTATCAATAAACCAGTTATCTTAGACAACAGACATCACACAAAAATAGCTACCAGACCCAAATGGGAAACGGTCTCGTCGCAAGAATGCAGGACAATAGCGAACCTACAAGATATCCATGTGGGACCTCGGATAGGAAAAGAGACGCAAGGCAGACCCAGAAGAAGATGGACAGATCTCTTCAAGGAATGTGCAGTTCCAGATTGGTCAAGAGTAGCAAGAGGAAGAAAAAATGGAAATCTCTCGAGAAGCAACTAGCGCAGTGAGAAATGGAGTAACCAAAGAACAAATTAGTCAGAGTGTCTTAAACAGCATACGAACAACTAGCGTGGAATAGCTCACCACGTTAAGAAAAAGCGAACTTTCCCTACTTGTTAGGAGGTCTTTGCTCTTAAGGGACACAATAGGCTCTCTTTATCTTTGTCTTATAGGTATGACGAGCAGTCTGCCCCCTGCGGTTTGCTTCTTCTTTTGCATTCATGGATAGTCATTAATCTGCTTCCACATCATATTGCCATCTAGCCAGTGGATGACCGATAGCTCTCTGTCCTTTTGGTTTGTAATTCAATAATGTTTTGAGAAGTCTGTCATTCTTTGCAATGTAAACGATTAAAGAATAACAAGGGAAAAGCAATCAAAGTAAATTTTTGAGCGTTTTAGAAAAATGTACTTTGAAGTTTAAAAACGATACAAAATTATGAACAAAAGGAAATATTTTTCTAGAATAATACATAAGGTAGTTTTCTAACAGACCCTTCTTTTAAAATTAATGTCATGTGTTATTTGGTAATGTTAATTAACAATAAAAAACCAAAATACAGATACTTATACATGAAATCAATCAAAATCCACTAACTATATTATGGAATGTACCTAATTATACCAGATATTTGCTGAGGAAAATATAAACATTAATGAAACATTGCTGAAAATAATTATTCAGTCAAAATTATTCATTGCCTATTACAGGGAGCCTTGAAAAATAGAGATGAGCATTTTTGGAACAGAATCTCTTTAGGATTTGTAGGTCATAATATTTTGCCTTGGAAAGTGGAACTAAACTTTAATAGGAAGGGGCCGGCTGTTCATCATTCTGTGTACGACACGATAACATGGGACTCCCAAGAGCCATTGTAGGTTGTTCAACTTGTTATAGCTCTAGAAGAATTTTGTCAGATACAATTTCTCGTACTTCTCTCATTTTCATTGGACATGTGTTTCTGTATTCTTTATTAAGAAGTGATGACCAATATTTATAAATATCCTGGGACGCTCAATGCTATGGAATGGAGATGGTTTCATGCGGCATCTTCTGATACGTTCATTCTATTCGCTGGGTGTTTCGGCATTGAATTTTTTTATTTATTAAACCCATATATTTGTCACATTAAATATAACTGTGACCATTGATGGGAAAAGTTGCTTTTACTTATTCAAATATGTTGTACTTACGAACCATGGCACGAACGAGGCGAATAATGGTATAATTTTTATTTTGGCCGGGGCATGAATCATAAAAAATTTGCAAATTTCTAACTGATGGATGGAAAAAAAAAATCAAACAACATAGAGGCAACTTCATCAGTTCCATTTCTTGCTATAATATCACTGTAGGCACTTTTTTACAGAGAACTCTGATTGTTTTCCTCTGGTCACTATTTTCCCTATGCTGATTTTTATGAACCACGTGTGTTCTTTTTCCCTGTATGAATGTGTTGGAATGAAGTACCTACTATATATCTACAATCTATTAACACCAAATTCTCAATTTTCATCAAAATTAGACTTTTATTGTTTTTCTCCTGTACCTTTGAATTTTATTTCAAATTATTAAGTCTATTAGTTAAGTTAAATATACCAACATTCTCTCTTAAATTTACACTTTGTTGTTTACCTATAATACTCAATCCCCTTACTGAATGTGGAAATATTTGAATGTAATTTTAAACGTTAACGAGACACTATTTTGTGTAAATAAAATAAGTAACTTTACAATCCTTGCTGTGTGTGGGGTACAAAGCATAAAAACTGAATATGTACATTTAGGAAGCCTAAAATCTCCTTGTTTACATTTCCTTCCCTCTGCCTTAGCTTTTCTTAAAAGTGGAGAAGTAATTCAGTATTTCTGTTTGTATACTCATAAGTTGGGAGTCGCAAAGCATTAAGGCAAATTTACACCTGCTAATGACGACAACTAAGTAAGCTAAGACCTCTTCGCAGTTTCAAAGAGAGAGAAGATCGCAGAAGGAAATTATGATGCAAATGTATACAGCATTGTGATAATACATCTGCTTTATGGAGCTTTTGTGTTTGACTGTGCCCTGGTTTCCCTCGTATTGGTCAAATCTCTAGAAAAGCTCTAGGAATAAAATTAACGGAAGCGGAGAGAAGAGGCAAGCTGAAGGTTGTAGACAAAAGACACACTGAGCTGTATGCAAAACGTGTTTTCTTTAGAGGCAACAAATATTGCGTCGCACTTTCGTTCCTCGTACGCCTTGTTTGACATTAGTGTAAAAGTTGGTATGAAAATAACTTAGAGAACATACTGCTGAGTTTTACCTTGGAGGTAAATCAGGTTATGAATATAAACCTCCACAGTTAGTCTGTCGATAGTAAATAAAAGTCCGCCACGCAGGGGCTGTGTAAACAAGCGAATTCCTCAGTAACTTGAAAAAATTTAAAAATGAATATAAAATCCAAATTATGGCCTTATAAATTAATGAAATGAAATTAATTTTGGCATTATTGTGTGGCATTAGAGGAACAAAATTACAATTTTTACGATGTATAATCAATTCTCACCAAAGATAAACCACAATTTTAGAATTATTACTATTTATATTATTATTATTATTATTATTATTATTATTATTATTGAGATTAAACCACAAAAAGTATTGGTACACTATTAATAAAATTAAAAATATGACTGGTGCTATACTGTCCGAGTATTTTTAACCATTTTTAAATGTAACCATGTTTAAGAACTAAGAAGATGTTTGTTAGTTTCAATAAAACAAAAACATGTTACAATTTATAAATAATTACAATGTACTAACCAAATACACAATTAAAAATCAAACTTAGAAAGTCCCATCAATTCTCACTGGCTTTGAAATTTAATTTAAATGTTATTAACATGTAACGTAAACGTTTTCTGAAAGTTATTACAGAGCGCTCTGACATACAAATATAATTCTCATACACATATTAGATTAATATCTCCCATTTACTATCTTCACGTGATGTTTCTGTAAAACATAAAATATTGGTGACACTATAGCGATTTTTAAATTTTGGGTTTCAGGTAAACCGCCATCCTAATAATACAAAATTACTGATTTACAGGAACTGTTTTTATTATTTGATTTCAATGGTATATACCGAGCTTCCTTTAAAAAATGTAAATAGCGGTCGCTAGAGGGATTTTTAAATTTCTCTTTAACCCCCACAAGTTTTTCAGGTATCAAACCCAAGCCCATAATGACCTAGTTATACTAATTTTCATAAATTGTTTTTATCGATTAATTTTAAAGAAATATGGCGAGTTTCGTTGATAAAAACAAAAATTGCGAGCATTAGAGAGATTTTAATTTTTTTTTTTTTTTTAATTCCGCTGTAGACACCATGGTGTATGGTCCAATTTTGCTGGTTAACGAACTCGGTGAATCCTTTGTTAATTGATGATAAGTGCCAAGTTTCATTGAGAAAAAACAAAAATTGCTACTGCTAGAGGGTTAACAGACACACACACAAAGTAATGTGCATTTATAACTAATTTAAGCAAATTCATACTTAAGACACTGACAATTGGCTAAATAAGTGAGAACTCTACAGAAAACTGTCATTATTGAGAAAACATAAAGCGGACTCCGGAACACCCTGTCTTTTCAATGTAAAAATAGTTCTTACAAAGTGTAAGTTTTCTCAGAAACTCTGTAAAATTGAGGGCTGAAATGTTTATTTATAAAAGTTTTCACTATAACTAACGACGACTGATGCAATAACGAACACCAACCCAGGAACTTGAATCATTTCATTCATGAAAGTGTAATCTAGGCCTTGGGTTTAATCCCTTAAAAACGCAGGCAATGGTAATGGAACACAACGATGCTAAGTGCCATCAATAAGAGAAAACTAAAACATGAACGGAGCGATGTAAGGCGGGAAAGAAGGGTGGGAGTATGCAGGTCAGGCATTAGAGTATGTGAAGACACTCGCATATATAGGGATCACTTTACTTGGGCAAAACAAATAGGCAAGTGCATAATTAAAATATGGAAACATGAAAGATTTTCGTAAAAATACCGTGAATATCGCTGAGAACAATGAAAATGGATACAGGACGGTTGTTAGATCAACTATGACGTACAGAGCCGAAATTTGAGGGTGGCAAAAAACAGAGGAACTGAATAAAATACAAGCAAAGTTTCTAAAACGGCTGCTACAAGTTGGGAGGGGTACAGCAAATTGTGGGGTTCTTAAAGAGTTTGGTATGTTTAACGAAAGTGTAAACTTAAAAGTAAGAACAATTAAGGACTCGTTAAGAATAATACGGAGGAATAAAGCACTTCTTAGAGCAGTATGTCTGAGGGAGCAAATAAGAGAAGGGTGGGGTTGCGTTGGACATCAAAAATAAGGAAAGGCTTAAACAAAATTGGACTAGGGTATATTTGGTTAAGGGGAGAGGACATTAAGTGAAATAGTTAGAAAACAGTTAACAGATGTTTGCGAGATAAACATAGGCAAAATTTTGGGTTCCAATGCGTAGAAAAAGTCTCACTTAACCTGCATGCTCAAATAGATCATTAGTGGGGCGGATTATTTAGATGTCTGTGGGAGAGAAGAAAGAAGTGGTCTCGCATGGTTCAGATTATGGGCTTGAAAAGGAAACAAAACATTTAATGCTCCCAGGGAAAGAATTTGCGCACTGTACGGAGAAAGCGATACCTGAAGGTATATTCTGGTAGAAAGCAGGGATTTTATGAAATAAGCATTCATCACCGCAATTTTTTAATTCCAATAGAAGTTTGAACATTTGCTTAGAAATGTCGGTGAATGACAGATACGCACACAAATCGGAAATATTTCTAGCGAAGACCCTACAAAGAAGATTAATGGCTCTAGAGAAGAGAGGGGAGTTAGGGAGGGATGAGTAAAGGGAAGGGGGACTTAGGGGTAAGGGTTGTATTCATGTTTGTATATACGTATTTGTATGTATGTGGGTATATACAGGTATATTTTGAGTGTTAAAAGGGCAGTATTAACATGTACGGCCATAAGGCAGCCCTCTGTTAGAGTAAGGAAGGCGGCGGGTACTTTTTTCTCAACACCTTAGTGCTGCTGCAGTTCGCTCCTCTCCACATAAAGGCCAAATTCTCAGTTTTAGAGGTTGTTTCACTGAGAAATTTAAATACATTTATGTATATTTTATTAATTTTGTCTTACAGAATTGCTCATATTTGTCGAGACGTAAATTATGGATAATTTTTACGAACCGTCCACTCCAATGCGACAATTATACTTACATTTGAGTACTTTAAAATTGCCACAATGAAAGTTCATTATTAGTACTACTTCTAAAAAAACGTACCATAGAGTTATAGGCATATGAAACACACCTCCCATTAAAATAAATAAATTTGCGACTCCCTTCACTGATTTTGGGAAAAACCTTGGAGTTATTTATTTGATATTACTAATCTCTGTTGAGAAAAAAATGTTGGTGAAACCCGCAGGAAAACAAGTACTCTAATCTATACCTTTAAAAGATTATACATACTTCTACACAGTACCTTAAAAAGGACCTGGGCGCAATCCCTTATGATGTCCCACTTCGACTACTGCGATTTTCTGCTCACAGACTTAAACTCTAACCTAACGCAAAAACTACAGCACGCTCATAATATGTGCGTACGTTACATTTGGTATGTGGCGTCTGTTTGATCATATAACACCCTCCCTCGATATGCTGTCTTTTAAACCCGAAGAAATATTCATTGTCTTACACTACTTTTCAAAAGTATCTATATCTCTTTTCTATCTTCTCATTTTCAGGATCTTCCCCTCATAATCTTAACTCACGTTCTGAAAATCCGAAGCTGCTATTATTACTTTGCATCGTACATCACAACTTTTCTTACTCAACATTCTCCGTAACCACTGACCGTTTCTGGAATGCATTGCCACGGGATGTCAGAGACTGCCGAACTTTAGGAGCATTTAATAAGAAATTGTTTAATATTATTAGAAATAATCGATTACCTATATATAGATTACTTGAGCTATAATATAGACATTTCTTTGTTTTATCCTTCTCTAAATTTATTCCATTATTATCATAAATATCCCTTGCTCTTCATAGTGTTGCTATTGTTTTGTGCTTTACTAGTACATTTATTTCCATTCTCATGACTTACATCTGAATTGTTCCATTATTTTTTATTTTTCTTCTTATTATGACGTAAATATTTTTTATTATTCACGTTTAGATGATAGCACACTTTATTTGCTCTCATGTATTTCACTCGTTTATAGGTGTATTGTCCTTGCTACAGTTTGATATAATTGTATTGTCACTGGAACTTAATGCCATTATTAATAGATTGTTAGAGCGGAAGAGAAGGCCTGATTCCCTTAGCTCTGACAGAATAAATAAATATATAAAATATCACAAGAGATGTTTTATCTATGCTTTCATTAGAGAAATTTAATTTTATATGTTCTTACTTTAGTGTCATTTTCTATGTATATTCCAATATATTACTTTACTAAAAAGACTGTGTTTATTTATTTACTTATAAACTGTCATTAAGCATATAAAATTAGTATAGACTATAGCTATGTACTAAGCAGCATTATACAAGAGTATAATTGTTAATTATTACTTATGCATAAAGGAATTATTTTAAATTATGAAATAATCTGTCCAAGAGAACAACAACAAATTAGAAGTTTTAAACACATGTCCAGTTCAAAAACATTAAGAGAATTTATTGCCAATCCTGAGAAGCATATAAACAAAATTATTCTTATTCTTATCTAACCTATATCTAATCTAATTATTATAGTGTCTAGTATTGTCATTATATTATTTTTATACTTAGGCAAGTTATGAATACTATCCTTAACCCAGAGTACTGTCTCTAAAATATAAAAGCATATCACAGTCGTAAATTTAATTTCTTAAATAGAGGTTTACAATGAATGTTAGAAGGCACCTTACACACAGCTCTTCCAGCCATTTTTTTTATGAACATGCACCGATATTATCCATAACAGTAGGCCATATTTGATATTACTTTGAAAATAAACAAAATATGGCATCGTGATGTAATCCAGTGCCACCAGATTTATCACGTACATAAATATTATCCTCCAGAGTTTATTACTCAAGTAATCGATATCATTTGTCCTATTCAAGGAATTATATACATACCTCTAGCACCTTATAGATCTGGTTTACTTCCTTACTTTTCAATGTAATTATATTTTTTTTCCTTCATCCCTTATTATTTAACAAGCTTTTGCAGTACCTAGAAATTGGTTACTTTCTGCTTCAAGTTCAGAATTAATGTTTATTAATGAAAAAGGTTGTATTACCAATAGAGTAAATTGATACATTTTCATAAAGTCATTGATCATGAATAAAAACAAAATTGGTCCAAGTACGGGTCCTTGTCCTTACGGGTCCTTAATAATACCAAGATCAGAATAAATATAGTTAATTTTTACGTGTTGTCTAGGATTTAAAAGATAAGAGCTAATTAATTCTAGTTGTACATCCGTGATCCCAAAACATCCAATTTTAGTTGTCAGTTGATCATATGTTAACACAGTCAAAAGTCTTGCAGAAGTTAAAAAAATATAACTGAGAGATGCATGATCATCAAAAGCACTTGAAATAAAATTAGCTAAATTACTTGCCGCTTTAGTAATATTTCGACCATTCCTAAAGCCAAATTTCATTCTCCGGAGGCAAGCCATTTATATCAAAATATCACAAATTTGTCTTTGTGATACATGATTCTTTCAATTACTTTGGCAAAAATGGGCACCAAGGAAATAGATCCTTTTTCCTTGTTTATAAAGGAAAATAACCTTTGTCACTTTTAGAGTTTCTAGAAAATTTCCTATTATAAAATAGTGATTAATATATACAGTAAGAGAATATAAAATATATGGACATATTTGTTTTTAGAGTTCTTCTGTGATAAAATAGTATAATTTACATTATCTATAGTCACTTTTCTCAGTTTAAAATTTACAATCGTTGTAAAATGTTTATCATTAATGTATTTTATTTGTATTCAACAAATCTAAATTAATATTTATTAAACTGTTTTGGACTAATTAAAATATCTCAGTTTGACTGTTTGGCTTTATTTTATTTTAATCAGCGATCAAGCAGCACTATCATTATTGTGTACAGTCTCCATAAACGTAATATTTGCATTCAATTTAGCACTTCGTGTGGCTTTTATATATTTCCTTTCATTGTATTATAAATACCTACCCTTTATATTAATATTATTAGTTTGTTTAAAATTAGCAAGTACGGCCATAACAATTTAATAATTTTGTACTTTAATTTCTATATTAATAATAATAATAATAATAATGTGGTTTCTATTTTGTAATACTTGCAAGAATTTTAAATTTGTTCCCTAAATACCACACAGTAATTTCATAACATATTTCATTTCATTAATTAATAACGCCACAATATGGGATTTATATAATCTTTTAAAGTTTTTCTACTAGATGAGGAATCGATTAGTTTCGCAGCTCCTGCATGATGTAATTTTTTTAATTACTGTGCCAGGTATTGCCGTGTAATTTTGTAGTAAGCGCCAATGCTAAGCAGGAAATTATAGATTTTTCTCAATCAGTTACATAGTAGAATCTATTAGATTTAGATATTGAGCACCACTGTATTAATGTAATATGATTCTCATTTTCAACCCTCTTTCATTGACTGAAGGACTCTTGTATTTAAAAAAATACTAAAAAACATATAAACTCTAAGTTGTTATAATAGAAAATACTCTATTAACTAATCAAGAAGTTGCTCATTGATTTCATCATAATATGATAAAATATTTCTAATGCTGTAGGCGCCAGTATGCCGCTCCCACCACGTGCTCTGGTAGTCTAATGAAGACATCTTCTGCTTTACTTTGATACAGCTTTTGCAACCGGAGAAAGAGCTCCCCTAAGCACAGCTCAGTTCTTCACATTTATTTCAAACTAATGGTGTTAATAACAATTTTATACATGTCAGTAAGGTCCTGAAATGCGAAAATAAACGCAGACATGATTTTAAAAACTGCTGCACGTACTTGCTAATGAATGGCGTGATCGTAGAGTATGCTGTATATTCTGCACAGACTGTACCGGCTCAGTGTCAATAACGTGATTAATTTTCCTCCGTCAGAATCAAAGCAGCAAACTTTAATTACATAATGGTGTCATAATAAACAAAGGGAGAAGCCTGTAGGAAAGGTAATGCAATTACTGGACTACCTTTACGCTCAATGCGAACCATTTACAGCAAGTGGCTGTCGTCAGTGTCTTAAAGGATATTTCTTGGTTTGTTTGAATTTTCCGTCTAATCCACTAGAGTTAGATACGACAATTTATTGCAAAGTAGAAGCAAAGTATAAGTCATAACAATACACTACAGGGTATTTCACAAGGTATCGACCCATGACTTTTCCGTATAACTTTTAAATAAGTTGACTAAATGCGGTCAAATGCAGGATTTGTCGTTCAACGGCTGTACGGGAGTGCTACTACGAGAATCTCATACATCGACAGCGGTCTTTCAGTAATCAGGCGACTAGAGAATTTTCGCTGTCAGTATTACTGAAAAAACTCACGTGGAATAGCCCACCGTATGTCGCAAAATGAGTTTTTCGCTCTAGCAAGAGGCCCTAGCCCTTTACGGGACAAAGTTTTTCGAGTGCGTGGATTGTTGTGAACACACTTCTTCGAAAAAATCTGGTATTGTAAGTTCGGGAGATTTTGGTGACCAAAATCTTTTATAAATGACATTATTTGCAGATTAAGAAGTCATTTCAGTCATGCTGACATTGGAGGTGTGGCAGGTGGCATCATCCTTTTGAAAACAGTCAGTACTGAGTTTTTCACCTGATTCACACATTAATGACTACTTGCCATGTATAAGGTAGTATCATGAAGATGTGGCACCGTCACTGACCACATCAGTTTTGGGAATGCCCATATTTAAGCTGTTGAGAATATTCAAATCGTGTGCAAGAAATTTCTTCATAATGGGGGGGGGGGAAATTGGGCTTGAGAATTTTCTAACACTGCGTCTCATAACTGCCATATAACTCGTGTATACAAGAATGGATACTGGAACCAACATGAAAACGTCCAGTTGTTCATCAGACGAGCAGTCTCATACTCCTAAAGTCAGAATGACTGAAATTCTTTCCTTCTTTGAAGATCGTGTTATATCTAAGGGACTTTGAATGTTAAAGTCACCTGACTGTACTCCACTTTTCTACGTAAGGGTCAAGCTGGGAGGTAAAGTTTAGAAATAAGTCACGAACTCTCGTGAAACTGCAAGAAAACTTTGGGTCGAAAACTGAAGCTATGACTTCAGATGTGCCGATGAAAAAGTAGGGGCGCATGCAGGCATGCATTGTTGCTAATGGCAACCGCTTACAATACTTGCTAACAAACTATCATGCTCTCTATACTCCAAAGTATATCACTAAATTAGCTCATTAGTTGGAAAGTTATAAGGAAAACACAGGGACCGAGAGCGAGTAAAACACCATGCATATAACTAGTGTTTCTGTGCCATAATTATATATAAACGTACAAATGCCTAGTTTCTTCTTGTTTCGCATTCAGGTAGCTACGAGCTATAGAAACAACTTAATTATTATATTAACATCTAACTTGAGCTGCAATGGTTAAAATCATTTATATTTTAAGTGACCAATATAAAACATTAAATAATTAAAATCCGCCCCCAAAAACTACACGTTAGAACTGTTTAAAGGAGAGGTTATTGTGGATGATTGTTCATCACAGAGGTATCGCCGAGGTCGTTAAGGCATGGACTCGAGAATGGGAGGTCTGGTATTCGATTCCCACCAGGACCGTCCTCAATGATTTAGGGTTTTTCGAAATTTTCCTCAGTTCTCATAAATGGCAAATGCTGGGAAGATACCCTAAAAGTAGGACTGGAACGCTTCCTTCCTTAAAAATAAAATTCTTTCCTAATATATCATTTCATCTATGTTATCAATGTCCACCGCCTATGATACCCCAGTAGGAAAAATGGGAGCTAAACGCTATTAAAAACAAATCACAGAAGTTTTTTAAGATGAAATGGGTATGGTGTTTTCAAATATTGTTGTATGTGTACAAAGTACACTCTGGCCAAATAATTTAACTGTCAAAAGAAGAGTTTAGCCATGAAAAATCGTAGTTCGTTATAGATTTGTACATTAATTACAAATGAACTGACTTAAATAAATAAAACGTTAAACGCACCAACCACTAAATATTTATACAGTTTTAGTATTCACTAGGAATCTGACAATTGTTAGAACAAGTAAACCGTTTTAATCAAAGAAGTTATTAATACCCAGAATATACGAGTAAGGCATAAATCAATGGGAAAAGAAGTTAGTAGTAGTAGTAGTAGTAGTAGTAGTAATAGTAGTAGTAGTAGTAATAGTAGTAGTAGTAGTAATAGTAGTAGTAGTAGTAGTAATAGTAGTAGTAGTAGTAGTAGTAGTAGTAGTAGTAGTAATAGTAGTAGTAGTAGTAGTAGTAGTAATAGTAGTAGTAGTAGTAGTAATAGTAGTAGTAGTAGTAGTAATAGTAGTAGTAGTAGTAGTAGTAATAGTAGTAGTAGTAGTAGTAATTGTAATAGTAGTAGTAGTTTATTTATTTAAAAAAGATATTTGTTACAAATGTAGCTCATCCATGTCGCACGGGTCTTGGGACCGTACGTGATTTTCCACTCCACTGGGAAATACATGAAATTGCACAAATCAATATTTAACTCTTGGGAGACAAACAATATATATAGCGAAATGAATGGAAAAACAAAATATATAACAGAAAATATTTGAAATACCTAAATAAAATAAACAGAAAAGAAAACAGTACAAAAACGTACACTCTGAAATAATTAAAAAAATATTGTGAGTCATATTTCCCTATCCCCCCTTCCCGGTTGTTAGCCTCTTCCGATTTGAGCTGTCTCACTTAGTTTAAAAATTTACTATTTTCCTTCTTCCTATTTACTAGCAAAGTCCAGCACTGCCATTGCTCTCTCACCCCACAAACGGGGTTGGTAAGTATCTTTCATCATTCTTCCGTCCCCTTGCAGTACGCCAGAATATGTTCCCAAGATTCTTTCTCCGCGCATATAGGGCAGATTCTCGTACCCTTTTTGTCTGTTACCTCAGTCATTTGTCACGCGCTTAACCTAAACCAAGCGGGTTCCTGATTGCTGAGTTTGGCCCCTGTTAGGATGTAACGCTCCATCCTCCATCCGATTTTCAGCTCCGATTGTATCTCCAGCGAAACTTTCTTTGTACATTCCGAAAGAGTCAGCTGCCTATTAATGTCCCTCGAGCGTTTGGTAATTTTCCTTCCAGTCCCCCTCCTGTTTCCCAACTCTGCAATCCAAATGTTACCCGTTTCTAAATTTTTCAAATCTCAATCTAAATTTTGAAACCCAAGTCTTATTTTCCCCCATTCTCAGCTGTTTCCGGTAGAAGATCGTCCTAGTGTCTAATCTCCACTAACAATTCGTAACCAGTACTTCACTGCTGGAATCCTGCATCCTTTAATCTCGCTAGAGGAACTAAATTCCTTAAGGATTCAGAAATTTGCTACACCCTTCCGCACTCTTAAAATACCTTTCAGTAACCGGTCCTTGTTCGATCCAATTTCTCTATTCATCCTCAATTACTTATGGGGTCAAAATTTGGAGTTGTGAAAAGAAGATAGTTGCCATTATCTAAAAGTACTGTAATACTTACTACGTACAGACTGGAACAAATAAAATTGTGCATATAATTTACAGTAGAAAAAAGTCCGTGGATCAACGTCATATCTATGTTGCGATATGATGTATGTAAAGCAAAGTCAGTAGCAGAAGGGCAGCCATTAGCAGAATGCACTGTCACTTACTGTACAGGTTAGAAAGTGGTAAGGCGTTTTGAGAAATACGGTAGGTAAATTTTATGAACAATTAATGTACTTGAATTTCATACTTTAAATTACACAGAATATAATGGTACGTTATTGTTTATCCATCCTGCACAATCTTTGTAGTTTTGGAGTTACGACTGCAGTCAACAATGTTGAGTTTCTATACCTACGGTGCCTGGTTTTGTATTGTAAATTCTTAATATATCTTTTTACACCCTGTATAATGTTGGAATTATTTTACATTATTTATTATTGCAGTTTTTAAACAACCGTGGAAAAAGTATTTCTCTTTTATTGTTTTACAATAACCAACCCCTTTCATCTCTTTATTTATTTGTTGCGATCTAATAAATGAAAATAGTGTTAGTTCCCTTGTTAGTTAGCTAATTTAAATTCAATTTGATTCTACAAAGAAGAAAAAAATTGCTATAGTTTGCTGTGATGATAGCTTAGTAAGTGAGTTGTCAATTTTGTCAATATGAAGTAACATTTTGGTATGGAGTAGAACATTTTATTTTAAAATTTTATTCACCAAAATTAATTTTACTTGTTTTACCCCAATAAATATTTTGCAATGTTTTTTTAATCATGAGTATTAGTGTGCAATATTCCACACCTGTACAGCTCTACTCTGTCCGCCTAACACAATTATTTTGTGATAGCATTGAATAAGGCTTAAGTGTGAAAACGTAAGAGCTTTACTAGTTGCCATAGGAACCACTGCCGCGGCTTTTGTAATTAGAATATCGACGTGTTTATCCCTAAACCTTTAAACAATATAGAATTAAAAGCAAACACGTTAATACAACCCAATTATGGGTATTTGGGGTGTAAAATTTAAATGTACAGCATAGCCACAAAGCTTAGAGACTAGGAAAATACGCAGGTTTAACTGTAGCGTGTTGTGTTAAGTTGCTTTATCTAAACAAAATATTTTGTCTTGTATTTTTCTTCAGTAATGTTAATGCATGAGCACAAAATGTGCTACATTTAAGGAAATTTTATTTTTATTTAGTCTGTTTTACAATGTATCAACATCTTCTGATAGCCAATTAAAAAATACAAAATGTTTACGTTATAATTATGTAATTAATTATAAATAGCGTAAACTGCTGAACAATTCCTCTCGGTACAACAATTCTTCTTCTTTTAGGTGTATATTCTGCATTTCCTTATCCACTTTGACTATGGCCTTATTCCTTTACGTTTTCTTAATGGAATCCATTTATGTACCATCGTTCGTAATCTTTCTTCACCCTTTCCCATTAAATTACCATACCATATCACGTGTCTTATTTAAACGTCCTCCACAATATTATACTTAATTCCCATTTTTGTCTTATTGTATAATTTCTGATTCTATCTCTTCGCGATGCCCTTACTGACCGCCTCCGGTAATCAATTTTCATTGCCAAAAATTAATTTTTGTAGAAATTTAAGTTTCGTTGTTTGTGCATCATATAAAAACGTGCTTCTAACAATCGATTTATAAATTTTATGTTTTATTTTTTAACTAATCTGTTCATCCCATAATATAGGATTAAGAATCGATATTGCATAATTTTCCATCCTTTATGTATTTTCTAATTTCATTATCATTTTCCATTATTAGCAATTATAGCACCTAAATATTTATATTTGTCCATCTTAAAGTTGTAAAGTGTATCTCGTATCTTCAATCTCGATTCCCATATCTCCACATTTCTTCTTCCAGATATTTAAAGACTCTTCAAGATATATTTTGAACAATGTTGGAGATAAACAACAACTCTGACGCAACCCTTTGGTAACATGGAATTCTGATGACATTGTATATTTTGTAATGTTGTAATTTTAATTTTTCCCATAGAATTTTGATATACATTTTTTATTGCTGCGGGGTAGGGTTCTTCCAGAATTTTGCTTATTTTAGCCATTTGTTTTAAATAGGCATGTACATGCCTGAGAAACTACCCTGGTGGATTTTTTCTATTAGGACAGCATCTAGAAGCTAAACCGACCCCCTCCTTCGGGGTGGAAGCAGATAATTCAAAGAATTAAAAATGAGTACTGAATTCCGGCGCTTTTGAATAAATAATTTAAAATTCCGACATTTTTAAAATGTTCTTAAAGTTTAGTCCATTGAACTGTACCATTAACGATTTCTAAAGCTATAAACAATACAAGTAATTCCTGATTATATACTACAAATTTCTCATTGATCTGATTCAAACAAAATATGTAAATAGTACATCATCCTGCTTAAATCATGTTTTTTCCTCTGCTTCTTACATTCCTCATCTAATAATTACTGTAATATTCGACAATATATACGATTAATATGCTAATGACAGAAAATCCCCTACAATTATTAAATTAATTTATATTCCTCTTTATACATTGTGGATATGCAAAGAAAATTGTCCTGACACTAAATATCGTATTGAATTATTAACCCTTACCTAGATTTTATTTTTCTATGCTAACTATATCGTGAGAAAACAAAATTAATGTCTCTCTTCTTCATGCTTAAATTATACAAACGGTTACAGTTATTTAAAATATAAACAACAGTATACTGGTACAAAATAAACTATTAGTTTAGAATATATAATATAACATAACATTCTGACATTTCCTAAGTTCATGCGTAGTTGCCAACATTGCTCTGGAAAACACAAAAACTAACTCTCGCTTCTGCCAAAGTTCGCTTTGTAGTGCTTATTTGGTAGCTTTTTAAAGCCAACCGTACGTCATTTAAACAAAAACACGTTAGGTGTGCATTTTCCACCTTGGAGGGGGACTACAATGGCGCCGCGACGCTTTGGAGTGTTCTATCTTGAAACAAAGTTCACCGTACATACCTCACCGCCTGTAGATCCTGGCCGCCGGGTACCTCCTCCCGGAATTTCCCCATTGCAGTCTAGGTACTGTCTTGAGGATGACTAAAGTACCAAAGTACTTTCCTTCAATCCAAGTGAAGAAACCATGCAAATATTTATTTCGTTGCAAAATCAGTTCATGATGTTGCAGACATATGTGATTAGACGTGTATTTCTAATTTCATTTCTTGCTGAAATTGATCTCAGGTAGGAGTACCAGTGTTTTAATATTTGTGCAGTTTTAAATACGTTTTATTTTTACACTATGTTTCCTTTACTAATTCCTGTAATTACGGCCTACATATCTAAGTAATAAGAACAAAAAGAGAGATGAAGATTATTGTGTAATACAATTATCTATTGTTGTGTTTTAGGTGTAGGACAAAGTTTGCTTTTTGTTCAGGGATTCCTGAGTTTTGATTTGCTTGTAAGAACTAACTTTAGTAATTGCACAGATTTTTCGCTTCTTGCCTTTAAATACCAGTCCACCTCCCTTATTTGCATTCATAATGATATCCATTGTTCTGGAGGATTTTGAGAGATGATGCGGGAGGATAAAGGCTTTAAAATAATAAATATTTTTCAAAACTAAGGTATCCACGAGGATGAAAAAATGCTTAAGCATTTTAAATGCATAAATGAAATTTTGGCATTAGAAAAAAATGCGAGAATTGCAAAAATGTAGAAGCCATTAATTCCAGAACCTGCCTAGCGTTACATTCCTTAAATACTGAGAGTGCCAAAAATGTATATACTTTTTCACAGTGTATATCTATTTAATGTATTTCAAAGTTGAACCGAAAAGGAACAGTAATGTGTAGTATGATGTTCTGTAAACAGATGTAACGCACGTACATTATGATAGCGTCGCTACGGGACAGCTAAATCAACAATGAACAAATGAAGCCAAGATTATCGTATGATGTTCTGTAAACAGACGTGACTCACATTACGTTATGCTAGCGTTGCTACAACAAAATGGAGTCAAGATTATCGTTTGAGCAGTGGAAAGCAATTTTGAAGTGATATTGGAAAACCGAGAATGTTATTGAAGTTCAAAGACAATGGAGACGTGTGTACAGAACAGAACCGCCAACGCGAGTAACAATTGCACGCATTCGAGACAAATTGGAGACTAATGGTACCGTATACCGTAGAAAACCAGCTACACTGGCAGCACTTCGGGAAGAAATTGAAACGGCATGTGCTGCAATCGCTGAGGACACTTTCGCAAACGTTGCTCAATCAGTAGTTCAACGTACTCAGAAGTCTATCGACAGCGATGGTGGACATTTTGAGCCACTGTTGTAACTGATCTAAGATGATTAGTGCTCATCATTTTCTGTTTGTGTGAATTCAGTATTGTTTCGTTAACATAGCTGTTTCTTTGCTTGAAGTGTCTATACATTATTTTCTGAAATATGTTGAATATTAGCAGTAGTAGCGAATTTTTCATTTTTGATATTTCTCCTAAAATATTTTTCTCTACTTTTATTGGCCGCAAGAAATCGAAAACTTTACAGAAAATTTTTACAATAAGAGTAAGAAATTATCAAGGAAATAACATTATTATAAAAAATATAAATATAAAATTACTGCCAAAATATTTCATATTATCCATCATATACCAGGGTTATTCTGAAAATATTGAGAGTGAAAGTAACAATCAAATGGGCCTAAATGTTACAGTCCCCACCAACCCTTTAACGAAAGCAAAAGAAACTTTCCGGCCTCTCTCTTGCTACCAAAGAGCAGAACTTAATACAGACCTTGATGAAGTTCTGATCATTGTACCTGCATAAAATGATAAAATTTTATGCAGGTACAATGCAAACCATTGTTAAAGCAGATGAAACTATGGTCCTCTATTTCTTTTATTTTGAAGAACAGAAAATATCGCATGGGGAGGTTGAGGCAAACATTTGACTCCTGATTTCTGCAGAAAGTAATTGTTTCCAGTACAGTGTGGGCAGAGCCGTTATTCTGATGCAATAGGTTCCAGGTAGACCGTACTCAGTACATTGAAAACTGGAGCAGGTGTTTTGTGGTGAAGGTTTTTAGCTCAAGTAGAACTATCATATAGTGGCCAGTAGCTGAGATGAAATAACATATACAACACTTCTAACTTGCTTTGTTTTTGCTGGGGAATTCTCTCCTGGGAAGATTTAGACCGATGATTGTCGCTTGATTTCTGGATCATACTGGTATATCCACTTTCTTCACTTGTTATTTTGTTAAATGTGTTTTTTGATCTTCTCCATAAAATATTTCCCAAAGTATCTGCACCAATCCGCTCATACTTTTTTCTGCTCATTTGCGCTATGATGTGGGATCTAAAGACTGCACAACTTCTTGATGTGAAGTTTTTTCTTGGATTGTTTTACTGCTGCGGATTCAATATTCAGGGTTCTTGAATCTGACATGTACAAAGATCATCTTCCCGTAACTTACGTACTCACTTTCGTCCGTCGTTGCTGTCGCTGGCCGACCTGCGAGGTCTTCATCTTCAAGGGAGTCCCTCGCTGTCCTAAAATCTGCCAATCTTGATAAACAATGGATTGCAAAGGGCAAAGTTCACTGCATTAACATTTCATTTTATTTTCACATTTCGTCCAATACAACGATCGAGCAAGTGAATGCGCAACCTTCCCCAGCACAAAGTGGAAAATAGTCACCTTCTAGAGCATAACAATGTGATTTCTGAACATTTGTAACTGATAAAACAGCCTAGGTAAGTATGAATTACGCATGCAATATAGAAGTGTGCTGCAGTGTCAGAGCGCCCTGGGCGTGGCGTATCCTCCATACCATAACGTTCCTGCTACCGTCTGATATAGCAAGACAATACCGTCATATGATTCCCATAGATCCCCGTGATATTCTTGCTACAGATTAATTTTGATCTATGCACGTTGTTCAAACTGAGATAACATATCTTTAGAACGGTGCTCTTTGGCACTGTACTTCAGGTCCGTCTGTTCCATAACAGGGACATTGAATGCTTGAATAATTTGTCTTCCTTCTACCAATATAAAATCATTGTGCTCATTTGATGCTATTCAATGATTGTGGATTTATTGCTGGCCTCATATTTACGAGAGTAGGTCCATAAGTTTTCTCCCTCGCTGATAAGGATTATCGCCTTCACAAAATCCTCATCTGGTGCCATACCTTATCTGTCAAGTAAATAATTGCAGCTGTAACTTCCGCTTCGCTGGTTCAGTTGTTCAGATATAGTTGCATAAAGAAGGGTATGTGTAGAAGATTGTGACATGTTCAAAATGGAGCATCGAGCTGTTATTAGGTTCTTCACAAAAGAAGGATTTACTCCCAATGAAATTAAACAGCCATTGAACGGTGTATATAGAGAAGCATTCCCTCATATTCTATCATAAAACAATGCGCCAAACATTTTCAAACGGGTCGAGAAAGCATTGAAGACGAAGAGCGTGCAGATCGGGCCTTAGAGGTGCTCACTCCTGAAAGCATTTCTCTTGTGGAGGTAGAAATCATGGAAGACCGGCGGCTCAAAATTGCAGAAATAGCAGCAGGGTTGGGCCTTTCTAAAAGAACAGTTCTTAGAATTATTCATGAACATTTAAACATGAATAAGGTTAGTGCCTAGGCTGATTTCCTCAGTCCAAAAGCAGCAACGAGTTATCTGTTGTCAGGCATTTTTGGAGCTCCGCCGTGGTAACGAGAGAGAAGTTCTGCAAACCAATGCTAAAGGAGATGAAACTGTGGTACTCTATTTCAATCTCTTGTCGCCGTAAAGAGAATCAATGGAGTGGCGTAAACCTGGCGAAGCACCGCCTCTAATGGCCAAGGTCACTCAGTCAAGCACCAAGCACAAAGATCCTGTCCCATGGTCTTTTGGGACTGTGAAAGAATACTCCTCATTGACTTCAAGGAGAGGAACGCCACAGTAAATGGGGAGTACTATGCTGGTCTACTGTACAGACTACGTGCTTTCATCAAAGAGAAAAGGCGAGGAAAGCTGAGTGGTGCTGTACGCCTTCTTCACGATAACGCGCCTGTGTACACAACTCTTGTTACAAAGGAAACTGTGCAGAAACGTAGCTTCAAGGAGATCGACCATCCACCCTACAGCCCAGATCTAGCTCCCAGTGACTAGGATGGGTTTATGCCATTTTGCAGATAAGACATCTAACTATTTGGTAGGATTGAAATGTTAATTCAAAGATGTGAGAAGTGTATTGCAATAAAGGGCAGCTACATTGAAAAAAGAAGTATAGTTTTTGTTTTTATCATACATAAAAATGTTTAGGCCGGAAACTTAGGAATCTACCCTTGTATATTCGCACAAAAAAGAAGTGAAGTTAAAGCAGATGTCTATATGGGAATGTTTAATCGATGACTTTAATATTCAAGAGAAAGCTTCTCAACCATTTTGAAAGATTTAATAATTCGCACTAATGCAGCTGTTGTTTTTAAAATATCAGCGGAAAGAAACGCTTTAAGCAATAAAATCGGCGAATTTCTAAAACAGCTGCACATTTCACATACATATTGACAGTTAAAAAGGGCGTTTAACATTACACAGGAATTGTATGCTAATTGCTACTAAGGGATGTATCTCGATTGGTAATTGCGTGTTAATTAATATACATAAGCGGTGCGTACATATTAATTATGCACTGGTTTATAACGCCGTGTAGTCAAGGAGAACGATTATCTATCGCATTCCCTTGAACTTCATTTACGTTTGAGGAAAGAGTAAATGTGAACGGCACAAAGTTATAAGGAATATGTCAGTTAAAAATATTTATAAAGAAAGGATTATGTATTGGTTACATAATGTTTTATCTATTATTATTTATTCGTTAAACAAACTTGTCTGTAAAAGCGCCTTCCAGCAGGTTATATAGTGACTAACATCTTCAGTTATCAGGATGTCGAATGCGGTGCTTGCTAGGAGCTGTATGGGAGATGAAAAGTAATAACTTCAAGATTTCTTCAGATAAGTTTCGTAAAGCTCCATGTGAAATCAACAAACAGAATTTAAAAGTATACAAACATTTTGGTACAAAAATAAATGTGTTGCATGATGTATGTCGTTTATGGGCTTTATGCTGTTGGAATTTACATTTAATGAATAAATACTATAGTTACTGTCTCACGTCTAATACGTATTCCAGTCGACCGTCTGCCGGCTAAGCGCGCAGACATGGCAGCTAGCCTATCAACCGAACCTTGATCTTCGATATGTTATCCTCCCGTGCATTAATCGGTCGCACAGGTTACATATATTTTTATAACAATTATAATTAATACTAAGCTGTGCTACACCAGAGATTTAAAGCGGTGATCGCCTGCATGTATGCCTTACTGTAAAGCTAACATTCACTCGGGACTGCTTTGCTTTGAAAATTCTTTCAACTTCTGCTCTTACATTGTCTTTCAGTTCATCTATAGCAATGATTCTCAAACTGATTTCGTTCATGACGTACTTTCCTACAAAGTGGGTTTCAGCGACAAACTAATGACTTATCCAAAGTCGAAGATGCGTTCTGGTGAAAGTCACGCCTGCTTTCACGAACGGTAATGGAGGAGAGCGTTCTTACCGAAGATTTATAGGTCAATAATCAGCCTTAAGGTCAACTAGGTGTGATAGCTCAGACGAGTAGAGCATAGTGGAAATACAGGGGAAGATTAACGAAGAGAAAATATAGGGGTCGAATCCTCACGCTGTAATAATAATAATAATAATAATAATAATAATAATAATAATAATAATAGAGGAACAAGAACAAAAAGAATTCTAAAAGTGTGATTTCTCCTTTGTAATATTTATAGATTGCAAGAATTCTTATTTTATCCCCTTTTGAAAATTAGAATAATTTCACTATATACTTTTATTTTAAAGTGATTTTGAAGAAAAAATAACAGATGAACCTAGTTAAGTAATGTATTTAGGACATAATTTGGATTTTACATTATTTTTTAAACTTGTTCTACTTGCTGAGGAATTTGCTTAATTTTCGCAGCTCCTGCGTAACGGACTTATTAAGTGCAGTACGGAAACCTTCTGACGTACAGAAGTTGAAGGCGAGTCAGGGGCATACGTACTGATTTTAAATAAACTCCTAGCTAAACAGAGTAACTCGCAGATGTTCAGTTAAACCCAACACTTCAACTGAAATATGCTGAACTACAACTTTCTGTATGTTAGCGAAGAAAGCCTACAGCAAAACAGAGAAGATACAGGACGAACAATATACCGCTATGAAATTAGCTTTTATCTAACAAGTAGTCGGTCCTGGTGGTGTAGTGGTAACCATACTTGCCTTCTAAATCCAAGATCGCGGGTTCAAACCCGCCAGGATTGATGGATTTTTTCGAACGTAAAAATCCTAAGTATGGCTCCCTTCGGAAGGGAAGTAAAGCCGTGGGTCCCATGTCGTACATTTACGGCACGAAAAAGAACCTCAAGCCTGAAAGAGAGGTCTCTGAGTAAAGTTTGTCGGCCGTTTCACGCCCTGAATAGAATGGGACGCTGATGACCTGAGGTGTTAAAGAGCTCCGTAAATAAATAAAAAAATCTTAACAAGTCCTCAGCTGCGGCCTATGCAGAGTATTCTTCTGTTTAGCACAGCTTCAAAATTATTTAAAATTTTTGAGATGAGAACCCTCCAGTTCGTGCTCTACGGAAAAACATTAACTTCGATGCTGAGAGAGGAGTCGAATAACATTAAAACACTTTCAGAAATTCTGAAAACTTCCCTGGTAATTAGTAGCTGAAAAGTTGCATGTGAGACGTGTTTATTCTCGGTGGGCTCCAAGACTGCTAATTCCTTGTGCGAAAGACCTGGACAGTGAATAACAAAACGTTCAGTTTCATTTAACATAACAAGTAACATTAAGTAAATAATGTGTGTTTCATGGGATCCCAGTAAAGAATTCACTTTGTCGACAGAGGAAGACCAAGGAACAAAAATAATAAAACTTGAAAATATCGAGGAGCGCAATTCAAGACGATAAAAAGAAGCAAAACGCCTGTACAAAGAGGAAGTAACATTTTGGAACTATTTGTGATGAAGTGTCCATTTTATAAAAAAAAAAAAAAAAAAAGTTTTGATAGACTTTAAATTCTGATTATACCCTACTAAAGTCTTTGATATCTTACAAACAGCATATACGTTGGAGGTCGTGCAACGGACCAACGTAACTTGGGGGTCGCATTGCTATTCTCAGCAAGCTCAGCCCTTCTCCTTCTTCTCATAAAGCCACGCGATTGTGTAACAGTCACGTCAATGCAGCGGCGGCTCGTGTTTGAAGTATGATAACGACATTAGAAATTCGACTTGGCTGCACGCTACAAAGGAAGGCCCGCATGTAAACAGAGATCTGTCTGTGTGGTTATTATTCCCTCGCCGTGCTGCCTGCCGGGACATGCGCTGCATATCCGTATAACTACACACCTGAACTCCTGGGTACCATTTACTTGCGCCACGCGCCCAGAATTCCAGCGCCTGCTTTTTAAATATTTTACAGCCCTCTTCTAGAGCGCCAATCTTCTTCTTCTTCCCCTTAGCAAAGGGAGGGGTAGAAATATTTCACGTCCGTCGGGGGCTAGGAACCTGCAGTTTCTTCGCCGTGCGTTTGTATTTTTTATAATTTGCTTTAGTTTGTAGTGTCAAATCATGACAGTTAGTAAAGACTAACGGGAAGATTAATGGTGTTTAAAAATTTGTAATAAACTGCTCTGTAACATGCTTTACCACTAAAAGATTAATTAGTAAACCTTATTAATAAAATGAGATAAAGGTCCCCCTACATATGTATTAAATATACACAATGAACTTAACATTATATGTTTTAATAGCTAGTTATTTGCCACCCACGAGTTCCCGAGGTCCTTAAGGCGCGGACTCGTGAGCGGGAGATCTGGGGTTCCAATACCGCCGGGACCGTCCTCCCTGACTAGGTTTTTTCCAGGTTTTCCTCAGTCCTCATAAATGGCAAATGCCAGGGAGGTACCCCACGCTTAGTCCGCTCCAGATGTTGACGAGCAAAGTCAACGTGTTATAACTCTGTCTCCACATACTGCATTGTTAATTTTAGGTAACTTAAGAGCTTGTGCTTGCGTTATATTCAAACTTCAATAACAAAACTAATACCCTAAGCATTGATCAAAGTTGTGCGAGTACAAATGCGTACAGATACTTGCCCGTCGACGGAGTTGCGACTGCCGCGACCTTTGGCCCCGTTCGGTTGCGTTATAGGTAGTATTAATAAATGTGCTGAAGTTGCAATAAATGAAGTTCGTATAAAATGAAAATTTTCTTTCAGCTGTTGAAACGTAAGAAAATTATTTAAATGAAACTCCATTAAGCATCACGTTGACAAATACATTTCATAAAGTGTTTTATCTTATGGCACAGCTAAACATGACAGAACTGACCTCAATTGTTTTTCATTTACATAATTCTGCCAATAGCCTTACATTTTTTTAACTTGATATCTTGTGTATTTTAATAGTGTATGATATAGTCCCTTTCTTGTTATTTTTATTTCAAATTATAAATATTTTAGAATGTATAAAATGTAATTTACATAAATAAAAACTTATCTTTCTTACGTAGCTTTTCCGTTTTTAACATTTTTTTTCAAACGTAATACCTTGTGTATTTAGAATATTTCTTATATTATAGCTTCTTTCTTGTTATTTTCATTTCAATTTTGAAATAATTCACATTATGGAAAAATATTACAATCATGTATCATTATAAAATAAAAAATTAAAAATAAAGCAACTCTTTGAACAATATAACTAAAACAACAACTAGAGAAGCAAAAATAGATAAAAAACTTAGTCAAATAATTTTCGCTACATTCTCAACAAATTGTGTTCATCTTCAAAGGCATAAGAACATGAGTAGTTCGAAATATAGTGAAAATTGTGTGACTAGTGACTATTTAAGTGTATATATATATATATATATATATATATATATATATATATATATATATAGAGGAAGAAAAAAAATGGAAATCTCTCGAGAAGTAACTAGTGCAATGAAAAATGGAGTAACCAAGGAACAAATCAGTTAGTGTGTCTTAAACAGCATACGAACAACTGGCGAGGAATAACTCACCACGTTAGAAAAAAGCGAGCTATCTCTACTTGATAGGAGGCCTTTGCCCTTAAGGGACACAATAGGCTATCTTTATCTTTATCTTTATCCATAAGTTCTGTTACAAACTTTTGATCTGAGTCGCGCTGAAATGAACTGAACTGAATGCTAAGTGCCTGGCTAGACTGCTGATTAATATTGCTTGGGAAGAACTGTTTGCCCATGACTGCGTAAACTAAGGCTACTGAGTGCTAACTGGTTGTACGACGTGAACTTCTTGAACTGACTGAACTTCTTGAACTGCTTGACTGCTAGCTTCAGCGGGGTGACCGCCTCCTTATATACCAAATTCGAATTGAAATTCGTTATCTAGGAGACTCCAGAAAAACGTAAATCATCGCGCCTTTCTTTAAAAGTTCAAATACACCTTTTCCATTGTCTGATTCAAGTTTAACTACTTCACGCTTAATTCGCTACATTTGAAAGTATCATTTAAACAGCTAACGAACTATCAACCAGCAGATGTCAGCGACGCCCTTTCCTGGACGGTTTAAAGCTCTTCGGCAAAGCTATTTTCCAGCAAAATAAAACTTGTTCATTTAAACTTGAGAATTAGGCCACTTGCGATCGACATAAACGTTTTGAAAAGAATTTAATAGCGTGTTTACGAGTCCAGCTACTGTAAACAGAAAGACACCTAAAGAAGTATAATTTACAACGTAGTTACAGCTCATGACACAAACATAAATAACATTTATATCATAAATTATAATGCCAAGTTATGATGATGGGGCTGTATAAATATACATAATAATTGCATCTTATGGGATGGATCGGAGGAACAGTTTCAGATTGCAGGACCGCTTTGAGTATGTATTTAATGATGACAGACTCCATATGGAGTGTGCATTTGCGTAAGCTCTGGTTTTTAGTTCGCGTAACTTTCAGTTACCTTTTATTGCAACGTCCTGATAATAGCGAGTGTAGAAATTATTTCATGTCAGAGGTTAACACCACACACACCTATGTGAACAAGCATATGGACAGAAATATTCCTGTTTTCCACTAGTTATTATAGCATAGGAATTGCTAGATTATTACAAGGTAGGATCTGGGATTACGTTTAGTGGAAGTAATTACTGCATTAATAAATGCCAACATGATTGCGTTTTCCGTACTTTTTCTGTTGTGAAAGTGTATTTTTGAGGTAATAACTGGAAATAGAGAAAGTTAGTAGCAAGCTTGAAAAAGGTAATTAAAATTTAGCTGCCTGTGCCGTTGTTTTTAATAGCAGTAATTATTTTTATGATCAAAAATAAACAAATAATATCATTAATAAAAGATGTAAAAAGACATTACAATATAAAATGACAAACGCTAACAGCCTCTGCAATTTTTTCCATTCAGATAAATTTTCCACATAAATTAAAAACTGAAAAAATTAACAAATTTAGAAAAAATAATCACTAGCAATGAAAAGTACGCTAGCGTCAATTGCTTATAAGTTCTGAAAACAACGGCTGTCAATAATTGTTACTTCATGTACTCCTTAAACATTTGCCAGATGTCATCCTCTTTATGCTGTGGATATTAAAATATCATTTATTTATTTTTATATATCAGGTCATCTAAGGACAGGCGCTGCGATGCATCGGCCGATAGTCCATGCAACATGGCCAACCGGTCTACACTAGAGTCGATGCGGGAGGGTTGCCACTAGAGCGATATAGTACCCCAAATGTGTTATCATGTCTCCTGCAATAGCCCAGAATGTCTGATTACATGTAAATTAGTATACGAATCAAGTTACTTAACAAAAGGGTATTTATAAACAATACTTTACAAAATAAATTGTGCTATTTTAATTTTTAACATAGGTATAGGCGAAGGAAATGCAAAATTGGGCCAATTTAAGTAAACTTCCAGTAAATAAATTTAGGAAAAGTTCCACTGACATCTCACACGTTTTTCTATATGAAAAACAAAGCTTTTGTTTATAATAAATCCCATTCTTTAGAAGATCTCACAGAAAGTTTGATAAAGCCAGTGTGTTGAAAATACTTCTATGCTTTTACAGACGAATTTTTCTGTTAATGAGAAGCCTGTGATCGGTTATTGCTCAGCAGTACTTGGGCACTTGAAAAGGAGAACTGCAGGGTCATTTTTTACACTGCTCAAAACAATTAGAGGGACAAAAGTTTGAAAATATAAATGACTGCTCTCGTTGGACATAGGATAGTGATTCTATTTTTATAGAAAGTTTAAATATTTATTTAACAGCATTGTACATCTTATTTACTTCTTATTTCATACAAGGATGCTGTAAGCCGAAATTACAGACAGTGTTGTAAACTGTGGCAACTCCTTAAATTAGTTTCAATGTTACATATAAAGGAACACTTCAGCATTTGGTATGGCCTCCATGTGTCTGAATTGCTGCCTCATATCCTGCAGGTAAGCTCTTAACCAGCCTATGCACCTCCTCTTGTTCGCTGTTCTCCTATTCTTTAATATGCGCATCTGCAAGCTGTCGAAGAGTCTGAGGGGCTAGAGGACTGTCCTGGACTCGTTTCTCGAGGTCATCCCATAAATACTCAATGGAGTTAAGGTCAGGACTCCTAGCAGGCCAGTCCATTGCTTGAATCCGGAGTGCCGTGGTGGGCACTCTAGCATTGTCTTGCTGCAAAACAAACTGGGACCCCATTCCGACTGCATGCTCTAGTTCCGTTTCAGCAATGTGACTATCAGCATTAAATCGGTTTCTGACATTGTAAGGGTCTGTTCATAGTGACACCACCCCACACCATGACTTACCCACCACCAAATCTGCACACGGCGATGATATGCAGACGCAGACGTCCATCCCACCGTGTTAGACGAAAGTGAGATTCATATGTAAGCAGCACATTGCGTCAGTGATGAAGCTGCCAGTTCCTGAGCAAGTCTCTCGCGGCTTTATGACTCTTCACGTTCTCAAACCTGCTTCATAAGTCTATTTCTCATTGCTTGGTTACGACATTCGCACCACTTGCCGCCCTCAGATCATTCTGAGGTCCCCAGCAGTAGCTCTGCGGCGCTGAAGAGCACAATTGACTAATATCGGTCTTCTCTGGCCGCTGTTTTACGTTTTCGACCCTGACCTGGTTTCCTACAGTACGCACCTGTTTCAGTCAAGCGCTACTATAACAGATTTAGTCACATTAAGTTCAGCACCCACTGCACGAATTGTTCAACCAATGTGACCGCTTGAGCAGTTTCTACCTCAGTGAGTACTTCATGTTGCCTGACTACTTTTTTGATGGTGTTTAATGCCCCGTTTTTACTACTGAGGCACCACAGGTGGTGGACACTGATGATACATAAGATAAAATGATAAATTGGGAAAGGATTTTTTTTAAAGAAGGAAACGTTCCAGGCCTTTGCTTTAGGGTCAAGAGTCCGCATCTTAACGACCTCGACCACCCGTGGCTGTTTGACTGACTACGTAAATTTAAACAAAGAGCACAAGGTTGAGCTCTTCACCTCCATGCACTAGATGTCAGTTCAAACAACGTTAATCGTTGAACACCACTTTAGTTTTCAACATTGTCTGTAATTTCGGCTTACAGTATCCTTGTGAAATGAAAATAAACATGTACACTGTTGTTAAATAAATATTTTAACTTTGCTAAAAAAAAAACATTTACCATCATAAACCCAACTACTGCAACAATACATTTGTCCTTCTAGTGTATTACTGGTGCTCTTTATTAACTTCCATTACGAGAATGTATTTCTTTCTCCCTAAATAATCTACATCCCCATAAATTCAGAAATATGTTTAAACGAACAGCTGCTGAATAAGCAATTTATAATTGTAACATATACAAATCATTAATAGACAATAGTGACCAAGGTACGACACTAAAATGACGTAACAGTTTGTTGGAATATACCGAACATTATGGTTCAGTGGGAAAGAAGTGTCTTGAAATTTCACATTTATTCAGGCCGCCTAACAATGGATCAGCTGGTCTCAGTGGTGTCATAAATGAATTCCCGGAGCCGGAATTAAAGCACTTTCCCCCATAAAACGGAAGCGCTCTGCACTTATGTTGAAATGAATCTGACAACGAACCTTGTTATTCGCGCTTCATCAAAGATGCCGACTTCATGGTGTACAGCGGAAGTGTTTTAGTTCTCGCTTTATTATGTCAACGTTTGATAGGCAAGTTGTGCACTTGTACACAAGACTAACAGCAAAGTTAACTTACACAGTTCCCATAATGTTGATCTTGCCTCATTAAGTGGCCATCACCAGGAAGTCACGTTTTGTACTGGAGAAGTCTACAGATGGTTTAGTTTCGGAGTATGCAGTTCATTTCCTTGATGACCATAACATTATCTTCATTACTTTGATTGCTTTATACACGGATTTAATAAATCTTATTTTTTTCAGAGCTAAATAGGGAATCTCTCACAAAAATATTTTCCAAAGTCGAAAACCAAACACTTCCATACATGGACCACATATTTTCATTTTCGCTCACTATAGAATAAACCGTATACAGCGTTATTCAAAATAAAAATTGGGATTTTTAAAAAGTCCATCAGGTAGGAGATCGTCAACTAAGCCTAGTAGATTAACTTCAAAAAATAACATAAAACCCAAATTAAAACCTTATTAATTAATGAAATTAAATAGGTTATGGTATTACTGTGTGGTATTGGGGGAACAAAATTAGGATTCTTGCAATCTATAAGTATTACGAAAGAGAAAACCTATTTTAGAATTATTATTGTTATTATTATTAATGAGATTAAACCGCAAAAATTAATGGTATACTATTAATTAAATAAAATACATGACCACTTTTCGACAAAACTATACTGTGTGAGTATTTTAAACATTTTTAAATGTAACCATACACGTGAAATGAGCCCTTGATATCATCTTTACATTCACTAAAATAGAGATAAATACAGAGTGTCAATAAACTAAAGCATGTACTGTTTAGAAACAATTGCAATGTATTAAGCAAATATACACAATCAACAAATATGCAATCGAAACTTGCATCGCTTTTCAGTGACTTTAGAATTTCATTTAAATTTTATTGCAATACGATTGTTTACTAACCTGAATGTAAAGTAAAAATAGAGTGAGAAACTGAAGATCCAATCAAAAATACTATTAATTTATTAGCAGTAGTACAATAGGTCCGGGAACTCTATACGCCCTTGTACTTTAGTAGTTTCTTATATATATTGTAATCGTTAGTAATATTATTGTGTAATGTGAGCTTAGTGTCACTCAATCGTCATTCTGTGAGTTGAAAGGCAGACACAAGTTCGTTTTCAGTTGAATTCGCTGGTGTATCAATAAAGGAATGTCCTCACACACAAGAGGTACAATACGCGAGCAATTTAAGGAACGGTTTAATAAACCTTCACCGACAAAAAGGACAATGATTGCCAAGGAAAGAAAGACGTTTATGACAGGACGTGTAAAAGACCGATCGAGAAGTGGAAAAGGGAAGACGCGCCTGGTAATGTGCTGAAGTGGAGATGTCAGTTGAGCGCTCTATTCGTAAACGGGCTGTTGAGCTTGACATTTTGCGATCGACTCTTTTCGATTACACGAAGAAGGACTTAAAGGTAAGGCCGTATCGTTCGATCATCATCATTGATATGACTGATGTAGATATGAACAAGTGTCTTAATGCATGTCGGTCTCTTCCAATAACTTTCCAAACCGGTATATCAGGGTCCAAGCATTTGATCACAAATGAGCATGCCATATACCGCAGCACGCGAAAGATAAATGTCAATGTCATTTTTGGTCGAAGGAAAAACCTCACTTTACTTCCGAACTTGAACACAGCCCATCACATGTTATGATGTGAGCAGGACATCGCAGCATCTCTTTGGACCGTTTTAATTTGATGGACATTTGAACGCTGTACCATATTCATGAATGCTGACAATTTTGCTCATCTCCCAACTGGAAGACAGATACCTAATGTAAGAGATGTGGATACAGCAAGACGGAGCTCCAGCACACTTCATTCTTACCGTCCCTGATTTGTTAAATGATAAATTCTCTGGACGCTGGATTGGACGTGGGTCCCCAACATCTGCAACACCTCTCCCATATCATCCACACAGTCCTCACCTGACGACACAGTGTGGGGTTGTGGGGTATTATCAAGATGGTGGTCCTCGCGTTGCTACGGAACCAACACTGAACTTGAACAAACAATATGGGATGCCTTCGGTACAATCGCACGTGTAATTTAAAAAAAAAGCCACAAAGAATCTGGAGGAGCATGGGGTTATGTGTACAACACAATGGATCACATGTAAATCACTTGGACAACTAGCCGCGATACATTAATTCTTATTAAATTCATGAAATTACCGTATATTGTAGAAGGATATAGGGACTTTCCGGACACACTGTGGTACAGAATTAAGGAAATAAAATATGATTTTTGTTTTGTCAAAACAATAATGCAGTTTCATTTTACCGTGAAACCTATCGTGAATTTTATTGCGTATAGGAGTATTAGATGATATTGTCACATCCGTAACATGTTGTATTTTATTAAAACAGCAATCAGGAAAAATCATACTAAACTACGCAAACAAAAAGAACACATATCCAGTTTACTGCAACATTAAATTACATCACCACAGATACCTCCACAGTCAGATCCGATGACAATGGCCCTATCAGTCTCATCGCGACGCACTGGAAATTAGCGTATAACCGAGGGTGTGCCACTATTTAAAAATATTTCATTCTTACGAGATAGAATAATAAATAAATATCACGGATGTGACATTGGTAATTCCATGGAATGATCCTATACAATTGTCAGTACAATTGTCACCACACTCGTTGAATTAGGTATTTTTATTATCGTATTCAGGACGGTCATAGCTTATTTTGACGAACACACCACTACATTTAAAGAGTTATAACTACCAACAGAATATTATTTGTACCACCCCTGAAACTCCTGTAACGTGCAAACCATATTACATGCACAACTACGTTCCTCATCCTCTCTATAGTCCAGATTTAGTCCCGTATGATATTTTTTCCTTTTCCCCAAATTGAAGAAACACCTTCGAGGGAGGTATTTTCCATCATAAGAAGCAATGAGGAAGACAGGAAGTTCTGAAGAACCTGTCAAAAATGGTTTCCAGCATGACTTTGAGGACATCTAACTGGTACCACTTTGTCAAAAATCCTCAAAAGTATGAGGATGAATAAAACTAAATTATGAAATTGTGATAATTCTTTATTGAATAACCCCTCATACAAACAAAGTATCGAAATATTATCGAGCTCAATATAATCACTGTGATGCGTCTTAGGATAAACCTATCGAGAGTATCGAGAAAAATGAAATGAAAAAGAACGTGATAATAAAAAAGAAATAATATGAAAGAAACTAGAGCAAGATTATGTCACTGGTAACAATAAAACGCTTAAAACCGACATGGCTAGACACTGGAAACACATACAAAAAGACTAGTAGAGAAAGGACGGACTGTTTAATAATTTGAACCTAAACAAAGAAACAAAATGCAGCTTGTATCGCATTCCTACAATTTTTAAGAACGTTCATTAGCTTACGCGTAATTTTAGAAAAAGCCCGTGACAACCTGACAACTGTTTCCAGGAATTTATTTAGCAACAGGATAAATCAATGACTTCAGGCATTACAGTAATGTACGAATTAATATGAACAAGTAGGTAAATTTAGTTTTATAAGTTATTCAGTACTAATAACTTTTTCCCTCCAATTCTATACCGCATTATTGTTACCCATTGTTGCGGTTATTGCTTTAATTGCTTGAACTTGAAGTTACGCAATTTGCTTGTGTTTCTAAATGTTTTGATTCTTTTATTCAGCAAGCTTATTTTTTATTCATAATGGATATCAGATTTAAGATGAGAAGTAAGATAATAACCTTCCATGAATTTAGTAATATCACTCAAGAGACAGATAGTAAATGAATGTAATGTAAGTTTGGGTGCTGTTAATACTATAATTAGAGGAAAGTATTAGATTGGGACAATTTCAACTGAAAGAAAGGCCCAAAAAGTCCAGAAAAGATGCTTATCTAATCTGAACCAGCAAAATTAATCCTGAAAAAAAGTTTTGATTTGCAAAAATATTTGGAGAGTACACGGATGATACTCGATAATTCAACAGCTCGTAGGTGGCTTCTAGAAGCTGGAAGGAAAGCTCGACGACCGGTCAGAAACCAGCTGTTGACGTGTCCTATGAGGAAAAAGAAATTGACATGGGCTAGAAAATATCAGAACTGGACACAAGAAGAGTAGAGAAGAGTTCTATTTTTTGATAAAGAGGAGGAGTTGAACGTCTCGCATTTAAGGAAAATCGATAGAGAGGAAATCTCGCCGAAGCACATGAAACAGACGGTAAAGTTTTTATAAAAAAAGATACTTTGGAGCTGTTTGCATTCTCAGGCACTAAATATTTGATTGATATTGATGGAATGATGAACAGCGACAAGAACATCCCAAGAGCGGCCCAAAACTGAAGAAATTGTCACAGGAACTGAACGTTGAAAAGGCGATTTTCCAGCAAGACTTTGCTCCATCTCATGCATCGCAGAATGTTAATGATTTTCAATGTTTGGACTGACCGGATCTCAATCCTATAGAGAACCTTTGGTTGATTGTCCAGAAACGAAGGAGGAAAATGCACAGCACTACCAAAGCAAAGATGATTTGTGCTGTGATAAAAGTTTACTACATGACCCAGAAACAAGGGAAATATGTAAGAAACTCAAAGAGTGAAAATAGAAATTAAGGCCAGCGGTGGGTACATTAAATGCTAAATATACTGTTTAATAAAAAGTAACATTAAATGTTTGTGAAATAATTTAAAAAAAATAAAATAATATCTTTGTTCACATTAATTGCACAAGAGTGTATGTTGGTGACTGTGAATCAGGGCGGAAATATCACGCACTCTGTCTATCCTACTGTGTTCTCAAAAATATATGGAAAACGTCCAACTGATAACATTAAACAGATTGTATATACATCTGCAAGAAGCCAGTATGAGGTCAAACAAAACGCACTTTGTACTGCAGGTGTTTATAAAAAATTAAGAACTACCGTATTGATTTCATGTTTCTCCTCGGCATTGGGGGAAATAAAAATAATGTGGTAAGCAGTGCAGAGAACTCTGTAGCGTTGGGTCCACCAGTGGCCCTAGCTGGATGCTAAACACTATTATTAGACTACAGGAATAATTGCATTAGACTGCACCTAACAACCACATTAATTATTTGTATGGGGCATGCACAGTAATACCCTGCGGTCAGTACCTCGATCCCTGTTTGAATAAATAATGTCATCGCGCAGTGAACCTACAAAAGCTGGGAAACGTTTCACTTCGGCATAAAGAGCACAGTGAGGAAAAATAAGAAGTAGCTCCAATGTGACTATTGCACGAATGGGATGATTAAACGTACCGTAGGAATATCTGAAAAGAGGACAATGAAAATTATAACTAAAAATATATAGAGCCATAGTTATTAAGGTATTATACATTTCAACATTTTAAATTTCAGATATTTAATGTATCCACTGTATGGTGGCGGACGTTTTCAATAAGTAGGAATACTCCTTTGAGAGAAATGTTTGGTTTTCATTCGTATCGCGGGCGTCAATTTGTCTCCTAGCTTGTCACTGAATTGAGTAAAGCTCATTGTACTATCAGGAGTGAGATTGGTGAATGACCGGTAATCAGTTTTCAGGTGACAATCTATCCCTTGCCACAGGTGACCAATAATAGTCTACATTTGAAGGAATTAATATGTATGTTTATATATGGAATATTTCTTTCACACTAAACGTTAGAAAGAAAGTAACAGACTTGAAAAAGTCAGGTTCAGGCCTGGATTCGAACCATGGATCTTTAGTCTTTTGTTATGACGCCCTAACCAACTGAGCTACTGTGTCCTCCTTCATGCATGGTTGGGGTGGGTCCTGGTGGTGTAGTGGTAACCATACTTGCCTTGTGAACCCAAGGTCGCGGGATCAAACCCGGCCAGGATCGATGGATTTTTCGGGCGTAAACATTCTAAGTATGGCTTCCTTCGGAAGGGAAGTAAAGCCGCAGGTTCCGTGTCGTACATTTACGGCACGAAAAAGAACCTTAAGCCTGAAAGAAGAGGTCTAAAGGCAAAATTTGTCGGCCGTTTCATGCCCTAAATTGAATGGAACGCTGATGACCTGTGATGTTAATGAGCGTTCCGTAAATAAACCAAATCAACAACAACTTCTTGCATGGAACCACGAACTTCTTTCATCAAATCCTATATACCTTGGAGACCTCCCTATGTATGTTTACTCCATGTTGTGCCGCTTTTGCACACCTAATCAACATCTCTACTTCGTCTTTCACTCCAAGAACCTTATCGGATTGTTACGTAAAGAATGACCTCCTAGATGAAGCGATTACCTATTGGCTGGTACTTCTTTCTTCTAATCAACATATAAGGGAGCTGGCCTTCCTAGGCATTACCTTCGTTGGGATTAATATTTCAATTTAATAATTAGAAATATTTTATGAGCCTTGTGACAAATTCTCACACCTATACATTCCCAAGAGTAACTGCTTTTAAATAATGTAAATAATAATAATAATTATAAAATACAAGCTTGAAGTAACAAACTGGCTCATTCCATGTATTGCTAAAGTGTATTCTTGGCTACCTGGACGTTTGACTCTATGACAATAGGGAAAAAGTTGCCTTTTGTCATCTGTGTTTCTTCTGCTGGTAGAGCGATGGGTCTCTCTACTATAACAAAGCTAAGCGCATACAGGTGGCCTAGCAATAGATCCTTATGTATCTTAATTGCTTAAGATGCTTCAAAATTCGTTGAAGGTAGGAAGGAGAACAGGTGTCGGCGATAACATTGTCACGTCGTATGATGCATAAATTATCATTATTGATGTAATATGTTCAGTTTACGCATAGCAGGTTTATTATGTTGCATGCTACACTGACTGTTTGTGTGTTTTAAAATAATTACGTGTGAAATATGTTAAAAATTATATTTAATTAGTATCCTTGAATTTTATCAAGTTATCCTTTTCTCATGCTGTTAAGTGAGCATCCCAAGGTATCCCTAGGGCTTAATTTTACAGTATGCCTGCATAATAACAGTTACATACAGCAACGAGAGAATGTTGTTGATGTTATAAATGGTAGTCCTAGTAAATTTTGTAACAAGTGATACAAGACACAAGTTACTTTCTGCTCACCAAAACGTAGAGTCATAGTTGCCACTTTAAACTTGGTGTTCAAATGATCTTACATGCACTGCAAAGTGGAGACGTGGGAGCAAAATTTAGCACCGTGCCGGACAATGCTTTAGTGAAATTGAATGTATTGCCGAACCCAGTATACTTGGTATTGCAACCTCATCGACGTCAAAGGACACAAAGGCGTACTTTGCAAGCAAAGTGACAAACTTGTACTAAATATTTACAAGTATCATGAAAGATCGCGTAGTGAAAAGGCTAATTTCGTGTGCACAGAAATACAATAGGAAGAGTTGCAGCTAGGAAAGCCCAAATACACCTACCCAGTGTGGAAACAAGAGCAGACGTAGATAATTTCACAATATAATATACTGCGATACGTTACAGAGAGTTAATATTCATATTGCGTGATAAACTTACCATAATTTTCTTTTCATAATAACTTTTGAGGTGAACTACTTTGCAGTTCATTTGAAAGTGCTCTTTTCATAAGGTTCTAGTCTTCCCCTCTCTTTTTTTACTAAAGAGAGGTGGCCATCCTAGAAAGAACAGCCATGGGTGGCCGAGTTGTTAAGGCGCGAACTCGCAAGCGGGAGATCTGGGGTTCGAATTCCACCAGGACCATTTCCCTGGCTGAGGTTTTTTTCAGGTTTTTCTGAGTCTTCATGAATGGCAAATGCCGGGGAGGTACCCTAACTTAGGCTTGGAACGTTTCATTCATAAATCCTTTTCCAATTTATTATTTCATCTCATGTATCATCAGTGTCCACCGCCTGTGGTGCCTCAGTAGTAAAAACGGGAGTTAAACATTATTTTAAAAAAATCCTAGAGAGTACAATGCGATCAGTTTTGTTTACCCCCGTAGGTTTGCCTATGAGCAAGCTCATTATTTGGTTAGCCGGCCAGCCGGGTTTCGGTTGTTAGCGGGAGGGTAAAACAATAAGAAACCAACTATACACACACAAAGTAATTTAACAGGCTCGTTACTGGCCAAATTATAAAATGAAGTGTTGAAGTTACCCGCCTTCATTCTCCACACATTTATGGCATCTGTTTAGAACAGTATTTATCATTCTCTGTAGTTAATTTACTGAAATCCGACACTTTTCTGATGAATATTATCTTTGAGTTTTGCATGGTGTGCAGGTTCCTCTTGTTGACGGCATTTTTTTAATTTTAACCCATAGATAATAATTGCAGGCTGTTAAATTAGGGGACAGAGGGGGCCATAAACTAATAACTCTGCCTTGCGGAAACACATTGTGAATTTTCCTCATCCTAAAAGGAGGCTTGCATGTTTCACTGCAGATGTGCTAGTGTGGATGACAATAGGTCAGAACACACCTGACTTATTAATGTGATGTGTGCAATAAGACATCGATGGGAAGGGCTAGTGCAGCCCCTGGAGTAATTTCTGCCCCCAGAGGGCCAAAGGCGAGGGGTGTGGGAAGGACTTTACGGCAGTTCTTCGCAACTTCGAGCCAGCCGTCACCTTGATCAAAGTTTCATTGTGCTGCAGTTCAAAAGATGGCGTCCCCGCGGTGAAGTACTGGCCACCTGGGTACCTCTTCGAGGGTGGCTATGGGGAACGATTGTGTTGTGGCAATCTACTTCGCAGGGGATGAGCAGGTCGTGCTCTATACAGAAAGATGTACTTCCCCAACGCAGACATCATTATAAACTTTTAGTTGAAATTAGTTAACGTTTCATAATAAGCCTATTCTAAATTCAAAGATAGTTCCTCCCACACTGTACAGTCACAACAGATATTTTAAATAAAATTGCAGACAAAATCACTAACGTTACGTATATTTAGTTTTCCAGTGTCAACCTAAATATTTATGACGTTTATACAGTAAACTTGGACGGAAAAGTTGAATTAAACATAATTTATCTTGCTTCAGTAATGTCAAAACTACAAGATGATGAAATACCGAGGATGCTAAATAATATACATACTTTCTCAGTAGATATCTGTTTAATATATTTCAAAGTTGGACCGAAAAACAACAGTAATGTGTAGTATAATGTTCTGAAAACAGACGTGACTCACATACATTATGATAGCATTGCGATGTGACAGATAAATCAACAATGAACAAATGAAGTCAAGATAATCGTAAAACAACAATGAACAAAAAAGCCCAGTATGGAGTTTCTCCTAACAGAGGTGATTCATTACGTTACGCTAGCGTTGGTACAACAAAATGGAGCAAAGATTATCGTTTGAATAGCGGAGAGCAATTTTGAAGTGGTATTGGAAAACCGAGAATGTTGTTGAAGGTCAAAGGCAATGGAGACGTGTGTACAGAACAGAACCGCCAACGCGATTGCAGCTCAAGCCGTTTCAATTTCTTAAGGTCACTCAGCCAACCAAAAAGATCATGGCCACAATCTTTTGGGACTGTGAAGGAATACTCTTCATTGACTTCAAGGAGAGGAACACCATAGTAAATGGGGAGTACTATGCTGGCCTACTGCACAGACTACGTGCTTCCATCAAAGAGAAAAGGCGAGGAAAGTTGAGTGGTGGTGTGTACCTTCTTCACGACAACGCGCCTGTGCACACAGTTCTTGTTGCAAAGGAAGCTGTGAAGAAATGTGGCTTCAAGGAGATCGACCATCCATCTTACAGCCCAGATCTATCTCCTAGTGACTATTTCCTCTCCTCAAAAGTGAAGGATCTCCAGAAACGAAATTTAAGTGTGACGAAGAAGTGATGGAAGTTGTTTATGTTCATTTTGGAGATAAGACTTCTGACTATTTTGGGGGTTGAAATGTTCATTTAAAGATGTGAGAAGTTTATTGCAATAAAGGATAACTATATTGAAAAGTGAAATGTAGATTTTGTCTTTATCCTATCTAGAAAATAGTTAGGCCGGAAACTTATGGACCTACCCTCGTAGATGCCGGTCTCAAGCTTCAGTTGGAATTTGTGTTAGTTTTAAGTTAAGTCTAGGATTAAGGTTATAAAGTTACACACGTTGCTCCTTTTTCCTAGTAGAGTACAGTTCTATGTGTGTATTCTTCTTTTACTTCCTTCTTAGTGTCTTTCGATGTTAATTGCTTCTTTGTCAGTTTTTAGATGTTCTGTGTTCTGATGAAGTTCTTCTACAACTCTTTTCTGTAGCCTTTGTATGATATTCCCCCACTACTTCTCCTTTGTACTCTTATTCTTTCGGCTTCTGCCTACCTACCAGTGATCTGCCAATTACTTTTCTTCTGCTGGTTGTTATTTCTTCTTCCTGTTCAGTTTCGATGTTGTTGGTGTTACTCAATATAAAAAGGGCACTCTTTCGTACTTACGACTGTACTTCAACGCAATATCGAGCACAAAGACCTGATGGTGCAGACATAGATGATCAAGAATGTATGTTGGAAACGATGCCTGCTGCACTGTTCCCAGTATCTCAATGAACAGCGTAATGGACCCGGCAGCTGTTGCTCGTGTCCACCCATCACTGTACTAGTTAGCCCTATGTCATTGCTCCTGTTCGTTTGGACACAATGCTTTTATTATACTTCTTGCTAAATATTACATCTTAAATTAAACATAGAGTTTTGTAGATTAATTTTCATTCGGTATTGTTAATGAAATCTGTGGAGGAAAATTCTCATGCACACTGAAATAACGAATGCTTTTCATGAGATCCTTATTTTACGCTTCAATAATCTATTGGTATCATTCTCTGTTATCCATTCAATCAGTCATAAAGTAATATTTTATAATGTAAAACTGTTTAATAGTCAGCCAAAACTGACAATGAATAAGATATGTAAATGAAATATTTTTCACTAAGGCAACGAAATACCGTATTTACGTCAATCTTTTTGTCCAAATGCAGTATTCAAAACTGTGGTGCCAATCTATTCTGTAGTTTGCCGGTAACTTCTTTAAATGTATCTTATTACGTCATAATGTATTGCGGCAATTCTCGACTTCTTTACATTTATTGTTGGCTATTATTGCTTAGAGCGTTTGAATAGTAGGTAGTTACAAAATGGAGAGGAACATCTTATGATGCTACTTTCAAACGTAAATAATTCTTTATGCTGAACAACATGGTAACAAAAAGGCAAGAGCTAAGAGCAACATTAGCAACAGAAATTGACATTATTTGCAACTAAAGCTAGTAGGAAGAAATTCACTGGCCATCGTAAAAGACAATCCCGACAATGAAGAAAAAGTTTTGGAATTCGCACATGAAAGAAGGAAGAAGAGCAACCTGTGACTAGTGACACCATAAGAAATAACTTTTTCTTCTTTGATCTACGTCAACTGTCCTGGTAACAGCATGAGTGATGGATTTTGTCCTAAGTGATCCAAGATGTAACAATAGTCCACTTATAAATTCTGTGTTCTGATCGTTTTATGAAGCCGACGGGCTTATCTGTAAGACGCCGTACAACAATATGCTATAAAGTTTTTTTTTTATGATTTTAAGTTTGGAATTTAGGGTGCGCATTACATTAATGGCGTATTAAATTCGCGTAAAAACGGTATACTGGGTGTTTCAGCACTATCGGTCTGATTTCTCCTAATAGTTTTAAAATTAAGACCTAATTCGGTATAATCAGACACAGATCTTGGTGAACGAGAAGCATGGCTACAGAAGTACATGGGTGGAAGTCTCTACAGTAGCGTGACGCATCTACCTGTGCTGTTGTTGCGAGAGCTTCAATAGATATTTATAGGTTGGGGTTCGGAAATATCCGAAAACTCTTCCGTTCAATGTCCGATTAAGAATATGGAGACCATGGAAAGAGTGTTAATCCAAGAAATAAGATGATCGAAACAGCAACAAGCAAGAGGTGAAAAACAGACTGCAAACCTGCAGGAAGCATTGCGTAAACTTTCCTGAAAGATATAAGAGTTTCCAAAAGCATATCTCAACAATCTGAACTACTGCTGTGCAAGGATTGTAATAGATTATATCATTTTGATGCACATCCGGACACATGGATCCTCCTAACCGGGCACGTGAGTTGTGGCGTGCTATGCAGCTAGAGTTGGAAATGCCCCCCGCCTAAGGATAGAAACCGGTTGTATGGTGGCAAAGTTGCAGGTGTCCGAGTAAAAGAGTCGTTGACAGTAACGTATGAACTGTTTAAATTCACCTTATTGACGAATAGCGGAGCATTTGGCTTGACCGAAATTGCCTAGCGAATATATAGAAATTCAGTGAGGTAAGTACTGACCTATGAGTGACGCTAACACGAAACTGGCGGGAATATTTCGCGCCGCTGTCCTTGAATAGCATCATTTTGTATTGAATATAAAAGGGATAGATTTTGCCCGAAAGTGGCGCAGTCTTAGAATTTTCCGAGCTCAGATTCGTGTGGCTGCCGTCGCCCAGAAATCAGCGTAAGAGCGGCCTAAGTACCAGGTACTAGTTCCGGCAATAACGAGGCTTGACTGTCAATCACACCATGCGAGACACCGATACAATATTACTGGGCTGCATTAAGTATGCTGATTAATTAACAATCTCTTCGCATTCCGCACCGTTTGGCGAAAGCTACAAACGTGTAAGCCAAGATTGCATTGCCTGTGGTTTGGCGTGAGACGTGAGTTGGCTTAAATATTTATGTTAAGAAGATTAAACAATATCAGCAACTAAATCACTAGGCGTTTTTATTGGCGAATTCGAAATGCAATCCCCATTCACTCAGCCATAGATAGCTGATGACTGCCAGAAATCAGTGGAACGCCTTAGAGAGAGAGTCTCGCGAAAATAGATTTGGAGGTCTGCAACAGCCGCGGCGAAATCTGCGATCAGCGGGCTTTAATTAATCAACACAGCTACCATACAGTCTAATTCCCATCCCCACCTGCAATCCTGCTTCATACTGGCACCGAAACATGGGGCTTGATATAGCAAACGTCATCACATGAGGATAATTCCCATTCCATACCTTACACAGCCTTTGCTTTTCATAGTCTTTCTCTATTTCTTTATAGTGACAACAGGCTGAAAATAAAATAGACATAATTATATCATAAACAACTACTTAGTCTAAAAGTCTATACATTATTATTAAAGACTACAATAGGCATTTAGATAAAAATCAACAGAATGCCTCTTTACCGAAACTTTGCGCTCTTAACATTGGACACGAGCTGAAGGTGTGAATGCTGTCGCGTCTTGCTCTGCATATCGATTTTACTTCTGTCAAAGACAACACATGCACGCTACAATAAAGATGAAATAAAATATATATCATATAATTTAAAACAAGCACAATAAAATCTTACAACATGCATTTAAGCTCTAAATTCTAAATGTCATTAATGCTGCTGTAGGGGTGTTATATTTGCCTAGAATGTAGGGGGGGGGGAATATGAGTACAATAAAACGCAGAGAAGGCATGATCACTGTGCAACAAGAATTTCAATTATGCATTCCAGTATTAAGCGTTTTATACATAGCGACTTTACTTCTGTCAAAGATAATAATATAACAATTGAGGTTAGGTTATATCGCAACTTTAATCTAGGCGTTCTACTATGGTGTAAAAAGAAAATATTATTTATTTCCTGCATAGTTCTACCACGTAACAGTAACAGTACTTGTCTCATGAAACTAGAGTTCAGGCATGGATACATAAATGAACTCGAGTGATAGCCCCTTTGTGTTGTTTTATAAACCACAAGACATGGTCGTTGATTCCCACTTGGGGTTAAAAAAAACACAGATTTTGTATTAATTATTATAAACAACGCACAGGGCGAACTGTTAAAAAGTATGAAAGTGACTGTGTATGTATTGACTAGCTCTGGTTTCGAACTCATAACAATTCTAGTACTAACGGACAGTAACTCCACCTCAAATTAAGACATATCTCGCTTATAAATTCGGAATACTTCCAAAATTTATATTGTACGTACATTTTCTCGTTTAATCATCATTTTACATGTTTCATTGTTACATTATAGTTTTCCATTTGCTTTCGTGTGATTAACTACTAACAGGTTAATACAAAGCTACTTTTTGTGACTAAGATTTCTTGTTACATCCATGCAACTGTTATATCCGCTCCGCATCATCAATCATAGGTAATCTGTGATGCAGTCACATCTCCAAACTAACACCAAGGAGGCGGTTTTGGTTTTCTCCGTTTCATCTGCCGGTCGTGAAATGAAGCGGGGGTTGTACCAGTGTGTTCCCCTCGTGTAAAGTTAAAGTCTTGGTGACTGCACCAGTAATATTTTAATCTCAGTCAATAACAGTCTAGGATTTAATAACAAACTCTATATGTAATGGTGCAAAATGGCAGCTTACCTACAGTTGTGGGAACGTGGGTCAGTGTTATTGTTGGGCCCTTCTTTGACATGTTGGTGTTAACGAGGATACCGCGGGAGTAATTTAATCCCGTTTATTTCTTAAACACAATGTAAACTTTTTCATAATACAGATAAATAGTAGAAATATTAGTTCGTGTATGTTGTTTTCAAATACTCATCGTGTTTCACTATTCTACTTATTTGATTTCCTTTATAATTTCTTTTATACATTTTTCTTTTCTTATTATACTTCTATTAGATGGACCCTTGCTTTGGCGCTTAAATTTTATTTTTCGCTGGAATTTATTGCCCATTTGTTGATTGTTTTATTATTATTATTATTATTATTATTATTATTATTATTATTATTATTATTACTGTTATTATTTCTCTATTTGCCCCTATTATTGTTATCATGCTATCTTAAAGTATCGCCATTATTGTTGTTTAAATACTAACGCATATGAGTTTCAAGAAGCACCAATAGGTAAATCTTTACTGTCATAAAATTCTATATGCATTCCAAATATTTTTTATATATGACTGTCGACCATACATGCTTAACTATGATACACACTTAAACAGAGGAACCAATAATAATAATAATAATAATAATAATAATAATAATACATGCAATTTAAATTGTGAAAAGGACGAACAGTTCCTAATATTACAAATAAGAAAATCCAGAATTCCAAAGGCGAGTCAGAGAAGCTATGAGAATGAAATAATATGAAGTAGTTGGAAATTAAGTTGTCCATAGTTAAGATTATTGATTAATGTGACCTCAAGGCTATCGGTTAGGACAGTTTGTGAAAGCAATTGAGGCCATTCTCATCATCACTTTGGGAGAAGCATTCTAGAATTTGGAGAAACACATGCAAGTTTGCTTTGATGTGGGAGAAGATTTTCGGCATAAATTACGACCAGGTTTTGCTTTGCTTTGTTGAAGGTGTGTAGTCAAAACGTGGGAAGCTATTATTAAATTGCATGCATTTTTATATACAATAGTTTGAATCTCTAGCAACAGAATCATAAGCCCATAGCATTTATCGTCTGTCGGTAGGAAACTAAGGAATTACTTGTACGTGAGGTCCAAGACCTTTTTACTGCAGTAAATCTCCGACCCATAAGCAAAGTTTTTAAAGTCCGTTCCGGAGCACCTGCGCTTTGAATACTTTAATCCCGAATAATCAATCGATCTCATCTGGGATCGAAGCCGCGAACCTCAGGTCTCGAGGCGAGCACATAACCCCTAGATCATAATGATGTCAGCTGGTAATGGATTGTTCGTGTAAATATGTGTCTAGGGTGTACACTAATAAACTTATTTGTGTGTAAATATGACCTTTACTGTTTTTCTTCCATCTTAATTACTTAACTAACTAGTATTGCTCCCCCGTCTTAGCCTGGCCTCTTTTTTACTACGGTCCAAGTGTGCAATATTTCATTTTACAATCTACAGAACACTGAACTAAGTGTATAACATAAGGAGCTGAGTGAACTAAGCGAATTCCTCATTAAAATGAATAACTTTAAAAATGAATATAAAATCCTAATTAGCCCTTATTAATTAATAAAATTAAATAATTTAGGGTATTACTGTGTGGTATATTAGGGGAACACATGAAGTAGAAAATAATTAACTATTTTCTTAGTATAATCAACTACATTTGATTTCCAATCGAATTAGAATTCTGCAATCTATAAGTATCACAACAGAGAAACCACATTATTATTATTATTATTATTATTATTATTATTATTATTATTATTATTATTATTATTATTATTATTATTATTGTTGTTGTTGTTGTTGAGATTAAGCTATAAAATTAATTGTATGCTATTCATTAAATGAAATATATGAACATTGATAGACAAAGCTACTGTGTGTGTGTGTATTTTAATTTTTTTTTAATGTGATAATGTTTATTAACTGAGCCCTTAAAATCATCTCAGCATTCACTAAAACAGAGAAAAATAATACAATGTTTCGACTTACATTGCGCATATAAGAAGCAGAGGTTCATATTTTTCAATTAAAATAATGTTAATATTTAAAAACAATGTATTCAGCAAATTTATACAACAATAAATTTACAAAAGTTCAATCGATTTTATTAGCTTTGAAATTTAATTTAAATGTTATTGTGTAAAAACATGTAACGAAAGGTTTTCTGAAGGTTATTGCAGAACGCTTGTATATACAAACATGTTCTTACGCACAAATTAGATTAATATTTCACATTTGCTATCTTCAAGACGATACTTTTGTTAAATATAAACTACAGTTTATATGCTGAATTAATATGTCCTTTTATTTTAAAACAATAGAGAGAAAATTAAACGAAAGAGCTATTTTTAAATTTCGGTTTTTAAGTATACCGTTACTCCTAAAATTCCAATTTCTATTATTTTCAAAAACAAATTTTCTTGTTTTATTTAAATGATATATACCGAATTTTGTTGTAAAAATGAATATTTAATCTGCTAGAGCCATAATTAAATTTTGAGTTTCCGGTAAAACCCCAATTCTAATATCCTGATTTCCCAAATTTTCAAAAAAGTATTTTTATTAATTTATTTTAAGAAATATACCGAGTTTCATTGAGAAAAAACTAAAATTTCGACCGCTAGAGCGATTTTTAAATTTTCTTAAAAATTACGGTTTTAGGTTAATCCCCTGCCCCAACGATACCATTTTGCTTGTTAACGAACTCGACGAATCATTTGTTAATTGATGGCTACATGCCGAGTTAACAGACACACACTCACACACACACATCTATGAGGGTGCCAAAAATGTATGCACACTTTCACAGTAGAAATCTATTTAATACATTTAAAAGTTGAACCGAAAAACAACAGTAACGTGCATTATGCTGTTGTGTAAACAGATGTGACTCACATTACGTTATGCTAGCGTTGCTACAACAACATGGAGAGAAGATTATCGTTTGAAGAGCGGAAAGCAATTTTGAAGTGGTATTGGAAAACCTGGAATGTTATTGAAGTTCAAAGATAATGGAGACGTGTGTACAGAACAGAACCGGCAACGTGAGTAACAATTGCACGCATTCAAGACAAATTTGAGACTCGTGGTACCGTATGCGATGTTCACATTGGCAGCACTTCGGGAAGAAATTGAAACGGCAGGTGCTGCAATCGCTGAAATCACTTTCGCAAACGTTGCTCAATCAGTAGTTCAACGTACTCAGAAGTGTATCGACGCCGAGGGTGGATATTTTGAGCAACTGTTGTACCTGTAAAAGTGTAAGATGATTAGTGCTCATCATTTTCTGTTTGTGTGAATTTAGTTTTGTTATGTTAACACATTTTTTTCTTGGCTTGAAGTGTGTATACATTTTTGACACCCTCTGTGTGTATATGTATGAGCGTGTGTGTTTTCATTTTCGATGTAGTGTTGATGGAGAGTTAATGAAAAATTTCCAAAATCATTTCATGGGTATAATCGCAATGACCACTTTGAAAATGAGTCATAAAAAGTTAAACTATTGCATCAAATACATGACAGCAGAAGGCGGAAGGATAAAATACAACGAGTAACAGGAATTTATTCAGCAACAGAAAGATTAGAGCCCTTTTAGTAAATATCATTTTACTTATTTCTGACTTTAACGTTTGCCCTTTGCTCACTTCTTTGATTTTCTTCTTCGTTTCCTCTTTTATTGTGTATTGTTATTAGGTAGTTATTTTTAGTGAATCTGCTTTCCTTTCAACTCCTAGGGGTGAATCCTCCCCGCCATTCTTTCTATAAAGGTAGTTTTGGTGTGATCTCCCTTTCCCTTGGAGATCCATTGTGCCCAAAGATGCGCAGAGTTTCTGCAGTGGAGTGCTACACGCATGGAGATTATGGCCAGCAAGAAGCAGCAATTTCAGATTCCAAACATAACCAGGGGTAGCAGGTGCCCAGAACTTTGCTTCTGCCCAGGATTTCAAAGAAATAACCCTCTATACGAGACGATTGGTTGCCTGCCAAACATTCAACTATATAACGCTTCACTTCTGTCCTTTTGCAGCCTACTTTTCAGCAAACACCTGGGACAGAACCATACCTTCAATCAGGTAAATTAATATATCCATGATAGCACCTTAACCGGCGCTATTTTATCTACTGTCATGAAATATCTTTTCCATGTAACTAGTAAAGAATAGGAAAAAAAAAAAAAAAAAAAAAAACAATGTTTAAACTTAAGCAATGCCGATAACAGTCAATAAAACCTCTGTTGTTGAAAGCAAAACAGTATAACAATAGCATAATAATCGAGAAATAATATCATTAAAATGTATAAAATAATACCAAGATCAAGCAAGCTTATGCCAAATGAGAATATCTATAAAGTTCCTTCTAAAAAGAAAAAATCGCCTTTAAAATATATTTTTGTTTTAAAACTTGTCCACTCATACTCTATTTTACGTTACAGTATTGGATTTACCGCAGAATACTTAACGTCAATTTCTGAACCTCTTCATTGCCGATCTCACGGCAGTATACATTCATTCATGAAGGTGATTAGATAGTTGATTCTAGAGCAACACACGTTTCAAGTGTAAATTTTAATTTAAATGTGAGCTAATTTAATCAGAATTTTCCTGATTTATTCCTTCCTTCCAGATGTTGTTCACAAATTGCACTCTACTTATTCAGTGCAATATAAAAACAACACAGTTTTAACACAGGACAAACTGGGTGAAAATGGGACAAATATTCAACGTTTAGCAAAAGAATATTTGAGAAATTAGCACAAGTTTAGATTTTGGAATATATTTGTGCATACAAGGGTTGAATAGTCATAAGTATGACATATAATTTGAAAAAGGAACAAATAATAATAATAATAATAATAATAATAATAATAATAAAAATAATAATAATAATACAAATAAATCAATAATAATAATAAACATTTTATATTGGAAAGAATGATATTTACAGATATATGAAATTTAACATCTTAAATAGTTTTATAATTACACTAGTTGTTGCGTTCTAACCAGCAAATAAATTGCTTCTAGCTTCGCGTACTTTGGCTAGGAAAATGCCCATAGTTAACCAATTAGTGTGGTTCACATGCTAATCGACCTCTAATTGCCTTAGAAAGTTTTCAGGAAATAGAGTTTTCTCAGGTATTCCCGGTCAAAATATGTACCCATTCCTCATCCCGCACAAAATGGGCAGATTCTCATATTAGAACTAGTAAGACATTTCTGTTTATCGAGAAGTTCATAAAATGACGTCACCCCCGCACCTACGGCCATGGATGAGGAGGTTAAGGCGAGAGATCCGAGGTTTCAATTCCCACCAGGACGTTCTCTCTGACTGAGGAACAAAAATAAATAAAACACTTAAACACAAAATAAAAATTCAAGGTTAATTCCAAATGGTTAAAATACTTGAAATCCGAGTTAAATCGCGCCCCCGAAAATTTTGCCCAGTCTTTCAGGTTTTTTCCCCCCGGTTTTTCTCAATCCTCAGAACTGGCAAATGCCAGGAAGGAACCCTAAAATTAGGCCTGGAACGTTTCCTTTCTTAAAAAAATCTTTTCCAAATTTATCATTTAATCTCATGTATCGTCAGTGTCCACCGCCTGTGGTGCCTGAAACTTCAGTAGTACAAACAGACGTTAAACACTATTAAAAAAAAAAAAAAAAACCTCCTTACCTACATTAAACAAAAACTTAGACAGAGCCAGTGTTTTTTATTTTAAAATATTTCAGAAGTTGCCTCATTACTTTTATTTTTTTAATATAAATATTCGAGCTGTATTTGTTTACTGATTATTGCGCCATCAGTTGCGAGCAGTTATGAAGTGCTGTTCTGTGCAGATCTCTTCTGTAATGCCTAATACACTGCTCTCAGCTACACGTTTAACATGCTCTCTTCACAGACAAAAGCTGTAACCCTCATTAAACACAAAAATTACCTCCTGCCTGTAGTTTCCTTCCTGCCTATTGTGCTAAGGGATTCGGAAACTTTCAAGAGGTCATTTAGCCATAATTATTGTCAGGAGTTATTGGCAAAGCTGGCTCCCTTTGACGGTGAATCACGCAAAGAAATTCCGGTCTCTAGAGCATATATAAATTGAGCATCGCTAGCATGAAAGCTAAGATTATAGCTTGAAGTTATCATGAATAAGCTCACAGATACTGAGAACGGTGCATTTAGAGATAGTCCCATTATGCGCCATTAATAGGGTAAGAAATTAAAGCTGATATTTGTATTATTGTCCACATTTCACATCAACAGTTAATTAGTAGCCCTTTCTTTCATTATAACTGAATAAATATCTGCTAGGTTTGTATAAATTTTAAAAGCTTCCATACATTCTATTTAAATTTATCAAACAGCAGTTTAGCTATCAGAACCCTCTAAACCAAAGACTTTCACGTATCCAAAATAATGTTATAAGTTGTTACTCCACAGGGAGTATTTGCAATAATCTCACGCTTGATACCGATTGAAGCTTATACGTGTTTGCGGAAGCAATTAACCGGTTCAGATAGACAATTCAGGAACAGGAACAAATGTTCTCAGACGATTCGGAAGTTGCTGCAAGGTTACTCCAAAGGCAGAATATTTTTATAGACGGCCAGGAAGACTGAAAACGCAATAGCTTACGTAAGACAAATACTTTAATCTATCAAATACAGGGCTAATATTAATTAATTGAAGTTATTGCGGTTGTATCTATGAATTAATTTTTGAAAAATTTCTTCAAATCTCCATTGATTTTACCTACTAGGCAGCGAAAATGACAATAAAAAAACTTGGCGCTCTAGTGGTCGCAATTTTTTTATTTTTCTCTACGAAACTCGCATATGGCCATCAATTAACAAACGACATATTTCGTTAACCAGCAAAATTGGATCATTGGGAATGAAATGGTGTTTAACACCCGTTTTTGCTACAGAGGCACCACAGGCGATGGACACTGATGATACTTGAGATGAAATGATATTGAGAAAGGATTTATTTTTAAGGAAGGAAACGTTCCAGCCCTGAATTTAGGGTACCTCCCCTACATTTGCCATTCATGAGGAAAACCTGGAAAAAATCTGTCAGGGAGGACGGTCCTGGCGGAATTCGAACCCCAGAACTCCGCTCACGAGTCCATGCCTTAAAGACCTCGGCTACCCGTGGCGGTAGGATCATAAGGATAATCGGGCCATTGGGAGTAGGGGTATACCTGAAAATCGAATGGGGGTTAAAGCAAAATTTAAAAATAGCTCTAGCGCAATTTATATTTTTTTAAAGGAAACTAGGTATTGCAATTGAAATAAAATAAAAAAAATAATATTTGAAATTCAATGAAATCGGACCATTAGGTGGAAAGTTTATCTGTAAACCAAAATTTAAAAACTGCGCTAGCGGCATTTTTTTCGCAAAGAAACTGGTATGTAATATTTAAATAAAATAATAAATAGTTTCTGAAAATCAATGAAATCAGATTATTCAGAGTAGGGGTTTATCTGAAACCAAAAATTTAAAAATCCCCTCTAGCAGCAAAATATTTGTTTTTTCACAACAAAATTCGGCAGGTATAATTAAAATCACATAAGAAAATTGGTTTCTGAAAATCAGTTAAATCATCTTATAAGGTGTGGAGGATCACCTGAAACACAAATTTTAAAAATTATTCTTGCAGTACCAATATTTGCTTTTTCGCAACGAAATCCCAAATATACCATTTAAATAAAATAAGAAAAATACTTCCTAAAAACCAAAGAAATCAGGTCATTAGGAGTAGGGATATACTTAAAAGCCGAAATTTAAAAAGAACTGTTGCGTTTAATTTTCTTTATAATAAAATAACAAATTAATTCAGCATATTACCTGTATTTATAACAATGCATATATTTTATATTTAATAAAAGCATCGTCGTGAAGATAGCAAATGTAAATTCCATATTTAATAACTGTTTTTATCGGTCAAGTTGCAATATGCAGTAGAATGATTTTCTCATGTATGTTTGCGCATGTGTATTTTTAAAGTGAGCAACATTTAGTTTTGTTTTTTGCACGCAATTCCTTTGCTTCTAATGGTTTCCTTTCCTACTTGTAAACTCCAAGAAGGTTCATTAGTTGTTGACTAGATTAGATGAGCTATCGAATTTCTCCAAGCTAGTGAAATATCCATATAGACGTTCTTGGCGTCTGTTGGTAAGGGCGACGAGTTAATTTGGACGAGTACATTTTTCTGCCTATTATCCAAAGTTGATAGATCCGAATCCTTCTCCCTCCGTTCAAACGCAGTGACCCAGGTAGTATAGAACTTTCTCCCATGTTGTTATATTTAGACTATTGACTTAAAGTTCCCCACAATAGTTTACCAATCTACTAAAGAAACGTGTATTGTAGAGCCATTGTGTTAAATTTATTGTAATTCAAGAGCGTTTTATTAATTGCCTATTGTCAAAGTTTTATTGCCATTTTAATGTGATAATGGCATTGCTATTTCTGTCTTTACACAAGCTTGGGCGAATTTCTATTAATTATTCTGTAGTTGTTAAATAAAAGAGATTACATTTGTAAATTATTCTTCTCCAGTACTGGACAGTTGAAAAGTTAACTTTCTTTGGCCACATACTACGGGCTCTGCTTTCCAGCTTACGTCCAAGTTCTAAACCCCCCCTGGTCATTAACGGGAGGAGGGTGTCATAACATACAGGGTTGACAACTGTAACTATTTTATTATATTAATCGTTTACTATGTTAGTATGTTATGTTTAGTGTCTATTAAATAAAATTAATATTAAATAATTACATTCTAAAGTTTTCTATCTTGTCTTTTTACATCCTAAAGGTTTCTTTTCTTTAAGCTCTGAATTTGGTGACGCACTGGTAAAAAATGTTAGTAAAAAGGAAGTTAAGCGCAAAAAGTTTTAATGGTCATTAAAGCACGATAGATAAAGCAGATGTCGTCTAATGCTACAAGTGAGTTAGTGCTAGACAGCATTCCCAACCAGGCGCAGATATAGCGAAGGAAAAGGGGGTAACCGCAAACCTCCCTTTAGTGAGGTTAATTAAAGTCTGGGCCAATTATACTCGAAGTTCAAGTTGTCTCATTCGACGAATCCTCTTTCACAGGGATAGCCTTCTATGTCACTAATTTGGAAGGAATTGTGGCCAGACAACACATGGCACCTGAATGATTAGAGCAAAGGCTTCATCTACCGTTGCCCATCAACCAAGACAATTGTAATTGTTGCTTGAATTTGGACAGAATAAAACTACAAAAAAGATTGAGCCTTGAATTTAATAGTTATGTTTTATATTATATTGTTTCAAGATGATTTATAACCTTCAACAGCACTTCCAAAACTAAAGTTTACAAATTTCTTAGGGGTTCCGGAAATCTAACAAAGGATTCGCCAAAATGTTTCGTTTTAATATATTATTGTTACAATTTAAACCTGAAATAGGGAACTACGGCGTCATGGATTAGACATGTTATCAGCTTTTTGAACTTATGTATGTACGAGGGTGGTTTGATTAATAACTTTGGTTTGGAATTAAAGGCAAGTTTAGTCTGCTACATACTTTATTTTTCAAAATAGTTCCCTTGAGGTTCAGCGCACTTGCTTCAGGTCCTTGCTTTCCTTGTGGAAGTAGCTTTCCTCAATGCTCTCAAAATACTCGTTTATCTACTATATGTAATCTTCATTTGACTTAAGTTTGCGTCCAGTCAGGATAGTTTTGAGTTTCGGGAACAGGTAGTAATCCCAGGGAGCGAGATCAGGTTAAGTTCTCCAAGTAGTCAAATAAGAGACTACCTTTTACATCCCAAAGAAATGAACCCAGCAGATGGAACGCATTTCGCCTTTCTAACATGAAGGCTTACGTTAACACACAGTGAATAGATAGTTAGAAATCAGGTCATTAAGGTCAAACGGGTCCTCACCTAGGGATGATGTCACGAAGAGCCGAGGATGCAGAGTGGCCAGCAACAGCACAGGGTAGCTCAGGCAACGTGTGAAGGGACAGGCACTTCTTGAGGTTCTGCTACCTTCTAATACAGCTCCGCGATCATCTAGCGAGGTTCATTATGTTGTAATGTTCACCAATTATGGATACCAGCGCCCTAATTTTGAATTATAGTAGCCAATGAGAATAGGGTACGTAGGTTTAGGAAGAATCTAAGTTGACACAATTCTGCTGGCTGCTAAGCGGACGATTGCGTCACGGTAAACCTTGAAGTTATCTACGGAAGCGGTAAATCAAATGAATGTAACTAAGTTAGCACTTTCTGATTCAACTAGATGATATAAAATATTCAAGCAAATAAAACTATTCCCATAATAATTTTGACAAATTAACAATTTAGTGCACCCCCTCGGCCATATATATATATATATATATATATATATATATATATATTACTTGCACTATTGATGTAGGAAATACGGGTAAATTGTTTTACTTTTTTTTGTGGTGGATATGAGCAAAACGTTGATTCTTTACATACTGTCAAATGTACGGCATATTGTTAATTTAATATGCGCTGTACCACAAAATTATTACGAAGAGTTTAAAACGTCTTCTGTACACGACAAACTCAACCATTAAATTTTGAAAATCGTCATATCGGCATACGGCTTATAGCATATAGCAGCCGTTCAGACATTTTGCTACTATTCCTAGCATTTCCACTTTTTAAATAAACTAGTCTTTAACTATTTTTGGCACCGAAACTTGTACTCAAAATGTTAAAACACGAATTTCAACTCGAAAAATCAACTAGCGGGATTTAAGCTTGGGGCATGGCGGCAGATCAGAATCTCAGGTGGAAATAGACTGAGAATTTGCCCTTTATGTGGAGAGGAACAACCATGTTCGCACATCCTAGCGAACTATAGCAGCACTGAGGAGTGGAGAAAAAAAGTACCTGCCTTTAACAGAGGGCAAGGGGCATGCTGGGCTGTGCTGGCAGACAAGGACGAGGAGCAGGTAGGCAAATTCATGTAGCAGGTGAGACAGCTCAGGTCTGAAAAGGCTGAAAACCCAGGAGAGAGGCGGCGGGAACTAAACTGAATTTAAAAAAATGTACGTATGGTGTGTACTTATTCCACTGACGTGGGGGAAGGGAGTTCTATATTCTGTATGTGTATACCTAGGTATGAAGCTAATATTGATATTATTATTATTATTATTATTATTATTAAGTTATTACTATAATATTTTAACTGCATTAAGCAATGGAGGCATGATGTATTTACTTACTTATTTTAATAATGTACTTCTGTGTATTATGAAAGACACGTACTGTCCGGTAGACCCGTGCGAAGGTTTTAAATTTATTAGTATATATGTTAATTTGAATAAATTCCCCACTCATTTATTTATTCATTCATTCATAGAGAATAATTGTTCACTGTATTTCGAACAACTAGTATTCTTCATAGTCAAGAAGACAAGTTATTGTCAATTCTATTTCTGCTTCTTTAGTTTTATATATATATATATATATATAAGGATATTTACCTATCCAACATATCGTGTGGAATGTGTGCCTACTTTCGTTTTTTCTGTTTTTAGTGCAGTCCACAGCTTTTTAACGAGTATTATATATATGATCTGTAAAACACCTAACTGTATTCTCGACAAGCGACAATAGTATGAGTAGGGCTCGGAAGGTATTTATTTTGGTTAAAATATGATGGAAAAAAGGAAATAATATAATTAAGATAGGCATTTATTAAAAGTGAAAATAAAGAGTAATATCAGTCATTATTAAAAAAAATAGATATTTAAGAAACTTAATAATATTTTTATCACATAATTAAAGTACTTGAGCTTACTTTTCTTAGTTACAAGAAACAACAAGGTATCAACTTTCATAGTCAGCCTTTTGTCAGGAAGAACATTTTTTATCTTGGAAAAAGAACGTTCTACTTCCACTGAAGTGAATGGAACATATTTAAAACAAACTATTTCGGAAGGACTCATACCAGTTATAACAGAACATTCACCTTTCAGGACACCGTGGAAATGTTGATCATAACAAAGTAAATCAGCTTTGAATATCCTGACAAATGGGCAAAAGGTGCGAGGAAGTTTCTGGTTGAGTTGACTTTCTATTTGTGCGTTTAAAGGGGAATCAGGTTAGTATCTCTCTTGCTTCCGTACTGAACACATTGTAGGGACGCTGCACAGGTGTAGTGCGCTCATCTTTCTCGCTTGCAATTGTCTGTTACATTTATGAGAAGTACAAATGCCCTAGAAATGTCTCGAGTAGCTCCAAACAGGTTAATTCGCCAGGACTATTCAAAACGATAGTTTCCCTCATCCTTTATATTTTCTGGAAGTCGAATGCTCGAGGTAACCGTGCGTTACTTTCACTAAAGAAGGTTCTGTTATTTAAAGATCTTAACTGAATGTGTTGTGGAGAAAGTTTTTGACTGCTAGAAAAGAAATAAATGTATAAAAAAATTCTCTGTAGATATTTTTGCAAGGTGACCATGCCTTTAATTTTTATAACTTTTTTCACTTCGATATATTGAAATACTTTATGTGTTTTTAAAATGCTTAAATAACGCAGAAAAACTCCATACCAATCAAAAAGGGGGGGGAACAGGTTTTAAATCTTAAAGTAGGCAACAAGAACCAAAATAGACAAAAAAGACTAAACAAAGACTGGGCTTATCGACTCCAAATGTACGGAAACAAGTTCATTTCTATCGGATTCTTAAATATACCCACCCAAATAGAAAAGGTATTTTGCCTAACTTCCAGGCTCTGATTATAAGTCACCCGGAATGTGCTAATAGGTCTAACAGGTTCCCTGTAATGCATCACCCCTTTGATACATTAAGGTTCACTTTCGGAAAACACTTAAATCAGCGCCATTCTCAATCCCTGAAAGTTAAGGTTAAGATAGTAAAGCACAGTACACACTAAGTTTATTTGCTGGAATCTTAGGCACTAGTCTATATTGAACTTCTCTTTTGGTAGCAATTGTGGTGGAAGTTGTGAAGAAATGAAGGTCAATGAACATCGATCTACTATAAAGCGAGGAGAAGGACCCAGGATTTGGCGAACTATATGGGAAGTCGTTTAGCTATAATGTTCCTGGGTGCCCGAGCACAATTATTGCTGTAAAACGAAGTTCGAGGAATGCTGCCGGAGGGATAAAACAATAGAGCTTTGTGGCTACCTCTATTGAGGGCCATTCTTAGCCAACCAAACGCCCTACACCCCGAAAGTTCTCCTTTATGTTCTATGTCTCACTTGCTCATTCGTGTATTCCTTTTCCTTTTGCATTATACCTCATTATGGCCAAATTACCATTTAATTGAGGTCAATTGTACTTATACATGTCTGGATTCCCGACTGAGTTGTGTGAACCATACTCTGCATGAATGCTGCCAGATTAGTAGTAGTAGTATTAGCAGTAGCTGCAGGTGTATCTTTGTTATGTACACATTACAAATATGCATAGAACGTAGACCGTGTATGCTTAAGTATGAAACATAATTAGAAATGGATACAAATAATAATAAAGTACAATAATAATAATAATAATAATAATAATAATAATAATAATAATAATAATAATGTTATTCCAGGTCAATTTAATTTCATTCAATATCCTTAAGAAGGCTTTAGTGTTACATTCTGCCTCGATTTCCTGTCCGCTGATATCCTCTAGCCTTGTTTTTACCTTCTTCCATAGGCTTTTATTATTTGCATTGCCTCGTTGCCATATTGAACCCAGGCTAATTCCCCTGAGTCCACTTTCCACCTCTGCAGCCCAAAACTTTGGTGTTATACTTTGCATCTGGTATCTATAGGATTTAGCTTGAAGTGTTGACTGGTCTCCCTGCATTAGTACAAGTCAGTATTTCACCGTTCTGATTTTACTACTAACAGTATCTTCACAACAACCCGCCTTCCTCATGAGTCCGCAGTTTGACGTTCCTTTAGAGAGCCAGAGATCCCTTTTCCAAAAATCTACCTGAATTTTATTTACATGTTCAGCTCTCCCCCATCCCCATATTTCACTTCCATATAGCAGAATAGACTTAATCATAGCACTGTACATCCTCTCTAGTGTTTCTACTGTATTAGGAACGCGAGTCAGAACATGTAGTAACCCGTTTAGTTGACCTCGTGCTTTATAATTAATAACAGACAAGTATTTATTCAATTTCCCACTAATATTAAGGTTATTCCTAAATAACAAAAAAAAAAAAAAAAAAAAAAAAAACATTTTGTACTTCTTGTCCACTGTATTGTCATTTTTCATTTCTACCATACACGTGATCATTTTCAAAGCGCATTATTTTGGTTTCGTTAACAGTTACTACCATACACCACTTCAGACTACGGTCTTCTAGGATGTGAATGCTTTTCTGTAAACTAACTCGTGTTAGAGATAAACAAATTATTTCGTTAGATTACAAAATTACTGAAATGCATGTATCATTTCTTTCGTTAACAGAGCATCCGAGATATCATCTAGCAGATTACTTACTTTAGCATCAATAAATGATTCTATAATTTTGCGATATTATGTTTTTGGAAAATATAACCTTGGGTATGCCCTACCATTCATTTTTAACACTTTAATCATTATCACCAGCAGCATCAGTCGTTTCTTCAGGTGCCTAATATTACAGTTCATTATAACTTCTAATAACGTTCTTATTAATTTCTGTGGTTTTACTAATCTTTTATCTTTCGAAGTTCAAATGCTAGACATCTTCAGTAAATACCTTGCCTTTAGTGTTTATTTTATTTGCATTACTTTGTTTTATATCCAAAATATTCAATCTCTTGCTTTTGTGATCCTGTTTAATGTCATGTTTGCTTTCAGTTTTATCTATAAGAATAGGGACAGTGTCATTTCGTCGTTTATTCTAAATTTAGCTTCACATTTTTCATTATAAAACTTTGATTGTGCCTAAAAGAAAATATGTTTAATGTTACTTCTGAAGCCTATTAGTAAAGACAAGTGTCGTTAAATATTTTATAGGGATATCAACCTGAAACAAATAGGCAAATAATAATTTAGCAAATTAGAGTTATTTATTTCTTAGTTCATCTAATTTCAAATGCACCATATAATAATTGAACATTTACAAAGACTTATTGTGATCATGAAAATTTAACACAGCAATATCTCGTATCCGGCAACTATGGGGCAAACAGTGCCGGATATCTGGAAAACACTATTATAGATTATGTAAAAGTATGTGCACAAGAAAAATGTTTCCGTGCATAAATAAGCATTTTTAATGAAATTATGAAATACAAACTATATTTTCATTACTTAGCACTGTATATTCATCTGTTAGTTTATAATATAAAACGTACTAAAATTGCTGTACCGAATGATATTTTTAATTCGCGGCCATATAATATCGTGATTAGGGTTGCAATTATGAAAACAATGAAGCTGTAGCATTCGATGATTCTTCCATTCATAGTGTCTTATTGTCATGCTTTATATTTTATCCAAAAGTTACAATTTTTGTTTAAGTGTAAGAACATTTAAGTTGTTCTTTATGGAATCCATCGTAATTCACTTTAGCTACCTAAGCAAAGGCGCAGTACGACTGCCACGTTATCACACTTGCTACTGTGATACTGTGAAGCGTGAAGCCGTGTTGACTTTACCACGCTCACTACTGTGAAGCAACGCCGCGTCCATCGGCTGCATATGAAAACGTTTTCTTTTTACCCTCTCCCCTACTTTCCTTATTGTAAAGTGGCGTTGTGTGGTATTTCCGGTATTTGGGTGGCAATTATGAGGGATTTTCTATGTTTTATTATAGATCCCCTTTGCTTTGGTTGCTACAATGAAAAGCTGTCAATGATCCTGGCCGCTACTCTTTATTCAGTTATCTAACAAACTCCTTACTGAAATAGATTTTTATTTGAACACGTATGTCCAACAATTTTCAACGATCTTTGACTTTGGTATGGACAATCAAGTACAGCCACTTGTCAGTATATTCCTGAGAGCTCACAGGCGTGTTTTGGATTATTGTCATGCTGAAATATTCGATCTCGGTCGATGAATTTTTTTGGGCGCAAAAAGCCTAAGTATGGCTTCCTTCGGAAGGGAAATAAAGTGGTAGGTCCCTTCTTGTAGATGAATAAATGAAGCCGCAGAAATCTACAAAGCAATGTGCACGTCAGACTGGGATTAGCAGACCAGCGTACGTCGTATTATTAAAACAGCAAGGTTGAAAGTTGAAAGTTTTCATCCCAAGCTTTTGCATGCAGTAAATGAAGATGACCCTGATCGGAAAATGCAGTACTTTGAATGGTTTCGGAACATGGTGCAAGAGGAATGGAGCCTTCGTACGGAAAGTTGTTTGGTTCGATGAGGCACAATTTAAATTGAACGGAACTCTTAACCGGTCTACTGTGCGCAAACAATTCGCATATTATTTTGTTAATTTACCTTGTATTAATGTTTGGTGTGGGTTGTCATCTAGGGGTCTAATTGGACCATTATTTTTTAAGGAACAGTAACTGGTCCCGTGTACCTGAACATGATAAGCACACCTGTCTTAGCTGCCATTCATATACTCTATGGAAATGAGGAATTTTACTTCCAACAGGATGGTGCACCATCGCATTACCACTTTCAAACTTTCAAATCACTGTATAGGACGAAGAGGTTCGATTGAGTTTCCACTGCGTTCTCGGGATCTAACTCCGTTAAACTTCTACCTATAGGACTCTTAAGGATATCGTAGAAAATCAGCTATAATGGGCAGCACTTCGGGAAGAAATTGAAACGACATGTGCTACAATCGCTGAGAACACTTTCGCAAACGTTGATCAATCAGTAGTTCAACGTACTCAGAAGTGTATCAACGCCGATGATGGGTATTTTGAGCAACTGTTGTAAATGTAAATGTCTAAGATGATTAGTGCTCTCATTTTCTGTTTGTGTGAATTCATTTTGTTAGGTTTAAACAGTTTTTTTCTTTGGTTGAAGTGTGTATATATTTTTGGGCACCTTTTGTATATGTGCTGAAATATTCAAAATGACATAATTTATTTTGCATGAGATATTACATGGTGTTCCAGAATATCTTTGCATTACTCCACCAATTTCGACCATAGACCAACAGCATTTCGAGAAAAACAACCCCATCCTATGGTGTGTCATGTTGGGTACTTGTTCTTTTTTTATCTTCCTCTTTTTAGTAATCACCTCAGGTGAGAACATATTAAAAGTGCTCTCGCTATTCCAAGGAACTTTGGATCAATTATTAGAACTCCATGTTGCCAACTGAAGCCTGAGTTCCTATTCTTTTCAAGCCCATGTTTATAATTTAGGATCGTGTTTGGATGATTCTCTCATCTGTTGGAATAGTTTACCGGAGATGAACCATGTCAGGCATTTTTTCAATATAGACACTTACAAACTTTGGAGAGATTCCAGATTCTTTTAGAACATAGAACTGTGTTAGGCATTTAGACAATGTCGTAGATCCAGAGATTTTTCTTTTAAATTACGGCATTTCTGTGATAAAATATACTAAACATACATTAAGGTCCCTATCAATACTTTATTTTGTATATAAAATGAGTTAGTTTTAAAAAGTATTAAATAGAAATTTATTGATGACACAAATGCCTACCATCTGCATTCAACATGCTGCGGTTTGTTGCCAACCCACTTTGTATCGCTTCTGCTATAAGATAAACTTTTGAGCGTTATTGTATATGCTCTATTATCCAAATTAGTAAAACCTTTTTGTTTCAAATAACTGTTATCAAGAATTTCTCTGCAACCTGAGAAGAGCACATTTCATGCATTCTGGAGTACAACTAAAGGTTGCAAATCGATAAGGAATACAGATTTAAATAAAGATTTATGCAAATGTTATCCAAGTGTCTGTTACTCATACTTTGCCTTTTCCAGATAAACTTTTCAGAATGTAGAATGAATTTCCTTCAAGATACAATCTCCGGATGCGATAGGAAGGAAAGTTACTATTATAGAATTCATTTACTATTAAGTGTTCATTTTAAATTCAAGACTTTTCGTTCTAAATGACCGATTCTTTTCTGTGACTTTGGTGTATGTTTTTTTTTCTCTCCCATTCTCCATATTTATAAGATTTAATAAACATACTTTTGAGGAAAAGACCGTCAAACATACAGGCTGTCATAAGTTTTCAGTTTTCTTCTGAGCAGAACTTTTTCTGCGTTGGCATTCTTTAAATTCACGTTTCCTCTTCAAATGTTGAAGGTTTCATTTACCCATTGTTGGATTGGACTAGATTTTTGGGGAATGGAGGATAATATTTCGACACTTGAGCCTTGCTCATAACTGGCTCTTTCTGCTTACATCCCCTTTGGGGGTATCATTGGGAGGGGATGGGATTAAGGAAAGTTTGAGTGACCAGAATCCATTAACGTCCAATAAATGCAATGTTTATCTTTTATATTTCCACTGAACATAGAGGATGATTCCCTTGGGGATAGATAATATTAATTATTATTATAAAAGACTTTAATAGCAGACATTTCTTGTTGGTAATATTTTGCTTAAAAGTTGGGACAAGAATTAAAATCAACACAGTACAATGACAAATGAAAATCGTAGATGATTGGCTGCTATGAATTACGAGTGTAATCCCTCTTTGATATGCTAATGCTGAGAGTGTTAAACATTTGTACCTAAATACGATTCCATAATGCTGTGGTATCGAAAATTTGTAGAAACAGATTTTGTGTTAAAAAAAAAAAAACATGCAGGTGATCGTAAGCGAAACCCAGTACGAGAAGCAGATATCTTTTAAGCCATGACAAGGGAAAGTTTAAGAGATAAATTTACCACATACGTCCTGTCAGCGTATTGTTCGAAAGTAACTGAAACTGCACCCATATCACCTACAACGTCTACAAGTCTTACGGAATGAAGTTTATGAAGCTCGTTTCAATATTGTATCCATGATGTGCTAACGGATTGAAGATGATGACGGCTTCTTAAACAAATGATTATTTACAGACATGTCTGCGGGAGAGTAAACACAACTGCATTATTTGGACAAGGGAAAATCCTACGAGGTTGAAAGATCAAGTTCAAATGTTAACGTGTGGAGTGAACCGCAATAAAGTGTATGGACCATTCTTCTTTGCAGAAAAGACTGTGCGATTTGGTTCTATCTTCGATATGTTGCAGAAGTTTCTGTTGTCACAACTTGAGAAAGGCTACATTATAAACATAGTGTTCCAGCAAGATGGTGCACTCCCTCACTGGGCTTGGGAGATTCGTCATTTTCTAAACACAGCTTTCAAGTAGTGTGGTTGTGACGGACCAATTTCTTGGTGCCCAAACTCTCTAGATCTTCGTGAGTGATTTTGTTAAATCCACTGTGTATTTACAGAAATCCACGAACATTAATGACCTGTAATTAAAATTTTCTCAAGCTTTCCAAAAAAATCACCCCTCAGAAGTTTCAACGGACATGGGCTGAAATGCATCACCGTAATGAGGTGTGCAGAGTGCGCAATGGGGGCCATGTAGGCGTTCTAAGAAATCTGCCATCTTTCAAGGATGTATAAAATTTGGAAAGGTAAAGTTTAGAAGTAAACACTTTACGGTGTTTTCAGTTTATCCATACAGGTCACTCTATAGTATCTAAATATAACAAACCTAAAATAACCTACTTTGGAATGATTAAATGTTCAGGTTTTAAATTTTCTGAATATGTGGGTGAAGTTTGAGTTTTATATCTTTAATTGAGTTTAAACAATACCATTTTATGTGATGCCTTATGCTTTCAAAATAAGTCTACTCTTTGCATATACATTTTCTCGATATTTCAAAAATATCACACATAACACAGAAGACATGAATTGAAAGTTTGTTTCAAATTGTTGCCCAAAATTTATTTACTTTCCCCATTTACTATTATTATTATTATTATTATTATTATTATTATTATTATTATTATTATTAGATTATTTATGGAAGCTCTTTAACATCTTTGTTTATTAGTTCCCCTTTCAATTCTGGGCGTGAAACGGTCGATAAATTTTACTTAGGGGTCTCTTCTTCCAGGCTTGAGGTTCTTTCAAATCTACTTCCCTTCCGAAGGAAGCCCTACTTGGGAGCCTTACCGGGGAAGATCCGCGACCTTGGGTCTACGAGGCCTATTAGACTACTAGGAACGACTTATTCAGAACTCATTACCTTCATAATATCAGAATGAAATAGTTTTCTAAACTAATTGAATTCGGGACATACATTTTCAGTGACTGTTATTGTTTACTATTGCTAAAAATTGACGCTCTAATATAACGGTAGAAAAAAGTAACGTGTACTAAAGTTAATATTCGGAGTCTCTCTCTCTGTCAATCATTTTAGGAAGTGTCTACCAAGATTCATTGATAGTCTTAAGCAAACAGAAATTTGTGCTGCTGAGATGGAATTCCAAAATCCTTGAGGAAAGTACATTGAGCTTCTCTTCTTAATTATTAAGGAACATTTTGAGAAATGGTAGATGTTCAAAGCCCTCGAAGTGTTTGCAAGACGAGAGGTGGTATAACAGATAATCATAATCATTGCACAGAGAAAACAGAGGCAGTCTCTCAGTGAACCGCGAAGTAAGAGGGGCGCCAAGTTTCGCCAGTTTATTGAAGACTTAAACACTGCCTTTGGGCTTTGCAGCTCGGTTGAAATTATTTTTAGCTAAATAAGTTACCAAACTTAGACTACAGCATCTCTGTGTAATGGAGCAGTTGAAAGCCTCTCCTTCTACCACCGAACCTAAAAGTTCCTTGTTTTTTTCCGTCTTATTTTCTTCGCTCTGAGGTAATTCGGCAAAAGCTAGTAAATACTTTAGGCAAACAGTAGCAGAGTTCTCTTATCACTGTCAAAAGTTAGCAGTGATTATTTTTGTTTCTTAACAAGATTTGGTTATAACATTGTCTGCTTTTTTATCGTAAGTAGGAGAAATCATATGACTGGGGGTACAAAAAGGATTCACCAACTGTTTTCCTCATTATTTTATAAAACAAAGCTTTGTATAAAGTTTATCCTTGCCATTTTCCAATTTTTAGGCATTACTCCTATTTTTGAAGCTTTTAAAATGTTTTGCACATTTATCTACGAGGGTCTTTTCATAAATAATTCACCATTTTACTTTTGCACATTTATTTTTTAACAGTGTTTGTTTACATACTTCCTGTTTCTCAATGATTGAATTTCAACGTTTGCAAAACTGTGCAATTCTGTTTAAAGCACGAATTCTGTTCAACTGTCAAATGATAAAAAGTTCTTCCAGAAAAGGAAAACGGCGTGTAAGCATGTTTTGTTTGCTTGTTTGTTTTTTATTTTGGGGAATAAATCGAATTATTTTCAAATTGAATTTAAATTTTAAAAGAATCACAAAGATATCGATGAATTTGTTGAACACTATAAACAGAAACTGTTGAAAAGAACAAAATGACACTTTGAAAGTGCCAGCCAGACATGAATGTCATTTCAAACTCCAGCTTGCGTCACTATCAGGGGGAACATCTCTTTACAGTTATTCTTTTTGAAGGCACGTAACACCAGCTGACTAAAGCCCTGTTACAATGAGAGGTGTACAGCCTGGTCTCGGGTACGATTGGTTTAAGTACGTACTCAGTGGAAGCTTCTCCCTGGCTTCCTGTGTATTTAAAGTAACCTACTGGGTATTTTGCACCCTCTGCAAATGGGTTCATCTTTATAGAGTCCCACTTTACGTAGAGGTTTTCTAAAGTGACCATGTTCAGTAATTAACCCAACTACTTTCCTTATTCCTCTTCTATTTACTTTTTAGAAAGATAAGGAATGAGTGTTGCTTGGACCTAGGAAACGTTTCTTAGTTTGCTTTTGTCCTGCATAGGTTTGCCACCTAATTTGCTGTTTTTACCCGATCAATATTTTAACCAAGGTGTTAGCAGTACAAGGGTTCAGGACCAACAAAGGGTGCATCAGTACCCTTTTTTGCCAACTTATTTTTACCATAAATGCCCTAGCACCCATCATAGAACAAGCTACTGCGAGATGCCATTTAGGCACTCCTATACTATTTTAGATTTAATCTTGTCGGAAGAAAAGAGAAAGAGAATTCGCTTGCTTACAATAGTAATGTTTTTCAATTCCTCTAAAAGTACAGTTCAAGATAACAAATAGTTCTGCCTGAAAAACTGTGAAGTGTGTCCCAGGACTTATACTGAGGTTCGGTATCAAAATTTGCCTCACTTCCGTTCCAGAACATTTTTTTTTTTTTATTTTGCGGAGCCTGATATATAAATCTTATCTAATGTATTCAGTATTAATTATTTTGGCTTTGGATGGGGATTCAATTTTATTTTTATGTTTTTGTTTTGTAACGGCCGCCTTTTATGAGGGGAATATTTCATTCTTTCTTTTTATTTGTGTAATTTCTGGCATTTGTTGTAAGTTTTTGAAAGCCACCACCAATTGATTTGAAGATTTTAGCTATTATTCGGGCGGTACGCTTTAGCGTTTCCGGGATTGTTAATAAATTTTATTATATACAGTTGCGTCTTTGTGTAATTTCTAGAGGTACTCTCTTACTTCATTATAAATATCAAGCAAGGCTTTTAGGACGCCTGCAAGAGCTACCGTCGAGAGCTGTTACACATTGCTCTGTCTAATGTGTTAGTAGCAAGGGAAGACGTACAGCCGAAGGTGTTTATTTTCAAACGTAATATTGTTATGCTATTAAATAACTTTCCAGTGATTTCGCTAATTAATTTAAATGTAAAGAACACTCGCTTACTTCTTATTGACCCATGTGTAACCGAGCGGGTTTGATCAAATCGTATCGCTTGGGAGTCGCATTCGAGAGGTCTCGGGTTCATTGGGTCCCAATGGAGCTGATCACCCATATTGTGGGTTTTCTAATAGTTTCCTCTGGTCACTTAAGTCTTTGCTGGGTAGACTATTTATTTCCATCAATTTCTCTGTCCTCATTCCCTCTTATTTTCAGAGCTACAAGATCAGGTGTATGGTGAGCGGCGTGCAGAAATGGAATTTGTTCATTGAAAAACTGTCCCACATCTGATATAAAAGAACACCTTCCGAGGGTCTCAAACACCTATGAAGAAAGGCTCAGCCGGCATCGTAACAAATTAACAGATGAAAAGGAGCAAGAGTCTACCTGCATCCTTACTTGCCGTCCTATAAACTTGACTGTCTTTCGTATTTCACCCCTTCCTGGCACAGGTTTACTACAATATCAAATGCCCTCAGTGCAAGTTCTATGACAACATATCTGCGACTTATAATTTGCCTTGAAAATAGTCCACGAATTGATGGCAATTTAGTCAAGTTTGTTTGATGAAAACATTCACTGGCCATCTAGTGTCTCAGATCGAACAAAATGTTTTCTTGTCATCTGGTCCATGACGTCGACTGAAAACTTTTTTGTTGTAGAAATTAATTGCATCCTGTAGTCGTTTTGCATTATTCTATATCTCAATGCCAGGGTACATTGAGTCGTCCAGAAGAAATTTTTGTTTCATTTAAGTTGATAATCAATCAGGCGATGTCTAAATTTTATAGGAGAATTGACATGTACATGTGTTTAATGTCAGGTATTTCCCTTCTTGTACGTTTCATTGTATCACCCAGACTAGTCCCTTTAGTTTTCAGCTCTTTATCAATTTTACTGTAGTAAAAATTTATCTTTAGTGACATGCCGTCCTTATTGCGCTACGGTGATACTAACGTTATCACTAAGCTCTGGGGAAGTTTTTCGTCAGCTTCTCTCCTTTCATTTTTGAAAAGATACGAGGACGCTTTACCAAAATATTTTATGTGAACATGTGCCAAAAGCCAGAATTTATCAGGGTTGTTGTCGTGTATTGCAGGTAGGGGCACAGTGTTCTGCCGAGGAAAAGTTAGAGCAGTATAGCTCATCAATAAATCTGTTCCAGGAATTTGATATTAATGCATATTTATTTATCTATTCTCAAACTTCTTGGGAATGAAGACGGTAGAGTACAAAAATGTTTTGGACATTTATTTTCATAAAAATAGTAGCGCCATTATTGAATACAACTGGGCAGAGAGAATAAATATACTAAGACATGCAATGTATACACAAAAACAAGGATTTAAATTGTCATCCAAGGAGTTTGGTACTGGTACATTTTTTTTTTTTTTTTTTTTTGAGTAAGACATGGTATTCACCCTCCATTGATGCGCCATACCCAACGGATTGAACAGCTCAGTGTGTATTTCTTGCGAACTGGGAACTGTGTCGCGTCTCTCGAGACCACCTACTACTGTCTTCAGATAAAGGAGAACTGGGACATATTAACGTAGCGTTGATTCTGAAGCAAATCATACAGGCCTACGTCAACAAGGAGACTCCATTAATATCCGAGCTCAAAGGATGTACCTTTCCCATTGGAAACAAAAACGCTTAACAGCCAAGTGCCCAAAATGATACATGCCTCCTAAAGAAACTTTCCCAAGCTACCAAAGCAATGAACTATTGTTTCTCTACCAGACAACAGGTGATACAATCAGTTTACCGCAAATGTTCCAATTTGTACTGGAAACTTATATAGACAAATCTAAATCCCCTTAACGCACCTAATAAATGGACTGGAACAGCTTACGAAATTATCACAAGTTATATCAAGAGAGGGTCTGAGATTGCCGATAAATTCACGAATCTAGTGAGTCTAGAAAGCTCGGATATTTATTAGGACTATTTCACGAATAAAATGATAATTTAAATATAATTCCCGTAAACTTGGCTTATAAAATTATAATCATTGTACATTTTTATTATGAATAATTAACTTTTTCAACCCATCTAGCAACAGATGAGCATTGATTGTCAGTAACGCCAATAGAGAAGAGCCAAATACGGGTTTAGGAATATTTCATCCATAGAATGAGAATAAAAATAATATAACGAGGGTAGGTACATAAGTTTCCGGCCTCGCCGATAAGGATTATCGCCTTCACAAAACTCTTATCTGGTGTCATATCTTATCTATTAAGTAAATAATTGCAGCTGTAATTTCCGCTCCGCTCTGTTCAGTTGTTCAGATAAAGTTGCATAAAGAAGGCTATGTGTAGAGGATTGTGACATGTTCAAAATGAAGTATGCAGCTGTTATTAAGTTCCTCACAAAAGAAGCCCTTACTCCAAATGAACTTAAATAGCGATTAGACGGTCTATATGGGGAAACATCCCCATCGTATTCTACTGTAAAATGATGGGTGGAGAAAGCATTGAAGACGAAGAACGTGCAGGTCGGCCCTTGGAGGTGTTCACTCCTGAAAACATCGCTCTTGTGGAAGGAGAAATTATGGAACACCGGCAGCTCAAAGTTACAGAAATAACAGCCAGGTTGTATCTTCCTAAAATAACAGTCCTTCGAAATATTTATGAGCTTTTAAACATGAGTAAGTTTAGTTAGTGCAAGATGGATGGACTTCTTTCCTCAGTCCAAAGGCAGAGTTGAGTCATCTGTTGTCATGCATTTTTGGAGCTCTGCTGTGGCAACGAGAGAGAAGTTCTGCAAACCATTGTTACAGAAGATGAAACTATGGTCCTCTGCTATGATCCCTTGTCCAAAAGAGAATCAATAGAGTGGCGTAAACCTGGCGAAGCACCGCCTCTGAAAGCCAAGGTCACTCAGTCTACCAAGAAGATCATGGTCACAATCTTTTGGGACTGTGAAGGAATACTCTTCATTGACTTCAAGAAGAGGAACACCACAGTAAATGGGGAGTACTATGCTGGCCTGTTGCACAGACTACGTGCTTTCATCAAAGAGAAAAGGCGAGGAAAGCTGAGTGGTGGTGTGCGCCTTCTTTACGATAACGCGCCTGTGCACACAGCTCTTGTTACAAATGAAGCTGTGAAGAAATGTGACTTCAAGGAAATCAACAATCCACCCTACAGCCCGGATCTAGCTTTCAGTGACTATTTCCTCTTCTCACAACCCAAAAAGGACCTTCGAGGAAGGAAATTTAAGTGTGACGAAGAGTAATGGATGCTGTTTATGCCCATTTTGCACAAAACTTATTACTATTTTCAGGAGGGGATTGAAATGTGAATTCAAAGATGTGAGAAATGTATTGCAACAAAGGGTAAATGTATTGAAAATTTAAATATAGTTGTCTTTATTACACCTAGAAAATGGTTAGACCGGAAACTTATGGACCTACCCTCGTTACCATTCTGAACAACATGTTTATTAAAATGTATGTTTACTTAGGCAGATATTGGTCACAATTTATAAATTATTTCTGACTGTTTGGCTGAATATGCAAAAACAATTGTTGAATGAACCTACATTCCGTTAGTTAAATTAACAATTACTGAAAACAGAAAAGTGGTCAGTGATGTGTGCTCAGAAATTATATAGTGGGGGTATAGATGTGGTTACAGTGATCGCAAGACAAATGCACGTCACGTAATAAAACGGATTTAGATAATGTTTTCGATAATTTCACTGTGATATCTGTGATTGGTCAAAATTAAAAAAAAAATGTTTTGTTTCATTGGTCGATTTTTACATTTTCATATATTTGTAAAAATCGACCAACGCCGTCGTACATTTACGGCACGAAAAAGAACCTTAAGCCTGAAAACAGAGGATTCTGAGCAAAATTTGTTGGCCGTTTCACACCCTGAATTGAATGAAACGCTAATAACCTGAGATATTAAAGAGCTTCCATAAATAAATCCAATTAAAAAGTCCCATTTAAATTATTTTCCTGGTAGCAAGGAACAAGGTGAAAGATTGCAACAAGATATCAAAAATATGCGGATAAGGTATCAAGGGAACTGGCGTGTTAACTGATGGCTGATTATTGCCTGATGCTAAAAAGGAACTGTTCTGAACAACATTCGAGGTAAAAAAAGGAAATTTGCAGTGCTATAGCCAGGTAACGCCGTGAATGTGATTGTTAGTAGTTAATAGAAAATTGTAGCAAGCTTTATTCTCATAAAATGCTTGTGGAAATCAATTTTCAAGGCATTTCACAAAACTATAACTTCATTTCTAGGTGTGAATTAATTCATCGCCATTTAATTCACAGTTATATGATGTGTATATAAAAATCGTAGGGAAAATTTGGGATTCAAATTAAAAAAAAAAAAAAATTAAGGACTGCAAATCAGATGTAAAACAATATAAAGCAATTTTTAAAATGCATATCAGGGCAATTACATATAAATCCGGACCCCAGTTATAACTACTGTTGAATAAAGGCCTGGCTCTACTGCTATTGTATCTTAAAATTCTATATAGGAAAACGACACCAATTTCCTTAGCCGTGCACGTCAGGATCCATATTGTCCAGCGAACAATAGGTATACAGTTTGTGATGACACCAAGTAGCACCTTAATAGGCAGGGAGGGAAGCCGTAGAAGATAACAGACCTGCCTACCCCTGGAAGCTATGTAATCCGCAATACACGTCACGTGTTGCGAGGCGCTAGCTAACCGTTATTTACCGTTATGGCAGCCCCCTCACTGGTTTTACCAGTTCGTTTAAATCAGGTGTACTAGGGGAAAAGAACAGACGTTCAAAATGCTCCTGGATTTGAGTAGAGCAGAAAAGGTGAGGCTGGCGGGGGCTAGCGAAAATCCCTTCATGGTTTCACCTACTCCAACCAGGCCGCCAACACACCTAAAAGGCTGTCATAAACTTCTGGGCTCCCTAACTGTGCGGTTCACATAAACTCCCAACTTTTGCAAAAATAATGTTTTTATATCTTGACATAGTACGTTGTTCCTCCAGTCGTTCTTCCTTCTCATCCCTTATATTCTCTTCTGCTTTCGTAGTTCTCCTTTTCTTTTGCTTCACTTATATGTTGCTTTTGCTTCTTTCCACTTTTCTCTTCTTTTCTTTCGTCTTGTATTATACATTTCCTTCTTTTCTTTCTCATCTCTTTCCCCCATTCCTTTACCTTCCATTTCCTTCTCCACTTCACCGCCACGGGTGGCCGAGGTCGTTAAGGTACTCGTTAGCGGAAGGTTTGGGTTCAAATACCGCCAGGACCGTCCTCACTGACTGAGGTTTTTTCCAGGTTTTCCTCAGTCTTCATAAATGGCAAATGCCGGGGAGGTACCCTAAACTTAGGCCTGGAACGTTTCCTTCCTTAAAAATAAATCCTTTCCCAATATATCATTTCATCTCATGTATCATCAGTGCCCATCGCCTGTGGTGCCTGTGTAGCAAAAACGGGCGTTAAACACTATTCATTTATTCTTCTCCCCTTCACCTTCAATTTCACTATCCTTCTATCCTATTCCTTCTTTTTTCCACAGTTTCACCTATCTTGCTTTGTAGGTTACCACAATCTTCGTTAAAAATCCTAAGTATGGCTTCCTTCGGAAGGGAAGTAAAGCCGTCAGTCCCGTGTCGTACATTTACGGCACGAAAAAGAACCTCAAGCCTGAAAGAGAGGCCTCTGAGCAAAATTTGTCGGCCGTTTCACGCCCTGAGTTGAATGGGACGCTGATGACCTGAGCTGTTAAAGAGCGTCCATAAATAAACCAATCAAAAAAAAAAAACAGTCTTCGTTTATAAGCAAAGTATCGCTCTTTACTCCTTCACTGTGTAGTAATTTAACCTGCTTCACCTTCACGATCAGTTAGAACCGTGAAAAACTGCGCAAACGCGGCTCTTAAAAAGTGGGAACACAACTGCCACCGCCAGCAAGGAAATGTCGACTTAGATATAAAAACTTCGACTTCTTTATCTTCGAATAGTAATAACAATTTTAATAATGTTTTAGATTCAAATAGGAGGTCGGCAAGTCTTCAGTCACCACAATATCTCGAGGGGGTCACGCTAAACGCCGGGAAAGGAGCCATCTCCAATGCCCAAATTCACCGCCACGCCGCACACCACAATACTGCTGGTACTTTCTACCATGCAACCAGATATAAGATATGAAATAGGAGAACGGAAAATTCATGAAAAGGAAATATCCTTCCCAGCCTAAGTATCCAGAGGAAACAAGGAAAAAGCCCAAGGTCTCAAGTCTTAACCCGCTCCTTGTTTTTAGATTCGGAGTTTTTAGCACGTTCTATATAATTGGATTATTCTTTTACTTTACGGTTTTTTATTCTTTCTTCAGCTCTATGATTTGACTTTTCCAGATTTTCCGCCTTATGTTAGCAATAACTGCTGGGTTTCCTTTACTCTAAATTCCATCATTTCACTTTCTCTCTTTATCACAATTATTCCTTTCCTTTAAATTTCGCTTCTTTATTCTTCTCTTTCTCACGTTTTCTGCACATTTCTTTGTTGCGTCCCTTTCACTCTTGCATTACAAATGAAGAACGGAACTTCGAAACGCCTGGTACTGGGGCAAGCCATGACAGAGAAGCGAAATGCCAATGCAGCCACAGTCAGACAGCTTTCCCCTCTAATGTGCATTATGACATAGGATTCTCCTTGCCCTTTACTGGATCATAATATTTTATACCGCATCATCACAACCCCTCTTCTAGTCACAAATCTGGTCTCGAGAGGGGGTCCTGAAGGAAGCTGTTTTGGGGTGTTCATATATATATACAATCCCTGCAGGAGGGGAAGAGGAAAAGCTGACGTGAAACTATATGAAGAACTAAAGCATATTTCTTCAATCGTGCTCTGAGAACTTCATTATTTTGGCCATCTATGCCGGCTTTAAGTGCAATGAGCCAGAATTGGAATTCTTCTTTGCCATTTTGGAATTTTTGTAGAGATTAGTCGACACAAAAAATGTTCGATACTCGATACTCATATTCTCGATACTTCATTACTTCTATTCGGAATGCTTTATAACTATTATAAAATAAAATACATGTTTCTCATTTTGTTGTAAGATTATTAGATAATAAATAAATAAAAAATTACGAACATCCTTGCTTACTAACTGTATTTTCATTAAGAGAATTTTAACACCTTTAGAATGGTATTGATAAGCCCCTAGTAGTTCAAGGCTTTTAAATCCATCGGCAGTGATATATGACTAATTATATTTGCATATCATGTACACCATTTCCCTAATAATTAGCTTTGATGGATTATTATCCTGGCTTAAATTCCAAAATACTGTCCAAAAATATCTTCAAGAATTTTGAGTTCCCTCAGATAGGTCGCTCCCATACCAGACGCCGCGACAGAAATCTTTCCAAAGTGCAAGCCACCGTCACGCTGCATTAGCCCACCACGTCCTAGCAATATAGACCCTGTAACATAACCAACGGAATTAAATGATATGAATAGAGCCATGTGCTTTAGTCCTGGGATATCCCGATGCGAGTCCCAGGCGTTACCGGAGGCTCAGTCCAGAAGAAATTTTGATGACAAAGATAATGAGGTCTATGACTTTAAAATAACGGGACACGCTCGTCCATTGCAACTTCTTCATTTGTTACACTCTCACTGTCGGGAATTTTGTTGTTGAAATGTTCACCAGAAACAACTTTAACAAATGAGGTGACATAGAAATGAACAGATTTCCGCACATTTGGGGTCGGCAGAGTCAGTTTTTGTTTTGCCTGTTTTGGATGATTATGAATTTTTTCTGCAATAATTTACTAGTTTTAAATAGCACATAAAACAATTTCAATATATCGAAATGAAATAAGTTATAAATATTAGATGGTATGTTCACTTCACAAAAATATCTATTGAGAATCGTGTTATGCATTTCTTTCTTTTCAAGCAGCCAACAACTTTCTCCTTAACCCATTCACTTAAGCTCTTTAAATAGCAGAAACCTCACTGGTGAAAGGAACGCGTGGTTATCTCCGACATACGAATACCAGGAAATAGAGAGGATGAGGGAAGTACTGTAGTTTTGAATAGTCCTGGTGAATGACCTCGATTCGATCTCGGAAATTTGCAGTGATGCTTCTCAGCTGCATAAATGACAAACAATTGCAAATGAGAAAGATGCAATAAACCGTCCCTACAGTACGGAAGTAAGAGAGATACTAACCTGATTCCCCTATAAACGCATAAATAGAAAATGAATTCGACCAGAAACCACTGCGCATCATTTACTCAGTTGCCAGGAATATTCAAAAACACTTTAATTTGTCTTGAACAACATTTTCATGATGTCCTGAAAGTTGAATGTTCTGTTGTGGTATGAGCCCTTCCGAAATAGTTTGTTTTAAATATACTCTAATCAAATTAGTGGAAAGAGAATGTTCTTTAACCGTGACGACAAGCGTCTGACTATGACAGTTGATAACTTGAAAAAACATCTTTTTGCTTGTAAACAAGAAAAGTAAGCTTAAGTATTTTAATTATGTGATAAGAAATTATTATCTTAAAAACATATTTTCATTAAAAATGAATGATATTACTCTGTGTTTTCATTTTTAATAAATGCCTGTTTTAATTATATTAATGCTTATTTTTAGTATTTTAAGTGCTAATTTGCCTACCTTTTTTAACCAAAATAAATGCCTGAATTTCCGCCTCTGGTTGTAAGATATGGCATGAAACTCACCGTCTTCTGTCACTTAAAAATACCATATGATTTAGAAATAACAACCAGAAAATACTGTAAAACCAGCTTTCAAGTTAGGGCGCGATATTGTTACAATATGTTACTTGTAATCAGATAGATTCATAAACCTCATAATATGTATACCAAGTTCCTTTAATTATTGCGCAGGCTCAGAACTGAGGTTATTTCATATGGTGGCTTTTTCCATATCCATAAAAAGTGCAAAACATGCTAAGCATTTATGCATATACATTTCACCATATTCTAGTACGTGATTTTTAAAGTAATTTATACTGTCGCTAGAACATCTGCAAAAATACAGTAGACTCATTACCTACGCAATCGAAGTTTATACACACTGATAAAACTACATTGACGGCGAATCCCACTGATTTCTCCAAAAAAAATCGTACAAGTAGAAGAGAATTTCATGCCAAGTTTCCAAGGGTAACATCTCAGGCAGTGCAATTTTCAGACTGGTGAGCCAAGTTCAAACCTAAGGGTTTTTCATTCACAAGAATTCGAAAGTAATTGACCGGTTTTAACAATCGAGAAGTTCGATGACATAGGTTATTGATTAGGATCTTATCTACGAAAGTATTTATAATGATTAGCTCATCTAGTTGGTGTATCTGTTGGCAGTGCGGATAAAGACATTCAGTTACTGCATTTTCATTTATATAAAGTGACTTCGGTACCTGAAATAAAAATTTTGGAGAGCTAAAACAAATTATGCAAGAGGCAGTTTACAATATTCGGGGGGGATGAATTGCGGTGAGGGTCTCAAAATATTTTCAAAGGATTTAGGCATGTCTCCCAACAGAGCAGGGACTTACAGCATTAAAAATGGACACTATGAATGGCTTCTCTCGGCAAAAGTCGAGGCCGTCGGCAAAATTAATTTCTGTTTGCGTAACAGAATGAGGATAAAAAATGATAAAAAATGAGTAGTAGGAGTACTAGTAATAGTTATAGTAATTTAGTTCAAAACAAAATAACTGAAAAAATAATGGACATTATTGGCGAAAAGTGTAGAAATAAAAACGCAATTGAAGATTCTTTATTACAAATGTGGCAACGAGAATGGGATGAAATAAAAGAAGGTAGAAGAGTGCACGAAATCTTTCCATCCGTAAATGAAAGATTACAATTTAAGCATACTCATCCCCATAAGGGTTTAGTACATTATGTAACAAGACACGGTCCATATTGCTCATATTTGCAAAGATTTAAATTATAAGCAAACAATACATGCACTGTTTGTAACGTGATCGACACAACGAAACATGTCTCATTTAAATGCCCTAAATACCAGTAAATTGTAGCAGAGGAAAGACGACTACTTGCAGGAAAGCACATCTGGAACATCATGAGAGACGAAGATGATTTTAGGGCATTGAATGAACTAACAAATAAAATATCATACAAAATAGCAAAAGAGTATATAAACTGCAAAAACCAAATAAGAGAGAAAATTCAAAAGTCAGAAATGGTATATTCCCTTGAAGGTCCCAGAGAATCAGCGAAAGGCAAGAAAGAATATTTAAAAGTAGAATTAGTTGAAGAAAAAGAGGCTAACACCCAATTTGAATCAGAGGAAGGGAATAGAGTTGAATAGAATTGAATAGAATAGAATTGACAGAAGAAAGGAATAATGGCAGTTTTCGGGCGGAACGGAAGCAGCTGAGGGAAGTAGACAGAGATCAAAAGAAGGAGAATAGAGAAGTAAACTGCACTGTCAACACACCATGGTCCAGTATAGCTGCTGCTTGAGACCGGCAGCAACCTTGTTGATGTACAGGTTCTGATGCCAGGAATTCCAGTGGGGAGCAACTCAGATACCGAGCGTTAGCAGAAATGAAGATTGCAGATATTAAATTGGATAAAATTGTAAATTAGTTCATATTAAATGTAATTATTACTACTGGTACAGATAACTATAAATCATAGTAAAATATCCATAGTGCTAGATTTCAGTACCGGTTTAGTTTATTGAAGTTTTAGTTTTGTTTAGTTATAGTATTAGTATTGTAGATTTTAAAATCTGTAGAATCTACATTGTAATTTAAATTGCATTTAAAAATGTAAGAGAAATAAAAAAATTAATCTGGAGCATTATATCCCGGTGTAGAAACAAGATATCAGGACGTAAGTATTGCAAAATAAAAAAAATAGTAGTAGTAGTAGTAGTAGTAGCAGTAGTAGTAGTAGTAGTAGTAGTAGTAGTAGTAGTAGTAGTAGTAGTAATAGTAGTAGTAGTAGTAGTAGTAGTAGTAGTAGTAGTATATTTATTTACAAAATATATATTTACATATCTAGCACATATATGTTGCACGGGTCCTAGTACCGTATGTGTTTACCCAATACACTAGGAAATACATGAAATTACACAAACCAATATTTAACTCTTAAATACGTAATAACAATAAATACATAAATAAATATAAATATATACAAAATTAAAATGTTTAAACACTTAAATACAATAAAGAGAAAATAAAACAATATAAAAGTAAACAACTTACACCCCTCACATGTATATGCAAAGAAATAAAAAAAAATATATATTGTTACTCATATTTCCTTATCCCCCTTCTCGGTTGTCTGCTTTTTCCCATATGAGCTGTCTCACGTTGTTCAAAAATTTACTAGCTACTCCCTCCTCCTTCTTCCTATCTGTCAGTAAAGCTCAGCACTGACCTCTCCCTCTTTTAACAAACGAGGCCGGTAGATATCTCTTTCCCCTTTATTTCGTCCCCTTACAGTACGCCAATCTTTCTCCGCACTTATAGGGCAGATTCTCGTTTCCTTTCTGTCTGTTACTTGAGTCATCCTCCAGGTGCCTAACCTAAACAAAGCGGTCCCCTGATTGCAGAGTTTGGCCCCATTCCCCGTTCAATTTTCAGCTTCGATTGTTTATCTAGAGAAACTTTTTCTGCACACTCCGAAGGAGTCAACTGTCTATTAATGCCATTAAAGCGCTTATTAATTTTCCTCCAAACTCCCCTTCTGCTTCCCCACTCTGCGATCCAAAAGTTACCAATTACTATATTTTTCAGGTCGCTTCTTAATTTTGAAATTCAAGTTTGATTTCACACCCATTCTCAGCCGCTCCTGGTAGCAAGTAGATCGCCCTAGTTAGTGTCTGATCCTCGTGAACCATCTGTAGCCTGCAGTCTGTTATCTTGCTAAAGGTACCAAATTTCCCAAGGATTCCGCAATTTGCTGTACCTCTTCCCACTCTTAAAACACCTACCTTTCAGGAAACCGGTCCTCTCCTAATCCAATTTCTCTGTTCGTTCACAACTCCAGATTTCGGCCCCATAAGGGCGCTTTTATTGTGTGTTCAGAGGTCGTGCTTAGGTCACACCTGCTACCTGCTATTTAGCAGCTTATACATGAGACGTGTATCTAGCGACCACTTTAAATTGTGCTACTTTAACAATATTATTAAATTGTTTATATTAACAAAATACCGAGTAAGCATCAATTTCATGTGTAGGAATATCGTTCAAAATCGATACCTCTCGAATATAGAAGTATCGAGAAGTGAGCTGCAACATTTTCTTTTCACCACAGGGTCAACAGAGTGGTCTGGTCCACAAAATTATCAATTTCTATATTCAGCTTTCTCTCTCATCAGTCGTTGCAGGTATACAATTTGTGCCTTACCTTTGTACGTTGCTACCTAGGTTATCATTTTGGAGGTCAAATTGCTCGCTAGGTGGAGCTCAACTCCCATAAGGTAGATTTCAACGCACGCCTCTTGAATTTATATTGTCCTGCGGCGGCCATGTGTAACACTGTTCACAAAGCTGTGAAGTATTCTCCACTGTAGCGGAGGTTCGTTTGACTCACAAGGCGTACAGAAGATGTGAGGTCGACGAAACTGACAAAGGTGCCTTGAGTTGACACGGTGATTCAAAAGAGACAATGTAATAATTATTATGGTTCGTTTTCCTTTATAAACAAAGAATTACCTCGTAGGCACAAACGTAATGTTTCATTACGCTTTTATGGTTAATACTACTTCATTTTGTTTTTAAAAATTCTTCCCAACGCTAACACATATAACTGTTCCGACATGAAATATAAGCAAAGTACATTTAGTATAAGAACTGCTCAAAAAATGATCGTAGTTGCTTTTTAACATACCTTAACTCATCCTGATAATTTTATGATCTTTCTAAACGTAGTCCCTGTTAGATGTACCAGGATAGGTCCATAAGTTTTCGGCCTAACCATTTCCTAGGTATGATAAAGACAAAAACTATATTTGTTCAATATAGTTACCCTTTATTGCAATAAACTTCTCACATCTTTGAGTTAACATTTCAACCCTTCCCCAAAAAATAATCAAAAGTCTTGTCTGCAAAATGGGCATAAGCAGCACCCATCACTTCTTTATCACACTTAAATTTCCCTCCTCGAAGGTTCTCCTTGAATTTTTAAAGCAGCAAATAGTCACTGGGAGCTAGATCTGGGCTGTAGAATTGATGGTCAATCTCCTTGAAGCCACATTTCTTCACAGCTTCCTTTGCAACAAGAACTGTGTGCACAGGCGCGTTGTCGTGAAGAAGGTACACACCATCACTGTGCTTTAAGGCTTTTCTTTTTGATGGAAGCATGTAGTGTGTGCAGTAGGCCAGCATAGTACTCTCCATTTACTGTATTGTTCCTCTCCTTGAAGTCAATGAAGAGTATTCCTTCATAGTCCCAAAATGTTGTGGCCATGACCTTGTTGGTTGACTAAGTGATCGTGGCTTTTAGAGGGCGGTGCTTCGCCGGTTTACCCCACTCCATTGATTCTCTTTTAGACAGGGGATAATAGTAGAGAACCACAGTTTCATCTTCTGTAGCAATGGTTTGCAGAACGTATCTCTCATTGCTACGGCAGAGCTCCAAAATATCCTGACAACAGATGACTCGTTGCTGCTTTTGGACTGAGGAAAGAAGTTTAGCAACCCATCTTGCATTAACCTTATTCATGTTTAAATGTTCATGAATAATTCGAAGGAATGTCTTTTAGAAAGGCCCAACCTTTCTGCTATTTCTATAACTTTGATCCGCGGTCTTTCATAATTTCTCCTTCCACAAGAGCGATGTTTTCAGGAGTGAGCACCTCCAAGGGCCAACTTGCGCGCTCTTCGTGTTCAATGCTTTCTCGATCCATTCGAAAAAGTTTGGTTCATTATTTAGGGTAGAATATGAGACAGATGCCATCCCATTTACACCGTACAATGGCTGTTGAATTTAATTGGGAGTAAGTCCTTCTTTTGTGAAGAACAACTATATCTGAACAACTGAACACAGAGGAGCTGAAGTTACAGCTGCAATTATTTACTTAATAGATAAGGTACGACACCAAATAAGGATTTTTGATTGCGACAATCCTTATCGGCAAGGCCGGAAACTTATGAATCTACCCTCGTACCTGTCCAAATTTCCTGCGGGCCTTCAAAGACATGCTGGTTCAACTGCATGCAAACACGTCATGTACATAATCACGTCTCAAGTTTAACTTTTCAGTTACCAACGTCTTAGTGGAACCCATTGATATTTTCAAAATTTCCGAAACTGTTCTTAATGTTATTCCACAACAATCTCTCACAATGGCGACATTGCTGTTAATGTTTTCTTCCTTTAGAACATAAACTGGAAAACTGTGTCCATATTCCTTTGAAATTGCTTGTCTCTCCGTTTTAAAGGTTTTAAATCATATTTGAACTGTGTGTTCTTCATATTTGAGGAACAAACTCTCCACAGGCCTCTTGTGACTTTGGATAGGCCCCAGTTGAAGATTTGCTGAGACGAAAGCAGAGTTTCAGAGCAGCACATTGTTCGTCGCGAGTGAACTCTGTTTTGATGTAGACGGAACTGAACATGTCTCAACTTGTTGCACACCTGTCACAGGTGGTAACCAAAAGTAAAATCAACGAAACCAGTATCACGTATACATTACACAAAAAAAAACATTGTAACGTTAAATTTTAGAGCGAGAAATTATGTCTGTAAAATTTATTTTTATAGAATTTAATGAAAAAAATTTCAAATGCATCTACGTGTTCTCTTGCCTGCTTAAAAATAAAGCAGGCATTAATTAAAACATTAAAATTATCAGCAACAGCAAAACTGCGTACTCAGAAGATGTTTCTCCAAGATACAAAAGGTAAACTTGAGTAAATAGAAGTAAATTAGCCATGGAACAGAGAATAGAGTTTTACAAATACATGGAAGAAAGATATTTAATATATTTAATTAAAACAATTAATAAACTTATTAATAATACAAATGAATGCTTTTAGTACATATTATTATATGCGTAATATTTTGTTTTGAAATGTATACAAAGTTACAATATTCTCTATAATTTTTAGTATATTTTATAAGATGCCTAACATTTTGCTTTTACATATTTCCTGACTTTGTGTGTGTTTTTAACGGTGTCTAATCACAGAAGGTTTCCAAAAAATCTCCTCTCTGGTGTTATAAGGGACCTGGGCTTCTTCCATCACTGTAATGAGTTGTGCAGAGGGGGCAATGTTGTATGTTCAATGTTGTATACACCAGTTTCAAAATATAGAGTTTATTAGTAAATGTTTTACAATGTTTTCATTTTATCCATACCCAAATGGAACACTCTGTATAGTGGAACAGCCTTAGTTATCACCCTTAATTTCTAAATGAGAAGAATAATGCTGCATTTTACTTACAAGTCTTAATATTCCCGACTTAATTGGAGAAATTTCTATTCTAATTCTACGTTTTAACACCTGCTTTTTAATAGACAAATGAGTTCTGATGCTGATACTTTTACGCAAGCAAGTTATTATGAAAGGCATCGGTGCTTTCATGACCTCCTCTGATAATCTCAGAGAGCCGTTCGCTGTCGAAAGTTGCGTGCTGTTGCTATGGAAACTATGACGGTACATGTGAGTGTTCTGCCTGGTACACACATATTTTCTGCATATCTATTTGAAAGCTCCTTCCGGAACAAAAGCCTTCTTCAATTTGATTCTAATTTATTTATGTCAATAAATATATTTCATAAATTTGAATTGTCTTCATTTTTTCGTAATGCGTCGTTTGTATTTATATATTTAAGGTAATCAGGGAATGTAAATCTAGCACATAATCCAGCAATATATCGTAATTTTTACTGTTTCTCAGAAATTTATAAAGTTATCAATATGAAAAGTTTATGAGATATTAAGAGTACTTAAGTAAAGCTGCTCTGTTCATTTTAATTTCTAATGCACATAAAAAGTTTTTAAACAAAAATAAATCTTATTTCCCGATAATTTAAAAATTTGGTATAAATGTGCATTTTCCTCAGGACAGATCTTGTTGAAAATTTGCACACACATAATGTATGCAAATGAGAAGTGTGGCAACTAGAAGTATTTAAATATCATTATTAGTTGATAAAAATCAATACCAATAAAATATTAATTTTTTTTTTCAAAATTTGAAAATTAATATATTTTCAAGCAACTAGCAATGATACGTCAGGATAGCATGGTGTCTTCGGTTTAAGTAAAAAAAAAAAAAAAAAAAGGCATTCCAATTCCATCAATAGTTTATAAAAAATGCATGATTATGTCATGATATTTTCAGTTTTTAACAAGATTTTATTTTGGTTTAAAAAGTTTTGAAAAGAAAACTTTTTATGTATATTAGAGAATTAGAATTTACAGAGCATCTTTAGTTAAGTTTTCTTAATATATCTCAAAATTTTCATATTAGCTTTAACACTTTCTGAGATAAGTGCAAAATGTATATGCTGCATCATTTGGTAGTTTTATACTTCCTGGTTCCCTTAGGAATAAAACTGTTAACAGTGCTGTAATGGTTCGTGGACCCTCTGAGATCTACATGTAGCAATTTGAGAACCTCTACGCTAAGCTCACTGAAATACATTCCATTACTTTGAAAGTAGAAAGGACAAATTAAGAACCATGTGATACTTAGCAATGAATAGAAAAGCATTTGAAGGTACAGTAGAAAAACAATCAAAGTCCACTTTTTGTGAAACTACAGATTTTGGTGCTAATGAATTGTAGTTATGTAATACACATTCCAACACATTCATACAGGGGAAAAACCTCATGTAGTCCATAAAATGCATGATAGAGGAAACCATTTCCATTTTCTCTGTAAAATATCTGCAATGAGACCATAGTAAGAAAGGGAGTAAACAATATTGTTTGACTTTCGTTTCCATCACCTGGACCCATCAGTTAGAATTTACAATTTATTGTGATTCGTACCCCGGCCAAAATAACAACACTACCATTAATCATCTCATTCATGCTATGATTCATTAGTAGACATATTTAAATCAGTAAAAGTGACTTTACTATCACAGAACACAGTTATACGAAATGTGACAAAGATATGGTTTTAATAACTGAAACACCCAGCGATTGGAATGAGCGCATCAGAAGATGCTGGTGAAATAATTTCCCTTCAATATCTTCAGTGTTTCCTGTTTAAATCGTGGTCTTCATTTTTAATAAAGAATACAGAAATAAATGTTCAATGAAGATGAGAGAAATTGTAACTAACAAACCAATTTTAGAACTATAAACAGCCGAACAGCCTGCCCCTGCCTAGTCAAGTTGATTCCACTTTCCAAGACAAAATATGATGACCTACAATACCTGAAGAGATTCTGTACCGAAAATGCTCAGCTCTGTTTATTCAGGCTACTTGTGATAGACAATGAATAGTTTTGATTGAATATTATTTTTAATAGGGTTTCATTAATATTTACATTTTCCTCAGCAAATATCTAGTATAATTTGGTACATTCCATAATGTAGTTAGTGGAATTTCATTGTTTTATATAAAAGTACATATATTTTGACTTTCATTGTTAATTACCATAAACAAATAACATATAGCACTAATTTCAAAAGAAGGTCTGTTGGAAAACTGCCTTAAGAAATTCTCTAGAAAAAATTATTTCCCCATATCTAATGTATTTAATTTTGTAGCGTTTTTAAACTTCAAGTTACGTTTCTGTAAAAAAAACTCAAAAGTAGACGTGGATTGTTTTTCACTTGCAGACTTTATTTGTATTCAGAATAAATATACTCTGATGTTTGCTAGCACGTTTAAAAGTTTCTTTTGCACAATTAAGTATTATAAACAAAATGAATGAGATTTTATTGCAATACATTCTTTTAATAAATAAAGACGCCGTTTAAGTAAAAGGGTTGCAATGTTTTTAAGATTATAAAAAACTATTAGAGAAAATGTAATAAAACACCAAATCTGCACAAAATTGATCTAATTATATTAATGAATTGCAAACAGGAATAAAGTGGATGGTTCCTACGTTGAATTTTCTCATAGCTTTCTGCCTCCCTGCACCTCTGTTCATCTAGCAGACCGTAATGCTCCCATAAAAGCGCAATAGTTCGAGAAAGACCATTAAGGGAAGATTTATACTCTTTGTGGCATGTTTTAACTGTTGGCACATAGTTGGGAAGCTACTAAGAGGCCATATGTCGATGAAAAGATGAAGGTGTAGATGCGAAATTGCACGATGGTTTATTACAACGTCCGTAAACGGTAGCACAACATTTACGTTTATAGTTCTCGAAGACAGGTGGCACCAACTCCACTTGGCACAACATAATTAAGGTTCTGTATATTCTCCAAATCGTTTACAACCTCCCTCTGTTGTACTGTTGTTTGAGGCGTCGGCTTTAGCCAGTTGCAATAGTTGAGGGTCAGAACCCTCGATTGAGAGTTGCATTAAGAACTGTGATTGTCTCTGTATTCATATTTTTTGCCAGTAGTTCAATGTAATGAAAAATATCACTGGCCTACAATTTTTTTCCTTTTTATTTTTTTCATCTGGAAATATTTAATATGAACACCCTGAACTCAAATATGTTTCCAGTTTTATTCTATCGGACTAGGTTTTTAAACAAAATCACATCAATTGTAATAATGTACTTATATTTTTGATGAAGTGTTAAAGTTTTTCAATGGCCTTGACAGTGGTTTCCATTGTTTCAACATCTTCATGAAACCACTCACCTTGTTATTTACTCATTTCACCAAGATTTGCAAGCAAATAATCAATGGCTGTTCAGAAAATACACTTTATCACTCATTCTACACCTTAGATTTCTAAAATGTTGTAACATTTCCTCCCTAATTTCTTTATAGTCCTCAGATTTCTTTTTGCCAAGAAAGTTTTCTGTCATTTTTTGTATACCAACCATGCTGACTTCTCTAACTCGGACATCGACTGAGGAAAGGTCTCGTCCTGCATAAACTCACGAATCTGGGGTACATCGGAAATACCTGCTGCTATCTTAGCTGCAGTTTTCTGTGGGAACTTTGTAACAAAAAAGTTGAAACAATCACTGTCCTTATTCAGAACAGTAACAAATTGCTTCATCAGGCCTAACTTAACATGGAGTGGTGGAAGAAGGACATTAGAAGAAAAAACCAATAGTTCATAATTCATTTTTTTCTCCAGGAACGAAATTATTCCCTTATAGCCATTTTTTTCTGGTTCAATGCTCTGATTTATTCACAAAGTGAACCATTTATTATCTTGTTTAAATCTCTCAAAATATTTATTTTATATATCTGCTCAGTGAGCAAATAAAAAAAACTTATTTTTTAAAGAGTGGCCGAGGTCATTAAGGCGCGGACTCGTGAATGGGAGGTCTGGGGTTCGAATCCCACCAAGACCGTCCCCTGAGAAGGTTTTTTTTCCAGCTTTTCTTCAGTCCTCATAAATGGCAAATGCCGGGGAGGTACCCTAAACTTAGGCCTGGAACGTTTCCTTCCTTTAAAAAAAAAAACCTTTCCCAATTTATCATTTCATTTCATGTCGACGCCTGCGGTCCCTCAGTAGTAAAAACGGGTGTTAAACGCTAATCAATCATCAATCAATAAAATACAGATTTTTGAAAAACTGTAGCCCGATGAAATAAAAGTAAGGCGGCTTTGAGAGATTTCAAGTGATAAGAAATCATAAAATATGAACACTTTTCATTCAGAAAAAGTTGAGTAGACCAGTTATAATCATTATTTTGTTTCATTCGATCGTTTGATTATTTAATGAATCATTTTTACTTCAAATGAAATTAAATGACTAATTTGGACGTCATTCTTCGAACATCGGCATGTTCTATCATTGAAGGTATAACTGCAATGACTTTCTTATCATGATACAGTATTTTCGCTCTTTATCTCTTCATACATTTTTCTTAGGTGCCTTTGAATGTTGGTGATGGTCTCGTTTTCTGCATAAACACATTCAAGAGACTGCAATTTGAAAGATAACTGTACAATCATTATTAAAAAAAACTAAACTACATGAAATAATGTGGGAAGATTTAAATTTTCAACACAAAAAGTATTGCAAATTAAAAAGAAAAGGTCACAAATAAATAAGAATATATTGCGCTAAGTTATTGATCGCCTTTATAAGCCAGTGTACAAATAAATTAGAAAAATAACTGTGAAATAATTCAATACGAAAGTAAATTAAAATAAAGCATAGCAGAGGGCAAAATGCTGACAAAAGTTCCGTCTCTTTGTGTGTTTCACATGCGGCTATGACGTTGCGTGTCAAGAGGAGAATTTTCCCTCTTCTAGCACATAAACAAAAGTTTACAGCCCATAAGGATATCTTAGCAATAAAAACTTCCATCTTGTAGCAATGACGCTAGAGGAATATTCATGTGCCATGCATATGAGAAGTGTGCATATGTTCGAAGAAATAGAGTGTTGCTTTGTGGAATATTAAACTAAGAGCACAAAGTGATGTATCTTCCATTCAACTCGGAGTCATCAATCATTGGTGCTCGGCGAACATGCCCTGTGAGGCGTGTCCTGTCCTACCATTTTGCATCATACCGTGTAAGTACAGCTGCACTCATGTCGCTACTAGACTTTCATCAACCTCAAATTCTGATTACACTGCGTTATACTTAATTTATGGACAAGTGAGGAAATGAAACGCATGAGGTCATTCGAAAGATAGCAACGTCCTTGTTTTTCAAATGAAGGCATGGACGGTGTATGTACTAAATAATTTTAACATATTAGAAACATGAAGCTGTATTTTATATAATACGTTTTAATACGGATGTATTAAATGAGAATACTGGTAAAAATTAATAGGATATAAATGGAAAACAAACAAAAGCATATAACTTTATGAAAAAAATTAAACAAAACTGAAAAAGATAATATAGATATCAACTCCATCGCAGAGAAATTTTGTTTTTACTATTCTATTGACCCTTAGACTACAGGAAACAATAATGAAAATTTTAAACTTGGCGACAAATAACGAAATGTAGACCACTAACTATAAAAAAAACTGCAGACCACATTAAAATCGGATAAAAGCAAAAACAAACAAAAAAACCGGATTGGATGGTATTAATATGGAACTGTTTAAATATGCTCCATAAGAACTTATAAAACGATTACTGAATTCCATAAATATCTTAAAGAAATATGCTTGTAATCCGAGAAATGGCAAGAGAGTTGTAATTAAGCTTTATAGTGTGGCATAAGAGGGGAGGTTGATAACATGGAGAAATGTATTGTAGTTTTAAGTTCATTAAGAATTAGAAGTGATCGTTGAAAAGATTGCGTAAAGAAAATTAGGGTCTGCGCATGCGCAACATAGGGATTAGATAGCGTTCTTTAACGAATTTTGTGAGTTGAGTGTGAGCTTGAGCAGAGAGGATGTGCCGCCGACTGCCTTGGGGATGCCATCTTGGTTGGCATCCATGATGAATATAAATAATAAGTAATATGTTTATAAATATAGTTTGCCTACGGTTTGCCTAACTCCGATATTTGCGTGATTTGACTCCATTTTGAGTAACGATGGTCAGGCTTTCCTTAGATTAGTGTTGCAGTTATGTCCCTAGTCCAGTCCCAGCTCGTTAAACAAGTTATAGCACGATGTTTTAGGTGAGTGGTAAGCAGGGGTCGCTACGACTGCAACTACGAGCAAGGTCAACACATAAGCAAGCAGGCTTGCCACCCCCTCCTCTGATAGGAAAGCATCACTGATCGCACAACCTAAAGGCAAAAGTGATGTAGGCCATCTTAAGAAAAGATGGAGTAACTTATTTCAAGTTTATAGTAAATATGTGGAGATGGAGCAGATCTAAAGACCTAAGCCGTAATTTTATACATAATGATAATAATAGGAGTTTATAAATTGTTACGATAAAGTACTCCGAAATGCCTTATCTTTCCAGTGCAAAATGTTGCTTCTGAAGTATAAGTTTTGCACGAATATCTGTAAAATTGGAAATGACATTTTTGAAAGTATAACTTAATACAAGTGTTTTCTTATCTATACTTTAATTAGATAAATGTTACATGTCTTACAGTAATTTCTTCACTACACTTTTGTTTCAATTTCTATTCGTAAATTCAATAAAAATTACTTTCACTTGGCCTTGGTTCCCTTGACTGCATTTCTTCTCTTCTCCGTCCACATTTCTATTTGATATTAGATAAACATAAAGCAATTTCTTTCTACAAGAACGAAGACCAATAGAAACAAATAATCAAATACATTTTCAATCTAGATTCTAGAGGTTGAAAATGCCAGACCTCAAGGACTATTTATGTACAGTGTACCATAGTTTAAGAAATTCGGCTGTGTTGCATTTTATTGTTATGATGTTTATTCAACTTGAAAAGGTTCCTCTTAGGCAATGTATATCGCGCATTGTAGATACGTTTTATCACAAGAGGATTTGAGAAGCTCAGGTCCTCAAGAGTTATTTATTAAGACTTTTTCATGAATAAAATAAGAATTTAAATATAGTTTTCCTAAACTTGGTTTAAAAATGTATAATAATTGTATACTTGTATTATGAATACTTAACCTTTTCAAGCCATTGTATACAGGCGAATGCTAATTGCCAATAACGCCATTAGGTAAGAATCAAATACAGTTTAGAAATATTTTATGAATAGAATAAGAATGAAAGTAATATATATATATTTGAAATTCGCGCACAGAATATTAATAATTGTATAAAATGTTACACTTACTTATGAATAATACCCTATTTTTATTAGTGTTACTACTGGGGCACCACAGGCGGTGAACACTGGTGATATATGAAATGAATAATAAATTGGGAAAGGCTTTTTTTTTTAAGGAAGGAAACGTTCCAGGCCTAAGTTTGGGTACATCCCGACATTTGCCGTTTATGAGACTGAGGAAAACCTGGAAAAACCCTCAGTCAGGGAGGAAGGTCCTGGCGGGATTCGAACCCCAGACCTTCCACTCACGAGTCCGCGCCTTAACGACCTCGGCCACCCATGGCGGTAATAACCTATTCAGAAACCGTGAGGCTGGAATAGCCAAAAGTCAATATTAAATCGCTACAGTTCGATTTAATAATACGAAATGAGAAAAACAAAACAGTACCATTGTGAACAACGTGTTTATTAAAAATTATGGTTGCTTAATCAGATATTGTTACATAATTTACAAAATGGTTTCAGACTATTTGATTGAATCCGCAAAAACAATTATTTAAGTGAATACACATTAAGCTAATTAAATGTACAATTATTGCGTGCTCAGAAATTATATTTGGAGTATAGAGTTGGCTACACTGCTCAGAAAACAAATGCATTTCGCGCGGTAAAGGGATTTGGTAAAACTTACTATAACTTCTTGCAATGTCAGGTTTCATTTCATTTGTCGATTTTATGATGTCGTCACATAAGTGAAATAGAACGAACCCTCATAACGAATGCTTCACAGTCCCCTATACTTTTGAAAGCATCTGTACCCAAACTTCCGGAAGTGATTGTACTTCCCTAACGTTGCATGTTGCAGGGAGGCGCTGGTTATAATCACGAGTATCAAGTTGTTTAATTTGTATTCTCTTGCAATATTTGCTTTGTCACGTCCGGCAAGTCCGGGGAACGAAATGACGCGTCTGCGCGGGATGAGTTGTGTTGAGAACTCTGCGTGAGGTGAGAGAGGAGTGGGTAGAACAACTGGCGCTACGCACGTAATAACTCTTCACGCATCTTTTTCCCTCATGTTCTGCTCGATGAACTTCACTCGATATAACGTCAGGTCAGAAAGTAACGTGGAAACCATTCTAGACTTGCACCCATTTGTACAGCACAAACCCAACTGAACTGAAGCAATCGTATTAAAATAGAATGTAATAAATTAACAAGTGTTATTTTTGACCCGTATCCGCTTGGTCAAGACCAACAATTGAATATCGTAACAGATAATTCCTGTGCCGATCACTGTATGAGAACAGTCGCAGTTTGCTGTTACGAGCTGGCATTATTTGTATCTTTATATTGTTGTAGGGTATTGGTGCACCAGAGTTGTGATAGTATGTTAGTAATGATATTTTATTGTATTATATTTTACTGAAATACTAGAAGGAGGAACTTAGGGCTTACATTAGAGCAATTAAATAAGAAGAACCGTTACTAGAGAACGTTAATTGCAATAAAATATATCAGAAATGTGACTGCAGATTGACACCCACTTCGACAAACACATGTTAACACTCATTGTTAAATAAGCTAATATTGTGCGCAAGATATTATGGTAAAAATTGTGCGAGTAGGAATATAAAAGACCGGCATGATCTTGGCCTACAGTGGCTTATGTTCAGTTGTGGATGCAAGCCACAAATAACTGATACACCCTGCCTGCCTCTCCCTATACATATTAAACTTATTATGTATATATAATAAAATTTAAAAAGCAATTCTTGGAACAATGTAACTAAAATAGCGAGAACTAGATCTTTGGCACCCTTGGTATCTACCTTCGTCTAACATTGCCCTTTTTTTTTTTTTTTTTTTTTTTTTTTTTTTTTTTTTTTTTACATCTTTCAAAAACTATGCAAATAAGTTTTACTTCTAAGAAAACGTGTAGGAAAGTTCCTCCTCGACCCATGGCAGTTAAGTAACAAACAATTTTTTGCTGTTTTACTACCTCTCCCCTAACGATTACATCGCTTCTTTAGATGAAATATCTAAATCTCGCAGTTTTCGAGCAAATTTCTCAAGTTTGCTGTATCAGTACACGAGAAATAACAATGGTGAAGTCGGTCGTGCTGGTGTAGTGGTAACCATACTTGCCTCCTAAGCCTAAGATCGAGGCTTCAAACCTGGCCAGGATTAACGGATCTTTTCGGGCGTAAAAATCCTAGGTATGGCTTCCTTCGGAAAGGAAGTAAAGCCTTGGGTCCCGTGTCGTACATTTACGACACGTAAAAGAACTTCAAGCCTGGAAGAAGAGGCCTCTGAGCAAAATTTATCGGCCGTTTTACGTCCTGAATTGAATGGAAAACTTATGACTCGAGATGTTACAGAGCGTCCGTAAATAAAACAAATAAATCAAAACCCATGATGAAATGTTCATGTTCATATCTCCAATAGTGTTTTTTAATTTATTCATTTCTTAACATTTATGTGCTCATATTCATAAGAATGCAGAATATATCATTTTTATCAAGCTAAAAACATGTACATGTTAATTTGATGTTGAAAAATAAATCGTCATATAATTTATTCGTATTATTCTAGTTGTCTATGAAAAAATTTTGTAGCTTATAATTCCATCGTTGCACATTTTTATAATTTATAAAATTAACTGTCGTATATCTTGACAATGTAAAAGTGTTCTGAAATACAATATAATGAGATGTTTTCTTATTACTGACTATTTCTGATTAAATGGTAAAGTCTAAAGCTAAATGGAATATAAATTATTAGAGTATAAAACATTTTAAATTAATAATAATTATTATTATATTTTGAAAAAGGGCGTTTTGAAATGTGACTATATACAAAATTCATACCCTTCCACATTCTTTATACATATAGTACTTCCCATTTTCATAAAATATATACGAGTACTAATAATAATAATAATAATAATAATAATAATAATAAGGAACTCGTAAAGTACAACTTACTAAAATAACAAGAACTGCAGAACCAAAAAGTATTAAGCATTGAAACAGTCATATCTACAGGATATTTCGAACTGCTTAAGGCAAGGATCCTAATACCGTTACGCAATTCGAAGTTGATTTGGTCGACGGGAAGTTAGTGTTTAACGGCCGAGCCACATACCGAGGAAAATCGCGTCGTCCCGTCGGTGCTTATTCAGCCTATTTTTTTATTAAAGAAGTATTATAGCCTATTTTTTGTTTATTAGTAATATAAAGTAATTAATATTATTCTCACCGTCATAGCATACGCTCTAACCACTGTGTGTCTTTCTTGTATTTTGTTTTACCGCCTTCACGGTTTTTATTTCAGGCACAGCAGTAATTTTATATGAATGAAGATGCAGCACTGCTGACAGATACACCAACTTGCTTAGTCAATCGCTTTAAAGGCTATCTATAAGTTTCATATCCATAGCCTATTTCACCAAGTGCACTTCCCGATGGAGATGTAATAAGTATCCAAGTTCTTACTTAGCAGGAAGAAACCAAACTGTGTAAAGCGTGATGTCCCCTAGGGCTCCGTTCTTGGCTCTATTTTATTTACTATTTATACAAATTATTAATTAGCTTGCATGGAGGACAAATGCAATCGTGCTATTTTATGTTTGCCGATGATCTCGTTATCGGTGCATTTCATAGCAGCCATACCACATTAGAACTAACTCATAGGAAACTATTCAGTTATAAATACTGGTTGCCATGCAAACGAACTTCGTATAAAGTTAAGTAAGAACGTTAACTCAAACGTTACTTATAATAGAAATAGTTGTGATTTTCATTCTTCTGTAAAAGTTGCTCGACCTTCACCTCGACGGTGTACTGAGTTACAATATTGAGGTAAATTACCTTAAAATAAAATAAGTACAGGGATGTTGTGTATTCTTAAACAATCTCCATTAATTGAATATTTAATTATAGTATATTATGCACTTAAAGATTATCATATAAGCTATGAAACCCTTCTGCGGGGTTAACAATGCTTCTGTTTCTAGGTTATATGTCTTACAAAAAAGAGCGACAAAAGTAATTTGTGGTGTTGCATCACGTCTCACTGTGAACCGCTTTTCGTAGATCAAGGAATACTTTCTGTGCCTTAAAAGGTATGTTTGGCTGTCTTTTGTGTGTGAAAATTAATTTAGTTGTTCTTCACTACACGACTACTCAACTCGTGTCAGATTGAAAAGCCAAAATATAATACTACAATGAAAAATGTTGTATATCTGTCATATAAGTTGTTCAATTTTTTACCAAACTCAATTATAAATTTTCCTTTTTCTATATTCAAAAAGTAGTCAGAGTGAATTTGTTGCAAAATATTCGCTATAGTGTAGACGAATTATTTAATGTAAGATTTTAATATTTTATTTTAATATATTTCTCCTTTTTCTTTCTTTTATTAATTTTAGTCTTATTGTGTAATTTGACATATTAATATATTTCAATGTATGGTATTTAATATTCGACGTCACTCTTGGAAATTTAGAATAAGATTGTCTCTTATAGCACTCTTTTATTTGCACATAACAATGACATAACTATTATTTGTTCTAACTTATGCCTTACACAGCAGAAAGGCTGCACGCACTTCCTACAACGTAACTGAAACAGCTGGCATGATAAACACGGCACAGCAAGCTCAATTGCCTGCGTAGGCAGAACTTTAATTCCGGTCTATTGGAAATCGCTCTCCCAGGGAAGGTCAGCGGTTTACATTATATATACAAACTTTGATTGCATACCGGAATGACAGCACAGTGTACATACTCGTATATATGTAAAAGAGGATTTCCGCTTTAAAAAAAAACACTTGAATTTCTGGAATTTTTAGAGTAAATTTTACCTGTGGGTACCCTTCAGTAAAACTATACAATCAGTAGCGTTCAAAGGAATTCATTACGGAGATTAATTTGCCTTGAGTTTTAAATGACCTGAATTCCTGTGTGTGACTGGGGAAGCACACCCCTCTATTTTTCTTTCTTTCTCTTTCATTCGTTTGTCTATATTCTACCTGTGCAATAATTCAGGAATTCTGAAGCACAGTGTTTCCTATTTCGTTGCGTCACATTACAGTTTTCTGTTCTCCTTTCTCTCAGATTCTCTAACAGATGAATCTGAATTATAGGTGCAAAGCCTTGTCAATCAATAAATGGGAAAATATTTAGAGATAGCATTGTGACCTCAGAACTTTGGTGTCTGGTTGTTTCGAAATGAGTGACTATACAGATCTTGAAGTCGGATTTCACTTTTCATAAGAAGTATGTGTGTTCTCTATTAGAAAATACGCTTTATGCAAACACTAAAAACAATATTCCATCTCGGTTAAATCGATAAACCTTCAGAAGCTCTTCATTAACGTTAATGAACAGAACAAAGCCAAATTACGAGGTTAGAGCTGAAAATTATATTTTATGTTGAGTATCTCCATTAATATATCTATGGATGCTATTTCATAATTAATGTTTTTATATGAACATTTACTTACTGTAAGTGGTGATAGAGAAAATTTCTACTCTTTTAAGTAAAGGCCATCTTTCAGCCAGTGCGTTGATTCCTTGACGATGTTTTGATGAAAAGAATTTGTTCAAAATTTTCACCTTTTTTTAAGTTTCTTCGCTGGATAAACTATGCCATGGATAAAAACAAGGCTGTATGCAGGCTGTGGAAAGAGTTCGACTGTATCCAGTTGCTGGGGTTCTGTATCGTCTTGCTGCATATGTTCAATAAAGCTGGATATCTCTCATATTTTTAAGAACTGCGTTGATCAACAATAGCGCATCTGTTTGAAACGTGTTCAAAGTGCAATAGCGTTCATGTTTTCATCATACACATAATTTTATTTTTTCTCAAATAACTAACTGGTTGGCCAGGATGCAGCTATTGTTTCTAGGTGTCAGAATGCAATAATACATTTTTATTACATTTAATATTTCCGTATAAAATTCTCAGTAAGTTTACAGTAAGTATTTCAGTCAACGCTGAACTTCTTGGAGTATGGATCAACAACTTCAAATTTTAATAGACTCCAAATTTGAAAACGTTCTATATTTTTCAACGAGTCAAGATATTTTATCTAGTGTACTTGTTGATACATTTTGACTTTTAAATCAATTATAATTAATTGTGAATCCTCTACCTTGACCGTAGATAGTCATAGCAATAAGAAAACAAAAAAAATTAAGTTTGTTCATCTGGAGTAATGAATTTTTTAATGTCATGTCACTGTTTTAAATAGTTTAATAAAACATTCTAAATCAGAGATACTGTGAGTGTTCTAAAAATTATTAATGCTATAGTTTTAGTAAAAGATGGATTAACATTAAAGAATATACTTCCAAACCCATAAAAGTTTGTGGAAACTTTTATCCTTAATTTTTAACGATTAAAAACTGACCTTTAAATTTACCAAAGCCGTACCTGCCTTAAAAATATACCACGTGCAGTGGTACGTGTGCATTCACTGCTAGGCTGAGTTTGTGTGCACTCTTGCTCTGCTAGGAACCTTGAAAAGGAAGCGTAAAATCAATGGGAAAAGATTATAGTGACGAGAGTTTTGAACCACCAACAGTGAAAAGTATCTCAGTATCGTTCCAACGCAGAATACCAATGCAAATAGTGTTAAACCATTTACGAGCATGGTCAGCTGGATACGGATATATTAAAACAATTTAATGATCTCAATATTCAACTCCAGGGCTTTGACCAAATTAATTTAAAGCCCTTAAGAAAGTGAAGGGGTTTTATAAGAACGTTTTACTTGCGATTGCCGGCTTTAATAAAGGGAATATTGAAGATTTTCCTGCTGTGACTGAACTTAGAGGACAAAATAAAGTTAGTATTGCTGATGAGTTTTTGAAAATAATCAAACATAACCTAAAAAATCTCAGGTTATAGTTTTTTTTAAATAATTGCCGGAAGTTGTTAAAGAGATAACACATAGGATTGGATCTTTAATCCCAATACCACCGTAGCCAATAATTCTTCTGGTCTTCCTGTATAATTAAAAGAAAGCATGTTAGAAATTACCGTTGATATTTTATTGAAAATAAAATTCGAAAACTTGTCAATTTGCAAATCTACGTGTTATGCTCGCAAAGATTATATGAAACTTGTACAGCCTTCTGTCATTTCTCTATACTTATTTCTGTGAGAAGGGTTGCTGTGTATTGGCAGCAATCAAGACGAAATAAGAAATCCCTTGAATCCAGAATCACCACTAATGCTGAAGATTAAGCCACGAACTAAGGAACTGGTGCTGAAAATAAACTTGGCCAGAAACACTGAAGTTTATCGCATAATAAGATACTTTTTATATCTGTAGTTCCTTTATTAATTTAATAGCGCGTTTTTTTTATAGTTTCAAACTGGTTTATTTAATAAATAAATAAACCAGATTAATATATTGTTTAATTTATTTTAGATGTAGTTATGTATAATTTTAATTGAGTTTAACACTGGAGGTACAGCCTTAAGTTTAAAAGTGTCTCTGGAGGAAAAAGGTTGAATATCCCTTTGCTAGAATATGGTTTGCTGTTTATGTAATATTTAATATTTCTTAGACTAATGCCATCCTGGCGGATACTTGTTTCATTGTATTGGAAGGCCTGTTAGTGTGAGGTACTATAGCAAATTTATTTGTGTAAGTGAAGTTTGTGCTTTTTCTTTGGTACTATGCTGTAGCAGTATTTAACACCCCTCCTGTAATTTAATATTTATATGTTTATAAATATCATATTAATTTCAGCAGGGACATATAGTTCTTTATTTGATAGTGTAAAAGTAATGATAGCCGCAGTTGATTAAAACACTTTATTTAATTGTGTAAATAGTAATAGTGCAGATAGATTAAGGTTTTCAGATAGGAATGGGGAAAATGAATTTTCACGTTACACAAGGGTAGAGGTGAAAGACGAACACCTGACGTTCAAAGCGAGTAAATGGTTTTTCCGAGCATCGGTGAGCATGGTTTTTATGGTGTGAATGTTAGCCTGCTAAACTTTCGAGCCCTTTCAGAACATTCCATACGATCCGGCCAATCAGCCGTTAGCCTTTTAAACTTTTAAAGCCTGGCGCTGCTCATGGGCGTACAAGTTGGACCTCGGAGGCCTGGGTTCGACACTGGGCATACATGATGAGAGGTTGCACATAAAGAAATAATTCGCCCAGTTTCAGACACTCTTAGACATGCTTCACTCACTCTTGGTTATATAGGGTCGTTTAATCGATGGCCGAGATTTATGATCAAACATCGGGCGCGAAAATTTTATATATAATAATGTATAGACACGTGACACTAAGAGCAAATCCTCGAGTAACAAACCAGTGATAATCGATAGCAAACTTTAATTCATACGAGGAACTCGTAAGGTAGATCAAGAAACTCGAAAGCCTTACCGCACCGTGTGCATCAGCTCATATAATAATAGTTTACAAACCCCGGAAGCTCGCGCTCATCAGAAGTACCTAGCTTGCCAGCACCCGAGTCAATTGCCAGCTTAAGGGTACGGGCATGCATTTTCATAGACGAACAATAGCTTCTTTGTACCGTGGTTTTATGTCAATAAATCTCACCGCATACCTTCGCGTGTTTATATTTTGAACAGCGAAAACGGCAAAAATCTCTGGGTTCCGATAGTTAGTGAAAGCGGCGACTATCGGCTACGCCCACGCAACATCGAGAATTGGACCAATCTCGTCGGAATTTCCTATAAGAACCCAAACTCCACAACAGCGCTTTCAATGTTTCGAGCATCTAATTGCTTAAATCAGTGACTGTAATGGATAAAAGAAATTGACAAGGAGAATAAGGAGCAGGGAAAAGGAAAAATATGGTGATAGTGAAGAAGAAAAGAACGTTCTGATAATGGTAATAGTGAAGACACTACAGATACATTAAACGATGCTATCTGTGTGGTAGAAGCAGAAACAAAATGATCAGAAGATGATGTAACGATGCAGTAAGTCAGTTGGTCCTAACTATGCAAGAGAGTATGCCTACAGTGTTTGTCTGTTTTTGCTTCACTTATTTAGATTCTCTCTGCCAGCACAGAGATTTTCATTTAACATATACTGTACCTAAATAATCATACATGCTTTTATAAGCACTAATATAGATTAATATCTTGAATACAGAATTCGTACCCCTTTATGTCGATTATAATAATTATAAAATTATAATTTCAGTAGTATATAGTTCCTAAAAGTAGTACATATTTCATGGAAAAAGTAGTGTTTCCTGCTATTACTTTCATAAAAATTACCTTATAAATGTATATATAATTTGTTATCGCAGAATAATTTATACTTAAGTACCCAAAAATTTTGTGTACTCGTACTTAAAAGATATGTTTGATATATTATGTCGCGCTGGACGACTATTGTCACCTTACAACATGGGTACGACTACTGTGAGATTAATAAACTATGTGTTTTCTAGGCCACTTTTGCCTAGATACCATACAGTTAAACCTACATGGTCTTCCACAAATAATACAAGTACACGTTAAGGTATTTTCTTCCCTTTGCTATATAGGGCACCCAACTGTTTCCGATTTGAAAGAAATTATTTAATTCTTTCCTGCATTTTTTCTGTGTTTCTATAGCAAAGTTGTTTAAAAGTGTTTCATCAGCAGTTATTTTGTGGAATTCAAATCTTTTCTTGAACTTTCTGTACTTCCTCTGCTCCTCGTTTACTTCAAGTATCAGGAGGTAATGAAGTGATTCAATTCGATCTTATACTCTGAAATTCCGGAATCCTGGCATCAGATCTTGAGAGCATAAAATTAAGTCAATACATATGTGCTATTTGCATATTAAAAAGTCAGCCTTTTGCTGAGATCGCTTCCTCAGTTTCTACGCATTGCAGGTATTTGAACTTATCCCCCCCCCCCCTTTAATACAACTACCTGCTAGCGTTTCTCACATCGTCTTGTTTCACAGGTTATTCAGTTCCGTTAAAGTTATTTATTTGTTTTTTTTTTTAATTAACTACATTTGTCTTATTATAATACACCGAAGGTGCCAAAAATGTATACACGTTCAGTTTTTTTTTTTTTTTTTGAGTAGTGTTTAACGCCCGTTTTTACTGCTGAGGCACCACAGGCGATGGACACTGATGATACATGAAATGAAATGATAAATTGGGAAAGGATTTTTTTTTAAGGAAGGAAGCGTTCCAGGCCTAAGTTTAGGCACCTCCCCGGCATTTGCCAGTTATGAAGACTGAGGAAAACCTGGAAAAAAAACCCAGTCAGGGAGGACGTCCTGGCGGGATTCGAACCGCAGACCTCCCGCTCACGAGTCCGTGCCTTAACGACCTCGGCCACCCGTGGCGGTCACGTTCACAGTAAATATCTATTATATTAGATATCTATTATATTAATACATTTCAAAGTTTGACTGAAAAACAACAGTAATGTGTAGTGTGATGTTCTGTAAACAGATGTGGCTCACATACATAATGACAGCGTCGCTACGTGACAGATAAATCAATAATGAACAAATGGAGCTAAGATTATCGTAAACCAACAATGAATAAATAAAGCCAAGAATATCATATGATGTTCTGTAAACAGATGTGACTCACGTTACGTTATACTAGCGTGGCTGCAACAAAATGGAATCAAGATTATCGTTTGAACAGAGGAAAGTAATTTTGAAGTGTATTGGAAAGCCGAGAATGTTGTTGAAGTTCAAACGCAATTGAACCATTCATTTTTGAAGGAACAATAACTGCATAGTGTATCTGAACATGATACGCACATCCGCCATTCATACACTCTATGGAAATGAGGAATTTACTTCCAACAGGAGGGTACACCACCACAATACAATTGAGATGTACATGCGTACCTTGAGGACAATCATACAAGGTACTGGATAACGAAGGGTCCTATTGCGTTTCCACCGCGTTCTGCGGGTCTAACTCCGTAGGAGTTCTAGTATACCGTAGAAAATCAGCTGACAGCCCTTCGGGAAGAAATTGAAACGGCATGTGCTGCAATCGCCGAGGACACTTTCGCAAACGTTGCTCAATCAGTAGTTCAACGTACTCAGAAGTGTATCGACGCCGATGGTGAGCATTGTGAGTAACTGTTGTAACTGTAAAAGTCTAAGATGTTTAGTATTCATCATTTTCTGTTTGTATGAATTCAGTTTTGTTATGTTAACACAGTTTTTTTCTTTTCTTTAATTGTGTATACATTTTGGCACCGTCTGTATTTTATTTCTAGGCTCTTGAAATCTGAAATAATAGTCACGGTTATTGCCGTAAGATAAATTTAATGTATTATATGTGCCTTTTGTTATTTTGCTATTAGGTGACTTTAGAGCGTTTGGTATCGTATTGGTTCGTTCTTTGAAAACGGAATATTATCTGGACATAAAAGTATACGCTACATTGTTTATGAAAGAACTACTTAATTTGATAAAAACTGGCTACTTATCCCCGAACGCTAATGTGGAATTTTATTCTTTTGGGGTAAATTGTCATATCGAGTGTCCGTTATCAAAAGTTAGCCAGATTTTAAAGGAATAATAACATCAAGAATTTCGAAGAATTTCTGTTAACAGCTAAGAGGAATAAATTATATTGCAATAAAATATGCTGATATTTATTTCTTATCGACTTTTATCCTTGTAAAGAGCTCAAATTTCCTCTAACCGCGAGGTTGTGGATGAAGAAAATTCGAGTCGAGACTCGATTTTGGAAGGTCCTTAATTTTGGTTTTGTTTGTGGCTTTCCCTGAATACTTAAGCAAATGCCGTGGTATATTATTTTCATTTTAGGAGTTTTTCCCTCTCTCACTTCCTTTCAGTTCATTCCAGAGCATCAGTTACATGTGAGAAGTGTCAGGGAAGGCAAGCACGGTTAGCTTGTGGTATGGGGGTGAACTGAGTTCAGGAAAAAGCTCTTATTTTATCTTGGGTGGGTTATGGAGGGCCCGTCGGCGTTTGAAACTTTATCATTTATGGAAACTTTAGGGACCAGACATATCACATACATCGTCTATTCGGATCTTGGGCCCTGTTTCAATTTATGGTAGAATCATAAAATGATATCGTTAGTCACTTGTCAAAATTACTAGTCTAGCGACTGTATCCGGGCGTCGAGAAGGCTGTTTCAGGTATATTTATTACTCCGTGTTCTGTTTGTTGATGCGATTTTATTTACGCGGCATGTATTTTAAATCATATATTCAAGTTAAAAAACAGGACATTACACATCAAAAAGAATCTCTAGTATTCAAAACAAAGTAATAGTGTTGCTTTTAATAAATGAGCCTAAAAAGTATTATTTAGGCAATTCTCCTACAAAATTACGAAGAAAGAAAAAGTCGAAACGTGGAAAGTGTAAAGCAACTGTGAAAGCGCTGGGCTTAATTAAATCGGAGAAAGTTACGCAATTGTTAGGGGCACATTTTGGCCAAACATGGATAAAGCTACAATGGTAAATGCTGTCTTTTTGTATTCATATTCGCCATTCATATTATTATCTACAAATAATTATGTAAGTACTTCGGTTTCTATGGTATCTTATGTAGTATGGGACTGGTTGGTGTATTTGAGACCACATATTACATAAATAATTCTTGATAAGCTTTATAGTTAAAATGTGTCGAGCTTAATTGATAGAATCAATACCTAGCCTAAACTATAAACACTAATATATAAATTCACCATTCGAGATTACGAATGGAACTACACAAATTAATAACATGCAATACTACAAGAGAAAATATTTCGTGAAAAAACACAGATAAAGCAAAATTCCACCCTGACAATATCAGTCTGTCACACTTGTAACTAGTAGTTTACCACTTGTAAAATAAACTAGTAATTTTAGAATAGGGACTGTTTTACTGGACCACGAGCTTCGTGAAACAGGGCACAGGTCGCTCGGTATATTCTCTGTTCGATCCTTCCTCCCTTAAGACATGTGTACATTAAAAATTCTCCTCCCTAAAGAGGAACATTTACTCTAGAAATTATCCTGGGTATCGCTCTTTTATTATATGCCTAATACTCAAAATTAAAATATCCCTCAATCAATCCCTCATTATGGCTCTCTGAAGAGAGGTTCGGCCTTTAAAGTCTTTCAGATGGTAATTATTGGGAACAAAAATATATCACATATAGATCATTAATCTCGTAACAGGGAACTAGACTTCTACACATGTAATACAATCCTATAGTTTAAATTACATTTTTAATATTTAATCATTTTTCGCAACAATTTTCATTTTCTGAAAATATTTTTAAAGTGTTTATTTTTTTAATATTTTAAGTAGTTTTGTGTGGTTTAAGGTTTTTTTTCTCGTAAATTCACCAACATATTTACACATTCAAATGCTTTAAGTTCTCTCAGTTAAGGCATATGGATTGTAATTACCTCTTTTACTTGCTGCCATTTTCTAAACCCAAGATCGCGGGTTCAAACCCGGCCAGGATCGATGGATTTTTTTCGGGCGTAAAAATTCTAAGTATGGCTTCCTTCGGAAGGGAAGTAAAGCCATGGGTTCCGTGTCGTAGATTTACGGCACGAAAAAGAACCTCAAGCCTGAGAGGCCTCTGAGCAAAATTTGTCGGTCGTTCCACGCCCTGAGTTGAATGGGACGCTGATGACCTGAGATGTTAAAGAGCGTCCGTAAATAAAACAAATCAACAACTTGCTGCCATTGTTAGCTCTCAACTGTAAGGAGTAACCGACCCTCCGTCCTTTGAGGCTGCTCCTACCTGCGATGAGTTTTGGAGACTAGGTCTGAGGTATTTTAATGCCTTGTATAGAACCAAATTGGATTTTATGAAACACAATCGTCATTTCTTAAAGTTTTGATATAAATTTAGCTCTGCCTACGAAGAAACTTGAACAAATAATATCACAGATATTCCGGTAGGGCTGGTCGTATTCCAATTACAAGCAATCCTACAATAATGCTTGGTACATTTCAGTAACTGGTAAATAAATAATGCAGTTTGTTTAACACGATCGGTTTTCATCAGGACACCAAAAGAGATTTGTGTGCTCAAGTTTTAAGTGTTACAGAACTAATGAGAAAACAAATGAGGTTCATATGGTTTACATATAGGCGCGTTTTTATCGACCGCCTAAAAACCATTAGAGATGCTAGAGAAGAGAGAGGAATCTCTCCACTTTTCGCATGTAGAAAATCTGTGAGAGAGCTTTAAAATGATTCCTGGACACGAGTTCGTCCAAAATGGGATATTTACTGGGAAAGACCCATCTTACTCTATATTATTGGTAGTTCGCTCGCAGCTCTCCCCTGTACTGACACATTCTCGCTGACAGACAGTAGAAACTCATGTCGGAAGACAGAGATGTTTGTAATGCTGTAAACACAGTATACTGCATGGTTCTGATTTATATTGTAACTTTTTAGTGTACCATATAAGCGAAAATGCATTACATTTTAATACCATCATTTCAATTTGATGCGTCAATATTTTAATGAAAACTTTATGTTTTTCATATTTTAGTGACGTGTCCATTTTATATGTCGATAAAATTTGCACGCTCCCTAGTATTAGCCTGCGAGGCAGGATTGATAATCTCTTCTGATTCTCTTGAATCCTGCTTTCCAGTGCTACAAACACAACGCTGTTGTTGTTCAGTTCTTCCCAATGACCCTCTTGGACAAAGGCTGCTTCGCTGACACTGGCTCAGTCTCCGGTTTGTTACTACTCCCCATAGTCAGCAGGCGATTTCTTGCTGAGCTGACCCTGAACTTCGCTGATTCCCGTAACTGTTCATTAATGACCAGTCTGTGACATGCACCGCATTCTGTGCAAAACAACTACGTTTGCCTTACGTCTATCATTATATCCCCCTCAGAATGATGTATTTTGTTACACATGAAGAACTATTAAGGGGCTGTTGATAATTCGGTCCAAGCCGTGAAGATTACGATGTAAGCGTAATTCTTACGTATCGCAAATAGAATTGATCGTGTATCCGTTTTGTTTTTCCCCGTTCAAGCTTTAGGGTCACAGCTGCACACATCAACAGCCAAATTTTGGCTAATAAGGCAAGTTACTGCACTCGGAATAGAGTGGAGCTACTAGGATTCTGAGCTTTATTTCTTTATTTGCCATAGTTCAAAGATTTATACATAGCAGCACAGTTTAAATTCTCTGTAAATGTTTAATCAATAATTCAGCTGCTTAGTGTTTTGCATATTTCCAAGAACGTTTTCTTCCGCTGTTATTCAGATTAATGCAGAAAAATTAATAGCATATAATTAATTAAGAAACCATATTTATGAGCTGAGCCCTTGATATCACCTTTACACTTACTAAAATAGAGAGAAATAACACAAAGTTTTGAGTTACATTGTGTATTTAAGAAGAGTTTCATATGTTTCAATAAAATAAAAAACAATTACCTTAAACTAAGCAAATATATACAATCAACAATAAATAATCGAAAGTTTCATTGATTTTCATTGGCTATGAAACATAATTTAAGTGTTACTACAGTAAAAGTATGTAATGCAATCGTTTTCTGAAGATTATTACAGAGCTGTCTTACTTATAAATATAATTCTCAAATACATATTAGTCGGTCCTGGTGCTGTAGTGGTTATCATACTTGCCTCCTACGTGGGTTCAAACCTGGCCAGGATCAATGGATTTTTTTCGGGGTGTAAAAATCCAAAGTATGGCTTCCTTCGGAAGGGAAGTAAAGCCATGGGTCCCGTGTCGTGCATTTATGGCACGAAAAAGAACTTCAAGCCTGAAAGAAGAGGCCTCTAGCAAAATATGTCGGCCGTTTTACGTCCTGATTTGACGGGAACGCTGATGACCTAAGAGTATCCATAAATTAAACAATTCAACTAAACACATATTATATTAATATTTCACATTTTCTATCTTCACGGCTATGTTTTTGTTAATTATAAAAGATATGGAACGTTATAAATACAGTTTATACGCAAAGTTAATTTGTCCTTTTATTTCAAAACAATATAGAACAAATTAAACGCAAGAGCGTTTTTTAAATTTCTGTTTTCAAGCATACCCCTACTCCAATTGGTTCAATTTCCCTAATTTTCAAAAACTACTTTTCTTATTTTGAACAGCGGAAAGAAATTTTGAAGTGATATTGGAAAACCAAGAATGTTGTTGAAGTTCAAAGGCAATGGAGAATGTGTACAGAACAGAACTGCCGTTCGACTTCTACCTATGAGGAACTTTTAAGGATGTTGTACACTGTAGAAAACCAGCTACACTGACAGCACTCCGGGAAGAAATTGAAACAGCGTTTGCTGCAATCGCTGAGGACACTTTCGCAAACGTTGCTCAATCAGCAGTTCAACGTACTCAGAAGTGTATCGATGCCGATAGTGGGCATTTTCAGCAACTGTTGTAACTGTAAAAGTCTAAGATGATTAGTGCTCATCATGTTTTGTTTGTGTGAATTCAGTTTTGTTATGTTAACACAGTTTGTTCTTCGCTTGAAGTGTATACATTTTTTGGCACCCTCTGTATATACACGTAGAGCTGGATACATAATAGCACCGTACTACTCTTTAGATCACTAGGGTGCACTGTAAGAATTTGTTGATCAATAAAAGCAGCGGCCTTCGGCGAAACTGCGAGAACCAATCAAGTCGAAACACCCTGGGTTCTTTCAGAAGCCATGATTCCTCATTGATAATGCATATCTCTACACTGGTGTAGCACCAAGAAATCTTATTAACCCGTTTAAGTAGGAACACAACACCATGCGTATTTTCTGACTGCTAAAAACACAGGATCACAGTTTCCACACGCTTTAGGGAGTAGTTCTGGCAGCAACCCAAGTATTTCCAGACTGAAATTCGCTGTCTAATATTTCAGTGGAATGTTTTTCGCAAGTATTCTGAATATTGCCGAGATGATTTCGCTAGAAGTACAATCGGAGATAAAAGTTTAACACGAGACGGAGAAGCACACCAAAATAGGGGTCATGCTCTCTAGATAGGGGCTCGCATGGCTCAGACTAGCAGCATGGTGCATGATCAAAATCACCGACGAATTTGAACTGAGAGTTAGCTGTATTTGCGAGAGGGGGAGGGATAGTGGATAAATACAGTATGCGGCAAAACAAATGACACTGAAATATTAATGACATTTTTACAGAACGTGTTCAAAATCACGTGCCCCCCATTGTTCACAACGTTTCTGAAGATATGAACATGTTGATGAACAAAGGCTGCTATAAGGACACAAAAACGACGTTATCTTCTCGCGTGGTTCAGGAATATTTGTAGATGGGTCATTTATCTTCAAAACGAATTCTTTCAACATGTTCCCCATGTAGGTTTCAGGGGCCGTGAGATCAGGGAAGCTGGCAGGTTACGGGTATGGACTTCCACGAGAAATTAGGCGATCTCCAAAGTGTCGTTGCAAAAGGGTAAGTGACTCCCCTGCTCCATCTTACTGCACTCATTGTCGTTGGAGGACCAAGTTGCGGACGTGACAAAAACGTGCAAATGCCGCACAAATGATGAAATAATTAGATCTCTGTAGCGCCCCTGGTTTTTTGTTTGGGTATTCTGTGCAGCATCCTCAATCAAATAAGGGCCCAGTATTCCATGACCGGACATGGTGGTGCACCAAGTCGCAACCTGCGCTCTGTGCAGTGATTTTGGCAACACCGGGCTGTTGAAACCCTAAAAAACGAGGATCGATAATTTCAGTGTCGTTTGTTCTGCCTCATTTTGTAAAAGTACGAAAAATGTGAAAGTACGAAAAAATGAAGAAAAAATTATCTACCGCGACACCTTACCGGGTAGAGCAGAGGGAGATAGTCGGTTGGACTCTGCTGGCGGGCAAGGAAGAGAAAGATTTTATTTATTTATGGACGCTCTTCATCTCAGGTCATCAGCCTGGAAGAGAAAGAGGGATTAGGTAAATTTCTGATAAAAGTGACACAGTTCGAGTCTGAAAAGCTGATAAATAGGGAGGAGGATTTGGAAAACAAATTGAGTGAACCCAACTATTGTTTGATATTTCTAATACGTAATACTTTATTTGTTTTATTTTAAATTAAGTAATTCCCATTCTAATGTCTAGTATTAAATCAAATAGACTACATTCTAAATGCCTGCAAAATCACCTCCACCGCCAATGCGGTAGCCACAGAGATAGACCTTATGAATGATTTTCATTTAATCAGCCCTTGTAAAGCAAACCTCTACCAAAGGGTTAATAATGCAGAGTTCTTCATATAATCATAAAAGCATCTGTATTACACTATCGGTTGAAAATGTGAATGTGCTGAATTATTTATGTAATTCTCATATCTAGTACATTATATTTATAAAATGCAGAACAAATCGTTCTTTTTGTGCGCACATTTTTTACTATTTGCTGTCATTATTAGGAACCCAATAATAAATTCATAAATCATAGTAGTTAAAAAGTGCTTTAACACTATTAAAATTAAATACACCTGACGGCTAGGTGTTTGTATAGACTCTGATCTGGAATGGCACACTCAGGTGACTCATACATGCAATAAAATATTTTCCTTTATTCACCGCGATCGTAGACAATAGTCTAATATGATAAGTGGGGGGAGGAGTTTGTTGATTCAATTATTTGTTGACGGACTGATGTCGATTTCCTCTTCTCCTGCTGCCGATCGCCGTGCCAGGGTTGGGGTGGGTGGATTGCTGGAATTTTATGACCCTCTTAGGCCAAAGGGAGAGGTCTAGGAATTATGCAAAAGACGAACACGAATCGTAGAAATTACCGTAACACAATTGATTTATATTTAAGTAATTTTATCTTTCAAGGGCCGGCTTGTAAGTTCTGAAAATATTAATGAGTGTTGGCACCTAACTCGATGAATTCTAGTCTAGCACTGCACTGTAATTGTACCAAATATTTCACCGTTCCACTGTTTTTCTTATTGTACCACTATTTTCGACATGGCTCACTGTTTAGAGTTTGCGTCTTTCTACTCCACAAGCTCTCCGATTGACTGCTCTTTTTAACTTTTATTTCTTCTCTTTTTCTCCTGGGTTTCGTTACGTAATATTAGTTACAAGTTATTACACCCACAAGGATCAGTTGTATCAATAGGTTTTTATTGCCCGGCCTGTCCGGGATTTTAACAAAAAACTAACCCGTCTGTCAATACCTAGGGATCTGACCACTCTTTTTCCCTATCAATTTTCAAATTCTTAGCGACGACCCTTCTTATACAAAAACTCTTACAAAAGATATACAGGACCGTTTGGCTCTTTTTGTCCCGTTTCTAAACTACGACATTTTCTGGTTTATGTCTAAAAGCTTCGTAAACAAACGTTCTACTACTCAGGAAATACGCAAAGTGACTTAACTATCGATATGCAGACATATAAACTGCAAAATTTATTTATAATAAGATTTATAATACACATAATTAATTATAATAATATCAGAAATATAAAAATGGAGGTTTATATTGACTCATCACACATTAAAAACTTTAGCAAAAGATCTACCTCTCAATTTCATTCAAGTGTTTGTTATGCCTCCCTTTGATTATTGTCATATCTTGAACTCTAATCTGAATACTGGGCGGATCAACAGATTAAAACTCGTTCATAATGATTTTCCTAAATTTGATCATGTGACGCAATTAACTGTCATTAGTATTACTTATACGTAGAAGTTTCTTCCGGGCTTAGGAGCCGTGGTCTGTTGGAGCTAAGGAGTCCAAACGTTTCATCCCAACCTGCGGAGGACATCTTCAGTGGCGCGGTCTGAGTCTTCTGGGGGAAGGTCATTGGTATCTCTACAAGAACGTGGCTGTTTCCATTCCCTTTTGGTGTTTAAATACCTCTGCACCTCCATCCCTGAGTGTATCGCATTTCGCCCCCTATATACCAGAATTATGACCTTACTGTCTATCCCTATACCCAATCTTATTGCAATTTCTAGAATCTGGACCCCCCCCCTTCCTCATGAAGTCATAAATTGTCGGACAATAATGCTAAGTGCAGATTAAATGTCGCCTCAACTCTAGGAAATACAACAATTAATCTCCTACTTCTTCTTCTTCTTCAGCTTCTCTTCCTCTTCCTCTCCTTGTACTTGAGGAAAAATATTGAAGAACAAGTGGAATTCTAACGCTATCTTCATGAATTCCAAATTTTTATAAAATTGCGTAATATTTACGTTGAGTGTATATACTTTATGTCTTATATTTCTGCATTTTATATAATTATGCACATTGTACTTTGTATTTCATTGGTGATATTCACCCAGTAGAATAGAAGAGAAGGCCCTGTGGCCTTAACTCTTTCAGAATACTAATTGAATAAATAAATTGTGATGGGTGCGTACGGCTGGGCGCCAAATCATGAAATGGGATTTGTAGGCGGTGTTGTTGTTGTTGTTGTTGTTGTTGGCCTCACGTTGGTTGTCAAATTATGGAGCGGTTTTGGTGTGTTGTTTACGCTTCGATGACAACTTCTCAGGGGACTATTCGGTTATTTTGTTGATTCGTATTCAACAGGACTGCAGAGGAGACCAGTAATATTAATAACCTCACGATGAGACATACGAGTTTCCGGCCTAACCATTTTCTAGGTGTGATAAACACAAAAACTATATTTCACTTTTCAATAGAGTTACCCTTTAATGCAATACACTTCTCACATATTTGAGTTAACATTTCAACCCCCCCCCCCCAAATAGAAGTCTTGTCTGCAAAATGGGCATAAACAGCATCCATTACTTCTTCATTACATTTAAATTTCCTTCCCCGAAGGACCCTCTTGAGTTTTGAGAATAGGACATAGTCACTGGCAGCTAGATCTGGGCCGCAGGGTGGATGGTCGATCTCCCTGAAGCCACATTTCTTCACAGCTTCTTTTGCAACAAGAGCTGTGTGCACAGGCGCGTTGTCGTGAAGAAGGTGCACACCACCACCCAGCTTTCCTCGCCTTTTCCCTTTGATGCAAGCACGTAGTCTGTGCAGTAGGCCACCATAGTACTCCCCATTTACTGTGGTGTTCCTCTCCTTGCAGTCAATAAAGAGTGTTCCTTTACAGTCCCTAAAGATTGTGGCCATGATCTTCTTGGTTGACTGAGAGACCTTGGCCTTTACAGGCGGTGCTTCGCTAGGTTTACGCCACTCTATTGATTCTCTTTTGGATAAGGGACCATAGTAGAGGACCATAGTTTCATCTCCTATAGAAATAATTTGCAGAACTTCTCTCTTGTTGTCACGGCAGATCTCCAAAAATGCCTGACAACAGATGACTCGCTGCTGCTTTTGAACTGAAGAAAGGAGTCTAGACACCCATTTTGCACTAACCTTATTCATGTTTAAATGTTCATGAATACTTCGAAGGACTGTTGATGGGAAAGTCCCAAACTTGCTGCTATTTCTGTAACTTTCAGCTGCCGGTCTTCCATAAATTCTCCTTCCGCAAGAGCGATGTTTTCAGGAGTGAGCACCTCCAACGGCCGACCTGCGTGCTGTTCGTCTTCAATGCTTTCTCGATCCATTCGAAAAAGTTTGGCCCATTCTTTTACGGTAGAATATGAGGGGGTCCAATCGCTGTTTAATTTCATTTGGAGTAAGTCCTTCTTTCGTAAAGAATTTAATGACTGCTCGAAATTCCATTTTGATCATGGACAATGTTCTACACATAGCCATCTTTATGCAACTATATCTGAACAAGTGAACACAGCGTTACAGTTGATATTATTTACTTAACAGATAAGGTATAATACGAGATAATGCTTTTGTGAAGACGATAATCCTTATCGGTGAGGCCGGAATCTTATGGTCGTAATATATATGGTAATCTATTATGCTCAAAATCTGTCTCGTCTTTGGAGCTTTGCGTACGATGGAAGTAATCTACATTGAATATAAACTTAGCTGCCGTGACTTCCACGGATATGAAGTGAATATGAAAACCGAGTCTGAAGTTGATATATTATGAATGCCTTAGCATGTATCTCGACGCGTAAAGAACTTAGAAATACGTGCGTCGCAGCGTGTAAACATTAACAGTGAGTGTGACTCTCCTCGCGTAAACTTGCGGTATAATTGTCCCCACAGAATGTGAAACTTGAAACGCGTTACTTAAAACTGAAGTAGGACGTGTTACCTGCTATTCGGTCTGAAACTTCATCTCTCTGCTTAACTGATCTGAAACTGCATAAACTGAAATTGGGAACTGTGTACTGCGTGCTCTAGTCAGCAAACACTTCTTTATATACTTGATTCATATTAAATAACCGTTGGCTTCCCTAAGCCACGGGATGGCACACGCACACGCACACGCACGTCTCGCGCCTTGGTTTAAAAGTTTAAAATACACACGTACCTATGGCTGGTTTAAATTTACCTGCCAGGACGTGCCATTCTTTATTATTTGAAGGTTTAAAACTCTTGTTGGCATTGGCTAGTTTAAAGACTAACAGTACAATGGCCTGTCGAGTTCAAAGCCCGAACAAATTTAAAAGTCCTTGGGTTTATTAACACTCCAACGAAAGCCCTTTTAAAAGAGACCATTCTCGACCCTCGGGTTCCCTTTTGTATGAAGTCTTATGGCCTCTTTGACTTTCCAAGCTACCGCATTAGAAAAAACCAGATACTTTCTCTTTTGACTACGGACAAATCGCATATTAACGTTACATCTCATGAAACGACATCTACCTTACTAAACATAAATATTATATTATATTTATTAAATTTACATTTCCGTGGGAGTGAGCCGTAAGTGCTACTTCAAAATAAGTTTGTTGGGCCTATATAACTCACTTGTAGAATAGTGACAATTTACTGAACGTCCTTTATGTAGTTAAATTTTTTTCAATAGTAACTTCCTTAATAAGGGTCGTAAAAATCATAATAGGTATCATTCGAATTTTAAACAACCAACGTCTATTAAATTCAGGACCACAAATAAATTCTCCACCAAAACTTAAACTCAAGATTAAAAAGGGAGAAAGTATTTCGTGAGCATGTCAAAATCCATTGTGTGTCACAGCATAGAGTTTAAAGCGTTTCCTCACATTTTAGTTTCCCTGGGGATATTAACTGCGCTTTTGATCAGTCTTTTTTGTTCAGTAATTGCAAGCCCCAACTGGGCAATTGGAGTCGATGTTTGCCCATTGAAACAATAAATGTCACTCCCAACATGACCTCCACCTTTTTGGGGATAAAACAAATTAAATCGGATTCTCATTTTATAAGCGCAAGATTATTAACCAGCGATTAAACAGAGAACGAATCCATGGCTCTTGGGCTAAACTGCATTTAATAAATAACAGCCAGGTGTATTTGACAGTTATAACATTGCGAGATTTATAAAATAAAGAACAGCACTCGACAGAGGGAAAGATACAAATGTTAACAGTCTTATTCCGTAATACTTACTGCATATAAGAGAGCATTTCTGTGAGGCAACGTCATGCATACAGTTTATTGAGACCAACGGATAAATGTTATTTTGTAATTATTTGCAGACAGCGTACGCATACCGATAAATACCTCAGCGTGTGGTCTAACAATCAAACAACTCAAAAAGTTCACCGCCCAGGAGCTCCGTAAACTAAGCAAATTCCTCGGCAACTTGAATAAGTTGATAAATGAATTTACTCGTAAATACATATTATGATCTTATTAATTAATGAAATGAAATAACTTATTGCATTACTACAAGGTATTACGGGAACAACATTAGAATTATTACTATTAATTAAGTTAAAAATATAAGTATTTAGAAACAAAACTATCAAAGTTAACATTTTCAAATCATTTTAATCATGTTTATAAACTGAGCCCTTGATATCATGTTTACATTCACTAAAATAGAGAGAAATAAGTTTCGTAATATATTGTGCATGTATTTCATATATTTCAGTTAAATAAAAGCATCTTGCTATTTAAACAAGTACAATGTACTAAGCAAGTACACGCAATCAACAATATACAATCGAAAGTACCATCGATTTTTACTGGCTTTGAAATTTAATTTAAATACTACTGTAGTTAAAGTATGTAATGCAAATGTTTTGTGAGGTTAATACAGAGCCTCTTACGTGCAAATATAATTGTCAAACACATTGTCACAATTGCTATTTTCATGACGATGCTTTTATTAAACATATCAAACATGCATCGTTATAAATACAGTTTATATGCAGAATTAATTTGTCTTTTTATTTTAAAACAATATAGAGAAAATTAAAAGCAAGAGCGCTTTTTAAATTCCAGTTTGCAAACATACCCCAATTCGAACGGTCAGATTGTTCTAATTATCAGAAATTATTTTTCTTACCTCATTTAAATGATATACACAGAATTTTGTTGTAACATATATTTGTGCCGAAAAAGCGATTTTTAAATTTTGGGTTTCAGATAGACCCCCACTCCAAATAATCCAATTTCTCTGGTTTTCGGAAACTATTTTTTCTTATTTTATTTAAATATTATATACCCTGTTTCATTGCGAAAAAATACAAACAAATGTTGATGAAGCTAAAGTAATTTTAAAATTTGAGGTTTCAGGTAAACCCCCATTCCTATTAATTTTATTTCACTGATTTTCAGAAATAAATATTTTTACTTTATTTAAATTATTTATACCAAATTTTCTTGAAAAAAAAAAAACAAACTGCGACCGCTAGAGCGTTAACAGACACATATATATGTGCACGCACACACACACACACACATTTTTTCATTGACATTTTCGGTGCTAGTAATTTTTTTTTTTTTGAATAGTGTTTAACGCCCGTTTTTGCTACAGAGGCACCACAGGCGATGAACACTGATGATACATGAGATGAAATGATATATTGGGAAAGGAATTTTTTTTAAGGAAGGAAACGTTCCAGCTCTAAGTTTAGGGTACCTCCCATGGAAGGAAAAAAAAAAAAGAAAAAAAATACCTCTTTCAGGGAGAACGGTCTTGTGGGATTCGAACCCCAGAACTCTCGCTCATGAGTCCGTGCCTTAACGACCTCGGTCACCCGTGGCGGTGCCTAGTAGGCTGGATCGATGTAGATTTGAAGAAGTTTTTCAAAAATCGTTTCATGGGTGCAACAGAAATAACCTTAGTGAATTCCGAAGGTATTCCCTGATAGGAACTTTAATTAAAACATAATCTGCAGTCAAAAACGTTACAAAACCTTTGGCTCTATAGCTCAACTCATGATCCCCAGAAAGATTTGCACATAAAGGACTACCCCAAGAAATAAATAGATAAAAAATACAGATATCTTTACAAGACCGTAAATACCAAACTAAAGGTTTTTTTTAATTATTATTTGTTTCTTTACAGACGCTCTTTAACATCTCAGGTCATCAGCGTCCCATTCAACTCAGGACGTGAAACGGCCGACAAATTTGCTCAGAGGCCTCTTCTTTCAGTCTTGAGGTTCTTTTTCGTGCCGTAAATGTAAGACATGGGACCCACGTAGGAAGCCATACTTAGGATTTTTACGCCCGAAAAAAATCAATCGATGCTGGCCGTAATCGATCCAAACTAAAGCATTTTTTATTAGAAGAACAATTGTTACTTTTTCAAAACCCGAGTAATAACTCCGGTTTTGAAAAAAATGGTCTAAAACCCGCTTTTGCATCCACAATATATATATTGCGTTCCGTGAAGGACACAAACCATCCTCTCAGATCCATGGGAATGTTTAAAGTACCGTGGAAAAGTATATACGAGGACTTTTTACGAAGAACGACGGTACCTTTTTTACAGGCATAATTATTTCTCGCGCAAAATTTATCATTTGCAATAACATGTTACCTTATTGCATAACGTAAATGTAGTACACGTTTTATTTTTGCCAGTGAGAGTTCCGCATGTTCAGTTTCGTCTACAGCAAAATGGAGGTGGCACACGACGAACAATAGGCTGCTCTGAAATTCTGCTTTTATTACAACGTATCTTCAGCTAAGGCCGTGCAGTGTCAAAGGAGACCTGTAGAGAGTTCGTTCCTCCATATACCACTGCTGTTTTAAAATGTTTTATGCGGGAAGGCAAATAACTTCAAATGAATGTAGACCCACCGCATTAACACCACTGCTGTCATTGAGAGAGAGGATAGTCCAAAGGCATTAATAATACTTTCAGCATTATTTAACATTTCATTTGGTACCACCCATACGTTGCTAACTGAAAGATGCTCATGAGACGTGTATGAGGGTAGGTGCATAAGTTTCCGGCCTAACCATTTTCTAGGTATGGTAAAGACAAAAACTGTATGTCACTTTTCAATATAGTTACCCTTTATTGTAATACAATTCTCACATATTTGAATTAAGATTTCAATCCTCTCCCCCCCCCCCCAAAATAGTCAGAAGTCTAGTCTGCAAAATGGGCATAAACAGCATCCATTACTTCTTCGTCACACTTAAATTTTCTACCTCGAAGGTCCTTCTTGAGTTTTGCCAAGAGGAAATAGTCACTGGTAGTTAGATCTGGGCTGTAGGGTGGATGATCGATCTCTTAAAAGTCACATTTCTTCACAGCTTCCTTTGTAACAAGAACTGTGTGCACAGGCGCATTGTCGTGAAGAAGGCACACATCACCACTCAGCTTTCCTCGCCTTTTCTCTTTGATGGAAGCACGTAGTCTGTGCAGTAGGCCAGCATAGGACTCCCCATTTACTGTGATGTTTCCTCTCCTTGAAGTCAATGAAGAATATTCCTTCACAGTCCTAAATGCTTCTGGCCATGATCCTCTTGGTTGGCTGAGTGATCTTGGCCTTTACAGATGGTGCTTCGCCAGGTTTACGCCACTCTATTGCATCTCATTTGGACAAGGGATCATAGCAGGGGACCATAGTTTCATTTCCTGTAATAATGATTTGCAGAACTTCTTTTTCGTTACGGCATAGCTCCAAAAATGCATGGCAATAAATAACTTGCGTTGCTGCTTTTGGACTGAGGAAAGAAGTCTAGGCACCCATCTTGCGCTAACCTTATTGATGTTTAAATGTGCACGAATAATTCGAAGGACTGTTGTTTTAGAAATACCCAATCTTGCTGCTGATTCTGCAACTTTGAGCCGCCGTCTTCCATAATTTCTCCTTCCATAAGGGCGATGTTTTCTGACGTGCGCACCTCCAAGGGCTGACCTGCATGCTTTTCGTCTCAATGCTTTCTTGACCTATTCGAATAAGTTTGGTCCATTCTTTCACGAGAGAATATGTGAGAAATGCTTCCCCATATACATCGTCCAATGGCTGTTTAATTTCATTTGGAGTAAGTCCTTCTTTTGTGAAGAACTTTATAACAGCTCAATACTCCATTTTGAGCTTGTCACAGTCTTTTATACATAGCCTTCTTTATGCCACTATATCTGAACAATTCAACACAGGGGAGCTGCAGTTACAGCTGCAATTATTTACTTAACAGATAAGGTAAGGCACCAGATAAGGGTTTTGTGAAGGCGATAATCCTTATTCGCGAGGCCGGAAATTTATGGACCTACCTTCGTATGTGCATGGTGGGTTCCAAGACCGCTGACTTCCGAAGAAAAGGATGTGGCTGTGTGCAGTTGAAGATGATGTTTACAGGAAGAAGTGGAGTTTCTTTCAAAGGTGAATTCTCCATCTTCATCAATACCAAAAATGCAAAAGTGGCTTTAATGCATTGAAAGTTCCTCTTTCGACATTCAAGGAATGGTTTACCAGCATGTCGTACCTGCATACACGAATGTAACTGGACAATATTTTAGTGATGTCTTGAAGACTCTGCAAGGCCATATAGCACGAAAAAGGCCGCATTTTAATTGAACAAACTGGCTACTACACCTCTTCATTGCAGGTCCAGTACGTAAACGTTGCTGAGTATGTCGCAAAAATTAATGAAAAGTGTGTCCCTCACCCTTCCTAGTTAAAATTTAGCCCAAGTGACTTTTTCATTTTCCATAAAGATTAACGGCGGATGTAAAAAAAAATTAAGGAGATAAAAACAGGAAAATTTATCTAAATGTAGAGAAAATGTAACAAATGATTGTAGGATACAAGTGGTAACACTCAAAAGGTCATCTTCCAAAATTGGATTAATTTCTCTCCTGGTATTTTCCTTCAGTTCTAATATGTGACGGGTCGGTTGCATTAATGTTATTTGTTCCTATACCTCCCTGCATTTATGGTGTTCTCATAAAATATGATATCTTACTGTTTGTGCATTTACACAAATTTTCTCGTCGTGCAAGAATAGGAGGGGTTTAATGTGTAGGTACTTGTTATTTTGTGTCGAAACATGAACACGTAAATGCACCTATTCACTAAAGAATAAACATGGATCAATTATTGTATCATTAACATTATGCAACACCTAATTTCAGAAATTTATTCTAATATCAGGATCCCCTGCCTGCAATTCTTGGATACGTTTAAATGTATTTAATTTTGGAATATTAACTGATGCGTATTTTTCTAAAAAGATGACAGAAATGAGTAGTTGTAGCAGAATATAATGTTCAAAATGTCTGTCGGTCCTGGTGGTGTAATGGTTACCATACTTGCCTCCTACATCCAAAACGCGGGTTCGAACCCGGCCAGGATCGATGGATTTTTTCGGGCGTAAAAACCCTAAGTATGGCTTCCTTCGGAAGGGAAGTAAAGCCGTGGGTCCCGTGTCGTACATTTACGGCACGAATAAGAACCTCAAGCCTGAATGTGAGGCCTCTGAGCAAAATTTGTCGGCCGTTTCACGCCCTGAGTTGAATGGGACGCTGATGACCTGAGATGTTAAAGAGCGTCCATAAATAAAATCAATCAATCCAAAATGTCTGTCATTAGGTACGTGATTATTTTCATTGTAATTGTATTTGTGAGAATTTGAATCAAATGCGCGGATGTTACACCCGCTTCGCCGGAAGTTGCAGCTCTGACTGCCGATGTGCCAACTGCCGTGAAACCGGTGTCAAAACTATGAGGACCCGGCATGTAAATGAATAATTATTACATTTAATTGATTATAAACTTTGTCCATTTAGTTACTCTCTGCTAGCTTTGAGCTTCCTCAGTTTAAATTACAGCACAGAAAAAGTGTAGACAATGAGCGGAGTTTAGTCTAATTACAAGAATCAGGCTCTTTTTAAAATAATTATTCGTATTTTTAACTTAAACACTAGATGGGACAGAAAAGATGGAATTGGAGCAACCAACACTCTTAAAGTAAATAATTGAACATTTTATGTTGCATGCTTGTGCAAGAGCATGTTAAATAACGAGAAATATGTATTTATTAATTAAGGCTGCTTAGTTATGTATTACAGACAGTGAGTAATAATCCAATTAGACAATTACATTTCCTCTCCATTCATTACACGAGGATAATGTGTCCTTTAATCCACATAGCTTGGGTCGGTTCCTGCATGAGAGAGACAGCCGGCAAAGATTAATTCGTATTTCACTCCTACACTCTTCCCGTCTCTTTCTGCCTCTCTCTACAGCCCCAACACAAAGAGATGAACTACATATGGGTAGGGGGGGTAACAAAAAAGAACAATCCATTCTTGTCAGAATCATGGCAGTTGACTCTCTACAGAAGCTTTTTAGTTCCCTTCATTATTTCTTAATATCTGAAGCTGCTAAAAAGCACGTGCATTGATTTTTAATTGGAACATAAATGTTATCTTAGCTAATAATTGATCTTAAAGTATTTTAATTAGCGGCAGAATGCAACACATAAAGAACGCCATGCCTACGTTTGGAATTGGTTTTGATAGGAGACAGTATTGGACAAACGCTACATCTACAGCGAGGTTATTTGTATTGCGGGCCGACAAAGTGCAGGTGCATACTGGGAGTAGCCAAGCATTTGGCTGCTGTAGTTGATTTGAGGGAGTTTTTGTAAGCGAGCGATTGTGTGTTCGTGTGTTACTCGGTGATTTCAGTTTGAATAAATTGTTCTTTGTCAGTTATACCACTGCATAAATACGTTATTGAACAGCAAGTTTTATATACAATACATATGTAAAAATAGAATTTTATTGAGCAGTGGTAGGACTATTGGCAGAAAAATATCCCATCAAACGAATTTCAGATAGAGCAACTGCTCGCCAGCTTAAGAAATTACGAGACAGGATATGTCAATGACAAGATACACATTCCGGACCGCCTTGTTTCTTACGGAAAAAAATTGGATGAAATACAAAAATTCAGACGCAGATGCCGGCAATGATTGCCGCTAAGGTACACCACTTTCATTCACAGGTGAATGCTTATTATAATTAATATTAAATATAATATAAATACAAGATTTAAATAAAAATATTAACTTTATGCAGCAATCTAACTCCCGGTGGCGGGGCTGAACTTCTCCATTAAGCAGCCTGAATTAGGCAGCCCATAATTCAAATAACCTCACTATAGAAACAGTTAATATAATCAGTACTAAAGCAACTTAATTTTTAAAATTAATTCCGCATTATATAGTGAGGGGTAACACATTCTGTTACATCGCACACATTAATATCCAAAAATGTTTAAAGAAAATGCGATAGTAATTTTAAAGGGGTTCCCTGGGGTAAGAGTCTTCCGTGATCTTCCAACCTGCGAGCCCTCGGCTTTCAGCGTTTATGAACCCAATGGAACTGTGTGACACTTTCTGGGCATTTCATTTTGTTTTATTTATAAATCTTGTCCGCTCGTAGCGCAGCAACTCCGCTTCCTAAGATGTGGTAGGAGTATATTTGTAAAGTGGTACCATATAATGCAAAATAGGTTCACGGATGTGCTTTTATGATACACTTGGTATTTTTTATTCAGCGCAAGATATTAAATTAAACATTCCAAATTCATTAATATTCAGCATTTGAAACAAAAATAAATATATATATAAATAAAAATAATATAAAATAATAAGTACCAGAAGATTAATTGTTATAATATTAAAGTACATATAAAATATAAATAAATAACACAAACGAAGTTCAGTTAATTTGTTTCCCCCCTATTTGGTTATCAGCCTTTTCAGGCCTAAGTTGTCTCACTTTAACCAGAAATTTACCTATTCTCTCCACTTCTTCCTTGCCTGCCAGCAAAGCCCATCTTGATCATTTCCCTCTGTTCGATCCTATAAAGGAGTGCGGTAGATGCTTTTTCCCTCCTCTCTTTTGTATCTTTACATCTAACCAGAATATGTGTTCATGATTTCCCCCCCTGACAGATTCGTCAGTGATCTTAATCATCGGTCATGGGACACAGTTTGAGCTATGCGAGCCCCTGTCTAGTGTGTTTAGTCCCTGTTTAGATGTTCTGCTTCATCCCCCATTCCGATTTTAGCCCCGATTGTGTTTCCAACTAAATCACTTCTCTGCATTACGCAGTTGTCTACTGCCTATCCATATCCCTCGAGCGGTTCCTAACCTTCCTCCAAGCGCTCTTTATGTTCAGCTGGCTCGTAATCCTTATTGTTTCTAATTCTTTTCTTAATGTAGATACCCAAGCCTTGTTTCCTCCCTTCCCCAGCTGTTCATGATACCATAATGCCCTAACCAAATTTTGGTTTCCATGAATAATTCGCATCCAATACATCATTACTCTGATTTTACACTCCATGGTCTCCGAATTCTTTCTTAATTCCGCAGTTCCCTATGTCCCTCTACAGTCCCAAACCCCCTTTCAGAAAACATGTTCCTAATACCTGTATACATTATATTATAGAAGATGGTGGAATCTTCCTTTCTCGGGTATAAAACACGTTATGAATGGCACGGTTAAGTTTGGCGACCGTAATGTTTCTGATTTCACTATCATTATTTTTATTTCCATTCTGAAATCCCCAATTGTTGGGCTAATTTCGGTAATGATTTTATTGGCGAACGTTCTATGTCTGCTGCAGATTCCTCCCGGTTTTTTTTCTCTGCTTTGTTTGTGCTTTTCCTGTGCGTTGTATCTGGAATTACTGTTCTGGAATAAGGCAATTGATTAGAAAAGTTTTGTGTAAAGTTTGCCAACATACGTGGCCAGATTTATGTTTAAAACATCGCATACACACAGAAATGCGTTGATTTAGAACAAGTACCTAACCATTTTCGTGAATCAATGCATGCTGCCATGAAACCAATAGTAAACAGATTCAGAAAACGACGTTCAATGACATTATAAGAATAGCCGATATAAAATGCCACATAAACGATAGAGTCGTTCACTCTTACTATTAAACTATTTATTATGCATCACAGAATTTCAACGCTGTTTAGATCATTCACTCAGTTAAACATAAATAGTTTTGTAAATGTCTGCTCTAAACAAGACATTTTTTCTAATTATTCTGTTAAATTATAAATCAAAAATATTAGAGGAAAAAACATGATGACCCTGAGGACGAGAGGTAAAACTATCCCCCTGGAGGGTTTTGAGTTTCTATTTTTTCTACAAATGTGAGTTTTCCTTTGATGAATGTGTTTGATTGAAATTTCCGAAAAAAAATCACATTTCCATATGAATGTCCCGTTATTTCAGAAACTTGTAATCACAATCTTTTTTTTTTTTAATTTTACAATAACAATGCAAATTAACTTTCTTTCATCGATCACATGAAAAAGTATTCATAAGGGCATTCTGCAAAAATCAGCTGATTATTTTTAATATTTTCAGAGACCAAAGCACGGTAGTTAGGCAAAATCCCTTTTTTATCTGGATGGATATATTTAAAAGTCAGATAGGAACGAACTTGTTTCCGTACACTCAGGGTCTGTAGGGCCAGTTTTTATTTGGTATTTTTATTTTACCTCTATTTTTAATAGTTATGGATTTCTTCTGCAATTGTTTATCCATTTTAAAAGCACATAAAGAATTTCAATATATCGAAGTTAAATAAGTTATAAAATTAAATGACATGATCACCTAACAAATTTATCTATTAAGAATCTTGTTATACATTTATTTCTTTTCAAACAGTAAATAACTTTCTCCTCAACCCATTCTCTTAAAATCTTTAAAAACAGAATCTTCGTTAGTGAAAGGAACGCACGGTTACCTCGGGCTTACGAATACCAGGAAATAGAGAGGATGAGGAAATACTGGTTTTGAATAGCCCTAGTGAATGATCTTGTATCGATCAGCGCGAGGCAATCCTAGAAAATTTGTGATGGTGGCAACTTCTCAACTGCATAAACTTACAAATAATGCAATGAACCGTTCCTACAATGTGTTCAGTACGGATGTAAGAGAAATACTAACCTGATTCCCCTATAAATACTAAAACAGAAAATGAATTCGACCAGAAATCACTGCGTATCTTTTGCTCATTCGCCAGGACTATTCAAAACTACTTTACCTTGTCTTGATCAACATTTCCATGATGTCCTGAAAGGAGAATGATCTGTGATATCTGGCATGAGTTCTTCCAAAATAATTTGTTTTAAATATTCCAATCACTTCATTGAAAGTGATTGATTTGATTTATTTATGGATGCTCTTTAAAATCACAGGTCATCAGCGTCCCATTCAACTCAGGGCGTGAAACGGCCGACTGATTTTGCTCAGAGGCCTCTCTTTCAGGCTTGAGGTTCTTTATCGTGCCGTAAATGTACGACATGGGACCCATAGCTTTACTTCCCTTCCGAAGGAAGCCATACTTAGGATTTTTACGGCCGAAAAACTCCATCGGTTCCGGCTGGAATCGAACCCGCGATCTTGGGTTTAGAGGCCAAGTATGGATACTACTACACCACCAGGACCGACTTTACTTTAGAAATAAAACGTTCTTTTTTCATGATGAAAAGATCTCTCTGATAAGCGACTGACTATGACAATTGATACGTTGAAAAAAAAACAGATTGTTAAGCTTAAGTCTTTAGTTATATGGTATAGAACTCATTCAGTATCTTAAATACTAATTTTCATTAATAATTAGTGATGTTACGCTCTGTTTTCAATTTTAATAATATTATTACCTGTTTGCTCTTTTAGTAATATTACTACTTTGAGTATTTTCAGTACTTTAAGTGCCTTTTTACCTGGATATTTTAATCAAAATAAATACTTGAACTTCTGGACATATAGTTAATCTTGTAATATTTATCAAATTATGGAACATAATCTGTACGCCAAACTATATGAAAATAACTGCAGACTATAAACTCTGATTTCATCCATTAGTAAATAGTCAGACAAAACATGGAGCGTAATTAATTAAAACACTCGCATTAAAAAAAGGACAGAGCAACCAGAGGCAACATGCAAGTTTTTCAACTCCCCATTGTTTGCGCTGAGTGTTAGTTAGGGGCCTATTCTCTGATTACAGAGGCCTATCAATAGATTGCAAAAGCCGGGAAGAGCAGTCGAACCTACACAATTTCATTGTCATATTTTTATATAAACTGAAATGTTATGAAACCTCAATGAAAGAGCTTAAAACCGCTGCCGATTAGAAAGATTTGCTAATTTTGTGTAAACTGTGAAATACAAGGCACAATTTCAGTTGCATTAATCACTTTAAATGTCGTTAGACCATATTGGGAGCCTTCAGAAGCCGTACATTGCTTTTGTATGCAGTAAAGACTTCAGATCGCTTAGTTAGGATTTTAGAAAATTTTCCAAGATAACAACCACCTCAAACGTTATCAAAATTCAAGTGGTTCAGAGCATTATGTGAGCCCGGTATATAAGCTTAACCTTTTAAATCTGGGCGGGGCAAACAACGTAACAGCGATTTCCTACCTCAAAAAGTATTTATTCAAAGTTTATTTCTCAGAAATATACAGAGGGTGCAAAAAATGTATATACACTTCAAGCAAAGAAAAAACTATGTCAACATGTCAAAACTGAATTCACACAAACAGAAAATGAAGAGCACTAATCACCTTAGACTTTTAGAGTTACAACAGTTGCTAAAAATACTCACAATCGGTGTTGATACACTTCTGAGTACGCTGAACTACTGATTGACTAACGTTTGGGAAAGTTTCCTTAGCAATTGCAGTACTTCCCGAAGTGCTGCCAGTGTAGCTGGTTTTCTACGGTATACAACATCCTTAAGAGTTTCCCATAGATAGAAGTCCAACGGCGGTTTTGTTCTGTACATACGCTTCCATTGCCTTTGAACTTCAACATTCTCTGTTCTTTCCGCTGTTCAAAGAATAATCTTAACTCCATTTTGTTGTAGCAACGCTGGCACGACACAAAGTGAGTCACATCTTTTTATAGAACAGCATACGATTATCTTGGCTTCATTTGTTCATTGTTGATTTACCTGTCATATAGCAACGCTATCATAACGTAAAGTGAGTCACGTTTGTTTACAGAACATCATACTACACCTTACTGTTGTTTATCGGTCCAACTTTGAAATACATTAAATATATATCTGCTGTGAAGGTGTGTATAAATTTTTGCATCATCTGTATATCACAAAAGTGATTTCAGTTTTAAAAATATTGGTAATAAGTAAAATGTTTATATAATGACATTTTGAATGTTTTAAATGGTCCATAAATGATTAAAATAATTTATTTTGACTTTAAATATTAAGAAAATATGGTTCGTGGATAAATTAACAATGTAATGAACTGAGACAATGCCGTATTTGAGCTACAACCTTTGCAGACAAGGAATGCGGAAGTTTAAGTACAGTTTTTCCCTGCTTTGTTTGCGAAAGTTTAATATGTATTGCTGTAATACAGGGTGAACGATGCTTCACGCAACGGTTTGTGGCGTGCGGCTGGCCGGCGGGACTGACTTCTGTGGCGGCCGCGTGCTACTTGCGCAAGATTTCAACTCATACTAAAGACTCGCGCAGCGGAGGGGAATAATACTCCCCGCCTTCGCTGACATAACGCCACCGGGGCCGGCCGGTCTTGCGGTTGCGTCAAGTATTGCTCACTCCGAAAATGTTTGTCAGCGAGTGATTTTACAACATTCACATTAAACTTATGGAATAGATTAGAAAATTAGAAAGCTTTTATCTCGATAGAGAAGGCATATCAAGATCAGATCTCTTAACCATAGTACGTGGCGAATAGCGTAGCCGGTGGAGAATGTGAAGGGGAAAAAAAAGATCTAATCTATAAAAGAAAAAAATGATGAGGTCATAGAAACAAAAGATATTAAGTCTACTCCTAATTTAACCTTGGATTACCAGAAGATCTCCAATAAAAAAGCCGGAGTTTTTGCTTTCATCATTTGCACATGGTTACAACCAACGAACTGGTTGCTTATGTTACATTTGTTATTATTCCATTTCCTCTAGCAAGGGTTAATAGGATTATGATGCCGTGAATAACAAAGCTGTTCTACTACCCTAATATGTCCCTAAAATGTTGAACCACAGCAGTGCTATTTATAGAGAACAAGAGGAAACAGCCCACGCTCTAGACTTTAGGGTGAAGATTATAAAGTTCGTTTAACACGTGTTCCATTTAACTGAGCGACGTAATTTAGTCCGGAATTAACGAGGCTACCAACCCTCCACATGTAAAAACTCCGACATCATCTCATATTAATGTATGCAAATCTCATTCAAAACCTAAGATATTTACATGTTGATTGGTCTCCCAGTAATAAAACTGTGCAAGGGGAACAATAATTAGACACGAATCTCAGTTTGCTCATTTTGATGGAATAAGGCTGGGCTGTTGTTCTACCTGAACTTCGATATATGACAACATACTGAACTTTATTTAGACTGCAACTGACTGAGATAGTTTTCTTTTCATTTCTGCGTAAATTTGAAATATAACAACATCCATTTCGTATATATAAATTAAATGTATAAAGTCCTGCATAGGAAGCATTGAAATGTTGCTTTAGAACATGCCAGCGTTTAAGGCATTGTTTTCCCTTTAAGACTGTAAGACCATGAACTCAATTTAAATGAAATATATATTCCAACTTAACGAATAATGCACCAGGAGAAACATACACGGTAATATTTATAAATCTTGTCCTCTTACGCGGTGTTCTGTCTTAACAATTCACACCTACTTATTTTATATTTTAACCGCACTTTCTGAACCTATTTTACATTAATATTTATTATTGAAAAAGCTGTCCAGTATGCGAGAAATGTATTCAGAACTATCCTATTCAATTCCTTCTTTCCTGAAATGCAATTCATAATAGTGTGCTAAAATTTCAATGTACTAGTTCAGAGCTGAAAAAAAAGTTGAAACATTGTTTATAGCAAGCCTCCGTTGTAATTTTAATGCAATTTATATATTATAATTTTAATAATATTAACATTTAGTATTCATTTTAATGTACATTTATATGATAATTTTATATGATAACTCTACGCACAACTCAATGCAAAAGGTGATAAAATAGAAATATGTAACAAATGGTGAACACTAAAGTCAAGTTTTATTTCTTTTTAATGATCAAGCCTCAAGCGGAGGGTAGTTATGATTTGTACTTTGGTAGAGTAAAAATGTCTTTTTTTTTCTTCTTTTCTATATATTTTGAGATTTTAAAGCGTCGCATGTGCTTGCATTTGTGAACCCCGTGGCCGTCTGTAAACCACATGGTAGTGACTTTTCACGGAAGTGTATAAGGAAGCAATCAACTCGTTTGGGGTTCACTCATTCACCTTTTCACTTCGATGAAATTCGAACACTTCGACACAAGAACCACGCGATCGGCGTTAAAAGTTTAATAGCTGATGGCTTGTTTGCTTAGAAAAATCAAATATTTCTAGTGCCGTGTGAGCAGCGGAAAGTTTAAATATCGTAATTAGAGGACCGGTGGCCCAAACGCGAGGACAGGTGCAGTGCTAAGCTCAAAGTCGCTTACGAGAAGTTTACGAGATTCCGATGTAGCTCAAGGTCACTACACCCGGTTATTTTTAGACATGACTTCTAATGTAATAAAAAAAAACAGTGTAGCACAAAATGTTACCTCGTGTAGCTATTGTAATGAAAAGTAACCTATCCCAGTCCTGTTGACCGGGGCTCAACAAAACAGAGAAAATTATCCTGAAATCCTGTTGTCTGAAGCGTAGGTAACAGACCGAGACAATCAATAACGATTACAACACCGTTCCAAATTACGTGCGAAAAGTTAACACATAAAAACAAACGAAATTGGCCCAAATCCTACACTTTCACCAACAAAATCACATCTCGAAATTAGGAGGAAAAAATGGGGGGTTAAGGAATGCAAATGGAAAATATTACTGTGGCCGAACTTCATCGTGTAAATCAAGGTCATAGGGAGACAACTTAAGCATACAGTACATGAAGCGCAGTTGAACAGCTAGCTGCGACAAGTTTAGCAGCCGAAGTACAAAAACCCGCTTCAGTAGACACGTTTTATAAATAAACTTGGTGTGCCGGGTGGAAGGAGTGTGGATGTTGTCCTTTAAACCTTAAAGAGATGAATGCGAACAATGTTAAGCTATTTTCTTCAAGCTTTCAGAAAGAGACGTTTGGCAATACCGCTTTCCTCCCGTAGCTACTGGAATGACGCAACTGTGCAAGTCGGTGATAAAGATGGGAGGTTCGCGGTAGAAGGGAAATAAGACTGCTGCCTGTTGCGTGCTGAATTTCGGGCAATTGCCTTGCACCAATCTAATTAGGGGAATGGTATTAATGTTTAATACTACTATTTACGTCCTAAGACAGTCTTTCGTATATTTGCAGCGAAGATTTCAACGACAGATGAAAGCAACGTACAGTTATTTTAACCTTGAATGAAAGGATATAAGGAAATAAATGTTTTTAACTTAAGCGCCTGCTACTTACGCTTAACGGCAAACAAGTACAATACACTCCGGGACAAAAAAAATAACCGAAACCGTTCATGTTTGCTTGTATATTGCAACATATTTGCTTACCATAAAATATTAGATAGACATTTGTTGTCATGGAAATGTGTAGACTATATTGATTGTTTTTTTTTTATAAACAAGTCATTTTAGCCGAATATTCCAATTATGTGTATAAAGTCTCACATATAGCAAATTTGTCTTAACCATTTTGCACTTCATTATCATTATTTCTTTATTTTACATGTGTAAATGTAAGTAGGGTTGTCACATTTCACCTTCAAAAAATTCGACCTGAGGATGAGACTAGAGCTGTAGTGGATGGACGCAGTGTACGTTACATTGCAAATGTAATGAATATGGCTAGAAGCACATTCCAAAATGCCTTAAAAACGGTTTAGAGAGATCTGGGAATATACCGGAAGATCAGGTTCGCGTCGTCCGAGAGCTACCAATCAAAATGAAGACAGGTACATGGTGTTGACAGTTCTTAGGGAGCGCAACCTGCCAGCTATGACAGTAACCCAGCAATTTGTTAACATGCATGGACGCCCGATTTTGGCCAAAAAGAACAGAAAAAAGTTGAAAGCAAGTGAATCATCAAATAGACCTACAACTATCCAGTTTTCTCAGAATGCACAGAGTCAAACGATTGCATTTTGCAATTGATCATAGGGTTGGAGAAATGAACAGTAGAGCTGTGTTCTGTTCACAGACGAGTCCTTTTGAGTCCTTTTTCAATCTGCGCTCGCCTTATGGACGTGAAAGAGTTTGGAGAAGGAGGAGAGAACGATTTTCACAAAGCTGCATTTCCGAAAAGATATCATTTGCAGGTGGTGGGGTAATGGTTTGGGCGGAAGTGAGTGTGGGTCCTCTAACTGAGTTAATTTTAGTAGAAAATAGAAGTCAAAAGCTGATAGATACATAAATGAACGTTTAGGTAATCATGTTGCATCATTTGGCCCATTTACATGCGATAATTTTCTTTTAATACACAACAATGTCAGAGATTATCACCAAGAAGTGGGAATCCATGTTTAACCATGTCCAGAAAGGAGTCCCGACATGAATGCGTGTGGAACATGCTGGAACGATGTGTTAAGACAAGACTGCCACTGCCAGAAATCTTACAGGAGTTGAGGCGAGCACTTCTTGAAGAATGGGAGCATATTCCTCAAGAAGCCATAGCTAACCTGGTCTAAAGCATACCAATACATACAAATACAGTTATTCAAGCCAGAGAAGGGTGAGGTCCGTTAAGCTAGACAAGTGCTTCTTGCCATTGAAGAACTCGCAGTAGTTCGAAATATAGCAGTTTCAAGTGAGACTTTTTCTCTGTGTTTTATCTTTATCTACTTTTATTATTAGTGTTAATTTGTTACATTGTTAATAGTGTTTCTTTATTTTTATTTTTCATTTATACTATATATATATATATATATATATATATATATATACACATTAATATTATAGTATTAGTAGAGATTTACAAAATAAATGCACTACTGTTGTTAAAATCTAACTCGTCCATGCCGCACGAGTACTGGGACCGTACGTGCTTTTCAAATTAAGTAGGAAATACATGAAATCCATAAAGCAATATTTAGCTATTAAGTGACAAACAATATATTACAATATATAAATAGATGCAAAAACAAAAAATATACAATAGAAAAAAATGTAATATTTAATAAACAGAAAGCAGTATAAAAATTAATAGCTTACACTCCCTCAATATATGTACAAATAATTAAAAAAAAAAAGTATTGTAACTCATGTTTCCCTACCACCCTTTCCGACTGACTGTCTCTTCCGGTCTGAGCTGTCTCATTTTGTTTAAAAATGTACCTACTCCCTCCTACTCCTTCCTATCTGCCAGCAAAGTCCAGTACTGCCACTGCCCTCTCCTCAGTTAAAAATGGGGATGTTATAGCGGTAAAGCGAAGAGGTTAAGGAAGAACATGAAGAGAAAAATTGTTGACTAGCTGTGTTCTATAATTTTTTCCTTATGCCTTAGTAAAAGCGTTCCGAATACAAATTATAAGGCAAAATTTACAAAATATTTTGCATTTTTACTCTCTCAACACTATTACAGGTGTTTCAGAAATACTTTTACAAACTTTGGTGGTGGGTTTTCACGCTAAGACAAGAAAAAAGGTCTACATAAACATATGTCCAGAAATCATCCTTAGTTTTTGAGTTATTAATGAAAGTTTATTTTAACGCGTTTCCAGATACAATTTTATTTTATTTTCTTAACAGAAAATAAAATTAATTTTGTTAAGTAATCGAATAATGTTATCGATAAAAACCTGCACTTGGCGCATCAGACAAAATATTATTCGCAAAATACAGCAATAGCACTGTTGAAGGTTAGCCATTTATGTGATTTGGTAATAACCCTATTAAAGGTGTGATAGAAATAATCGTTTTAACTCTGCGCAAACTTTCATTAATAAGTAAAAACTAAGGATTTCCGGACACACGTTTATATCCACTTTTATTTTCTTGTTTTGGTAAACTTCCATTAAAACTCATAAATCTAAAAAATGTTAGACACATGTTTATATGAGTATTTTTTTCTTATTTTGATAAACTTTCATTAATAACTGAAAAACCAAAGATTTCCGGACATGTGCTTATATGGACTTTTTTTCTTGTTTTGGTGCGAGGAACCTGCCACCAAAGTTTATAAATGTATTTCTGAAACATTCTGTATAGCGTTTTCTTTATAGCTGATGCTTACCTATGGTCCTCTCACCCGGTATATATTAATGGTAAACTTTTCACTAACCATAGCAGTTAACAACTTGGGTTGGGCCTCCCTTCCGAATGAAGCATTCTTTAAAATCGTTTGCAGCGGAAACCATAGCAGCTTCTTCAAGCGAACCAAGATCGACTGTTTAGTTTCTGCAATGCCTTCCAAGAATTCTTAGGGATAAAGATTTCCCCCATTTTATTGTTTTCTCTTTTCATTAATTAATGCATTTTTCACCTAATCGGTAAAGTATACCACCATAATGTTAGAATATGGGAAAATGAAATCCCGCAAGTAAGCATACATTTCCAAGATTATTCCAAAATCAACGTGTTTTGTGCCATTTCGTGTAACATATTTTTGAAATGTTTTTCGAGAAAAACCTTGTTAAATACGTCATCCTATCTGATGATGCTGACACTGCGGTAAATGTCTTACAACATTATGCAGATTTAATAATCCAACAACAAGAAAAACCTCCTCTCAGTTTCCTCATAGGTTTAGTAGTATTTGAATCAACATAACAAAACTGAATTCACACAAACAGAAAATGATGAGCACTAATCATCTTAAACCTTTACAGTTACAACAGTTGCTCAAAATACCGACCATCGGCATCGATACACTTCTGAGTACGTTGAACTACTGATTGAGCAACGTTTGCGAAAGTGTCCTCAGCGATTGCAGCACATACCGTTTCAATTTCTTACCAAAGTGCTGTCAGTATAGCTGGTCTGCCCAGATCTGCCCTTATGAACATCGCATACTGTACCATGAGTCTCAAATTTGTCTGGAATGTGTGCAACTGTTACTCGAGTTAGCGGTTCTGTTCTGTGCACACGTATCCATTGCCTTTGAACTTCAACATTCTCGGTTTTCCAGTCCACTTCAAAATTGCTTTCCGCTATTCAAACGATAAACTTGGCTCTATTTTGTTTGTAGCAACGTAATGTGAGTCACGTCTGCTTACAGAACATCATACGATAATCTTGGCTTCATTTGTTCATTGTTGATTTACCTGTCACGTAGCAACGCTATCATAATGTATGTGAGTGACATCTGTTTACAGAACATCACACTACACATTACTGTTGTTTTTCGGCTAACTTTGAAATATATTAAATATATATCTACTGTGAAAGTGTGCATACATTTTCGCACCCTCGGTGAGTGTGTGTGTGTGTGTACAAAACTTTTAACTGTCACCTTCGTGTACATGAAAGCTTCAGCAAGTGTTAAGTTAAAATTATTAAGGATCCTGAAGCATATTCAAAGCTACAGCGAATTAGAATGGCTAGCAGCTCAGATATAAAGTAAAATTTACTAAATCGTTTGAAGAAATATGAGATGCAGGGAAAAGCTGACCTGTTGTCCTCGTTTCGAGAGATGGGCAACGAGAAGTACGGTGAATGGCACTCCGGGTTTCCGGTAATCTTGAAGATCCTGAAATACAAATAGAAAAGGCTGACGAGAAGCTCCAATTCTTAGAAAGGATAGCTGAACTCTGAAATCAAACTATTAATCCTCAGTTTAGTAGTTGTCCTTAATTCTGGTATCTCGTTAGAGATGAAATGAATTATTCGCTAATCCCACAATGAAAACCCGGTAGATATACAAACAAAGGAAAATCAAAGGATATTTAATAAAGTCACAGTACAGAGTGCGGAAAAACGGCTACAAAATTTTGCGAGTAGAAAAAAGTAAAAAAGTATTCATCTCAAGAACTACAACCGTCTCGGAAGCTTTGTTGTGGTACTGCAGGCGTTAACTTCAAAACTATAAAGTGTTTATGGACATTCAAGAGGATTGAAGACACTTATTGCTTTAAATTACTTTAACCTAATAATTTATTTTCTAAAATATCTCGCCATCATTTCGCTAAGCAATCGACTTTTTATACTCTACTGGAAAACGATAGATCTTCAGTGGAGGCGATGTTTTGTGTAAGACCGCAATTGTTTCCGGTCATGTATATCACGGCAACTATTTCAGTTATACTTATGTAGGAACTTATGGACTTTATACTGTTCATTTACGTGCTGTAAGTCGAGTATGAAATACGCGCTAAAACAAAGATAAATTATACAGAAGGTACCAAAAAAAATGTATACACACTTCAAGCAAAGAAGTTAGCATTGCAAAACGGAATTCACACAAACAGAAAACGATGAACACTAATCATCTTAAGACTTTTACAGTTACAACAGTGACTCAAAATACCCACCATTGGCGTCGAACTTCTGAGCAGGTTGAGCAAATTGAATACACAAAAGAAAAGACTCAAGAGTGGGAATGCAGCACATTATGCTAATCCACAATTACTAAATAATGTCCGTCACGACGGAGCTGCGTAAACTAAACGAATTCCTCACCAAGTTTAATAACTTTTAATGAAAATAAATATAAAATCAAAATTATATATTATTAATTAATGAAATAAAATAAGTAATGACAATATTGTGTGGCATTAGGGGAACAAAATTAATTTTCTTGCAACCTATAAGTATCACCTAAAATCAAATTATTATTATTATTATTATTATTATTATTATTATTATTATTATTATTATAAATGCGATTAAACCACAAAAATTAGTTACATAGTATACTAAATATAGGATCAATGATATAACTTCCTATTCTGAATTTTAAATGTAACCATGTTTATAAACTGAACCCTTGCTATCATTACCTTTACATTAACTAAAATAAATACAACAGAAAATTTCAAGTTACATCGCATATTTAAGAAGATGTTCATATGTTTCAATAAAGCAAAAACACGTTACTATTTAAAAATATTATAATGTACAAAGCAAGTTAAAACAATCGAAAATTTCATTGATTTTTCATTGACTTCGAAATTTAATTTAAATGTTATTGCAGTTAAAAAATGTAATGAAAACGTTTTCTGAATATTATTACAGAGCGCTCTTATATACAAATATAATTCTTACACACACATTAATGTTTCACTTTTTCTATCGTCACGATGATACTTTTGTTAAATATAAATATAAGCATCGTTATAAATACAGTATACCTAATTTGCTGAATTAATATGTCCTTTTATTTTAAAACAATATAGAGAATATTAAACGTAAAAGCTACTTTTAAATTTCGATTTTCAAATATACCCCTACTTCTAATTGGTCCAATTTCCTTAATTTTCGTAAACTATTTTTCTTGCTTTATTTAAATAGTATAGTTGTGAGCAAAGTTAGAGCGAATTTAAAATTTTGAGTTTCAGGTAAACCTCCACTCCTAATAGTCCGATTTCCCTGATTTTCAAAAACTGTATTTTTTTAGTTTATTTAAATGGTTTATACAGAGTTTCATTGTGAAAAAACAGCATTGCCGCTAGAGCGATTTTCATATTTTGGGTTTCAGGTAAACCTCCCTTTCTAATGGTTCCAATTTACTGATTTTCAGAAATTATTTCTTTTCTTATTACAATTGCATATACTGAATGTGCCTTAATTGATTTTTTTAATTGCGACCAATAAGGCGATTTTTAAATTTGACTTTAATCCCCACTTGTTTTTAGATATACCGTCACTTCTAATAGCTCGATTCCCTGATTTTCAGAGACAACTTTTATCAATTAATTTTAAAGAGATCTACAGAGTTTCGTTGAGACAAAGCTAAAATTGTGGCCGCAGGAGCAATTTTCCATTTATTTTTATTTTATTTACGCCTTAGGTTAACCCTCCAATGGTCCAATTTTGCTGATTAACGAACTCGACAAATTCGTTTGTTAATTGATGGCTATATACCCAGTTTCGTTGAGAAAAAACAAAAAAGTGTGACTGCTAGATCGTTAACAGTCAAAACATCTTATTTATACTTTTTTTGTCTTCTTCGGGACTAGTACTACGATCGGTGCATATTTGGAAAGATTGTTCAAAACCAATTCTATTAGTACAGTCATTAATTCCTTCAGAATTTTCTAAAAATAGACTAATTAGTAAAAGGACAAAATGTCAGAATTATAAAACACTAACAAGACCATAGAAACAAAGTGGACCCTAAATACTACAAAGATTTGAAAGGAAAATATTGAGAAGAATTGCGGACCGGTGAAATATGAACAATGCAGAATAAAATAGAATTATAAATTAGAAGCATTAATGATAGTTTTTATTTGCCTATGCCATTTTAGATTCATCCCTAATAAATTAGGAGGTATTATTGCTTTAATTATATCAATTGCAATTTGTCTAATTAAACTAGATATTATGAAATGCAAAAGGCACAAAGAATAAGATGTTTAGGACTTATAGAAGGAATGACTTAAGATGGAATTCTAAAAATTTTGCCAAAAGGAAGACTGTATTCTAGAAGGTAGAAAGGAAGGCCAAAAACCAAATGGTTAGGTGATGTAATAGAGGATCTGAAGAAGATGGAAATTAGAGAATGGAAAAGTTACATGCAAGATGGACAGTTGTGGAGAAAGCCAATGTTCACATAGGGCTATAGAGCCAGAAGGGGAGAGCTTTTATCAAAAACGGCCTGTAGAGAGCAGTGTAATTGAGTTATCATTTGTTAGTTGCTTTTGTGCGAAAGTAATATGGGATATGTACATTTATACGTATGCACCTCCGTATTTAACACCAGAGCAAGCAAGTACTTAAGGTCATTGTTGCATTGTTGCGGAAACTGCTTTAACTCGAGTTTGCTTTACGCGGGAGCTTCTTGTGGAGAAAGCTTATTCTCTGCAGTCCCCCGCCCCTGCTTATGCGCATGTTGCACGGAGAGGGAAATAAAAGGAATGGCAGAGGAGGCACAGGACAAGAAGGAAGAGACGAGGCAACAATTGAGATCTCTCCTGCAGAATACCTCACCGCAGGTATCTGTCCCAGCAGGGCCATTCTGGTACTGACAGCTGACACAGTTCAAGAAATATGTTGACGATGTTTGCTGCACTATGGAACAGTTATTGTAAGAAGGGTAATTTTATTTATTTAATCAGACAATTAGATGTTCTTCTTGCCTTGCCTTCGCTCTTGAAGTCTGGAATTCGATGGTTTCAGAGCAGAGAATAGGAATCTCAGGGGAATATGTACTGGTTTTGATGACGTAATGTCATTACGAAGAGAAGGGGATTCTTCGCAGGAATAATATAAATTTGGCTCTAGTTGACTTTTGATTTATTTGACAATTAAAGCATTTAGGAACATGTTGTGCGTCTGTCGTGTGGTTATAGTTTTGGTTCTATCTGTACTCTATAATTTACCTTGGGGTTATAGTTCACTGCCTTCACTAGTAGATCTATAGACACAATTTACTCGCTTTAACTTTGATCCTTTAGTTATAATTATACACAATTTTGAAATCCGACAGTCACCTAATATCTTATAACAACACTAATTACATTACCGTACCGCCACGGGTGACCGATTGATTGATTCATTTATTTATGGACGCTCTTTAACGTCTCAGGTCATCAGCGTCCCATTCAACTCAAGGCGTGAAACGGCCGACAAATTTTGCTGCGGCCTCTCTTTCAGGCTTGAGGTTCTTTTTCATGCCGCAAATGTACCCACGGTTTTAATTCCCTTCCGAAGGAAGCCATACTTAGGATTTTTACGCCCGAAAAAACCCATCGGTCCTGGCCGGGTTCGAACCTGCGATCTTGGGTTTAGAAGGCAAGTATGGTAACCACTACACCACCAGGACCGACACGGGTGACCGAGGTCGTTAAGGCTCGGACTTGTGAGCGGGAGGTCTGGGGTTCGAATCCCGCCAGGACCGCCCGCCCTGACTGAAGTTTTTATTCCAGGTTTTCCTCAGTCCTCACAACTGGCAAATGCCAGGGAGGTACCCTAAATTTAGGCCTGGAACGCTTCCTTCCTAAAAAAATCCTTCCACAATATATCATTTCATTTCATGTATCATCAATGTCCATCGCCTGTGGTGCCTCAGTAGTAAAAACGGGCGTTAAACACTATTCAAAATAATTACAATACCGTAAAGATTCTATGCCAATGTTGGACGGACGGTTATGACCCTAGCGATAACTCGGCGTTATTCTTACTATCACACTACCGACTCTCCGGCTATTCTTACGCTTCTGACTGTCTATGACTTAACTGATTGATTCCTCTGTTCCTACCTAACATACTTCTTACATTTGATATTAAATCCATTACGTGAATTCGTTCCATTCCTCGCGAAATTTTATTTCCTTTAAATATTATTGATCTTGGTTCACTTCTCGTTCATATTAGACCACAATAAATATCATTTGTATTGCTCGCTCCTATTCCCCAGGTTTTGAAATGTATTTATTAGTCGAACCAGTTCATTTACTTTCTAAAATAAATATTCCTACTCGGCGACTTTTGAATATGACAGGTTCCGTTACTCGTTTAACTTTACTATAGATTCCCACACTAAAGGTTTGCGATAAAGCACGTTTCGGCCGTATGAGCGGCATTTCTTTGAAACTGTCGGAAATAGCTAAGATCTTGGTTACTTTTAAGACACGTGTTTCCGCATGCAGAGTTTCTTTTGATGACAATCCGCTTGAACTCATATTTCTTGGTTTTCCATGTCGTGGCAATAAAAACATTTGCGGCCTAATGTCGGCAACCTTTTATGGATGGCTGGTAATGGCAGGAAGGGGTCGTCCCTCTTTAACAAAAGAAGAGAACCTTTAGAGGCAAATCGTATCGTCCTAAGAATTTCTACAGCAGCAGAAGGCCAGTATGTCCGTCCATTTTACAGAAATATAACAGTCATATATATGCACTGACAACCATAGTATTACAGAAAGATAGTTTGAATGTTACTTGTTATATATATATATATATATATATATATATATATATATATATATGTGTGTGTGTGTGTGTGTGTGTGTGTGTGTACTAATAATCATTATATTAGAACCTGATCATAAATGTAATATTGATACCTTTCATTATTGTCATTCTTGACCTTGTTAAACAATACCTGAAATTAAATGCAATTATTATAATTGCCATCAGAAGCAATTATAGTTAAAATAGGAATTTTGAGGCAACATTTCCTGCTTCAAATACGCGTCGAACATTCGATTAATGGAAGTTCGCGATTTAACTAAATAAACATGTCCAGGGTTCAGGTCACATGCGATTCTAAAGAAACGTATACCTCCAATGAGTTCAGATGTTAGCTATTCTTATTTTAATAGTTTTATTCAATCGAACAATCTCCTCAAAGAATGTGATATATTCATAAGTATACAATCATTCAAGTGCACATAATGTATTGCAAGCTACGAGGGGCATTCAAAACGTTTTGCAACCAGTCTGTCCATATCCATTGTTGGACAATAATGTCTACAAAAATGTAACTAACGCAGCTGACAACAATGGACCTTAAGCTATCAAAATATGCGTAATTACAATTTAAACGTGCATAATCGCTGCCATACGTCTGTTGAATTTAGTCATGTGTCAATAGCTGGTGAAAAGACGTGAATAGTTCTAAAGAAAACTTTACATTCTACATTTTCACACATTATAAGCAGGTGAAAGAAAGGGGGAAAATCCAGAGGACTTGGTAGCTGTTCATGGTGATCATGTGTATTCATTTGATATCAATTGCAAGATGAATTTGATCATTTGATAAAGAGCGAGAAACTTTGAAAGACAGCCCTCGCTCTGGCCGGCCTCGGGAAGCTGTGAATGTAAGAATAATTCAAAGAGTGAGGAACTTGGTAGAGGAAAATCGACATATTACTGTTGAAATGCTGAGTATGGAAGAGGGTAATGATGTTGGCAGCATTGACAGTATACTCCATGAGCATTTGAAGTGCGAAAATTCTTTGCAAAATGATTGATTATTACCTAACAAATAAAGAGAAGAAAGGGAGGAAGGAATGTGCAAGGAAATTGTTGAGTATATTTCCACCAAAGGGTCCTAAACGTTTGACAGATATATGTAATGGTAATGAAATATGGTTTTATTACTATACCATCCTAAATAAGCTTAGAATCGTTTGTGGTTAAATTTATTTGATCCTAATTTGGCTAATTTGTTGCGTAATTAAATAAATTTAGCCTATTTACAGAAACATCTCCTAACTGAAAACAACTATACACCTCCCACTCAGCGTTAGTAACGAAGTGAAAAGGCATGAATAAATCTTTGGCTCACTAGTGGACGAAGGATTTGCTAAAGTGTATTTCGTAGCAGTTTACACTGTTCAGTTGCTTATTTATCACGTCATGTAATAATATGACGTGTTACTACATCCATCTCGAAGCTGTCACACACTCGCTAAAAACGCTGCCTCTGAGGCACTGATCACTACCAGAATAATAAACCTCCATACGTACAAATGTCACCTCTAAGCCACACCAGTACAAAATATTGATGGAAGCGCGTTAAAGTGGCTGCTCGAATGTGTAGCAAAAACAGCTGTGTTTGATATATATGCAGCGTGATCTGTTTGTCACTCATGCAGCGACGGCCCACTGCTTTTATTCAGTTCTAGCGGTATGGGCAGTACAAATAGTGGTGATATGTTTAGTTCCAAACCTCATTACTGTCTTTAATGCTTCAAATATTCTCAATTAAGGCTAGCTTGGTATGCCAATGGAAAATTGAAAAGGAAAATAGAAAAAGAAGTACAAAGAAGCATCTCATTAACCTTGAGAGCAGTTTGGGTCCTTAAGTTTATATTGTTAGACCAAACACTAACTAAGAAAATCAGATTCCAGACCCTTGAAACCTGTGTATACCCTGTATTACTATATGGGTGCCAGACATGGTCACTAACAGAAAAACAAAAGAATAAAATTCAAATATGTCAAAGAAAAATATAACGCAAGATCCTGGGAATAACTTTGAAGAACAAAATATCTATAGTATCAATAAACCCGTTATCTCAAACAACAGACATCGCACAGTTAGCTACCAGAAGCAAATGGCAATGGGGCGATCACGTCGCAAGAATGCAGAGCAATAGATGGGCCTACAAGATCTCCATATGGGACTCCCGGATAGGAAAAAGGACACAAGGCAGACCCAGAAGAAGATTGACAGACCTCTTCAAGGAACATACAGGTCCAGATTGGCCTAGCGCAAGAGAAAACTGGAAATCTCTCGAGAAGCAACTAGTGCAGTGATAAATGAAGTAACCAAAGAACAAACCAGTAGAGTGTCTCAAACACAATAGGCTACCTTTATCTTTATCTTTTGTAAACCATACACAAATGTTCTTATACACAGCAATTTTAGTAATAAAATTGTGAAACTACCTGCACTGTTATTCTTTCTAATACGTGAATGATTAAATTCAATTACATGTCTTATAAAGCAATTGCTTGCTATGTTTAAACTGAGAGATACAGTACATAAACTGTCAATGTCAGGGTCTGTGTTGCTCAACCTTGGATTGCTGGTCTTGAGGGCTGTTAGGACAGAGGCCAAAGTTTGTGTTGCAGCTTCCTGGATCTTTGGAAGTTTAAGAAGGTCGAGTGTTTCGCTCCATAGGCAGGATTCCAAGTATAACTTTTAAACCAGTGCCCATTTTTACCTAAAATGTATATCCTATCAATTCTATTGCTAATTAAAATGCACCTCTTTTTACAATTGCAAGGCATTGAAACAAAATAAAGATCTTTGGTTATAAGCAGAGTCCGGATGTCAGGCAAAATGCCTTTCCTATCTGGGTGGATATATTTAAGAGTCAGATAGAAATGAACTTGTTTTCGCAAATTTGGGGTCGGTAAGGCTAGTTTTTATTTTGCCTTTATTACCTATTTTGGCTTCTGTTGCATATTTTAGGATTTTAAACCTTTTATGTCCGTTTTGTATCGTTATTGTGATTATTTACGCATTTTAAAAAGCAAATAAAATTCCATATATCAAAGTGAAAAAATTATAAAAACTAAATGGTTTTTTCAGCTTACAAAAATATCTATATTTATTTCTTTTCAGGCAGTCAAACTTTCTCCATAAATCATTCACTTGAGCTCTTTAAATAGCAGAACTTTCATTAACGAAAGGAACGCACGGTTACCTCCGGCATACCTACCAGGAAAGAGTGAGGGAATAACTGTAGTTTTAAATAGTCCTGGCGAATGACCTTGTATCGATCTGAGCGAGACAAGTCTAGCAAATTTGTATGGGCAGTAACTTCTCAGCTGCATAATTGCAAGCAAGAAAGATAGAGGGATATATCTGTGCATAAACCATCCCTACAATGTTTTCAGGACGGAAGTAAGAGAGATACTAACCTGATTCCCCTATAAACACATAAACAGAAAATGGACTCGACCAGAAACCACTGCTCATCTGATGTTTATTTATCAGGATATTCAAAACTACTTTACTTTGTCTTGATCAACATTTCTATGGTGTCCTGAAAAGTGAATGTTCTGTTGTCTTGGTATGGGTTCTTCCGAATTGGTTAAATATGCCCATATCACTTTCGTAGAAGTAGAACTTTGTTTTTTTTTTTTGTTTGTTTTTTTTTTTTGTTTGTTTTTCCCCATTATGAAAATTTTTCTCTCTATCAAGCGACTGACTATGACAGTTGATAATCTTTACAAAAAAATCATCTTGTTGTTGCTTGTAACTAAGAAAAATAAGCTTATACATTTTAATTATATGGTAAAAAAGTTATTAAGTATCTTAAATGTCTATTTTCATTAGTAATGAGTGAAACTGCTCTCTGTTTTCGCTTTTAATAAATGGCTATTTTAATTATATTACTGCTTATTTTCATTATTTAAGTGTATTTTTACCTGTCTGTTTTAACCAAAATAAATGCCTGTACATCCGGGCTCTGGCTATAATCCTTGTCCATATAGTATTTTACTTCTCGGCTATTAGGTCTACCATAGCCGACGGCGTCCTTACATCAGGGCATTCTGCACCCGTACCCTGCTGTAATCACTCGCACATTCATTTTAGAGAAGTGCTTTTATGATCAACTGCCCTCTTTCACAGTTCAGCTTAAGTGCAAAACAAAAGCACAAGCGAAAATATACATTTTTAGCAGAAGAAAAATTCGATGAAATTTGTGTAAATCGCAATATTCGCCAAGGAAAAAAAAATCGTTCGCGAAAGTTCCAAGTGAGTTGGGAATGTAAGGAAAAACATTGGCAATGTGGTGGCTAAACTTTATAGTGTAAATCAGAAGGTTTTATCCCGATAAATGACAATTTAACTGTGGGAGGCGTCAATTTCAGCATATTCTATTAGGTCATCCAATTTTCTGATGACGATGAATGTTGTATCCGTCGATAAGCCATTCCTCACGGCCAACCGGACTACAGTACAGTGGAGGTGAGCGCAACTCAAGGAATGGTAGCAGAAACACTGGAGTGATGGTCTAAAGCACCTAAGGCAAGTCGTGCTAGGAGATCTGGAATTTCTAACCGCCTGCATTCATTTTTCGCATATTTTTGGCATCTGCTTATAAAATTACCTATTACCGCCCTGCAGGCCTTGGCCTACTGCTGTAACCTCTACTTCCGTCTTGCGACATCATTGGTTAGAAGACCCCCATACCGATTTCCTATCACGCGGCTTTCGAGATCAAGAAACGCCACCTCTCCAACGGACAGCTATCTAATTGTCCTCAAGAGGCTGGTTGGATTCCGTTCTAGTTCTCCCTCACATATAAAATTTCTAAGCAGGTGTAGGGGGGGGGGGAAGGCGGTCAAAATTACCCTTTACCTTTCTTAATTCTCTTTGAGAAGTTGAATGTATCCCTTTACAGGTGTTATACTTTAATTCAACTAAAGTGTGTGGATGCAACTAATTTATGAATGATATTATGACTTGAGACTCGATTATCTGGGAATTTCTTCAGCCAGCACAAGTGGACTCGATACTGACGTACGAATTATGAATAAACGCTCGCTGTGTAATAGAATATATAGACTTCACCGCCTCAGTGGTCTCGTAGTGAGCGTGTCTGCCTGCAAATCATATGTGCCGGTTGAATCCTGTAAAGTCAGTTGCCTGGGTAAGGTTTTTCCTGATAACTTCAAATGTTGCAGACTACGGGTTCGTTTAGGCACTCTTTTCATCGAACATTCATTCATCATCTCTTTAGATTTAGGTTGTTAGAGGAACTTAATAATACAGTATTCTTAGCAGACGTTATTCTAGGATTAGACATATATCTTTCACTGTTCAAATGGCACTGACTGAATAGCATGAGACTAAAGCCAACGTAGCATTTCGATAAACCCTGGGCGCCCCTACTAGTATCACCGTTAGCCTTGTCGGTCCTGGTGGTGTAGTAGTTACCATACTGGCCTTCTAAATCCAAGATCGCGCGGTTCGAACCCGGCCAGGACCGATGGATTTTTTCGGGCGTAAGTTCCTTCGGAAGGGAAATAAAGTCGTGGGTCCCGTGTCGTACATTTAGGGCACGAAAAAGAACCTCAAACCTGAAAGAGAGGCCTCTGCGCAAAATTGGTCGGCCGTTTCACGCCCTGAGTTGAATGGGACGCTGATGACCTGAGATGTTAAAGAGCTTCCGTAAACAAAAAAAAAAAAAAAAAAAAAAAAACTTAGCCTTACCCCCAAGGGTGGCCGAGGTCGTTAAGGCGCGGACTCGTGAGCGGGAAGTCTGGGGTTCGAATCCCACTAGGACCGTCCTCCCTGACAGGTTATTTCCAGATTTTCCTCAGTCTTCATAAATGGCAAATACTAAAACTTAGGCTTGGAACGTTTCTTTCATTAAAAATCCTTTCCCAATATTTCATTACATCTTATGCGTCATCAGTGTTCACTGTCTGTGGTGCCTCAGTAGTTAAAATGGGCATTAAACACTATTAAAAAAAACGTTAACCTTAAAAGATGGATTGTGGACTGATGTAGTCGGTCATTATATAAATGGATGGCTCAATATAAAATAAGATTTTATACATGTTTCGGAAAGTTGAATTAATGTTCGGTAACGAGTGGCTTAGGTGGCAACGTTTGAGACGAACATTCGGAGATCCCAGGCCATCCTGATATAGATTTTTTTTTTTTCGTGGTTTGTCCCTGGTGTTTGGGCAAATGGTGGGATGAATTATACTTTTACATCAATTTTCCGCTCACCCAAATAATTTCATTCAGATGGTTTTGTTACAGGGTCGAAAATGCCAGGACCAGTTGAGCTGGCGCATGATTGTGACTTGCACTTTGTAAAGGTTTCTATCCTGGGTCTGCTATGGAAGCAGACTTTCTGAGGAGCTGGAATTCCTTAGCATGGGGTCGAGGGGGGGGGGGCAGAGCTCTACCGCCGTAAATATGTTAGAAATCGCTCTCCTTCCGTGCATTCCCACCATAGATCATGGCGCTCGGTGTTTTCCTCACGTCATTCATTCTTTTATATCAGAGGAGTCCTCATTTGAAAGCATAGGCACAAAGGTACAAGGCACAAGGCTAAAATACCGAATTATTCTCTGCCCCAAACAATCCTATGGAATGTTTGGGCGCCGCAGGTCACGATAATCTTAGTAGCTGAGGCGTAAAATAGTGCGTAAGCGGATAACATTTATAACTAAAACCCTGTATGCATAATAACGATGTTGTTAAAATAGAAAGAAAGAAAGAAAGAAAGAAAGAAAGAAAGAAAGAAAGAAAGAAAGAAAGAAAGAAAGAAAGAAAGAAATATGTTATACAGAGTTGGTGAATCTTTGCTCTGTTTTTATTTATTCTACTTGAGTTGCTAATGGTTTTATCATTGTGTTATTTCTAGATAGAGCGACTTTAATAACATAATAATTTAAACGTTTCTCCCTGAATGAGGCTGCAAAATTAAAATTAAACTTTCTGTGGGGGGAAAAATACTTAATAGATTATTTTTTTTTTTTTTTTTTTACGTTGTCACAATTTGTCCTAACTGGATCATCATTGATACATATCACCATAATAATATCATGAATAAATGGTAAAAGTTTCAAAGTGATAGTTTATTAACATCCTAAAAAATGGGAAACTTATGCAAAAAATGTTTTTACAGAAAAGCTAACTTTTTGAGAGAAACGCCAGCTAAAACCCGCCAACATTGTAAAACAACAAAGAATTATGTCACGGAAACATATTGTCAATTTATGACATAGGTACACTTTCTACAGCCTTCTAGAGCAAATAGATCCTGAGGTACAGAATTTTAACTGAACAAGTGCTTACAAAATCCTCAAAAACATGTCTTCTGCAGTGACGTAATTAAAAAGTTATTAAAAAATCTTATAACCAAGAAACACTAATCAAAATCATAATAAAATAAACAGAAAATACCAAATATTAAAATGGTAGAAACAATATGCTTTTGACCTCTCCGCTTCCCCTCAATACTTCCTTTAACATCCCTTCAAAATATGAAAAAAGTCTTAGTTGAACTAAAGACACCATTAAAACTTAGCAAGACAGATACAAATAGCTTCGAACTACACAGATGTTTACAACTAATTTCTTTTCGATGTGGTCTCCCACCATAAAGTATTTTTTATCTTTTGCCTTCCTCTCTAGTAGACTTGCTGGTTAAGTTCCGCTGCATTAGCTGTTTTCTGCTGCGCAATCTGATATTGTGAAACTGTCAGAACAATCCCTGCCGGTATTGAGCGCAGCACGCAACGCATTCTTCTGCCCACACGTCCATCCGCTAATTCCAGATTGCTGTCTTCTACAAACTGCTTTCCCTTCCTTTAGAAACCGCTCCAGCTTCATTTGTGACGTCCCTTGTCGTAGTTTAAATATAAGACATTACTAGGACTAGAAAGTTATTCATTAAAACACATAAAATATGCATATAGTTATGCGTTTTTAAACATGATATATGCACTATATATTAGATAATATATAGACTGACCCATAAGCTAAATATATATCAAAGCTAGTTTTAAAGTTGTCTTAGTAATTCACATTTATGATAGCTTCTGTTTAAAATAATTTTCTTTAAAATGAAATCTTGAAAAGTTACAAAGATATGAAAAAACATATAAATATTGTAATGACAATTTTCGTATCGGGGAGAAAAACATTTGAAATAACGAGAAAAAATTATATCTGGCAGGTATAAGTTTCAAAGCCACTGTATCATACTTAATAAATATCTTAAGATCATTTAATAGAAGCGATCTGAAAGCCTCAGCAAAGGCGCGTTGCTCTTGCATGGCAACGCATGTCCCCATGCTGCTAACAAGACTAATGAGACGCCAAGAAATTTTAAGGGGAAGTACTCGAGCATCCCATACAGCCCCGACCTTCCTGCAAGCGACTTCCGTTTATTCGGCACTCATCTTTCGGGTAAATTATTCCCGACAGAATGGAAAGTCACCGCCTCGTTCCGATAGCAGCTCAAAGAATTTTAGCTGTTGGATTTCAGGGGCGTGTGAAATGAAAGGACAAGTACCTCATTGTACAGAGAGATTATGCTGAGAAATAAAAGTATTTTTCCAATTAGTGCTCTTATTTATTAAAGTTCTATATGCATTTGATGAATTGCCGCACTCCCAGTTCTCGATCTACGACAGTCAGCAATGCTATTATTTCTTATTGGTTTTTTATTTTTTCTTACATGTTGTGGCAATACCCAGCTTTGTTCTGCAGCAGTAAACAAATTAACAAAGTAACGTATTTTCATCTTGAAATCAATACCATTCTAAAATGGAAACATTAGTTGAAATTTACCAGCATCATACTTAAGATATATATTTCTATTTCATTGAGATTGTTGTACAATGGAAAGCCATTAATTGTTCTCTGGAACTTAGGAGAAATAAACCACACAAAATGTTTTGAAATTGTGCATTCGCTTTATATGTTATGTAGTTTAGAAATTCTGACATATCTCATTTTTTAAACCTGCAATTAATTTCAGATCAGCTGTGTTTACTAACAATGAAAATGCATCACATAATAAAAATTAAACTGATACAAGTAAGTGAATAAATACATATAAATCAGAAATGTTTAGAATTTCTAAAATTTTCCAAATTGTTAAGCTGAATTACGGTGATTTTAACTTGAAAAAATGCGAAAATTATTTTCATTAGCGACTTTCATTAGCAACGTTATAAGTAGTACGCATATCTTCAGTCTGTAATTTCCTGTAAGAAGTCGAAGAAGAAAGAGAAAGAGAGAAGAAACGCATTTTACCTCGGCAGTGCGGGGAATGTAATTTATTCCGGGTACAAGCTATTGCTTTCCTTAACACCTTAAACCAATTCAAAACAATGAAAATTTCGTGCAGACGAAACTTCCCACCTTACTCGCTTGGCATGCGGCCAGCTAGGTGTAGCTTTATTTACGATGAGGTATAGTTGCCGTTTCACACGCACAGGCCTCGTGCAGTTTCGTTAATTTCGGTCAGTGTTTGCCATGCGAATGAGCGTCGTGTGTGATCCATAAGCATCCGGCCTGACTATGTTAGGAAGGTGATAAATAAAAAGAGATAGTTTTTCAAAGTTATCTTACTTTACTTCAATCAATTTCTCACATCTCTGAATTAACACCTCAATTCCCACCTTTAAAAACAATAATTCAAGAGTTTTGTCTGCCAAATGCTGAAATACAGCATCCAATTTACTGTACTTCGTGAACCTCCGCCCCTTGAGTTAAGATTAAACAGACAATATCTGCAGAGGGCAAACAATGGCCTGTACGGTGGATGATTCAGCTCCGAGAAGCACCTGCTTAAAACATGTAGACAAATTTTTAGACTCAGCAATCCAGTCTCTTTTCCTTGGTGGCACTGCGCAATTGTGTATCAGTTGAGCATAGTACTATAAGTCAGTTGTGTTCCTTTCTTTAAATCTCTCATCACAGTTCTTTAGCTTTTCCACACACCATTGCCATTATCTTCTTCGTGGAGTGCCTGATCTTGGCTTTCTTATGGGGTGCTTTACTCTTTTTCTGCCACTACACTGATTCTATTTTTGAGAACAGGGTATATATCTTATATATTTTCTGTTATTAATTTCCCTGATGTAACCCCGCGATTGAGAATATTATTCAACGAATCTCTCTGGACCAAACGGTCTTGTGGGATGGTTTTATTCAAATAATAACGAAGTATTCAACTAAAGTGAGTTTGAACACCATCGTGCATAAATCACATCGTCGAACGACATGTACATGTCAACTTAATGGTGCAACTCATTTCTGAGAAACTGCAAATAAATATATTTTTTTAGACCGGTAGAGAGTAAGAAGATGATATGAACTACTCCTGCCCAAATATTTAAATTGATTTTCTCCTGATATTTGTCAAACTTCAATATGAAAGTATCATCATGTATAAAGTTTGCGTCAAGTGAACATGGAAATTACTAAGATATACATAAACACAGTACACTGCTATAGAATGGTTGGCGGAATTTTCTTTATGGCTGAAAGTCAGCCGCATTAAATCCTTGCACCCGTTAAAGAGGTTAAGGATACTTAAGGCTTTGGTGCTAAATATTCAAAACAATCATTTGACTAACTCCTTCTCTTAATGTACTTTTTGTACTATCCGATTGTAGATCGCGCACATTACGAACTCTGTTATCAAGCTCACAGTTTCACTGAAACCTTCCTCTCAAATCAACCTGTCTCTTACAAGTGATGCTGAATTAATGAGAAGTTCCTCTTTATGTTGGGTAAGTCAACATACGAGGATAGGTCCATAAGTTTCCGGACTCGCCCATAAGGTTTATCGCCTTCACAAAAGTTTTATCTGGTGTTATACCTTATCTGTTAAGTAAATAATTGCAGCTGTAACTTCCGCTCCACTGCATTCAGTTCTGCAGATATAGTTGCATAAAGATGGCTATGTGAACAACATTGCGACATGTTCAAAATGGAGTTTCGACCTGTTATTAAGTTCTTCACAAAAGAAGGACTTACTCCAAATGAAAATAAACAGCGATTGGACGGTGTATATGGGGAAGCATCCCCCTCATATTCTACTGTAAAAGAATGGCCCAAACTTCTTCGATGGGTCGAGAAAACATGCAGATCGGCCCTTGGAGGTGCTAACTCCTGAAAATATCGCTGTTATGGAAGCAGAAATTATGGAAGATCGACGGCTCAAAGAAACACAGAAATAGCCGCAACGTTGGGCCTTTCTAAAACAACAGTCAGTTCTTCGAATTATTCATGAACATTTAAACATGAATAAGGTTAGTGCAAGATGGGTGCCTAGACTTCTTTCCTCAGTCCAAAAGCAGCAACGATACATCTGCTGCCAGACATTTTTGCAACTCTACCGTGGCAACGAGAGATAAGTTCTGCAAACTATTGTTACAGGAGATGAAACCATGGTCCTCTACTATGATCCCTTGTCCAAAAGAGAATCATTGGAATGGCGTAAACCTGGTGAAGCACCGCCTCTAAAGGTCAAGGTCACTCAATCAACCAAGAAGATCATGGTCGTAGACTTTTGGGACTGTGGAGGAATACTCTTCATTATTTCCTCTTCTCAAAACTCAAGAAGAACAATCGAGGAAGGAAATTTAAGTGTGACGAAGAAGGGATGGATGCTGTTTTGCAGACAAGACTTCTAACTATTGGGGGTGGGGGTTGAAATGTTAATTCAAAGATGTGAGAAGTGTATTGCAATAAAGGGTAACTATATTGAAAAGTGAAATATAAGTTTTTGTCTTTATCATACCTAGAAAATCGTTAAGCCGCAAACTTATGGACCTATCCTCGTACTTATTAATTTGGATGTTGGTTTCAAATCATAAATTAGATAAGTGCCACTGCTTCTGAAAGTTTATTGACATATCTCGGAATACGAGGACAATTCAAAAAGTTTTGCAAGTGTTACCCTAAAGTCCAAACTAATGATTGAATTCGAAATCTTCTCCTCACAATCCTTTCAAATTTTTGTACAAAAGCAATAGGCTTGACGCTTCTGTATTTGGACGCCGCTGCCTCAGTTCTTCAAATAAAGGATCCAAAATATGTGTCATAGTATTGTCCAATCATTATCATTCCTTCTGGCATACAATCAACCACTAATAGCCCTTCATAATTGAAGAAAACAGTGAACATTCGCTTCCTAGAGCAAAAATCTTGCCGAAGAACAAACTGGTCTTGGGCCATTCTCATTTACCCACACGAAGTGGGGTGGTTTAGTAATAAAACCAATTTGCATCCCTATTCGTATATCAGTTAAACTTTTAGGACTATTTGTTGGAAACATGCTCAGCAGTGTCCTTGTACATTCCTTTCTCATTTTCTTCTCTTCATTGGTTAGGAAATAAGCAACCCATTTTGCATAGATTTTTCGCAGTTTAAATGTTTGAGTGTACTGTCAATGCTGCCAACATTGATATCTTTTTCCTTACTTATCATTTCAATAGAAATATGTCGATTTTTCCCAGCAAGTTCTTCACACTTTGAATTAAAGTTCTCTCGTTCACAGTTTCCCGAGGCTGCCGAGAGCGAGGGCAATTTTTAAAAGTTTCTCGTCCTTCTTCAAATGATTGAATCGCATCTTGCATTTGTATCAAATGGACACAATTGATCATCTTGAACAGCTATCATGTCCTCGTGAATATTTTTCGCTCTTTCACCCAGGTTATAGAGTGTGAAAATGTGCAATGAAAAGATCTATTAATAAATATTAATGCTTTTTCATGCTTGACACAGGACTGACGCAACAGACTGTACGGCAGTGATTATGCAGCTTGAGGTCATTGTTGCCAGCTGCGTTAGTTACATTTTTGTAGACATCGTGTCCAACAATAGGCTGGTTTCAACATTTTTAATTTTCCTCTTACTATTGCGCAGTCTGGTAAAGCAAAGTGCTGATGTCATAGTCTCTAAAACATTTACAAACTGCATCCTAAGTAGATGAACTTGTTAGTTGTCATCGTTGTAAAGGTTTCCACGCAGACATTGAATAATGCCTTCCTCTCTTTGCAACACGCCATGATTGAATGTATGAAAGTTAATGGGAAGAACTGCTACAGAGGAAGTATCTCGCATGGGGAAGCAAAGTTTACGGCAGGAGTGTTTGCCTTTAGTTCTTCATTACAACTCCGACATTGTTAATTTCCGCCTCTGCTGCTGTATGCCAAGTTGAGTGACTAATCGTCTGAGAATACGGCTATCATCTACTCATTCATTGTCAATAAACACCACGTTAACACAGTGCGACTGTTATATTAGAACAGTACAGAACTGAAGAAGTAGTCTCTAAAATGAATTTTCTGGTACAGTCATAACAATCTAATTGTCAGCAAACAGTAGGGTTGAAAAGTAAACTCAATTAACACACTCGTACCATTCATAAAGCATATGCTCAAAATGAAAATTAATTTCGGTGATAGCATCCTTAATTGTATCCTTTAGTTATTAACACATTTGCTTTATTATTTCCATTGCAAGTCTCGATTAATTTTTTTGTTGCTCGTACATGTATAAACATCACACATACACATATGTGTGTGTGTGTGTGTGTGTGTGTGTTGTGGTAGTAGTAGCAGTAGTACTGTTAGTAATAGTAGAAGTAGTAGTAGTAGTAGTAGTAGTAGTAGTAGTAGTAGTAGTACTGTTAGTAATAGTAGAAGTAGTAGTAGTAGTAATAGTAGTAGCAGTAGTACTGTTAGTAATAGTAGAAAAAGTAGTAGTAGGGTCTTTCTAAAACAACAGCCTTTCGAATTATCCATGAACATTTAAACATGAATAAGGTTATTGCAAGATGAGGCCTAGACTTCTTTCCTCAGTTCTAAAGCAGCAACGAGTCATCTGTTGTCAGGCATTTTTGGAGCTCAGCCGTGGCGACGAGAGAAAATTTCTGCATACCATTGTTAACAGGAGATGAAACTATGGTCCTCTACTATGATCTCTTGTCCAAAAGTGAACCAATGGAGTGGCGTAGTGGCGAAGCACCGCCACTAAAGGACAGGGTCACTCAGTCAACTAAGAAGATCATGGCCACAATCTTTTGGGACTGTGAAGGAATACTCTTCACTGACTTCAAGGAGAGGAACACACAGTAAATAGGGAGTACTATGCTGACAGACTACGTACTTCCATCAGAGAAAAAAGAGGAGGAAAGCTGAGTGGTGGTGTGCGCCTTCTTCACGACAACGCGCCTATGCACACAGCTCTTGTTGCAAAGAATGCTGTGAAGAAATGTGGCTTCAAGGAGATCGACCATCCACCATACAGCCCAAATCTAGCTCCCAGTGACTATTTCCTCTTCTAAAAACTCAAGAAGGATCTTCGAGGAAGGAAATTAAGTGTGACGAAAAAGTGATGGATGCTGTTTATGCACATTTTGCAGACAATATTTCTTACTATTTTAGGGGGGGGGGAGTTTAAATGTTAATTCAAAGATTTCAGATGTGTATTACAGTAAAGTGTAAACTTATTGCAAAGTGAAATATAGTTTTTGTCTTTATCATACGTAGAAAATGGTTAGGCCGGAAACTCATGGGCTTACCCTCGTATCTACGTCTGTGTGTTCTTGCTTCCGTGTGTATTCTTTTATTTACATCATAACCACCTCCAACCTGTAAAGAAGTATGTAAAAGAGTATATTTAGCATATAATAAAGAACGTGAACCTACAACTAATCCTCTTAGTCTGACAATAAAAATATCCAAAAGAAACCCCTACTTACATCTCTAATCCGAAGAACAACACATTTGCATTCACTATCCCGCGAGCTATAAAAAAAACGTATCTCTCTGTGGTAAACATTTTCTCAAAAGACATACACTTTCTTTTTAATTATTTGTTTTAAAATTCAGATGAATACTTCAGGAGACCTAACTTATACAAAATAAAAAGCAATGAAATTACATGTGACTAAGGAAGTAACAAAAATTATTTATATTGATTGTTAATCAAATAACTCACAATGCGCCTACCCTAGGCAGTTACATCATTAGCTCTATGATCTAAATAGACACTGTTCAGCTTTATTAATGCAATTAACATAATGTATGCTTTGAAACCTATAAAATAAATCACTTGAAAGGATTACATTTATTCCTTTTGAGAAAGAAGATATCATTAACGATACTTTTATATCATCTCTGTAAAATTTAATCTCTCGTTTGCTGTAGTTCGTATTGAGAAGTGAAGACACATCTCTTGACCGATATTAACTTCGCGATCTTGCAAAAGTAAAGTTTTGCTTTGAGCGATTTCCTCTTTAATTTGTCTCAGAAATAAAATCAAGGTAACCAAATCGGGGATATTTACATTTCTGACAGCAAATTTATTTCTGTCTTTGTGTCATAGCTCAGTATTAGCTTACGTAATCAGTTTACAGTATATTAATACACAGTGTGTTAGTGAGGTAAAGTTTGATGTAAAATATTGTATTGAAATTTTACCCCTAGAGAACAGATAAAATAGTCTACATGAAAGCCCTCCATACTGAAGGAAACTTAAAACCAAAGTGTGCGAAGGTAAAAGAAATTTATTTTCTGGTTAGAACGCAATATAATTAGTATAATTATAAATTACATATTCTATGTTTCCATATATAATATATATATAAATTAACACTAATAATAAAAGTAGATAAAGATAAAACACAGAGAAAGAGTCACACTTGAAATATAGCAATTTCAAGTGTGACTCTTTCTCTGTGTTTTATCTTTATCTACTTTTATTATTAGTGTTAATTTGTTACATTGTTAATAGTGTTTCTTTATTTTTATTTTTCATTAATAATATATATATATTATATATCTGTAAATATATTTACTGCACGTAAAGAACCTCAAGCTTGAAAGATGAGGCCTCTGAACGGAATTTATCGGCCGTTTCATGTTCTGAATTGTGGGACTTTGAAAACCTGAGATGTTAAAGGGCGTCCGTAAGTAAACCAAATCAACATAAAAAATTGTCAGAAATTTGTGACTGCAGACGGACACCGCTTCGAACAACTTCTTTAAGACAGAACTTGTTTTGAAATAAAAATAATATTATTAATCTAAATTGTGCAGCTTGACCACTGAAGAAGAATAAATATGATATTATAATATAAGTTAAAAGAATAACATGGTTTCAAAAAAAGCTGTTCATATGTATACACTATTTTAAAGCATGCCTAATTGTGGAGAAAAAATAAATAGTTTAATATTCCTATCTATGTTATCCATACATATTATTCTAAAGATTGTCACACGTCCTCACACCCATACAGGCCCAAGAGCAAATGCCTTTAGATAAAGTAAATATCAATAATTATTAAATATACAGCTTGTAGTACCATCAGGAACATTTCATGTATTACGAAAGTATATTCATGAGTACCTGGACGTATGACTCTATGGCAATAGTGAAAAGTTTGTATTTTGTAATGTTTTTTTTTTCCTCTTCTGCTGATAATATCTAGAGCTATTGTAACAAAGCTAAATGCATGCAGGTGGCCGAACAATACACCTTTTGTATCATAGCTGCTTAAGATGCTTCAAAATTTATTAAAGGTAAAAGGGGAACAGGTGTCGGCAATGACGTCTTTACATCGAATGATCAGGAGCTCCCCAATAAGGTGTCAAATAGGCAATGAAATTAAAGCAAGCACGTTTGGGACCTCAAGAGATCACTAAGAGTGTTTAAATATTTTAAAGACTCAGTAAGCCGTGAGCGCTATACTGTGAACCCTGTAAGCTTTTGTAACCACGTGGCGACGTTTTGAATTTCGTATATAAGGGAGAACTACTTTGCAAAAGAAAGTGTTTATTATGATCAAATCGCTTTACCAGAGGCAGTAGACGAGAGGCACACAGATGCAATTTCAAGCAACATAATGTTGCACGCGTCATCGAAGTCACAGAGGTAACGAACCAGGTGATCAATAACTAATTGTATTTGGATTAAATATCGCAATGCGTTTAATGAAGCAAGGTTGTATGACCAATACGGTACGAAAGGCGACTTCGGGACACTGAATGAACCGGGGTATGAAGTGGGATCCTCGGGTACATCCAACGATAACTTCAACACCTGCATATAAAAACCGTCTCAAGATTTAATGCAGTATATTGGAGATAATTATATGTAAAGCTTTTCCACAATTGCCAATAAGAACTGTAAAGTACAATTATCCATATTTGCGTGAGATATTAAAGATACCAAATTTAGTTTGCAACGTTCTTTATTTTTCCACATAGTCCACTTTAAGTGCAACGAATATTTCTCCCGGTTTTTGAGGTATGATCTCCTTCGGAAGGCCGTGCGTACCGTGTCGTACATTTACGGCACGATAAAGAACCTCAAACCTGAAAATAGAGACATCTGAGCAAAAGTTGTCGGCCTTTACACGCCCTTGTTTGAATGGGACGCTGATGAACCGAGATGTATAGAGCGCTCGTAAATATACCAAGTAAAAAAATCCTTCCGAAATAACTTGTTTTAAATATGTTCCAATCACCTCAGTGGAAGTAGAATACTCTTTTTCCATAATGAAAAATGTTCTCTCTGGCAAGCGGCTGACTATGACATTTGATACCCTTAAAAAGCATCTTGTTGTTGCTTGTATCGAGAAAAGTATGCTTAGATACTTTAATTATGTGATAAAGAAATTATTAAATTTCTTAAATGCCTATTTTAATTAATAATGCGTGATATTACTCTGTTTTCACTTTTAATAAATTCTTATTTTAATCATATTACTGTCTATTTTAAGTATTTAAGTGCATTTTTAAATGCATGAAATTCCGAGTTCTGTCTATTACGTATCAAATAATGTATGCTTTAAGACATATCTGAGCTTTAGAGACATAATTATTTATAAACCTGTTAAGTATCCAAGCGCCTCTATTTGACCCACAGAGATATAGTGTGAGGCATGCAGCACTTTTCTTAAGCGACGCGGCTTCCATTATTTTATGATAAATTCAATATAGGGAAGCCAGCAAGAATGGCTCCTGCAGTAGAATAAGGCGATACAAGGCTAATCCTGATTTATGGGGGCCGACCAACAGCTCGTTCCCTTGGATAGTCGGCGGAAATATTAAACTCCCAAAGTCTCTTGCTTTCTCATATTGTGATCTTGATACTTTTATATTTTGACGAGAGAAACCAGCTCCTTTCGCTGGACCGTAAATCTTAAAACCTGCCTTTAACATAGCGTCTGGACGTTGTTGCATCATGTGTTATCTGTTCTTATTAACATCACATGTGAACTGTATAGACGCATGGCGAATAACAAAAGTGAGGGGGGAAAACGTTAGTCTTTTTCTACTTCTCTTTCCTATTCCTCTTCGCTTTTCATCATCAAACCTTCACGGAGATAAAAGTTAAAAAAGAAAGAAGAGGTTAAATTAAGTTAAATATTAGAAGCATGTATCTAGTTTCCAACCTCTTCTGGTCGGCTTCTACTAACTTAAAGCTCAGAACCTTTGGCGGAATTTGAATTGTCTATGATAAATATGTCTAGTTTTACATATTTTTGTACTCTGAGAAGAAACCTTTTTACTTCGTGGTTCTAAGTGTAAAATTTAGCTATTAATAATGATGAATGAAAAGGGAAAAAGTGAATGACTAAATGAATGAGCGTGATATTAACTTTGCAATGTTCGCACAGGTACGTGTCTTTCATAATACACAAAAAAGTATATTGCTGAAATATATTAGCCTAGTGTAAACATCCAGAACATAGAATCCCATCCTTGATTGAGTACAACATACATGCATTTTTTAATTCAGTTTAATTTCCCCCCCCCCGCCCTTAAACCCGTTTTTCAGACCAGAACTGTCTCACCTTCGACATGAATTTGCCTACCTGCTCCTCATCCTTGCCTCCCAGCACATCCCATGCCCTCTGACAGAGTCAGTAAAGGAAGGCAAGACGGCAGGTACTTCTTCCTCTCCACATAAAGGGACGTTTAAGGAGAGTTGGTTAAATAAATTAAATAATGATACTTTAGGAGAAGGGGAATCGTGACAATATTATCTGTTACTATTGTTGCTCCTTTTCTTTCAATGTCGTTCTTCTTTGTCTAAACGCAATACATGAAGAGAAGTCATCTCTCTATCTCTTGTTGGCTCAAGTCGCATAAAAAAATCATTGCACAAAAATGCTCTCGAGTCACCATCAGAGAACATCAGACAGCGACTACAAGACCACAATCAACATTTTTCTGTAGCTGCAACGATGGTAGCTAATGAAGATTCCCTCCTTCCAGTGCTGCCAAAAGAAATTTACATTTTTTATATCTTCTTCAAATTCCAAAAAAATTAATAGTATATTGGTATATTCGTATATTGGAGAACTGGCAGAAGGTAATGGCATGCAACCAAATGCAAAAAGGGTTTTATTTATTTATTGAGTACAAGTCGATATAAAAAAGAAATGAAAGCCGATACGTTTTAGCCCTAACCACTTTTTCTATAGATCACTATAACGTGCAATCATTTAAGTTAGCAATTAGTAAAGTGCCAAATTAAAAACGTTTATTAGTTTCTTTATTGCATTTGTAAGGTTTGATTATATATCTTGTTTTTGCGACCTTACCAGGAGAACTCAAAAAACTTTGCCACCAGCCTTCTATTGTTTAACAATAATGTCAAATAACGCAGCTGGTAACAATGGAATTAAATATTTCTATAAAAAACTTTACATTTTCTACATTTTTACACGCTGCGACCTGGGTGAACGAGCGAACAAAGCTCACGAAGACTTGAGATCTGTTCATGGTGATCGAGCATATCATTCGATACCATTCCAAGATGGATTCGCCATTTGAAGAAGGGCGAGAGACTTTGAAAGACAACCCTTGCTCTGGCCGGCCTCGGAAAGCTGTGAACGATGAACGATTCAAAGGGCGAGGAACTTTATAGAGGAAAATCGACATATAACTGTTGAAATGGAAATGGATATCAGTGTTGGCAGCATTGACGGTATACTCCACGAACATTTAAAGCTGCGAAATGGGTTCCACATTCCATAAGCAATGAAGAGAAGAATAGGAGAAAGGAGTGTGCTGAGTGTGCTGAGCATGTTTCCATCAAATGATCCAAAAGCTCAGAACTGCTGTGGATAAATGAGAATGATCCAAGACCAGCTGTTCCCCGACAAGATTTTCGTTTTCGAAAGCGAATGTTCACTGTTTTCTTCAACCATAAAGAACCATTAGTGGTTGACTGTATGGGATAAGAAATAACAATGAATGGAGAATACTATGGCACTTACATTTTGCATCCTTTATATGAAGACCTGAGTTGGCAGCATCCAAATACAGAAGCTTCAAGATTGATGCTTTTTGCACCACAATGCGTCTCCTCACAGAGCAGCTGCAAATTTCAGGAAAGTGCAAGTCGCTAAAGTCCAGTTGCTTGATCATTTACCCTAGAGCCCTGACCTTGCACCATGAGACTTCTGGTTATTTCTCCTAGTGAGATCTTGCATTGCTTTTAAACGAGTGCAGGACCTTGCCCTGCTGTAAATTCAGTTCTGTTGATAATATCTCAGTGTGAGTGACGTAGTGCTTTTGACAAGTGGGTGCACCGTCTACTACTGTGTGTGGAAAGAGATGGAGAGTACTTTGAAGAATTGTGAGAATAACTTTTCGAATTCAGTCCTTAGCTTAGACTTCAAGGTGACACTAGCAAAACTTTTTGAATGCACTCATAACGAATATCTACGTAATTGCTACAGTTGAGATTTGTAAGAGCATTAAGAGACATATAAAAACATTAATATTATAAACACATAATTTTCGATGACAGAGTGTAAAGTTCCAATTCCCCTAATTACCGTTCGTATATAAGTTTATAAAATTCTTGGTTTTAATAGATTAGTTACATTATGCACTGCTATTTTGTTTATACTTGTCATTTTCAATATGCAAATTTCATTCAAAAAGAAATTAATGATTTACCTCAATCTTTTACTTCATAAATATAACACGTAACACAAATAAGTAACAAATATATAACATTCACGTTTTAGCCCGTACTATTCTCATCGCTTGCATATAGCATTCAACTTTTTAAGCCGCTATGTAGATTATGGTTGGTTTAGATGGTCATGAAATCCTAATTTCATAACTACTCTACCTTGAAATATTTATTTAATCGAAATTGTGCTATCGTAGAAAAAATATCGCATGCTACTCCTAAATTTATTTTATGTGTACTCCTGTTCATTTATGAGCCAAATTTATTTATCAATCGAGTGTTACATCAGTAAATGCCTTTTGTTTCACTCAAGAGGAACAATCCACACTTTTTTGAAAACAGGCATAAAAGAGTATAAGATCCCTAAGACCGTTAAAAATTAAACAGTAATTATTATTGTTAGTATTCTGGGGTAATTTTCAAATATCATATTTACAATATAAATAGCAAATAAATAGGAATCAAAAATTTCATTTCTTTATAGAAATAACCAATGAAAAAATAGTGTATTTATAACACTGGTTGTGTTTTTGTTGTTGTTGTTGCTGTCGCAAATTATTGTCATTTCTTTGTTATATGTATAATGTATACTTCTTTATTTGTAAACAAATTCACATACGAGTAAAAGTTCCTAATAAAAAGTATTAAACATGTAATGGCATCTTTTAAAGTAACAGATATAATAACATACAATGTTGAGCTTAATTGCACCCATGTCTTAGGCACATATATTAGGTATCCACTATATTATTCAATATTTTCTTCTAGATGACATATTAAAGAAAATACAAAAGAAGAGTGCACATTGCCCTATAATTAATAATAAAGGTATCCCAGGATTATTGTTTGCAGATGATTTAGTAGCAATAGCAATAGCAAGCAGAGGGTTAAACATTTTTTTGTTAATTTAACGGCTCTTTTTAACATCTCAGGTCATCAGCGTTCCATTCAACTCAGGGTGTGAAGCGGCCTACAAATTTTGCTCAGAGGTCTCTCTTTCAGGCTTGAGGTTCTTTTTCGTGCCGTAAATGTACGACATGGGACCCACGGCTTTACATCCCTTCCTGAAAGCCCATAGTTAGGATTTTTACGCCCGAAAAAATCCATCAACCCTGGCCGAGATCCAGCCCGCGATCTTGGGTTTAGGAGGCAAGTATGGTTACCACTACACCACCAGGACCGACGAGATATTGTAAAGAAGGGGGATTAAAAATAAACAAATCGAAAATTATGGTATGCAAGAAAGGCAATAAACTCAAAAGAGATGAGAAATTGTGGCTGGAGTAAATAGATTGGACTATTTAGTGATTAGACTAAATAATAATGGAAGATGGACAAAGCAGGGAAGGACTGTGAAAGGAAAGGGACATTTTTCTATTAACACAACAAGAACCTTTTTAAAGAAGATTCCAAGTATGAGTGTAACATGGCTCGAGAAAATTTACTCAGCGATGATTGAATCAAAAATGATGTATGGGGTACAGAGAAACGGTGAGAGTATATCGACCATATTCATCGAGCATTTTGTAAAATGGTGTTGGGATTACTGAGGGCAACTCCAAATGAGGTGGCATTGGCTGAACTGGGAAGAGTTTGCAGAAAAACATGGTAATTAAATGTATTTTGAAATATTGGTATAAGATAGCGTCCAGGAAGAAAGGAGCCGTAGTCAAAGACTCTTTACAGATAAAAGAAAAAGCTAAAGGGAAAAGAAGTTAGCACAAATAAAGGGAATAATCCAAGAGACTGGAATACTCGTAGATGAAGTGGAGGAACAACAATTAATGAATAGACAAGGGCTATGGAATAAAGTGAAGTAAAGAATAGACGATATTGGAAATATGGAGCAGCCTACAGAACAAGAGTACCTAGAAACATTATACGAAATTTAAGAAAGAATGGGGGCGGGAAATATATATATATATATATATATATATATATATGTGTGTGTGTGTGTGTGTGTGTGTGTGTGTGTGTGTGTGTTTGTTTGTAATAAAAGACGAAGGGAGGTATTTGCTTGGGGTAGAGCAGGTGTATTAGAGCTAAGTGGATTAAAAGCAAAAAAGGAAGAGTGTCCGCTATGTAGAGAAATAAAGAAAGATTTTCATTGTACAGCTGATGGTTCACAAACTAAAGAATAGAGATAAGGTGTACGGATTAAGAAATGGGACAATTTACACATAGCAATTGCGATTCTGAAATTTTTGAACCAGTAACAAGAAGTTTTTGAGAAAATTTGGTTATTATAGAGGGAGCATAAGAGATACATTGTGGAAAAGAGTGATTAAAGTTAAGGAAGACAGGGAAGGAACCGAGGAGAATAGGATCTAATACATACAGGGTGCCACAAAATGTATACACACTTCAAGCAAAGAAAAAACTGTGTTAACATAACAAAACTGAATCCACACAAGCAGAAAATGTTGAACACTAATTATCTTAGACTTTTACAGATACAACAGTTGCTCAAAATGCCCACCATCGGCGTCGATACACTCAGGTACATTGAAATTTATTCCCGAAGTTCTGTCAGTGTAACTGGTTTTCTATGGTATACAACATCCTTAAGAGTTCCCCATAGATAGAAGTGCAACGGAGTTAGATCCGGAGACATTTTTATAACGGTGTTTAACACCCGTTTTTATACTGAGGCACCACAGGCGGTGAACACTGGTGCTGCATGAAATGAAATGGTAAATTGGGAAAGGGTTTTTTTTTTTTTTTAAGGAAGGAAACGTCCCAGGCCTAAGTTTAGGGTACCTCCCCGGTATTTGCCAGTTATGAATACTGAGGGAAATCTGGAGAAAACTCAATCAGAGAGGACGGTCCTGGCGGGATTCCTACCCCAGACCTCCCAATCACGAGTCCGCGCCTTAACGACCTCGGCTACCCGTGGCGGTAGATCCGGAGAACGCGGTACACACATCTCCATTGCCTTTGAACTTCAATATCATTCTCAGTTTTCTAATACCACTTCAAAATTTCTTTCCGCTGTTCAAACGATAATCTTGGTTCCATTTTGTTGTAGCAACGCTAGCATAGCTTAATGTGAGCCACATCTGTTTACAGAACATCATATGATAATCTTGACTTCATTTGTTTATTGTTGACTTACCTGTCAGTAGCAACGCTATCATAACGTAATGTGAGTCACATCTGTTTACAGAACATCATACTACACATTACTGTTGTTTTTCGGTTCAACTTTGAAATATACTAAATAAATATCTACTGTGAAAGTGTGTATAAATTTTTGGCACTCTCGGAACATAATCAGAGTGTTGAGTGTGTAGAATCTCAAAGTTGCACTCTGGGAACAACGGTAAAAAATGTAAACGCATATGTTAAATTTTTGTAATGACCGAGTGAAATATTCTTTTCTATTCTATAACAACATATACTATAACGTCATTATTGAATTTCTCTCAGTATGAAACAAACAGGCAACCTAACACTGTCTAGATTGGTTGAGTTCTTAAATTTTTTACTTCGGCACCGTATAGATTGTTCAGAAGCTATCAACGATTCTCAAGCGCGAAAACGTGTTATTGCATTGCAGCAAGTCTAGGATTTTCTTTACTGGACTGTTCTTCCGGTAACTTTTTCCATTTACTATAACATGCTGCGTAATATGTAGCAGGTGCACTTTCAGAGATAAAAGTGCAGCTGGTTCAAATAAAGTTTCATGATTTGGTATGGTAACAGGCGCTGTGTTTGATCAGAACGTTCTCTGGCGAAGCAAAAGGATGCCTTTGACATTGTCTTTATTTCCAGGGTTTGTTTCAATGTTTTGGGAATGCTTTTTAATCATAACATTGCAGTACGTGTCACAGTTAACTTGTATAAGATTTTCTCAAATAATGGTAAACATTAATTGTGCGTCTTAGTAAAAACGATCACAGATAATATTACGAGAGGACCTGAGATCACCGATAAATTCACGAACGTAGGAGTCTGGAAAACTCAGACCCTCGAGGGATATTTATTAGAACCATTTCAGGAATAAAACAAGAATTTAAATATGATTCATCTAAACTTGGCTTACAAAAAAGTAATAATTGTATATTTGTACTTAACTTTTTCAAGCAATCTGCGACAGAAGAATGCTGATTGTCAATAATGCCAATAGAGAAGAGCAATATGTATATATATATATATATATATATATATATATATATATATATATATATAATATATTTGAAATTCGCAAAAGAATATTAACACTTGCATAAAATGTAATACTTATGAATATCTATTATATTCAGAAACCGTGAGACTAAAATGGACAAAAGTCGACTATTACAATCGCTACCGTTCGATTTTCTCATACCAACTGAGAGGGGGGGGGGGAAGATAACCTACAGTGTCTCCATTTTTCTTTGTATTCTGTGGTTTGGAATGATAACATCAATTTACACATTTGACTCATCACCAAAACTTTTTGAAGAACTCTCCATTTTGCGTTAAAATTGTCAATTGTCCATGCTTTTGTTGCTTTCAATAGCTCCCTACCGCCTCTAATAAAAGTGGTCAGTGATGCATATTCAGAAATTATATAGTGAAGGTATAGAGTTGGCTACAACAACCACAAGACAAATGCACGTAGTGTGACAAAACGGATTTGATCATCTTTTTTGGATAATTTCACTTCATATTCCGCTGTGATTGATCCAAATTCAAAATTTCATTTCGTTTCATTGGTCGATTTTAAGATGACGTCACATGAGTGAAATAGTCTCTCTGAAATTATCCTAAAATATAGAGAACTTTCAAAATTGATTTTAAATTTTATATACAGGATAATGCACTTAAAAGTACCATCTCAAATATATCTATACGAGGGTCACTAGATAAGTATTGAGTAAAGGAACTTTGGCCAGACCTAAGGAAAGCATTGTTGATGAATCGAAATTATTGAATCATTGATGTTGCCACGGTAGCAGGCAGAGTGCTGTTGTGTTATTCATTTTCCGGCATTTTATGTTTTAAGTTTGGAAAGTGCGATGTTCTTGCAAGCGCTATGAAGATTCAGAGAGAGCATTTTCGTGCGATGAGCTTGCATGATTTCAAATGTGGCTTAAAAAAAAACTCAGTCACTTGAGCGTTTATGGTGTCTTTTCTCCTTCATGTGCTACTGTGTTCCTTTGGTTTGGAGAGTTAAAAAGGGGACAGTAAAATCTGAAGATATAGAGAACAATAGTGACTGAGATTTTGTTTTGTTTTATTTACGAACGCTCTTTAACATCACAGGTCATCTGCGTCCCATTCTATTCAGGGCATGAAACGGCCGACAGATTTTGCTCAGAGGCCTCTTATTTCAGAAGTTACTTCCATTTTCCCAACACCAGAACATTAGAACCGCCAAATTTTAAAACTTAAATGCATTATTACTCTAATTGTATGTCATTGTGAGCTTATGACTTCCTAACTCGTCTCCTAGATAATGAGACACTGCAATTTAAATCAATTCCACGCTTATCGATATTTATGCTTACAACTGCCTTGCAGTGAGGTTGACCGCTTTGTTATTATTTTACTGGTACTATATTAGTAATTCAAACTCAAACTCAACTGAGAGCTAAATTTGTACGATGGTTTGAACTTGAAGCGGGAATATTAAGGAGTAAAAAGGAGGGCTAAATAATTTCATTAGTGTTGAGAAATGAGGAAGAAGAATTCGATGTCTTTGGCACCGATCTTGGGGAGCACAGGGGATGCGGAGGTTGTATACTTTGGACTTGGAAATAATTCAGTCGTTTAGCGCTTTAAGTTCTACCCCTTAATTCTTCCATCTCACTCTTTATCCTCCCGTTCATTTATGGATGTGCTTAATTGATTATCTTCTTTCCTCCGCCTGTAGAGATGATACCAGTGTATTTTGGAACTTTAGAAGTTCTCTGGAAAAGAGATTGGGAAGGGCTCGTTAACTTTGAAAACAATGTTCATAAAATCTACTGAATAGTTTTTATTTTCCCCTCATTTACGGGGGTCAAAGATTAATTATCAATTATCGTAGACAGGAGCCTTGAATGTGGAGGCAGAGAATTAGTTCGGAGTTTGAAGTGGACGATGACAGAATTACGGACACTGATGTGTGCAAGTAAGTTCGATCACGGTTACTAATTTTGGCAATAGGACAGTGTTTTCAAACGAGAAATAACGCTGAAGGACCAGCTCAAGGAGGCTTCACAATTTAAGAGTCTTAGATTCCATTAAGCAGAATATACATAGTTATTCACCATATATCTATACTAACGCTCTGCAATGAGAATGTAATGAGAGTATAAATGTGAAGCTGTAATGTACCCAGTATAATAGGAGCATGCTGTATAGTAGAACCATAAGAACCCCCTCTATAGTCAAATTATTGTTAGATAAGATGACATGACGCATGCACAACCCCTGAGATGGCCGCAAGTGCGTAGACAGATTTCCTGGGCAATGTCTTTAACACTTGTGTAAAAATAAACTTAACTAAAAAGAAAGGCTGGCCTTAGAAATAACACGTACAGTTAATTAGACATCAGATAAATTACTTATATAAGATACGTCATTAAGTGCATATGACTTGATGGTCACCATGTGTAGTAAATGGAAAAACTTGTCTAAACATTAGATTATATAAAACGGCCTGCTAACTTGTTAAGGCAGGAAAGAGAGAGAGAGAGATGGGAGACGACCAAGGAGAATGATGGTAGAGCACTGTATTAAGCTTTTTCAATAAATCCTTTTCTGCATGGGAGTTGATTGAGTTATTCAATAGAAGCCCGGAGCACCTCGCTTTCCTGGAGGACAGGAATTAGTTCTTGTCCCCGAACTACATCTGCTATCTACAAATTCATTCCTTCTTGTCTTAGGCTGCTATAGACAAGCAGGGAATATACTCTAGCACTCATTGAAGAAAAAAACATAACATCCTTCAAGATAACATCTTTTGACAGCCACGTGCGTTACAACTGCACAGCTTCCTGATACTTATGAAAGATCCCCCTAACACGGTTCTTAGCAGACACAAACAATTGTAAATAACTTAATAGCATTATTTTAGAATACTCGTGACAAACTGTTCAAAACACTTGTTTCTACTATTGACATGAAGCGAGACACTGAAACGCTGAATGTAAACTGACAAACTAGTCACAAATGATATGGACTTTTCGTCAAGACCGGTTTTGATCCAGACACGAGGCTTTTGGGTTTCTTAGATTTGTTAATGTTAGTATTGTTATTAATCTTCCATGATTTTCATTGACTATGTGACACATAAATGCTTTGCGGGACTTATCCTTATTGGCGGATGAGTTTGCGCTATGCTTGTCTTGTTAAAGACCGTCGGGGGGATGGTTTTCAAGATTTATGTCTTGACCCATTTGGGAAAAAATGATTTTCCTTCTGGTGGCCTCGAATCAAAAGCAGATATTCCGTATATTTATTAGTTACAGAAAAGACATCCCATGTTTTTCTGTTGGGGGACATTCAAGGCCTACTGGCGACAGAAAATATAAGTAACGGATTACCATGTTTATAAGAAAACACGTTTTCTAGTCCCTTTCCTGTTAATGCATTACCTTTAAGGAAAAGGTCTTGCAGGGTTTTCTGACTACTTGGTCATAAAAATCTCCTATTCTCACCATAGGAACGCTTCCGTCCTTTTTCTGCCAACACTAAAGTAAAAGCACATGTGTCGATGTAAGATACTCATTACTTATGACACTAAAATATGAGAGTATTATACATATCATAGGAGTTTAATCTACCTGCTGTTCTTCAGATTGTATTGAAATTTAAATAAGGTAACCGTGGTTACCTGGGGGTCTTACTAAGAGCCGCCAAAGAAACTGTTTCATAATTCCGTTTCAAACTTGTAATAATGAATTTGAATAGAGTTGGCAACTCGTTTGGGAAGTGATTTTTGAGCAGTAAACATGTCAAAGCGATCACAGTGATATAGGCAAGGGCCTGTCGTAGATAAAGTGCTGCTTTATTGGAATAAAATTTCTGAGGATCAGTCAGAATGTGAGCCTTTATTGCTCAGAATACAAAGCAAACGATGCTCCTGAAAGTAACTGCTCAAAAAACGAGGAAGACTTACTTATAATTCCAATTAAGAGAAAGAAGCAATTTTATATTTATAACTCTAATTTACTATGTTACCATTCTTATTATAATTATTATGATTATTATACTATATTTGAAAATATCGCTATCATTAATATAAATATATTTTTAAGGCATGGCAATGGAATTTTATATTTAAGATGTTCTAATTAATATATTTTTCTCAAGATGCTGAACCTGAAGATTATGTTCTGTTCTGGTACACGTCGATCAATACATGTATTTCCTGGCCATAGATTATATTCAAGTCTGTAACCGGACAGCAGATAGGCTGAGGAAATTTCATTCTAAAACTTGCAGAAAAACTACGCAAAGAATAAATGAAACCTAAAAATCAAACAAGAAGAAAAGGAGGAGGTGTCAAGAAAGGAACTGAGTAAGCAGGGCCGAATAAAGAATTGTAGAAATAACACCACTGTACTTTGTAGCAGAAGGGGGAAAAAAAGTCTGTGGATCGTGCACAAAATATACATAAAGGAAGTGATTTGTATAGCTTGTATCCAGTTATTCTACAGCCATAACAGTTATAGCATCAAATTCTGATTACACTTTTGATAATACATAATGTCTACAGAGAGATAGAGAAAGCCAAACTTAACCTTTGTCATGATAGTGTGGTTAAACAATAATAATTAAAACAAAACATGTCAATTATCTTTTATTCCTTCAATTGTTATCATTTCATTACTAAATTATTATTATTATTATTATTATTATTATTATTATTATTATTATTATTATTATAAATGAATGTTAGGTGACATATTAACGAGTAAAAGTTGTGTTTTAGATATTCTCAAAGCAGTGAAAAACTGAAGTGAAGAAACAATCTCAATTTGTAAAGTTTCTTTACCAGATACATGCATATTTCAATTTATTACCTCATATTTTTGTCATTTTATTATTAAATATACCGAGGGTGCTAAAAAATGTATACACACTTTCACAGTATATATCTATTTAATATATTTCAAAGTTGGGCCTGTAACGTTGCTACAGGTAAATCAACAATGAACAAATAGAGCCAAGATTATCGTATGATGTTCTGTAAACAGATGTGACTCACATTACATTATGCTAGAACAAAATTAAGCCAAGATTATCGTTTGAACAGCTAAACGCTATTTTGAAGTGTAATTGGAAAACCGAGAATGTTGTTGAAGTTCAAAGACAATGAAGACGTGTGCAAAGAACAGAACCGCCAACGCAAGTAACAATCGCACGCATTCGAGACAAATTTGATGGTACTGTGTGCGATGTTCACAAGGGCAGACCTGGGAGACCTCGCACAGCAACAAGCCCCGCGTCCTCGGCTATGGTTTTGGAAAGCTTTGAGCACTCAGCGCAGAAATCTGCAAAGCAATGTGCACATGAGACTGGGATTAACAGAACCAAAGTTAAAAGTTAAGAATGTTGTATACCGTAGAAAAACCAACCACACTGGTAGCACTTCGGGAAGAAATTGAAACGGCATGTGCTGCAATCGCTGAGGACACTTTCGCAAACGTTGCTCAATCAGTAGTTCAACGTACTCAGAAGTGTATCGACGCCAATGGTGGGTATTTTGAGCAACTGTTGTAACTATAAAAACTGTTGTAACTGTAAAACTGTAAGATGATTAGTGCTCATCATTTTCTGTTTGTGTGAATTCGGTTTTTTTTTTTTTTTTTGTGTTAACACAGTTTTTTCTTTGCTTGAAGTAAATATATGTTTTTGGCACCCTTTTATAGTATCATTGTGTTTATTATTTTGTAGATTATAACCAGTGTGTGTTAACAGCAGCGGTCAAATGACCACATCCGGCGGTTCTAGTTTAAAGCAACATTTGCAAACACATGTTTGTTGAGCCCATCTGAAGTGGAAAACACAATAATACTGAGAAAGTGATACCTTAGAGCATGTTGCAACAATACTTTGACTACTACTATGGCATAAACAGAGTATAAATATGTTCTGCACTATTAAGATCAATGATACAGCAATTTTGACCTCCACTGTAATTAAGCAAATGCAAATATAATAAACCCGCAATCTACATTTCAATGAAATAGTCACCTGCGGTTGTGCAAGACAAACATATGCAGTTGTTCTCAGTACCTTTGGCATGGCCTCATTATAATCCACCCTCCAGAACAAAATAAAAGTGCCAAAAGAGAAGACAAACCAGTGCGGTGTCAGGGGTGACGCCGCTGTGTCTGTCACTGTCGAGCACAGACGCGCTCTCGGGGGAGACTCTGGAATTAATTCACGTGCTTAAGAAAAGAAGGAGATGGTTTAAAGGAAATAACTGCACTATCAGCAAGGAGAGAGCAGGAGAGAGGGGGAGAGGAGAGAGAGAGAAAAAAAAGAATAATGCCATTCCTTTGCTGAAAGGGTGTAAGTAGGGGGTAAAAAAACATTACAGTAGGAACAAAAAGCCAGCAACTCTAAGGAAAATGTGGGGTTTTTATCCATTATTCTATAAGGACAATCCCTTACTATAAGGTTCGTGTATAATTAGATAAAAATCACATATTATTTTAATGTGTCTTATAAGTACATTAAATTATTTCCTTACAGAGTTAATTGTGATCATGCAAGTAAACTTACAAAACATATAAAATACTTTCATGAGATAGAAGTTTTTATATCATATAATAATAAAGCAATTAAGTACAAAGCTACAATTAGATCCCATAGGTTTCTTTCAGCGAAGAACAAATGGACTCCCCATAGATTCATTGTTATATCCAACTGCCACGGGTGGCCGAGATCGTTTCGGTTCGGACTCGTGAGCGAGAGGTCTGGGGTTCAAACCCCGCCAGGACCGTCCTTCCTGACTGAGGTTTTTCCTCAAATCTCATAGCTGCCAAATGCCAGATAATTACCCTAAACGTAGACCCGGAACGTTTCCTTTCTTAAAAAATCCTTTCCCAATATTGCATTTCATGTATCATCAGTGTCCATCGTCAGTGGTGCCTCAGTATTAAAAACGGGCGTTAAACATTATTAAAAAAACTATTATACCCAGAAAGTTTCGCGAAGAACTTTAAAATAATAATGGTGATATACCCGTTACTACGAATATTTATCTACCTAACTTATTAATTGCTGAGTGTCATTATCAATATGCAAAATATGAATGCCAGACAAACAAATGTTTCTATGTCGGAAACAAGAATTGAAAGTAAAACTTTTAAATACACAACAAAAAATGTTCCTCAGCTCGCGTGTAGATACTTACGTGAGGATTCAGCGGGGAGCAAGGTGAGATTTAATAAAGACATTAGCGTGATGGAATGGAAGTACCAGGGTGGTTAGATGTAGACATGCTTGCAGACTACTGCTGATGCCTCAAGATGAACTTTCCAGATACAAAATACACTTTTTGGTTCTTACTATAATATTGCTTTTGTTTCTTTCCACATATATTTTTCTTGTCCATACTAATTTAAATATGATTTAAAAATATAGTTACCATAGTTTCCTAACTGTAAAATAATTTATTTCTTAAGTGTTGTATTTTTCAAAAATATGATAGCAAGAACACTGAAAATGAATGAGCTGAATTAGTTACATATTTAAACTCAGCATGCACTAAATACAGTACGGTCCATTTCAAACTTTCCGGCGTTTTAGCGGACCGTAGGGAGCGAGTTTACTGGGGAGATGCGAGCGCACGATACGCGTGAAGGTTTCCTAGGACTTCTTGCCTGAACATCAGCAAGTTTCTCCTCTGTCTTCTTTCGGTTTTTCTTTTTGTCTATATCAGACCCCGTTTCAAGCCACTTTCAAGCCGCAATAGTTCGGTTGCGCACGGTTTTGAAGGGACAGTAACTACAGAGAAACGGCGTCAAAATTTGTGTGCGCATTTCTCGAAATTTAACAGAAAGGTTTCAATAATGAATATCGACTATGTACCGCATCATAGTAAACAAGGAATGTACTGTAATTCACCACCACATATGGCCGAGGTCCATAAGGCATGGACTCATGAGTCTGGAGTTCCAATCCCGCCAGGATCGTCCTTCCTGATTGAGGTTTTATCTGGGTTTTCCTCAG